>CDHK01000008.1:1350402-1950402 GCA_001048715.1 Penicillium brasilianum | reverse complement strand
CACGAAACCCAAGACCGAGCATTTGGTACCACCCAAGAGCTCCGCTGGCACAACTCGAAGCTTCCGCGGCAGCATATTCAGCCGTAGTCGAGCCTCTCATCCACCAGACCGAGGCTCTGTTCCTGCGGTACCGCCCCTCCCAAATGGCAACCTAGGCGGAGTGGAAGCACCGGCCATCCAGATTACGGATGAAGACCGACAAGGTCGTCAAAGTCCAACATCACTCGGAAGGTCCGACTCGAAAAGGCTGAAGAAGCGTAGCGACAGCTTCCATAAGAATGAAAGGCCTCGAGTTGAGGAGCCTCCCTTGCTTAACGGGACAGAGTCCCCGGAAACGGTGGGGATTGCAGTTTCTGGAAACTCATCTCCCCAGGCGGCAGCTCATACGCCAAGTGGTAGACAACCATTGCAGCCGATCCCGCATAATATCCCTCACAGACAGCAACCACCACCAGCTGGCCACGAACACAACCCACCTGTGCAAGACACCCGACTCCCACCCCCGCATCGATTCGATTCTCCCACGCTTGCCACTACGAAGTTCTCATATGCCCAATCTCAGAAGCACGCTCTTGGTCTACTCGTTAAGATCTGGCTTATCATCGCCGGTCTGTACCGCCGAGCGTCATTGTTCGACGACGCTCGAGAGGCCTGCCAGGAAGCCTGGAAGCAAACCTCGCGCGTGGAAACACTGGCTGCCTCTTTTGAGTCCTCGGCTCGGGCTTTCAGTAAGCGTAGCTGGGATAACACCAAGAGCTCGGAAGAGCTGTGGGCCGATGTTCATGCCGAACAAGGTCTGTTGGCACAGAGTCAGTCAAGCCCTCATCAGGCCATGAAGCATTTCGAGGATGCCCTTCTTCGCTATCCTGATCATCCTATCGCAACGATTGCACTGGCGAATCTACTTCTAGATGTCTGGGACCAGAAGCTGCCGTTGGAACCCTCGAATGCCGACGTTGATCTCAACGTATCTCGATTGTCACTATTGTCCACTCTCCCCAAGCCAAAGGTAGCAAATGCCATTTCCATTGATGAGTTGAAGGGTCCTGACGTTGAGACTCCGCCTACGGCCGAAACTTCCTCATCCCCGCATGAAGTTGATCCCAAGCACCTGCACCGCTTGGCAGCACGAGATCGCGCATACGGTCTGCTCTCGTCGCTGACCAAGCTTGGCAGTTCATGGGACAACTCGGATGCTTGGTATGCCTTATCGCGAGCTTACGAGGCTGGCGATCAGGTCGATAAACTGAAGGACGTTCTGTGGTGGTGCATTGAACTTGAGGACCGCCGGCCCATTCGGCACTGGTCCAATATTGGCTCCGGGTTGTATGTTCTTTGAAAGAAATAATAAAAATTTTAAGAGCCGAAAATAGGGTTTGATTCTTAACATCTTCTTGTATCTATTTTGATTTTGCCCTTTCCTGATCACGATTGTGCTAATCCCTACCCCTTACATCTTCCCTCGTTTGAGATACCATTTTTTCACCACCTACGAATCGAGGGTTACTAGCACGTTCACACCTTTTTCAATCAAGGATTAAAGGATATGGAAATGGAAAGTTTTTCAAGTTTCTGAGCTAAACATTCTCATAAAACCACTGGTAGCACAACTTTATGTACATCTTTCGAAGCGGCCTGACTGGGGCAGTTCGAGATTGAGAGAAAAAGGAAAGGAAAAAAAAAACAAAGCAGGTCAAAGTGTATAAGTTGGAATCAATTTGCTAGCAATTTGCTAGTAGCAAACGTCAACTGGTTTACCGCGGGGCAGCGACGGGGGTCCAGGCGGACAACTTGGGACGGGTGCTGTGACAAACTGTTAGCCACGATCAAAACAGACGATGAACACGAGCACGTACGTAGAGTAGGTCTTGAAAGCAGCACGGCTGAAGGTGGGGTTAGGGCGGTGCTCGGGGATCTCCCAAGTGCGCTGGCCAGGCTGGAGGAGCTTGTCGACGGAAGGGGGAGCGTCAACCATGTAGGAGATCCAGGCGTGCCTGTTATTGAAAGATCAATATCCGAATTGGTTCTCTAGCGTTTCCGATAGCAACCGTGCGGATCACTTACCAGCCAGGCTCAATCTGGTCGGGCTGGAACTCGGGCCAGTTGGTCTTGTAGTCGACCCAGCGTGTGCGAACTATACACAAGACACGCTTAGTATTCAGATTTTTCGGTCGGTTTCATTCCGATGCATGATTTGTCTTACGAGGCAGCTCTTCCTCCATGTTCTCGTAGTACTTGTTGCCGAAGCGATCGACTCCGATGAGGGTTCCGGCCTTGGTATCACCTACAATCGCACAGTGTTAGCCTACCACACCGAGTCAATTGGACAGAGACATGACATACCAATGTTCTAGTGGAAAGAACACAAGAAAGCATAGAGTTAGTCACAAGTGTCCACCATCTACCCCCATCTCCCGTATTCGCGGCGAGAATCATACCTGCATCTGGTGACCAAAGTCCTGCAAAAAGCGTTAGCAACCCGGCCCGTTGCGGTCCAAGATGGGCCTATCACAAACCTTCAGGCCAATTCGGCGCAGATTGCGCAGCGTCCTCAAAACGGTCGACATCTTTGCGGTGCAATGGGCGAGGATGAGGTCAGGGCAGAGCGTGTGGAAGGTGAGGTCTGAAGTCGGAATGTTTGCAACGTTTGCACCCATTCAGGTCACTTTCCCGATTCAGAAATCCTTCTCCCAGCGCATCCAAGAATCATGTTCGGTCGTGTTGGAGGCCAAGCGCTTCGTTGCGCTGCTCGTCGCCCATTTGCACGTAGGAAGCTATGTGATCGCCGGTTTTCTGCGCAGACTGGTGTCAATACCACCGCTGCATCTGCTCCTTCGCCGCTCGGAGGAATTACCGTTGAGCTGGATCGCATCGCACCCCGATTTGAGATTCCGGCTTCACAGATCACCATTCTCGATTCTCCGGCTAATTTCTATTCAGCTTTGAAGGTTAGCTTCCTGCGCGAAGTGTATTTAACGCTACAAGTTGAAATTGACGCGCGACTCCCTAGAACAAAATCCGAAACGCCAAGCGGCGCATTTACCTTTCCACGTTGTACATTGGCAAGACCGAGTACGAGCTTATTGAGACGATATCCCACGCCCTACGCGATAATCCTGAACTCAAAGTATCCATTCTCACGGATGCGTTGCGAGGAACCCGAGAAACCCCCAATCCTTCCTGCGCTTCGCTACTTTGTTCGCTGGTGTCAGAATATGGATCGGATCGGGTAGAGATTCGAATGTTTCACACGCCCAATTTGACCGGTCTGAAGAAGAAATGGATTCCTAAGCGTATTAACGAGGGCTGGGGCTTGCAACATATGAAACTATACGGTGTGGACGATGAGATCATTATCTCGGGGTAAGTGCCTCTGGAAGTATGCTCCACGAGCATTAAGGCTAATGACCAGTACAGTGCAAACCTCTCCGAGGACTACTTCACAAACCGACTGGATCGATATCATGTGTTCGACTCCAAGGCCTTGACGGACTACTATGCTCGCATTCATCATGCGGTCTGCAACTTGAGTTTCCAGGTCTTGCCGGATCCTCATAGTAACTCCGGCTACGTATTGGACTGGCCTACTTCCAACGGTGCTCCATCACCCTTGGACAATCCTCAAGATTTCGTTTCATATGCCTCAAACGTTCTCAGTCCTCTAATCCAAGCATCCGATCAAAAGCCAGCTCTTTCCTCTTCATCTTCCAGCCAAACCTTTGTATACCCCGTCGCTCAATTTACTCCGCTCCTGAAACCCGACACTTCCACCGAATTCCCCGCGGTCACAAGCATCTTGCGCCTCTTGTCCGAATCACCTACTTTTGCAGGAGCCCGTTGGCTCTTCACCGCCGGCTACTTCAATATTCACCCCGTTCTCTCATCACTCTTGATCTCGAGCACTTCCACCGCTTCTGAGAAAGCTTCCACAACACAAGGAACAGTCCTGACCGCTTCGCCTTGGGCTAATGGATTCTATGGCTCTCCGGGTGTATCTGGCATGCTTCCTGCTGCATACACACATCTCTCGGCACGCTTCCTCGACCGTGTAGCGGCCGCCCAGGCCACCAACTTCATTCAGTTGAAGGAGTGGCGTCGTGGCACCGTGGGCACGCCGGGTGGATGGACCTACCATGCCAAGGGTCTCTGGATTACCCTGCCCCGTGAGGAACACCCTAGTCTTACTTTTGTCGGTAGCAGCAACTACACAAAGCGAAGCTACAGCCTGGACCTCGAAGTCGGCGCGCTAGTCGTCACGAATGATCAAGACTTGAAGGAAAAGCTCGGCAAAGAGACTCAATGGCTTCAGGAGGACTCGAAACAGATTTCAAGAGAAGACTTGATGCGTACCGAGAGGCGTGTTGGCTGGAACGTACGTCTCGCCATGTGGATTGTCGAGAAGGTTGGTGGAGCTCTATGATACCTATCCTGTGACTTTTATATGTAAATATACGAAGCGTGGGGTTATTCCCGCTTGTACTTGTAAGATAAATGTGGTCAATTCCTCATACTAGCCCTATGGCAAGCTCCCTTCTTTTGATTGTTGTTTCTACGACATTAGATGTACAGTATGAAAACCTTGGTATTTCTCAATTGTTCTAGCATATCACACTCTTCTCAAGTTAGAGTAAATCTTGTAAGTCTCTCATTAGCTTCTCAACTATCCGGTGCACTGACTTTGTAGAACCCCAGCACGCTCTTAACAGTAAGAGTAATCAGACTCGTGAGAGGCTCTTCAACTCTCAGACCCTCCCATAGACTTTGTACTAATCTTTGGGCAACGATTATTCCACTGTCGTACTTGTGTTGTGGTAGGTAGCCTCGAGCTATCATTACCCCACTACTCGTGAGTCAGAATCACCAAAGCGTCGACTTCTAGGCGAATGGCTCATGAATTCAGAAGCAACGCAATTGTAAGAGCAAGTAAACTCTTTTTTTAGCATATCTTTCCTTGAACACAGAAAGGCAGGAAGAATTCATCATTTCGTGGAAATGAGCGAGTCCGAACTCAATTTACAAGCAGTCCTATCCTCCAAAACATGGTTTGGCTTCGACCTGGACGATACCCTACACGAATTCCGCAAAGCATCAAGCCAAGCCTCTCTTAACGTATTTGAGGTCATCAGTTCCAAATACGGAAAACAAGTTGATCACCTGAGGGCCAGATATCAAGAAATCCTGAAGGAATCGACCACCCATGCTTTCACAGACGGAAGGACCTCGACTGAATATCGCCGAGAACGATTTACACGGCTCCTCCAGGCCGATGGCCTTGATGAAAGTGAAGACATCGACCGTCTGCTTCGGATCTACCAATCCTCGCTGCGGTCCAACTTGACTCTGAAAGCTGGCGCATTCCAATTACTTCAGACACTGCAGCGACTGAATAAGAACGTGATCGTCATCACTGAAGGCCCAGCTGATGCACAGGAATGGACGGTTCGGGAATTGGGCCTTTGGCCTTATGTTGATATTCTTGTAACAACCAATGAGATTGGAAAATCAAAAGCTGATGGGCTTTTTGGTGCGGTCTTAGAGAGGTATGACATTCAGCCCGGGGCTATGGCCTACTTTGGGGACAATGAGGTGCGGGATGTGCGTGCAGCGCAGAAAGAGGGTATCCTGGCCATCTTATACGATCAGAAACAGGAGAACGATTTCAAATGTCCTAATACTTTGAGAGTTAATTCTTGGGACATGTTGCAAGGTATACTACTGGGTTGAACACAGATTATAAACCATGGAACAAAATCACTTTTTATTTTAGCCATTGTATCAACCCTAGCGCATATGCAAAGAAATGAATTTATGTATCCAGAAAAAAGAGACCAAAAACAAACCCTAACTCCGTATCATGATTGGGTAATTCCATTGCAGTGTCGTATCATGCATGCATTTCTCGCATCCCTCTAAGCTCGCCCGGGCACCTTCCGACCATTACTACTAGCGGAAAAGCGAGCGGGACCGAGGCCGGAGCGCACTTCATCAAGCATGCGAATACCAATAGCCTCGTTACCGTGCTTGCCACGCTTGTATTTAGTGCCTTTACGCTTGGCTTGAGCACTGGTGTTGTCGTCCCAGCCGGCGAGGAAGTCATCCATGACGTTGTGGAAATCGCTGCGCGAGACTGCTGCACCGTTTCCGTCGACGAGACTGGGCGCCATGGACGAGGCGGTGGACATACCGGTCATGCCGGTGGCTCCGGTCATGCCGCTGACCATGGACATACTATCATCATACTCATCCTCCTCATTGAGGGAGTACAAAGCCTCGACCTTTTCGAACCGATCATCCAAGAGACGGTGGCCCTCGGTACGAGCCAGCGCAGAGGAAGTCATCGAGTAGGCGGAGGGATTGGTCAAAGCACCCTTTCGCTTCTTGCGGCGAATCGGAGTACCTCCAGCTGTGAAGGCAGTCGAAGCAACGGTACGTTGCTCGGAAGGCGCAATCGTTGGCGCAGCTGGCGCTGGAGTCTTACCAGACTTGGCATCCTTCTTGAATTTGGCAAACTCTTGCATCCATCCTTGTTCCTCAGGGTGCATATCCGGAGCGGGCTCGTCATGTTCCGGCATCTCGCCGGACTCGAGATCCCTGGAAGGACCCTGTTCTGATGGCTCTTCCGTGTGTCGCTGTGCATCAGTCCTGTCTGGCTGCACGGGCGCCTTCTCGGTAGCATCCGACTCCCATCCCTCATCGTACTCGTCCTGATCAAACAGGGTATCTTCCCAATCGCCCTTCTCCAACTCCTCTCCATCCTTCGTCAACTCGCCGAAAAGATCGTCATCCTCGTCATCAACATATTCTTCATCCTCCAAGGCCTCCAGGGCCTCTCGCAGACGGGGGTCCATATCTGGCTGGAAACCAGCGATCGCATCAGGGACGTTCTGCTGATCTTGATACGTCGGCTTGCGAATATAGGATGATGCAGTTGAGCGCAGGTCGCCAAACTGCGACCCGTACGCACTTTGCGAGTCATCCAAAGAGACTTGGCGCAACGCATCCTCCAATTTCATGGCCTTTCCTTTGCCTTTGGCCTTCTCAACCTTGGCCTCCACAAAATGCGCATCGCCACCACCGGTGCCGAGTTCGCGCAAATGCTGCATGTAGTCATACCGGGAGTCGTCGTAGTAAACGCCATAGTTGGCGGCTTCACCCTCGTTGCGGCGGATCGCTTGGCTCTTGAATTCGGACTGGAGCTCGGAGAGGTTCCGGACGGGCTTCTGCGAGGTTGTCGACGCAGAGGAGGAAGAAGGAGCAGGACCGCCAACTTGGTGCAGGACTCGGTCCTCAGCCTGGGGGTCGTGAATCAACGGATCCTGTTGGGAACGGTGGAAGAGCTGGAAAGTGCTCGCATTCTTCTTGTCGCTATGAGGGAGTCAGCTCTAGAGCTTGCATGATACTGAGAAAGAGCTAGACTTACATCCACTGGCGGGGCGGCATTTTGGCGTCTGATGTCGGTCAAGAAACTCGCGCTCGAAAAAAGCGAAAAAAGTGGGATAGATAGGGTCACGTGAGTCTTATCGATGCCTGAGCCCCTCGGGTCCTCATAAAGTGGGGGCATGAAATAACGACGAATTTAGCGAGAACTAGCTGTTGAATATTAATTTTTAGAGTAAGAAATAAGCATAGATTATTGGTTTATAAGAATTCGAGTTCTTCATACTACCAAAACCAGTCGGGTTTCTGTTAAATTCGAGATTCTTCCCCTCCGAGCCCGGCTGAGTCAGCGTTATCTTATCCGTCTGAATAATCCAAAAGATTTCCCATTTTCAGGCGGGGTCGAAAGGACTCTCTTTTTCCAACATCACGAAAACACAGCAACACTGAAACAACCGTCATCATGGTGTTGGCTAAATCCAAGAACTCCGTGGGGCTGGGTAACAGCCTCATGAACGATCGCTTCGGCAAGGGCAAAGCCTCGAGCCAGAAGAAGGCGTCGCACAATGCCATTGCGCGCAAGAATATGATGGGTGAAACCTACATCACCAACGAAGCCCAGGAGGCATCCTGGGTGAAGATGCGCTCTATTACCGAGCAGGCCGCGCTCGATGAATTCCTCAGCACCGCCGAGCTGGCTGGTACCGACTTTACCGCCGAAAAAATCAACAATGTTAAGATCATCCACTCCGATCAGAAGAACCCATACCTCCTCTCTGCCTCCGAAGAGAAAAAGGCCGTCAAGAAACATCAGAAGAACAAGGGTCGGTTGACCGTGCCTAGACGCCCCAAGTGGGACTCGTCCACGACACCGCAACAACTGGAGATGATGGAGCGTGAGAGTTTGTTGGACTGGCGTCGAGGGCTTGCAGAACTGCAGGAGAACCATGATCTGCTCATGACTCCGTTCGAGCGTAACTTGGAAGTTTGGCGCCAGTTGTGGCGTGTTATTGAGCGATCCGATCTCGTTGTACAGATTGTCGATGCCCGTAATCCGCTTCAATTCCGCTCCGAGGATCTGGAGAACTACGTGAAGGAGCTTGACTCCCGCAAGAAGAACTTGCTGTTGGTCAACAAGGCCGATATGTTGACTCTGAAGCAAAGAGAAGCTTGGGCTGAGTATTTTGAGCAGAACAACATTAACTTCCGTTTCTTCTCGGCCCACCTGGCTAAGGAAAAGATAGAGGCCGAAATGCTCAATGAGTCCCAGGCAGATGATGAGCTGGCGGAGTCAACTAAGAAGATGAACGTGCAGAATGAATCAGAGGAGGAGGAGGAGGAGGATCAGGAGCAAAAGGAACAAGAGAATGTCGCTGCCAAGCTAGCCGACCCAGATCAATCACTGGGACCCCACATTCTTGACGTTGAGGAGCTGGAAGAACTCTTCCTGGCCAATTCTCCCGAGAGCCTACAAAACGAGGACTCTGGTGCCCCTACTAAGCGCAAGACGACCATCGGTCTGGTCGGTTACCCCAACGTGGGTAAGTCCAGCACTATCAACGCCCTCCTCGGTGCGAAGAAGGTGTCCGTCTCTGCCACCCCCGGTAAGACCAAGCACTTCCAGACATTGTATCTCTCCCCGGAGATCATGCTCTGCGATTGTCCCGGTCTAGTGTTCCCCAACTTTGCCACTACCAAGGCCGACCTGGTCGTGAACGGTGTGCTGCCGATTGACCAGCAGCGCGAGTTCACCGGTCCTGCCGCGCTCGTTGCGCAGCGCATCCCTAAGCATTTCCTGGAGAACGTCTATGGTGTGAAGATCCGTATGCGACCTCTGGAGGAGGGTGGTACCGGCATTCCCACTGCCAGCGAGGTCCTCCGTGCTTATGCACGCGCCCGTGGCTTCTCAACCCAAGGTCTGGGTCAGCCCGACGAGTCTCGTGCTGCTCGATATGTTCTTAAGGACTACGTGAACGGCAAGCTTCTCTTTGCTCACCCGCCCCCCGTTCCCGAAGGTGAAGAGCCCATCGACCCGCACGAATTTAACCACGAGCTCTACGACATCGCCCATCTCCCTCCAAAGCGCCAGGCACTCCTTGCTAAGACGATTGTGGACGTGGAGGCTGGTGCCGATGGCGACGCTGAAGCTGGTGCCGAGCCGGATATCGCTGCCTTTGTCCCCACGCCTGTCGAGAACCAACCAGGTCTGCGGTCTCGCAACCTCGACAGCGGCTTCTTTGGCACCGCGACCGGTCCCTCTGCGGGCCGTCTCAACATGCCATTCCAGCACAAGTACACCGAGCAAGGCCAGCAGATCCGCCAGAATCTCACCGGTCGCAAGGAGCGCATGATGATCGCCCTGGAGCGTGGTGTGGATGTTTCCGAGGTTCGGAGTTCGGCTGCCGCATCCAAGAAGCACTTCAAGGGCAACAAGCGCCGGGCAAAAGCCCAGCGTAACAACGGCGAGGAGACCGAGGACTTCTACTAAAAGTGAGATTTTTGATCGTGCGTCTGTTTCGTTCTCTTTCGTTCTCTTTTTTGTTTAACCTCGGCCGGCGGGTCGAGATGGATGGTTTATGCCTCGGATTCCCGTTTAAGATGTTTCCCTATGTGACCCACGTTTTTTTCTTCTGTCCGTAACTATGTGCCAGACACTACTTTGGATATTCGGAGGAGCTGGCTGGAGATGATGGTGATGGTGATACGGAATATGCATGCCACGATGGACAGAGTATCTTGGATAGACATTTACAGGCGTTTAGGGGAGTTGAGCATATAGTCAATGCACTTATACCACACTTCATATCCACACTCCGACACCTCAGATCCCCCCAGTCGTAGACACTCGGTAGCCAGTGCAGAATATTAGATTTTCATTCTGTCTCATAATCAGATAATTATGAACTATACACGTTCAGTAATTTTCCTTCCATTCTATAGGTGGCTCTTGGCCTTAAACCCAGAAGCAATCAACAAACGATCCGACTCCGCCTGCTGCCACTTCAGCTTAGCAGCAACAGCCTCCTTCCGGGAGTTGTTTTCCCTGCGACCCAACTGCTGCAAATGAACCTCATCAGGACCATCCGCAATACGCAGTGTCCGAATTCCAGCCCACGTATACGCGAGCGGGGTATCCTGGCACACACCCGCAGCACCGTAAGCCTGCACGGCACGATCAATAATCGCCAGCGCGGCCTGGGGCGCGAGGACCTTGGCCTGAGCAATCTCCTTCAGCGCAGCCTTGGCATCACCCTGGTCGATCTTAATCGCGGCGTTGAGCACGATGAGACGAGCGGCGTCGACCTCGATCCGCGACTTGGCGATCCACTCGAGGATAACGCCGTGGGCGGACAGGGGCTTGCCAAAGGTCTTCTTGCGCTCGTCGTTGACACGGGCGATCAGCCATTCGATGGCCTTCTCGGCGGCGCCGATGGTGCGCATGGCGTGGTGGATACGGCCGGGGCCAAGACGGCCCTGGATGATCTCGAATCCGCGGCCTTCGCCGAGAACCATGTTGGAGATGGGGACGCGCACGTTCTTGAAGCTGATGTGGCCGTGGCCGTGGGGGGCGTCGTCGTAGCCGTAGACGTGGAGCATGCGGTGGATGGTCACGCCGGGGGTGTCGGCGGGGACGAGGACGACGGATTGCTGGCGGTAGGTGTCACGGTTGTTGGGATCGGACTTGCCCATGACCAGGTAGATCTTGCAGCGGGGGTCACCGGCGCCGGAGGACCACCATTTCTAGAGGATGGGTTAGAAGACAAGTTCAAAGGTGGATGTCAGGAGGGAACAGTCTTACGGAGCCATTCAGAACATATTCGTTACCCTCACGGCGGATCTCCATCTCAATGTTGGTGGCATCACTAGAAGCAACTTCGGGCTCGGTCATCAGGAAAGCAGAGCGAATCTTGCCCTCCAACAAGGGGACAAGCCACTCCTTCTTCTGTGCTTCATTGCCATACTTGGCGAACACCTCCATGTTTCCAGTATCGGGGGCAGCATTGTTCGTAGCCTGTGAATAGCACAATGCCATTAGCTTCTCTATCTCTCTCGCTCTCCCTTCCTCGGTTGTAGCGCAATCCTACCTCAGAAGCAACCTTGCTCTTGCCCAACAGCTCAGCCATCAGACCGTACTCAAGATTGCTGAAGCCAGCGCCCTCCTTGAAATGGGTCTTGGACAGGAACATGTTCCACAGACCGAGCTTCTTGGCCTTAAGCTTCAGCTCCTCCATGACGGGGGGAACGGTCTGCCATCGCTTCTCGCCCTCACCCAGCTGGGCGGAGTAGACAGCATCGGCGGGGATGCAGTCCTTCTCAACGAACTCCTCGACCTATTATTTACCGACATGTTAGTCCAGTGAGTCTTGGATTGCGCGGGTAAAAGCCCATAGGCTTCAGGTTTGGGATGGGGTAATGGGGGATCGCGGCGTGGGGGGCAGAGGGAGGGGGAGCATTACCAAGTCGAGGGTCTTCTTAGCCCGATCGCTGACGAAGGGCAGGGCGATTGGAGGGATACGAGTAGAAGCAGACATGATGTGTGATTAAGGGTTGTGAGGATGAGAGGAATGAAAGAAGGAGCAGTGAAGCTGAATATAAAGTCAGCCCATTGAGAATTGCGGAGAAGCGCTGTGGAGAAAGCCGAGCGTAGCGGACTTTGCCTCGGCCCAGCAGCGCCTGACTGACTGAGCCCTGGAAAAGCTACAAAGAGAGTACACTGTTTCATTATCGCTCTCCACTTGCAAAACTGCACGGAAGATATGGCTGTAGCCAATCTGAACGCATGCTGGACCGATTAGAAATCAATCTTACGAGGTTTTCGCTGTCAAATGGGCTAGGATATCGGCCGATTGAGGGGGTCCAGCTCGGTCGGCTATGGTCTTCTCAGCCTCGGCCAGCTTCGCCAATGGATGCGAATGTATACGACCATACCACAATCCATGGTCGAGGTTAGTCTATTTAGTCGTTTGAGGCAACGAAGGATATAATCATTTTCCAATTGATCCTTTCCAAGTTCCCATTGTACCATATCTAAGCACAAAGCACCCAAAAAAGCCACAAAATATAAGAAAACAATAGAAAGAGTCCAAACCCCCCAACACAGAACCAGTTAAAACAAAAGAAGAAGAGAAAAAAGGACAAAAGAAGGCATTGCGGGTCATTACAAAGGAGACGGTAAACAAAAAGAGCACCAGTAATAACGGCAGCGACAGTCCAGGAAGCAAAGACACCCTCGATCGAATCCAATCTTCTACCAGGAAACGGGAATGCTCCAACATTGCCCGCAATCCGTAAAGAAGAAGGCGCTCCAGTCAAGCTTGGACGACCAGCGCCCCAACTATCCGAGACAATCAGGAATCCAGCCGACCGAGTGGCATCGCCAGTCCCAAGACACGTCAACAAGGAAGAGAAGACAAACAGTCAGTCTCTCGGGCCATTTATTCGGTCGCCTGGTTCTGCCCTGCGGACGAAGATTGCTCGTAGCTCTTCTTGCCGAGCTTTGCGAACAGCGACTGGGGCTTGCCGGCACTGCAAAAAAGGAATAATCAGCACTCTTTCTTCTTCGTCTCATCTTCCGGACCATGAACCATGTTAGTCCACCAGTCCACGGGATAGAGATCACCTACTTCTTAAACCGCTTGCCCTTGATATCACTCAACTTCTTCGTGCACGGGCTCATTATGTCGTCGGACGGGGAGACATAAGCAGAGGGTTGCCTGATACAACTCATTAGCCCTAATTCTGCATAATCAAGGACCCAGTCTGCATCCAATCCTGGCCTGGGTGCTTCTTCGGCGCCGGGTGTACACTCACTTCTCGCCGGTCTCCAATTTCCCCTGCAGCACCTGGCGGTGATAATCCATCGACGAAATATCGCCCTTGAGATCCGACATGTCGCCCGAGGAAGCATTGGCGAGGTGCGTGTTAGTCGAGCGGTCCGCAAGAGGCTGCGCGTGTGTCGTGGAGTCCATTGTGAAATGTGAAGGTAGAGGTGTCTGACGACGTGTGTGGTAGAGTTATAGGTCGGGGTGGAAGAGAAACTCGAGAAAGAATCCAACAAGACAAGTGCTTTGTATCACGATGAAGAGCAATTGATGCGGAGGTAGAGAGAAACAGGTCTTCGGAGGAGATTGTGGATCGGATAAGAGAAAAACGTGTTGTTAGTGCAGGCGAGGAAAAATGCCGATTTTCGATTGTTGGCAGGGCAACCCCGCCATGACTCAATTACGTCCCACTGGGGGCCGTGTAACTAGACCGGGGGGCGTTGGATATGACGCACGGATTTTAGGCATTCCAAGAATTGGGATTTGACTTTTACTATAGTCTGGATTTGTGGGGAGCTATTGTTATGATGGGGATGTATTTGTTTTTGGTCCGTGACTGGAGAATCCGACCGAAAATGCATTGGTAGGAGTAAGTTATTCAAGGAAAAACAAAGTCATCCAAAACAATTCATGGACTCCAGGCAACAAGTCAAGACAAGAACAGTGGGAATCATTTCGTAGACCAGTCATACAGTACATATGTACACTTGCCAGAGCATAGACTATGCCTGGAACGCCATGCAAAAAAAGAAAAAAGTCATAAACAGACATTAGGGGAATGAACCCGGAAAAAGGACGACAACGAACAAACATAACGTGATGCAATGATATGCTTCGGCAATCGCCGACAGTCATGGGGAATGATGGATATCGAGAAAGAAGCATGACCGGTCATTGCACGATGGGATCATCTTCTGGAACCCCAACCTCATGATGTTTGAGGCGGTTCCTCCGATACAGTCGAAGCCGCAGATAGAAGGTCGTTATCCTCCTTCTGTTCACCCAGTTCCACCTCCGAGGATCGAGCATTCAACACGGGTGGCGTACTGTGTGACCGGAAATGTGGCGTACCCAGCGTAGGCACCGACATTGGCCCGGGTGAAGGAGATTGTGCATCTTTCTCCTCTTCCTCAAATTCCCGCGAGACATCTGACGTCGGCGTCGGCGGGATATACGCCACCTCCGGGCTATTGGGGCTATCCCCCGAGGAACTATCTGACAAATTCCGCCGATGAGCCGAGTGCTGGTACGAGGATGTCGGCCGTGTAGACCCGGGACTGGCGGATGGGGATTCGAAGGGAGGGGACGAGGATCGCAGGCTGTAGGACCGCGCGACCATACGTTGGACGCGGGGAAATTCCATGTACGTGCCGACAGAGCCTCGCGAGAAGAGGACTACTGCGAAGCAGCAGAGGACCATGATGCTTTGGATCATGGTGACTCGCTTCTGAAAGACGAGCTCGTCGGCAAGAACGCCGAGTTGTGCACTGAGGGAATGCACTTCCTGGTGGTACCGCATGCGCTGGTGCTCGAATTCAAAAGCGACGGATTTCCAGACATGATCGTACTGCTCGCGGAACTCCTTGAGTTCGCTGAGTACTGTGATGTTCAAGTTTTCGAGGAAGGTGGACGTCTTTGCGAGTTGACGTTTCTCGACCTTGTTGAATGCATCGCGGAGGATGCGAGATTGCTCTTCGATGTAGAGCAGGGATAGCGTGGAGTTGGACTCCAGCATTTGTAGCCGTTTATGAACGGATTTGAAAAATGATTCCTGCGTGGTTGGGTTGGGGGATGGTGGTTGTGTCGAACTCGGTCGCGTAGATTCTGATGGTGGGCTGTTTTGTTGCTCTTCTTTGGGATTGGTAGTGGTCTTTCCCGTACTTTCAGTGGTAGAATCCTGTTGGGAAGTATCTGTCACGGCGGCTGGTGCATCGGGTGTCGCTGCTACCGATTTGGCCGAATCACCCGTCTTGCGAGTATCCTCGGGGACTTTCGGTGGAATTGCCGTTCCAGACTGAGAAGTAGAAGCACCATCTCCCGGTGTAGCTGTGGAGTTGATACTCGACGGTTGCTTGACCTTGGCCGGCGGAACAGTCTTTGTCCTGTTTTCAGCCGCAGCCTCTTCACCGAGACCGCAAGTTTCAGATGCAAAGAGCGAGCGTCCCAAGAGAACCGATTCCACCTCTATAAGAGGATTCGGACACATCTCATGGATAAGCTCATACTCCTTGCTCTCTATCGCAATTTCCTCAATGGTAGACTCCACGTGCCGAGCCTCTGCCTTATCAGAGACCTCGACAGTCTGAACAGACTCGATGACCTCCGGTTCTGCACGATTCACGCTTTCATCATGCTTATACTCCTCCATCATAGTAGTACCATGAACCCGAATAAGGCTGACGGGACAGTAAAACTCATGACCGTAGTGAGTCAAGAACTCGATCCGCAAGTAACGAGCCCAAATCAGCGAGTTCTCGACCGCAAAGGCTTGCACCTCACGAGTATTCCTGGCTTCAAAGACCCCCAGTTCCTTCCACTGATCCGGCTTCGCGGGGTACCGATCTGAGACACTCACTCGGAAAGTGTGAAAGATGGAGCTGAAGAACTCGTAGTTGGCGAGAACCACCGTGTCCACGAGAATATCATCGCAGAGCTCCAGAATGAGGAACTTGTTGTTGGCGCGACACTCGTTCAGCATGTAGCTATCCTTGTTCTCGACAAGCACCGACGAAGACCCCTTACATTCGGGATTCGTCTTCAACACCGTCGCCGCACAGTCAAAGGATGCATAGTTGAACCGCTCTTTGCAAGTTGTGCCAGCATCCTTACGCCGGGAGACATCCGGCTGAGGCGCAGTCTGGGTATGGGCGTCTCCGCCCTTCTCGCCATCCAACGGGTCAACGTACGGCGAAGGAATAGGTGTCCCCCAAGCCGTCGGACTCGCCTCTGGCGTTTCAGCGCCGAACCCGCCGAAATCCAGTTCAATCTCCCCGTCATCGCCAAGTGAGTCCAGCGCATTATTAATGCCCGGCTGCCGCCGACCTTCCTTGCCAACCGCCGCAGCACGTCTGCTCGCTCCAACGTTTTCAGCCGATTGTCCAACCTTGGCCAGATTCTGTTTCTTCCAATCCTCAAAGGAGAGAAAACTCGAGCTATCAAGCAAAGAGTCCTCATCCGCTTCATGGTCGGCCTCCTGCTCTGCAACGGCCGCCGGTGTCCCTCCTACCGCGGCAGTCGAGGCTATCGTCGGGGTGCTATGTCCACCCACACCACTCGACTGCGTAGAAGCCGGGGGTTGTTGTTTTGATTCTTCTGTCCCTCGTCCCCAACGAGTTTCCAAGCATACCGGTTCTCGGAATACCTCCGCTTCTACCTCCCACATAGTCTTCACCGGACACGTCTCCAATACCCGGTCAACCGATTGTGTAGAGTTCTGCACTCCATTCCCACATATAGGAGCCGAAAGTGCCAGAATCACCGATCCGTATCGTAACCATGTAGGCCATGACCGCCGGGTAGTCACCATCTTGCCGCTCCGTGGGCGATAAGAGGGTCGGCGTACCACGAGTCGCGCGATGACTCCCTGGCTTTCCCAGCCCCCAACGACACCCTCTACCAGTCACGACGAGCAAGAGTATTAGATTTCTCTAGCGAATCTGCCAGCCTAGTATTTCGCTCCAGCTTCTCCGATTATTATGATATAGGCATCGTCGTGCGTCAAAAGAGTGAGCAATTTGCAGCTCGGGAGAGCGGGTCACGAGTGAAATCGAAAATCGGATCTTGTCGTCGGTGAGATCAAGCGCGGGGTAACATTTAGATTAGTGCAGTCGGCACAGAGTTGCGGTGGGATAATGCTAGCGAATTTCGGGGCTCGTGGAGGGAGAATAGGACTTTTGGGAGGCGCCAACAAGCGAGTCGAGCTCGCAATCGAGAGTGGATCGGTGGCCATCTCGACCCATCTGACAGCTGGGGTCACCGCCCTCTTCACCGCTTGGACACTTGGCATTCTGGACTAGGATAACTACTCTTGAGTACGATAGAGATGATAGTCTAGTATTCTATTGCTATTGATCCTCCTCAAGTGTGCACCTATTGAAAGCTGTATGTGACTACAAACCCCTGATCTGCAAAGATCATGTAACTGGCAGCTTGAACCTTGAAACTGCATTGCACGCTGCACAATGTCCACCGCTCATTCGAGACCCACTAAGCCCGTGCCCACTAGACTTCCAGCCGGAAACATTAGGCCCAACGGGGACGTTCATGCATCAGGACTGCATTCGAGGTTTTCCTTCTAGCTAAAAAGAGTTTACAAGCGTTTACAATAGACACAAAGTTCTTTCTTTCACGGATGGTTCAATTTTTCCTTTTGACGGTCCCACAAAGCGAGTTACATACACATAATCAGGGTTCAGTACACTGTCAAAGAGGAAAAGCGCACGCCGGAGAATGCGGTAATCCACCTTCCACCTCGCGGATCCCCAATCCGAATCCCATCTCCATCCAAGACATCCACATGCTCTTTTCTGTCCCGAGTCGTTATAAGTCCATATGCAAAAGAGTGATAAATAGAATGATCAAGAAAAATAGAGAAAAATAGAGAAGAGAGGCATAATAGAAAAAGAACACCTTCCCCAAGGACATTTTCCCTCCGCCTTCTAGTCTTTTTGGTGCTCGATACCTTCTGCCTCATAGCTCTGCTGCCCACAGCCACATATAGTACAAGGTTGAAGATGTTGAAGAAGTGAATAAGAAAAAGGCAGGCTGCGAGCAGGCACATGACGTGTTCCATAGGGACACGGCCAAGGTTTGAGAGCAGGCGAAGAAGGCATCGGCAAACGGTCCAAAATCGAAGAACAAGAAAGACAAAAGGATGAGAAAAGAAACACAGGAATAACCGTAATTAGTTTATGGTTGTGAGGATTTTTGAACTTTTTTTTCCCAGCTCAGTTTCGAAAAAGAAGCGCAAAAAGGACAATCGCAACGACTGCGAGAAGAAAAGAACACCATGGGTGTAATGGTTGAACATAGAATCGAACATGGTTCACGGAAGTGGCGTAAAAGTAGTGCTACAGGTGGAGGTCGTGCCATCCGCCCACAAGATCGAGGTCTTCGTCGATACTGCCATCGTAGGTCACATGCTTCAAGGGCGAATGATGGGGGGAATGCTTGTGAGCATCACCGCCCTCACGACGCCAGTCCTTTTCAAGGAACAAACGACGGCGACGCTCGGACTGTGGAGACTCGCGCTTGGTCCGGGATCCCTGATCGAATCCGGAAGACCCAAGCCCCCAATCACGGCGCCAATTGTTAGCAGTTCTCGAGGGACCAAAGAGGTCGCGGGTCTTGAAGTTGCGGCGCTTGTCTCCCAATTCAGCCCACTTATCAACGTTGGGTGAGGCCTTCTTGGGAGGCGACGACGGCTGGTGGAACGGGCGAGGCGTGCTGCTGGAAGTCCCGGTGTCGCTGTCGACATCGAGGGAATTGGCACGGATGGCACGGGGTGCGGTCGACTGAATATCCGAGATATGATCTTGATCAATAGGGGAAGCGGAGTCCGGCTCGCGCAATCCCGCCAGAGAATCCGGCAGGGGGGTAGTCTGGCTTTCCTGGCTCCAGCTGCGAGAGTTCTGCTCACGGCGCATCTGGAGCGCAGATTCTTCATTCTCCGATTCTTCCTCGTCCCAGAGATCACTCCAGCTCTTGGAAATCTGATCGTTCGCATGCTTACCAAACACCATCGACAAGGATGGAAGGGGCTTGTGAGCATGGCTGGGAAGGGATCCGGTGATAGGGACTGGATCCGAGCGAGGAAGCTTGGGAGATTCGTACTTTCGGCCGATGTGAAGTGAGCGGAAGGATTCGCCCATGGTAGAGTCCAGCATGGAAGACAACGACGAGGTGTCTGCATGGACGGAGAACCACGAGGTACCGGCCACCTCCGAGGGAGGGAACAGATCCTCGGTATAGCTCTCGTTGTCCGGGATAACAGACAGCTGGCGAATGGCTTGAGGAGGGCTGGACTGCAAGGCCTTGGCCCAAGGGAAAGAATCGCCCTGGTTGATATGGGGGCTCTGGATGGAGGGAGTGCGAAGAGGCTCGCGGTTGACGGTGGCAGTAACCACCTCACGGTCCTCGGTACAGAACTCATCCAGTGACTCATCATCAGTAGTGAAGGAGATTGCGCGCAAGATGCACTGGCGGACCTCGGCCAACGAGCGCTTGGTAGGGTCAATGGCCAAACAGTGAGTCAGGATCTCAAAGGTATCCTGAGACATGTTGGGGAAAATGTCAAACAATGACTGGCGGTCACGGACATAATCTGCGAAAAGCACATCGGACTCGGTAGGGGTAACGAAGGGGTTGCGAGCAAACAGAATGTTCAACAGACAGATACCCACAGACCAGATGTCAGCCTGAGCAGGGGAGTAGCCGGAAGTGCCGGGCTCATACTGCTCAGGAGCCATGTAACGGTCGCTGCCAACGCAGGCTTCATGGCACCAGGGCTCTCGAGTAGCAAGGCCAAAATCACCAAGCTTCATATCACCATCGTGGGTCAAAAAGATGTTCTCCGGCTTGATGTCACGATGGTAGATACCATTGGCATGCATAAACTCGATAGCACTGATCAACTGGAGCATGAAGTCACGGACGTGCTCGGTCTCCAAGGGGCCTCGGTTCAGGCGAATAGCTTCGTAGAGATCACCGTTGGCACAGTATTCCAGGACGAGATATGTGTGGTGTTCCGTCTCAAAGTTATGAATCAGGTTGACCAAGTTTGAGTGGAAGCCGAAGCGCTGGTGGCACTCCAACTCCTCAAACCGATCTTCCAGACCGGACGCGTCGGTGGATGCCGACTTGGTCAGGCACTTGATGGCAACGTCATTACCAGTAGTGATGTCGGTTGCGAGGAACACCATGCCAAAGGATCCATGGTTGAGCGGGGCCACCGTCCGGAAACGCCCATCCAAAAGGCGACCCTTGACGAAGTTGTCCTTGAGGCACTCCATGGTGGTTGATGTGGACATGATGATGTGATGTGTGAGTTCCCGGATGGAAGAAAAAGGGAAGCGGAATGGCGGATAGAGGCGAAGGAGAGATGCAAAGATGGACGAGAATAAACTGAGTCAAGAGCTCCAAACGACGAAGATCGGAAACAATCTATGAACCGCTTCAAAAACAGTTTGCACTTGAAGTGACGTCAAACAGCAACCAGGCTAATAATGGGGGTGATGGTGATTAATAGTCGACAAGAAAAGAGTAAACGATCAGGCCTATATCCGAACGAGAAATGGGGACCACCAAGAACGGTGAATATAGGGGGGATCAGAGAGCAGAGTGGGCGAAGGCTCCTGGTCGGGTGA
Organism: Penicillium brasilianum; assembly: GCA_001048715.1. Lineage (NCBI taxonomy): Eukaryota > Fungi > Ascomycota > Eurotiomycetes > Eurotiales > Aspergillaceae > Penicillium > Penicillium brasilianum. The sequence goes on along the minus strand of CDHK01000008.1, from coordinate 1,929,839 downwards.
AGGTTTCGTAAAAATATATCGGCAGAAGGTCAAGGTGATAGACAGGAAAAAGAAAAAAGGATGACGAGGGCGCGAGAAGATTGCGGCAACAAGAGACCCGACAGGGTTGTATGGACGCTTAATGAAAATGTGTAAAGACCGTTATGTGCTCATTGGATTGGTGTCGTTTTTGTTTTTCGTTGTGATTGGGAAATGGCGTAGAGCCTGGTTGAGTGCGATAAACAAAAAGGAAGCTTCGAATGAATGGAGAGTTGTTGAGGTTGAGTGTCGGCCTGATGAGGGACGAATGTTGGAGGGAAAAAGGACGAGAGATTTGCGCTGCGTAAGATCGTGACAAAAGAGTTGTTTCAAAAATAAATCAAAGAAGAGACGTAAAGAAGCCTGTGAACACCGGGTTCAAGGTCGAGAACGGCCGTGACTCAAATATAAATTGGCGGGATTAATGAGTCATGAAGTAGACCGGTTGGCAGAAGAGCGAGGATGAGACGAGATGGGGGAATTCGTCAAACTGGATTCAAGAATCGCTTGATTCTCGAATCGAGGTGGGAGGTTGTTGGGATCCTGGAGGAGCACCTTTCAAATCCAGGGGTCGGAAGAGTCGGAGTGCTTCAAAGCCAGGTTCCCGCAGTAGTCGATATCACTCCCGGATCGCTCAGGTAGCAATGCTCGCAGGCAGGTATAGCGAAGATTGGCAAGCAGAAACGAAAATGTGTTTTGTCTTTCGTGATGGATTGGCGGGACGAAGACGACAAGAAATAGGCGGGTGTCCAAGTAAAGCTCGACGTCAATCACGGGTGGAGCCGGTATGACCGCTTGGAACTATGAGTCAACTAGGACTCGGTGGATCTCTGGGCAAGGCAAAGAGAAACGTGTAGAATCGAGGAGTTGAGGAGGAGAGGAGGAGGACGGAGCGGGAGAAGCACTCTTGGAGAATGAGTCCGCAGCGATACGTTGGAAAGGTGATGATCGCAATGGGAAGAGTGCCGCCGGTCCGGGGAAAGCGGAGTGAGAGAGGGTGAAGAAAGGAGATTGGGAGGCGTCGGGCGATGTAGAGTAGATGAGGGAGTAACGGAGAAGTGAAGAAGGAGAAGGGTAGAGCGAAGGGGAGGAACGAAGGAAAGAGGAATGGGTAGATGATGGATCAGGAGAGGAGGAGGTGTTAAAGATGGGGAAGTAGACGGGGGGGAGTAAGTCGTTCGAGGAGTCACCAGAGTCACGGGTGGGGACTGAGGCCTGAGGAGGACCAGCGAAAGGGACGGAAGAGGGAGTGACCGTAACGGTACGGGGGGGGCGGTATGGTCACGAACCTCGTGGGTGATCTACGACTGCCCGTGGCAGTGTGGATGGACGTTGGGGGAAAACGAGTGGTACAGTACGGTACGGACAGGACACAGGATGGATGGTGTGAATTACACGGCAAATACGGCTGGAGTCTGCAATCTACAGCAGAAGCACGGAAACGGTGTCCCGTCATTGCCGGGCGCATCCATCGAGCCACGTACGGACCCGGTAATTTTCCCCCTAAGTTACCAATACCGATTACCCAGTAACCATACGCCACGCAATCCGTAGCATGACTCCCGTCTTTCGCTGCTCTTCATGAACCTTCCAGACATTCCATGACCCTGGGAAGGCGTCACCGTCGAGACCAAGGGGACCAGTCCACCAATCCCCAGTCCCGTTATCTTTCTCCGACTTTGTTCTATGCTGGGCAACCAACTATGGGGGGGGATACGGATGGTGCAATCATCATTCCATTACATTGTCCCCCGTATAATGTACATAGTCTGAAGTTTTGGGTCATTTCGGCATCTATTGATCTGCAAGACCCATCTCAGACGAACATCATCTCCTGGAACCTCTCTTGGCCATGGCCCCCCCCCTAAAGCGGTCTAAGGTTTTGGGGCCGGCAGGTGAACGGGACCTGCAGTACTGGAGAGTTCCGAGTACTCAGGAGACCCAACCAAAAAAGGACTCCAGTCAGTAGGGGGAAAGGCCAAGGCAACAAAGCAAAAGGCCAGAAGCCCACAGCCCAAAGTCAGAAAGTGGGAACCAGCCAGAGAAACGGAGCACAACAATCAGGGCCAGCGAGTCACGGCCGAGGGCGGATCAAGGTGGCGCGCTACACCGAAACCGGTGGATTGCGCAGCGGAGTCTGGGGCAACGTCCAATCAGCCCCCACAATTTCGACACTATTTCCAGCGTGCATGACGCCATGGATGGGGATGGCGTGATCCAGCTGTGATTGGATCTTTTCTATTGGAGGGAGGGTCCGACTCTCTCTTTCCGCTGCTTTGCTGCTGCTTGCTGCTTGCTGCTGCAGGCCCCGGAGTTTCTTTCCCGGGCTGCGAGTGGATGAGACTGTTGCTTGATGCAGCAGACCACCTTCAGGTACCTCGATCGTACCCTACAGGAGTTCTACTGCCAATGCAAGTACGGAGGAATTACATACGGTGCCTAACCTCGCAGATAGGTACATCGCAGGGCTGGCAGCAAGTTCCCTCCCCCCTTGGCCTGTGCCGCCCATCGTGCAAGATTTCGGCCCCAGTCAGACCCTATACTGGATTAGAACGTACCAGGGTTGCGCTCGTTGTTACTTGTAGAGTGCTAATGCGTATCTACGCGCCGATACCATAGATAGCATCGCCAGTCTTAGCACTCGAGTTCTTCGTATACTCCGTATAACATCAGTACATGCTTTGAATAACGCGCCAGCCTTCCCCCCTCCTCCCCAAACACACCCCGGTCACACGCCTTCAACGCCGTCACTGTCAAAGTTCCCCCTTTGGCGCGCGGGATAGCTGAGACATACAACCGTCCCGGCATGGAAGACACTTTGCGGGGTTTACCTGAAATGGGCATGGCGATCGGTTTGTCAGGGGGGGAAAGAGAAGAAAGTGCACACGAAGGCTATCATCAAAGTGTTTACGATGATCCGATCGGAGTAAGGGCACCGGGTTAACATAGCTTCTCTCTCAGGTTGACTATATCATCCTCAAATCTATTACTATATCCAGTTCATAACGTAGCGGAGAACCACGTAAACAAAGTGTGGATCGTGCTCCTCAAGCTGTCATCTGCACGTCCATCCAACTTGGGAACACACCTCCCAACCACCACCTCCGTGCCCTATTCGCCCACCTCTTCTGGTCCATGTCCTCTCGAGTCATGGATGCGTCTCATCTCCGGTAGGGGTCGCTTCCCTATAGGAGGAAGAAGGGAAGGGGACTTAGACACCCACGCAGCACGTCCCCCAATGGCCAACGGCCAGCATCCAGCGGTGAAGGGCTTGCACGTCCACACGAGCTCGGTTCTGGCAGTCAGGGCTGACCGCCTCCTGCGAGGTGTCCTGCAAGGTTTGTCCTTGCATGAGCCGAGCCGATCGAGGGTTAGTGAGGGTGTGCCAAGGTATCAAGTAGTATCAAGGTACTCGGGAGTCATTCAGGGTAATCGCGGTCTAGTTGTTTAGTGAAGAGACTTCTAGTCCGACATGATTCAATTGAATTTTCTTTGCTAATGGGTAGCACGGCATTTTGTTGAATGACGTGGAATGAGGGATGGTGAGGTGTGGTTGCGGGCATTTTTTTGGATTCGAGGTTTCACGCGCATCACGCGATGGCCTTCCTGGATTTGGGGGTATGGGAATGTCGTCTGAGGTGTATATTCTATCATTCCACTCGATAGTATCTGATTGATGAAGGCGCTACCGACAAGATACTGTAGTCTATAGAGTTTTACTCACTACCCCAACTTAGAATCAACAGCCGTATCAAACACGACCTCTACACTCACTACACCCAACTCGGACGACGATACATTAGTTTCGCACACCTCCTACAACCCCAGATGCGACCTTATTCGCGCTTCCGAGGTGATCCCTCAGGTCGCCTTCCCACCCCCTCGCACACCTGATTTCCCGTGCCTCACACCATCGTCTCCTATTCCGTGCATTATGACGGCAGATCCTACGCAATATATTGCAGGGATGGGGAGGGATATGCCCTCATCGTGCACGGCTCAGCTCTTGGTCTGGTCCTGCCCACTCCATCGGATGTCGCCATTGAGTCTCCACGGTATCTAATTTGTGATAGAGTTGCATACAGTAGACATATCCTGATCAACAATACGTCTAGTCAATTGATTATTTAATTGGCGTACACGGATGAAGTACGAGTTTAACCCACGGGTCATAACTTTCGTCATTCGAGGCTTAGATAATATATAACCACTAATTACAGTAGTTAATGTTTTCTGCACGATGCCAGAGACGGTAATAATCCGTCTACTTCTGAACCTTGGGACGAACTGGTATCGCCCGTGACCGGCAAGTGTTTCGCATGTACAATCTGTGATGTTGTGATCCGATGGCGTTATCTACGGTGTACAATCATATCATATCCTAGATGGTGATGGTGATTGATTAGCACTCTCAATGATACAAAGATAGTCGTGACCTCAGCACATTGTCATTAACGTAGCGCCCCCATGATAATCAGGATGATCGTATAAGATGCGAGATGCAACGTGTCCCAATATTGACCGCAGTATCCATGTGGTCAACTTGCTTTTGGCCCCGTCCCCCAATTCCCGGTAGCTTGGGACATTATTCAACGGATGCTCCTAATGGAAGCTAATTGAGGGGTTATCATACTGCGTCCAGTAGTAGTACAGTACCCTTGAGTTGATCTACCTGATATCTACCTGATACCAACAAGAAGCGTGGATCCATCCTGATAATCAGTCTCTCTTATCAGACCCATCCGAGTATATCCCGCATGGCCCATGGAAAGTAGACTCTGGGGCTATCCTGGTCGGTCATCCTCGGGAAGTGTTGGTATAGTCCAGCCTAAACCTTCCGGTATGGAAATCCCTCCGGAAACAGCGTACCAACTGGCGAGTGGCCAACTCCAGTGCCACCCCTCTACGATCGCGATAAGCCCCTCGGATCCGGTAGGCCCGAGATAGCAGACCTGATAGGCCAAAGGTCGGAGAACCGGTTGATCCCTTGATAACCAAAATCCTCTCAACCACGTTAATGTGGATTTTGACCAAGAAACTCTATCTACGTATCTTACTCCATTCGTGGGTCAACTTACTGCCTCCGTCGAAACTCTGGAGGGGGGCGCGTCAACCGTGGACGCGCTTCCTTATCACCCAATTTCGGGCCTATCAGGACTACCCCGCACGATCGTCACGTTAGAGTCATGTCCGGAATGCTCTGAGGATCCTCAGAATCAGGTTCACTTTGTTGATTCATGGTGAGGGGCTAGCTCGGTCAAGTATGTGGCACAAACCACGGGTGGCCGCCGACAAGGGGAGTCGATAGTTTACCAGGCCGGAATTACTCCAGTAGGTCCACAGGTTGCGAGTCAGGCTGGGGAAGAGGGGAAAGAAGGGTCGTTGCAACGCCGTTTCGGACTCCGAGTAAACTGTTTACAGGTAGCTGATTCTACCGTAGACCGACAAGACAAGACATCATTATCTGTCGCTTGCGATAAGTATGAGATCACTGGCTTATCCGGCCTTGGCCTCCCTTTTGCCGACCACGATGACGACCATCGTGTCCCACTGCTAATTGATCATGTTCGTACTAACTCACTAGCCCCCTTCTTTCGACTGGTCCTACGGTCCTACTGGTCGTGTTGCCAAGACCCCCCGCGTCAGATCCAATTTGGGTTTAGTTGCAATTATGAATTGGAGGAAACCCATCTCCATCGAGTCTAGTGTAGCATTTTCTTGTCCAAAACGAGTTAAAACGAGTTAAACCACATATCCACAATTGGCCACAGATGCCATCATCGGGTCTTACCAGCTGACTGGGGCCTCATTTCCCCAGATTTTGGTTCGACCGGCACTCCCCCCCCCCCCTTGAGAAAGGACGGGGTAAACAAATGTTGATAATGCTCATGACAACAATCAACAAACCTCGAAATACTGGACCTATGGGGGTGCCGTAGTGGGCCGATGGGAAATGAATCGGTCTGGTGATTAATTTGCGGGGGTTGCGGTTGACAATTGGCTTTGGCAGGCTTCACTTTTGGGGAAATTTGTCTGGCGACACTATTGGGTTGCTGGTTTTCCCCCAACAATCTGGGAGCAACGATTCCTCCCCACCCCCTTCCCCTCAACCTCAATTCTCATCGGCTATGGATCGTGTAACGATACGTGTCTGATCATCTTGATGATCAATAGTGGCGGGACATTTCATCCAGGGGGCGGGGGGAAGAGGGGGGGCTAACTTTTCCGTTCAGGTTTGGCATTTTTGGGGGGAAAACGTTGCCAGGGTCTCGTGCCCCGTGTCTTCGGCCGTTATACGGAGATGTGTTTCCATGGTCTTCCATGGGCATCGGTCCATCAGTGAGGAGAGAGGTCACAAAGCATGACGAGTAACGTCCCCGGGAGTAGGGCCATTTGCCGGGGGCTGGGTTTTTGGTTGGATGGCTGGCTAGGCGAGAGATTTATTGGTGCATGTTGACGAAGCGGGTAGAGGTGCGACTTCCTAAGACATGTCTGATTGAGTCGGGTGAATGCGAGATGGCCGTGTCTACAATGGAGATGCAGGAGGCAGGATGCGTCTAGCAGCTGCGCATATTGTATTACAGGATTTCCCGGGTTGAAGCTCTATGTATCATGTAGGTCGGCATGTACTCCGTACAGTAAGTTGGTAGGTATGTCGATCACGGGTTAGACGATGAGTGCCATGACATTCATCTCCTGTAGGTCAACTTTTTTTTTTCTCCGGAGTCCCCCTCCGCACTGTAGGCTGGATTGGAACATTCAACGCAAGGGAGATCGTGGGGGCCTCAGGCCAGGGGAAGGCTGGGTTTCTGACTCGGTTGAGTTTGACTCGAACCTGCAGAGTGGCAAAGAGAATCAGACGGAGGGATTGCCGTCGAGCGTTGCAATGCGTGGTTCATGCAGGGTTTGGTTTATTGCCTCTGTTTACTCCTTTGTTTACTCTGGCTTAGAACCAATTGACGGTGATATCACGGTGCTCGAGACTCAGCTGCTTCTCAACTCCATGACTAGCCTGCTCATAATTAAGTTGATGGTCCGATAGAGGAACGTCCTCATTTTCCCAAGTAGTCTCAAGTCTACCACAGGTACCTTGACAATTTTCAGCTCGGCATCTTTATCATGCGAATAGCGGGAAATAGACCTCGACTTCCTGAGGTTGGCGTGGTGGCTGGATTACACCATCGCTACCGGCCATTGATGGAGGTGATAGATCATGCGACACTAACAACGGCTTTTCTAGCCGTAGGATATTGCCCTTGGTCTTGCGCTGAGCTTTGGTCCGTGGGGCTGAAGCTGGACTATCGTTTAGAATTGATGACTATCTATTGCGTGGGATATGTACGGGCTATATTGCCAGCAGTTATAGACCAGGGCGAATAGACGACGAGAAGAGCGCAGTAGCCGCTGGGCTGATTGATACTCGGATATACCAGCCCTCGGAGAATCAATACCTCCTCCATATCTAGTTGCCTAAATCTAATTGTTGTGGTAGTACTGTCCTACTTTGATTCATCCAAGCCGAGTCGGCGTTGGGCCCTTAACGGCCCTCAGTTGACGTCAAATTCGGACCCTTGCACGATCCGGTATCCATCACCTCCCACCCTAAGAAACGGCTTTCCACCGTCTGACAGGTCGGTGTTGTGTTTAACGGTTGCCAAGTCAACACGACGACAAACTTTGAAGATCCAGTAACATAGTGAAGGGTACATAGGACAGAGACGGTGCTACATAACAAGTAGTACCTTGTGACTCGTCACCATCCCAACAGAATCACCCCTCAAAGTGCCGTATGTACATGTTTCCCCAGCTATACATCTACAGAATGTATCACCATACCATTTTACAGACATACATACAAGAAAAAGCACAAATCACTCTAAGCTCCCTTTATGCACAGTACCTCCTTCTCGGGGCCGGCGGTTACCGTCCGCAGCGCGATTTGCCACCCGGTGGGATACGGTCGTATGCTTCATACTTGCCTACCACATTCCCCTCCCCCTGCCCCGTCAACGTCATTCTATGTCTGCAATACTGTACGTCTGTTTTCAGGATGACAAGAGCCGACGGCCGGTCCAGTAGCATGGGGTTACAATCCCAATGATTCGATCGTAAATTCAGGCACTGTCGGCCACAGTTATAATACTGTATCAAGAAAAGTGGGCTCCATATTACTGTACATTACTACAATACCTCGTTATTCTACGGAGTACTGTATGTAGTACAACAATATATGTACGTAGACAATGATGTTGAGACGGCTTTGAAACGGGCGGCTGCCAACGAGAAGGCAGCGTGTGGGGTTCCGGTGTCAATTGCTTCTATTTACGACTCTGCTGATGTTGCGGGTCGTCTACCGATTGGAACTTGATGTTGACGGGTTTCGGTTGTGATCGGATCTACGCTGCGCTATTTTTCGGGCTCCGGATAACGACTTGCAATGTATTTTGTGGTTATAGGTCGTGGGTCGAGTGCGGGTACTGTTTCGACGTTGCTACGTCAAGGATGTGGAGTGCAACAAGCAATCGGGTTTTCAATGAGCCAGGCCCGAAACCTCGGCCATTTCAGAGTATGGTGTCAAATCAGATATCATTGTTCGCACTTGAAAGAACTAAGGCATTGATGAGAACAGAAATAATGATAGTAGCTCCATCTTGGTCCAGCTACATCCAATCGGGCGATCTTGCGTTGAATATATATCTGTCCTCTGTGAAGACCCGCAAGCTTCGTCTCATCTGTTCGAACCGTATATCCTTGTAAAAATATGTCGTGCAAAATCTTCCACTTAATCCTCCTAATAAGACTGGGGATTAACACGTATCGCTCGCGAGGCCATCCCCTGGGTACCCTGCGGGCTAAATCGACCATAGAGCTACATCTTACCAGATGAGGAAGAATGATGAATTGCGGATCTTGAAGGATTGCTATTTGAGTAAATGGACCTCCATGAGCTCAAGAACATACGCGAGAAAGGAAAAGGGTATTGCAAATATCAACGGGAAAATGCCCTCTCCAGGAACTTGGAGCGGTGCCACAAAACACTATATGCGACTGCCACGAGTACCATCCCACACTAAGGCGCACAAAGAATTCGACATAAACATCCCAATGTAGCGTCTTTGTTGTAATCAGAGAGCCCACTCATCTGCCGTTTCCGAGGCTGCGATGAACGGCTTGTCGATCTGTTTGATAGCATGGTCGCCGCATAAAATACTATAATAAGCAATTAGTAACAAGACACCGATTTCAACCCGATCCACCCCGATGAATAGGACATACCAAGCTTCGGCAACCAGCCCATCCAATTCTTTGACAATCTCCTCTCTCCGAGCCGATGAGAGATCGCCATTGCTCATCTGCGCCTGCAAATCCCGGATATACTTCTTCTTGCCTCCCGCACCTTCCAACACCTCTTTCCCCAGACAGTCGCTGTGGAAGGCATGTTGACAAGGGAAGACGAAGAACTGGCGGCTCAACAGAGGCAACGAGCAGATCCAGCATTTCTCGCCCGGTTCCACGATCGCATAGCGGGTGTCCAGACCGGCAATCTCTGACCGAATCTGGCGAGCTGTTTGTGCAGAGTTATCCATCTCCTGACGCAGGTCATCAATATGGCGCGAGTAAATCTCGAGAGCGGTACAGATCTCGTCTTTGAAGTCGTCGATGACGACAAAGTCCGGGAAGAAGGGAATGAGATCCTCGATGTGGAGGAGCTCGCAACGGCGGAGAAACTCGATGGCGTCTTTGATGCCGGTGCCAGGCTGACGGATCTTCTTCTCCGCAACTAGGAGCCACAGCTTCTTGCGAAGCTTATCATTACCTTCGGGGCGGTCTGCGACAATAGCCGCAAGCTCAATGTCGTTGTGTTCCAGGGCGAGTTCAACTGCCTGCAGATACTGACCCATGGCGCTGTAGATGTGGATGCATGACTGAACTCTCTTGTGCTGAATACAGAGTCGGAGTGCAAAGTCTGCATCATATGGAGGAGGCGTTGATGGCTGCGATTGGAGATAAGTGAGAAGCCCCGCTTCGGAGGCTGATGAACTGGAGGCATGAATCGAGATGAGGGTATTGTGGACGGCTGCCGAGGGATTGGGGTGGTTGACGATGATGAAGTTAAGGTAGCGAACAGCCTGGTTCTGGTTGAAGGAGACGCTGGCAGTCTTGTTATAATTCAACAGTGCCGGAATAAGCCGCTCGGGATCAAGATTTGTCTGGCGCATCAGGATTTCGATCAACCCAGTAGCTGCATGAGTCATGAGCACGCTGCTGTACTTGTAGAAAACATCTGGTTCGCTCTGGCGCTGGAGTACATTCAATGCCTCGGACCATTTCTCTTGTTGGATCCAATATGACAAGACATAGTTGTGATCGTTGGTAGCAGTTGCAAAGAAGAGTAATTCTTGTTCACGACCATGACTGCTGATGATGTCGTAGACCGTCTTCTTGTCCAGATCCGCCTTGTGCCTAGTAACAAACTCTTGAAACTCGGCTCGCATATCACCCAGTTGATCCTGAACCTGGCCCTCGGTTGCACCCTCGGTTAATTCTGCCTTGGTCGCGATGCTGTCGTCCAAGGAATTCAGCTTTGACATGAACAGTTCCACAAGCCAACTCGCAACCATAAGCCGTTGCATGACAGATGTTTTCTTATAGGTCGAAAGCTGAGAAAGAAGGTACTTTCGCAGAGCATCGTACTCTTTATTATCCACCATTGTCAGGCAGACTTCCTCGAAGCCTTTGCTGCTTTTGCCCCAGACTTTGGCTGCCTCGAGGAAGTTGCCTTTTTCTGCCAAAAAGTCACCCGAAGCCGTCAGGACAGCATCGCGCTGCGCATGGCCGTGAGCGTATTGAAGTGCTTCGTCAAATTTCTTCTCTTTGAGGAAAACCTTCCATACGTCTCGGTCCTCATCGTTGGCAACAACCTCGAAAATTTCTTTGCTAGTGAAAAGCCAGTAGGTGTTTTGCATGAGGTCAGTCAATAGACCCAACGAGCTCTGACGAGGCTCCAGCACAGCCTGATCATATACAACCTCCTCATTTAGGCGATTGACGGCAACCACTCGGCCTTCGACTAGTGCCAAAACATGCCAATGGGTCAGAGTGATTGCAGAAATCGGATCCTGAATCAACTTCTTTCCCCCTCGTGCGGACTGTGATGCGGGGAATTTCGTGCGAGGTAGCATACTCGCATGGTCGAAGGGAGTCTCGGATAAAAGCTGACCATGATAAACACCCTCAGCACTCAACCATGCAAATTCCTTCTCTGAGAGGCCCTCCGCCTGGTGTCCTCCCGCACTCAACGAAGAGGACACTATGAGAGCAGATGGCGCGGAGCCTGACGGGTTGGAAATATCATGAAATAAAGCCGTCTCTCGCTGGAAAAGGTCCGCATATATGGAACCGCCGCCGTCTCTGCCATGCTTAGTGGTGCTCGCCGTCCGGCCTAGAACATGTATCAATTTGCCGTGTGTTGCCACCAGAACTCTTCTCTGATCAGGCCTCGATGGGACTAATTCGGCACAGATCCCAGTGACTGGTGAGGCGTCCGGCACCTTGTACACAGCAGTGACGTATTTCTCCTCGCGCCGATAGAACTCCGTAGACGGTTCAATGTAGGTCTCATAGACGTTGCCGTCGGTCGTACCCAAAAGAATCTCGCGCGTTGAGGCAGTTGGTAGAGACGGATTCCAAGCGACACTCTCAATGGAGACGCCCTTTAACCGGGACAAAGCTTTGGGTTGGCGCGACTGGGTGTGGAGGTAGTAGTTCTCGCCGAGCGTGGTGGTGATTATCAGATGGGACGCAGAAGGGTCGAGGAACATGCGTCGAATCAAACCAATCTCGGAGGATTTCTTTGGAAGATCGATGTCTGTTGCGAGGAGACAAGTGGTTAGCTCAACTCCGTGCGGATCGGCGGGGGAATAGACTGAGCTGTATCCCTACCATCAATGTCTTCAGGGGTATCAAGGTCGATCCGTAGGATCCGGCCTGTCGACAAGGCCAAGATGAGCACATTGTTCGCAACTTGGGCGGCCACGAAATCCGCCGCGATCGGGAATTGGAGCTGCACCCGCTGAACGTCGAAGATGGGTAGGGAGTCCGAAGGCTCCGTTAGGTTGTTCGGAGCCACATAACTGCTGGATCCGTCCAGCGCCATGATGCGCAAGCTGGTCGCTATCTCATACCGACCGTCTTGGGTTTCAGGGCAGAGTTGGCGGAGCTTCCAGGAGCTTGTGCAATCGACGGAGGAGGGACCTGGAGCTGCCTGGGAATGCGGAGGGCGAGTTCATATCTGCCTGAGGCAGGAATGCGGTAAGGCCTCCCGTCACGCTTAAACTTACTGGTCAATCTATTCTGGTTATACATACCATACATTGCCATTACTATTACACTCTTTATTAGAATGACTCAACAAGTAGGATTTAGTACTGAAGCTTAGTACTGAAGCTCTTCAAGGAGACAAATTCCATCACCCATCATGGCCTGAACGTTGGACGCATCCGGAATTTACAGGTTCCCTTCGAGATCTTCGGACGCGCTGGTGCAAGCAGCCCTGGTATAAACATAGGACCCGCCGCTCTGTTATGTTTATTAAATGGCTCAGTTGTTTGCCCTGGGGCTTTGTGATTTACCGCACTGTTTACACGGCGGAATCTGACCGGCTCTGCTCTGCCTGTCTCGCTAAAATTGACCGTTACGTGCAATGGAGCATTAGCGATATCTACGAAGTTGAATATCGGGACAGCGATCCTTTCCCCGAGTACTTCGTGAAAGAAACCTGTAAGAACCTTGGTTTTGAGGATCGAGAGCGATGGGAGGGGGCATCCCTTGAACAGATCCGTACAGATTTCAAACAATATTCAAAGTCTCTCGGGATGGAAGATGGGTCGCATATTCCATGGTCGAAAGCCTGTCTCGTTATTGACGAATCATGCTTGAACTCGATCGTAAGTGCCTTCGAAGATCCGGAGGATAGTGCAAATTGGAAAGGGCCTCGGAGAGCATTTGTGATCGAGAAGGGTGGGTGTATCATGTTGAAGCCGTTCGCGGTGATGGTCGACCCTACTTTTGAACCGGAGGAGAGCTATGACACGCCTGGGTACCAAGGGTATATGCGCGTTGAACTTGACGGTATTTGGAGCGCAGCTGTTGAGTTGTGTCTTGCCACGGTGCAGGAAGTATGTCCTAATGTGACTCCTGGCGAGATGATCCCGGTCTATAATGGAGGAAGCGGATATTTGGTCAACGTGTGAAAGTGGTCCTGAATTCTGCGACTGTTGCTTTCATGGCTACGAGCTTGTCACCACCTAAAGCAGGCAGAGCCTGGAATAAGGCTGCTCGCAGGTTAGGATGTCCCTTATTTCTAAAGACTGTTAGAGACTGGCCTTCGAGCTGATCATCGTCCAAATATCTTTCAGTTTAACAAATTTGTAGACGAGATCGGCGACACCCCGAATAGCACGAATCTGAATGTTTTCACAATAATTGTCGACAGTGCCATAACAGAGCAGTCCAGCTTGCGAAGCCGAAAAGTTGACGGTTGTCGTTAACGAACCAGCAGCAGCGTTCAAGCAAGCTGACCTACGAGAGATTGCCTCAGTTCTGGAAATGCTTACCCGAGCATAGGGATCTTACAGGAAACTGGAAGTTATGGGTAGAAAGGCGCCGTTTCTGGCACCAGGGGCTGTCATTTTCGGCGGCGATTTCACGGGTCCTTATATTCTACGTGTAAAACAAGGCCCCGTCCCACCTCCCTCTATCGCCTGCCATCGTCCCCGTGTATGACTACATCACGGTACATTCCCGATCCAGGTTTCGACTCTTGTCCTTGGATTTCTCCCTGGACTTCCCCTTCGCTTTACCCCTTGACCCTCGATCCTTGCCGGATTTATCCTTCGATTCCAACCTGGCTGGTCCCAGGATGATGTCGTCGGCCGCGGCATCGTCAGTCTCAAAGGCGGACTCGTCCACCTCCCCTTCGCCATCACTTGTGATCTTGTCTCTGCTCAGACGACCAGCGAAGCGAGAGAAGGTTGAGCTAATTCTGTTTTCGCCGGACTGGCTTCCTGCACGACTACCAGAATTGCTCTTGGTGGCTCGAGAACCGCGCCGAGAGAAACTGAACGACCCCCTGGTACCCTCCTCTTCCATTGCCATCAAGCGTGGTGACATTGACGGCATTGAACGAGGCGGCCCAGTGAGGGGAGGATCTGAGAATACCACACTCGGACGTCGCTCAGTGTTCACAAGTGGCTGAGTGGTGTTGTCCGGGCTAGTGATCTCGAAGCTAGGCCTAGCCGAAGTGACATCTTCGGTGGTACTACCATCCGTGTCCACCGCTAGGCTTGACAGCTTTCGATACACATCGCCCATCTCCACGTCGAGTGTGGTATCGGATGCAAGTGACGACGGCTTGTTCGAGAGATTGGCCAGGGACGCATCCTGGTCAATCGGAAGAATTTGGTAGAATAAGAGATAAGGAGACTCAGTCCTCAGTGCAGTCTCAATATCGATGAGGGTGATCCTCTCAGAAGCAAGGTCGTCAAATCGCATCCACTGCTTAGGGGATTCGGTGCCTTGTGGTTTAGCACCGTCCGCGGAGCTGCTTGTTGGTGCGGCGTTGGGGCTGGTGCCTCGAACCAGGGAAATGTAGTGGCCTGAGTCCACCGAGGTACCCCTGTGACAGACTACAGCCTGTAAGGCAAGCTTGAAATCCCCAGAAACATCCATATTGTCATCTTGGATGAACTTGGGGATACCGATCTCAACCGGGATGTCAATGTAGGTGTTGAGGCGGATGGCTTTTCCATTCGGAGTGAACGAATATCTTTTCAGACACACGCCGAGAATGGGCCTTTGGGATGAGAAATGCGCTGCCACTTGCGCGTCATTTGTGGGGGTGTTTTCGGTGAACCAAGCTGGATGAGAAAAGAAATGTCAGCTGATTCATGACATTAATGGAAAAAAGTACTTACGGATGAGGCTGAAGAATTGCCAAGCAGGCATCATCACTTCCTTCCTAAGGATGCCTCTTCGGGGTTGCTCCGAATCCCCACTACCCGTCTGCTCCTCACTTGTATCCGGAATGAACCTCTCGCGGACAATACTGTCACGCCGACCGGGCTTTCGTGAGCCCAAGGAGTTGGCGGCACCCGAGATTGATGGCCAAGGGTTTGCCTTCTCGGGTATAGGTGAGGTGGACTGCGCTGGAGACTGTGTTGGAGTTGTCTCGACCTCTTCGACGTGTGCAGTGAATCCCTTAGACATGGAGAGCGAATCACTAGATCGCCGGGAGCTCAAGGTGTTGCGTCTTTCAAGATGTCGCTTGACTTCAATGCGATTATTGAAGTAGGCCTCCAGGCAATCTTCAAGTGTGATAGTAGAGCCATCGGTTGGCTCAGGCGGGATGGCCACTTCCAAAAGTCTCTCGTTGACGAACTTGTGGTCGTCACTGACGTCTTCCTTCCCCGTATGGTAGATATCCATCTTGAGGGTAAGGAGAGGCAACTCAAGCGTCCCAGTGATGAACGTAAATGCCTCGGAGGCATCTTGCTGTCGCAATCTGGATGCGTCCTCCCATCCACACTCTGCCAGGGCCTCCTGAATGTGCTGGGTCTGTACACTTCTATCAGCTTGTGGTCATAGCTTTGATAAGCAGACCGAAAAGCCATGGATGCAAGGAAATACGTACGATATCGGTAGTGATCAACTTTCCTGCTCGAAGAAGATTCACCCAGAATCTCAACAGGATAGCCAGCTTTCTGCGGGGCTCGTCATTGAAGGATTTGTATAAAATCGCTTCAAAGCAGTCAAGACGCGCAAACATGGCAAAGAGGAGGGAGTCCAGATAGCAGGTAACACCTTGTCGGTTTTCAGCACCTAGGAGTTTCGTCCTGGGCGTGTAGGGTCGAATGATGCCCTCGATGGAGTCTTCTAGCAAGAGCAGGAGGCTGATTGCTTTCTCGACATCGTCATTAGTATTCTTGAGGGCATGTCTGACATGTGCCTCCTCTAGTGTAGAGTAACCGAGGGAGCGAAGGTGAGATTCGACCAACTTGACCTATGAGTTTGTCAGACCAGTTGACCTTATTTCATGTAGCGACAATTAGATAACAAGTCATACCTTCTTCTCATGCTCTTGGCTATCTTCTTTGCTAGGGTTTGAAACGAAGAAGCCTCGGAGCAGAGGTAGCGCAGGACTGACTAGGTGCTGTATCGTTTGACCCGTCAGTAAGATCATACTCGTAGCCTATCAAGACGGCGGATGCTAGATGTAAGTGATGAAGCGACACGTACCTCTTCTCTAGCTTGACGCGAAGCACCTTTTGACCGATCCCGGCGAGTAAGAAAGCGATGAATTCCACTCATTGCTGAAGAATACCCAGCGAAAAGGGGGTCTCGATCTAAGGAGTGAATGTCTGGACGAAGGGCAACATGCTGGGAGAAAGGAAGCTCAAGGTCTCGGAGCTTAGTTGAGGCTGCAGGATTTCCGTCAAGCACATGGAAACATCATGTGCTCAAAGGATATGTACGGATGATGGTAGCACGGGACAGTGGAAATTTGATGAAAGGCGCAGAAGAAACATCCAAGTTGTGAGAGAGTGTCAAAGAGGGAAAAGAGTGTTGCCAAGTGAGACGAAGCTATCTGTTGATTCACTCACTTATCGCACCTCCGCGGGGTATCAAGCGTGGGTCGCCTGGATTCGTCGCCTGATCTATAAGGCGATAGTATTCTACACGTGACCTCGACTACCCCCAACTTGTGTCAATGGCTAACATCGAACTTGAATTCATCTAAAGCGAAGTAAAGAAAGATGATATACTTTTCAGTAGATCAACAGTAATAGCTTCCTATCTATAGGTCAATCTTGGTCATGCTTGGTAAGCTGTGTCTAACGATGTCGAATATACCGGAGGATGGTTGCTGGAAACGCCAAGGGATGGGGGGTTGAGCACATTGATATAGCCAATTGCGATGTTCAAGATATATAGAATTAAGTATTCTACTAATTTCCGTAGTATAACATGTTATGGAAACTGTACTTGGAACTTGATGGTCAGCACGTCTGCATGTTGCAGGATATAGATCATTTGATGCCTCGTCGCCCTAATTTCCGGGCAACAAATAGCTGACACGTGACCATCCGCTCCGTTGCAAACAATTTTCGGCCGCTGGATAATTGGAGGTACCCTGATCCCGAACTCTACAACATCGCCATTGCTCGCAGAATGGCTGTCAGGGAGTCATCAAGATACCTGGCACGGGCAGTGCCTAGGGCCTTCGTGCCTTCCGCTCGCCAACAGGCCTTTTTGGGCCGCCGCAATGCCTCCGATGAGGCCCCGTCTAGGCGTCTGTCGGACCAGCTGGATGAGCTGGAAACTGCGTCGTCCTTGAGCACCCCTGTGCCAGAGTCCGCAGCCGAATCCTTCGACCCTGTGACCCGGGCAAAGGGTCGTAAGACTCAGCTCCCTCGCTCGCGGTAGGTAATCTCGCCGAAGGCTTCGTTCGCGTCCCTAGCTGTGCACTACAGACAGCCGACGGCTTTTCCGCAAAGAACCAGCAATTGACATTGACATCTCCATTTTAGATACCAATTCCGTTCTCCCAAGTACGATCGCGGCCCTCTTCACCCTCACCAACCTCCTCCTCCCTCCGACCCTTCCTCTCGCCTGTTCGTTCCTGGCCCCTTCTCCCTCCCGCGCGCTCAGCAGACCTACAACTCGACCGTTGCATCCGACATTCTTACCCTGTGCTACGTGCACACGCCGCCAGGCTTCAAGCCGCCACCCAAAGCACCCCGTCTGCGTGAGTGGGACGAAAGCTCTCCCTACCACAAGAACCGTCCCCTCCGCGGACCCCGTGGCGGTGACGTCCTGCGCCTACTCCGCAAGCCGATCAGGTTCAACAACATCCCCGAGATTGAGCGCATCACGATTCACAGTTATGTGAAGGGTGCGGCGCAGGAGAACTCTGGATGGCTGCACGTGGCTGGTATGGCGGTGCAGGCGGTCTCGAACGTGCGCGTGGAGACGTTCAAATCCAAGGCAAGCGTTGCTACGTGGAGCATTGCTCCTGGCCGTGACACGGTGGCTGTCAAGGCTGAGATGCACGGCGAGACCATGTATCACTTCCTAGGCAAGCTGATTGATGTGGTTCTGCCTCGTATCAAGGACTGGCCTGGTGTTAAGGGGAGTAGCGGTGATAGCAGTGGTAATATCACTTTCGGTCTGGAACCGGAGCACGTTGCCTTGTTCCCTGAGATTGAGGTCAACTATGATATGTAAGTTGTCCTTGACATGATTTTTATCATAGATCTCGGTTCTAACGTCTCTTCTCTATCAGGTACCCTCCCAAGATGATCCCTGGTTGCCACATCACCCTCCACACCACCGCCAAGTCTGACAAGGATGCCCGCCTCCTCTTGAGCGCTATGGGTATCCCCTTCTACGGAAAGATCGTGCAGTAAAGCACTAGAAGGATGTTTTTGTTCTTCGAATGCTGGCTTGGTTTCTCATCTTATACCACACCTGGGGCGTTGTGTTCCTATACAACCTGTAACTTTAGAGGTGACCTGCATAGTGGTCACTGCGATTCACCAAACATGTGTATTATCTCCATTTATTATCATTCTACTTCAAGCGAATCTATTGTCTAAAAACAAGTTCAAGAATCTCTACATCTTTTTGAGGTAAAAAGCACTTTACAATGTTTTCTGCAGTAGAATGTTTCAGTCCCGTTCATTTGTTTCTATGGAGAATCATAACTCTGGCAAAAAAGCGCTGATAATCAAAACTGTCGCATCATTACCGAAAAGGAGAAGTGAGCACAGACAGGCTAAACATTCGTCCTATCACTCTCCCCCTCGACCCCCAAAACCGACAACATAATACATGAGAGAATCATTATATAGACTCCAGAAGTGAATAAAAAAAAGCACAACAGCGCACATCAAGTGCACTAGTCTACGCAATAGGCGCAGCCAAAAACTTGCACTTTAGCAGCTCATCTGCAGTAGGCCGCTTCTCATAATCAAGCTGGAAGGTCATATCAAGGAACTCCACCGCTTCGGGGCTAACGTGTTCCGGTGCAGGTGGGCGAGCCTGGTTACTCCCAATAGCGAAGATAGCCTGCAACTGACTGCAGTCCGGGAAGGGATGGGCACCAATGAACATTTCCACGACCAAACAGCCCAAACTCCAAATATCGGCCTTTTTGGTGTGGGCGGTTTGTCGGACGACTTCGGGAGCCATCCAGTAGACACTGCCTTGAAGAGATGGGCGGTGCAGGTGGCCACCGCCTCCGCTGCTGGCGCGGGAGCCGAGGACGGTGGATGCTTCAACGCGTTTGGAGATACCGAAATCGGAGATTTTGACGCCACCTTTGTTGTCGACGAGGATGTTGGCACCCTTGATGTCGCGGTGGATGATGTCTTGGCTATGCAGGTATGAGAGACCTGCCAGGATTTGTCGGACAAAGTTCTTGACGAGCGGTTCTTGGAAGGTGTTGTATTGCTTGAGCATGGTGGCGATGGAGCCACCGGGCACGTACTCCAGGAAAATG
The DNA here is from genome assembly GCA_001048715.1 of Penicillium brasilianum. Classification (NCBI taxonomy): domain Eukaryota; kingdom Fungi; phylum Ascomycota; class Eurotiomycetes; order Eurotiales; family Aspergillaceae; genus Penicillium; species Penicillium brasilianum. The sequence continues at coordinate 1,910,260 of CDHK01000008.1, read as the reverse complement.
TTCAGATACTGATCGTCAGTTGATGTGCCAAGGTACTGTACAATGTTCGGGTGGTGCATCCCTTGCAGAAGCTCAATCTCGTGCTTCAGTGCAGTGACCATGTTGTTCTTGCGCTGATCGAATTCCGTACCCTTGGTAGCCGATGGAATCTCGACCTGCTTCACGGCCATAAGCTCACCAGTAATGGCGTGAAGAGCCAGGAAGACACTGCCGAAGGAACCCTCGCCAATCAAAGATCCCTTCATCCAATTCTTGGGAGCAAAGTTGTTGCCAGCCAGGAAGTCGCTCATCAGATTTGCGTCGTCTTCTTCGCCATCATCAGCAACGAGCACGCTGAGTCGATCATTGGAGGAACCGCCATCGGTAGCAATGACACTGGAGCTTTCATCGATCATACTCTGGCGAGACAAGTTTGGTTCGTCCGAGCCACTATCAAAGGAGACATAGGACTTGCGGTTTGGCTCGGTGGGAGACTCTTCCTGCAGAGGCTGGAGAGAGCTCGAGGCAATCGAGTCCCGATATGAGGCTTGGGGCAGGTTGAATTTGGAGATAGAGAGTGGCCGTGAAGCACGAGCAGCCTGGGCTCCACCTTGCGGTTGGAACCAAGTATCGGCAATATTAGGCATTGGAGGAATGGGAGGCAATGGGGGGAGAGGCGGGGCATCCTTGAGACTTGACGCGACACTGTAGTTGCTAACAACACTGAGGCGACTAGCAGCACGACTGAGACGCTGAGATCTCCGCATCGTCTTCGCGATATCTTCCCTGTCGTGACTGGGGAAGAATGACTGGAGCTCATGGATAATCATCTCACTCGGTGGTCTCTGTCCGAAGAATGATCGAAGCTTAGTAGCCACATGGTTGCGATCAGTGTCAGGAGATGGCTGATCTTGATCGTTTGAAGCAGATGGACGATGGCGAGAGCCCACTGGGGATAGTGGCTGTTTAGTGTTAATGACATTCCAGGACTCGCCGGTAAGCTGTTGGATCTTGTGTTTCTGTCGTGGATTGGATTTATTGAGAGCGTTCTGATGAGTGACCTGGCTTTCATCGAAAGCGAGCTGGGACGCACGGCGCAGCTCATCGACATCGGGCTCGCCAGCATGAATCTTTCGCAAGATCAAGCGACCACGCTCAGACTTATTATGGCCGTCGCAAATTTCCATCAGCTCGGTCTCCGTCAACCGCCTGCAGTTTGACAAATCCGGGTCTAGGCCATCCAGGACATAGAAGCAATAGTTTCGATACTGGTGTTCCGGGAGTTGCAGTTTCTTGAGGACGCAGAGAATCACCTCGTCCGGAGTCTTGCAGTGCCGAATATCGAGAACCTTGGTCTGACCACCGGTGTAGATGACACGAATCACGGGAGAATTGGGTGGAAGAGGACCCATGGTAAGGCCGTCTATACTGGGATTGCGGGGGTGTGAGCTTCCCCGACCGCCATCACTGGGAGTACTCGGGTTGCGGCCGGATCCCGAGCCACCAGAGGATGGATGGTTGAAATAACCATCCTTGCGCCAATCACCTGATGGGGGAGACGTAGGGGACTTGCCCGAATAGCCATGGCCATCCTCCATCAGCTGGGACATACGTCTATTTGGAAGGCGCATCGAGGAGAGGCGCGAGTGATCAGACGATAAGGCGGCTGCTTCTAGCGCAGCGAGGGTATTCTATGGCGAGAATTAGTGCCTGTCGGGTAGGTCGAGGATATGCTGTAGCATCTGTACCATATTCTTTTGCCTGGGATTGATCATAGCCTTGTTCCGCAGCTGCTTGATGGCCACGAAGATGCGAACTCGGTCGCCCACTTTCTTGATACCCATTTCCTGCAGGATCTTCTGGTCGCATTCGATTAGGTTGTCTCCATTAAAGTTATTGGCTGCGTGATGTCAGTACCTGATTCAAGCTCCATACCGAAGCCAAGGAGGAGATCACCTCTGAAGATTGATTCATATTGGCCGCACTTGATGCTATGCAGCCACGCGACCACCTTCTTCTCATCCCAAGCCCTGGAGCGCAGTTAGCATCCGGTTGTCCAGTCCGCACGGCCCAACACCAGCGGCGCCTTACCGAACAGCCGAGAGTTCGTCCTGTCCCTCGGAGAATTCCGACTTGGTCGGGCTGCTATATCCCACCCCATCTTGTACTTTTGTGGCCGTCGCAGGGCGTTGTGAATTCGCATGGTAGGCCGACGCGGAGTTCTGGGAGTTGGACACGCCCAGGGGAGCGGAGTATTGAGGCTTGGAAGCCAGCATGATTCAGTCGTAGCGCGTTACTGTTGACCTCGTTGATGTTTCCTCGTGATCTCTCGGCAGATCTATCTCAACCACAGCGCCCCTTCCTCCGCCTGTCCTTTCTGTCTCTTCCCGTGCGTGCCTCGTCTCTTTCACACCAGGATCGACCGATCGGAGATATATCGAAGGGGTGCGGGGGATCGGTCAACGCATAATCTCGTGAGTCCCTGCTACTTGATTAATAACCCGTGCCGGAAGAAGTCCTTTGAATGTGGTCGCTATCTCGCTCGCTCGTCGCCCGGGAGAGAGTCCCGGACAGGGCTGAGAGGGGCAAGCCCGGAAGTCCCACGGGCTCAAGCCCTTATAGTCGATGGACCTGATGATGCAGGATGACTGACCGTGTAGCACAATGGGAGTCCTGATACTGTACTCCCGGGTGGTCTCAATCCCCCGTCAGGCTGAATTGGAATGAGGGGAAGGGGGAACCGCGGTGCAACTACCAGCTATTTTTTGGAAGATCGGGTGGACCAAGTTAGTGTGGTCGAGATCGGGCGTTATCGAAGATGGGCACCGATAGGCACTAGCAGTGGACTCTTTCCACTCACGAACACAAGAAGGAAATCAAAGATTTGATTACTCCCTGGTTAGAGAACAGGAATGGGAGGAGGTGTCAGGTAGAATGAGGAGTAGGATGAACCGGGAAGAGATGGTTTTGTAGCAGGAGGAAGTCCGGGCCGAGAGAATCAGAAGTCTACAGGTACTAGTCGACCTAGTCTACTGGTCTACTGTACTCCGTACTGTATCAGACATGGTGGATCAAGGGGTCAGATTCACCAATTTTCCCCACTCGTTTCAAGCCCGAGCACCGGACATCGAACACTGCACCAGTGCGCGCTGGGCGGGAAAGGTTTTAGCGTGCCCAACCGTGGGAGGGAGATGTTTCATCCCTTGAACTGGAGTACACTTGGCTATTCATAGCACTCACTCCGGGTCTTCACAGAGCAGTCAACCCGCTTCTCTTTCCTTCTATAGTATTTAGCACCGCCAATACCTGTTACTACCATTGTCGCTGATCTTTTATAACTTGGAGTACATGCGTGCTATATTTATTTGATCTCCTTATAGATCAGATCATTGGAGTCATCATAAAGCTCGATATTACTCCGTCAAGCCCCGTCGAACCATCTACTCCCTTATAACCAGACTGAATTAATCTTGATCACACTTTTAGAGCCTCACTTACTAGATGGTTATTGCGATGTATATTTCAAACTGGATCTATTGTTGAGATCTATTAAATCATATACAGAGTATCGGGCATGTCACCCCCTCTCGGCTGCCTCTTCTCACACAAATTCCAGTCTCTTTCCCTCCTTGCTAAAAGTAGACCAATCAGTAAATACTATCCATTCAAACATGTTGCCGCCATCCTGGCAAGGCTCCAATGTCTGACAGCCTGTAGGTAATCTACTCACGTGACTATCATCTTGTTATTTAAGTATTGGTTGATCGCCCATCACTTGTTGTCTGATTTAGCTAGACACCCGACACACCCACCGTCCATCACTCATGTCTGAGCTATAGTGGAGTGCCTCATTCTACAAGGCTTTTCATTTGATGATTGGACATGATTACTCCGTACAAAACCTCGATTCCAATCAATCCTGGCCTGACCCACTTCTAGAACGGAAGGCGCTCAACTCCGGTGGTGGTTCCCTCAACCCCGAACTCAGCTCCGAGATCTGGAAAGCTCAAGTGCATCGTTCTCAAGGGAGCCTCGGTGATGTCACGTTTCAAAGAATGAATAAATAGCACGGCTTGTGCTAGCAGGGCACATCCTCTGCATTCCTTTTGGAATTTGGCATCTTCCAACTGGCTCTACGTTCATTACAACACCCATCAAGAAGAACCGACATGCCCGCCGAGGAGCTCCAGAAGGAGCAGCCACCCGTTGATGCTTCGGTGATTTCGTTACCACCATCATCAACAACAATCAAGCCTCCAGAATGGCCAGAGACGGCCACTTTAGACGCACCTTTCAGCATCTTTGACCGGCGGCAGAAATGGCTTATCGTGACCATCGTTTCGACTGCAGCAACATGTAAGTTTTATTTCTATACAATTAGTGCTGTACTATTTCGCTAAATCTCACAATAGTCTCCGGCTTCGCATCGAACATCTACTTCCCAGCCCTTCCCACCATCGCCTCCGACTTGGATGTATCTTTGGAACTTGTCGACCTAACCGTAACCTCGTACTTAATCTTCCAAGGCCTCGCTCCAAGTCTTTGGGGACCCGTCTCGGATGTGAAAGGACGCCGAATCGCATACCTGCTCACTTTCTTGGTATTCATGGGCGCATGTATCGGTCTAGTAGAGACCAAGACTTACGCTACTCTCGTCGTTCTCCGATGCCTTCAAAGTACCGGTAGCGCGAGCACGATTGCCATCGGCTCCGGAGTAATTGGAGATATAACTACGCGAGCCGAGCGTGGTGGGTTCATGGGTATCTTTCAAGCCGGTCTTCTGGTTCCCGTGGCCGCGGGCCCTGTCATTGGAGGGGCCGTGGCCGGTACTCTGGGTTGGCGAGCTATCTTTTGGGTATTGACTGCGTATAGCGGGGCCTTTCTCATTGCGATGCTTGTTCTGTTACCGGAGACACTGCGATCTTTGGTCGCAAATGGAAGCCGTGTTCCTTCCGCGTCGAACATCATGGCAAAATACCCATTGACTGTCTATCAGAAGCTCACCACGGTTGAGTGGGACCCGAAAGATACGCCGCCGCAAGCTCCCAGAAAAAATGTCGATTTGACGGGGCCCTTTCGCATTCTTGTGAGCAAGCATGCTGCACCTATAATCATGTTTCTTGCCATACACTATGCAGTCTGGCAGATGAGTATCACAGCGATGTCTTCCCTGTTCAAACAAAACTATGGACTCAGTGAGACCCAAATTGGCCTTACCTTCATCGCGAATGGTGTTGGGTCCATGGTGGGAACCTTAATCACAGGCAAAATTCTTGATCTCGATTACCGCAAAGTCAAGGCCAATTTCGAGGCACAATCCGATCCTGAGGGTACTCGAAGGACCGTGGAAGAGAAGGATTTTCCTCTGGAAAAGGCTCGTCTCCGACTGGTCCCGATCTTTGCATGCCTTCAGTGCTTGTCATTGATCCTCTTTGGGTGGACAATCCAGTACACAGTCCATATCGCGGTTCCAATTATTTCGACTTTTATTACTGGCTGGACAGTCGTTTCTATGCAATCGGTCATCATGACCTATCTTGTGGATGTTTTCCACGAAAGAAGTGCGGCCGCTAGTGCAAGCATCAACTTGGCTCGATGTTTATTCGCGGCTGGTGGTACTAGCTTTGTCATGCCGTTGATCAATGCTGTTGGAGCGGGCATCACTTTCACGATCTGTGCAGCTGTGCAGTTTGTGTCCCTGATTGGTCCCCTTATTCAATGGAAGTTTGCTGCCACGTGGCGGAGAGTGGCCGAGGAGGAGAAGGAGCAGGATCAAGCTCAATCTTAGACGTATACATCTTACACGAGAGAGTCATTGTGAGATCCAGCCTGCTCAGAACACAAACAAAATGTACTACTAGAACTAGAATAATTCCTATCGAAATACTCAAAATATCGACTATGACGTTGGAAAGAAGAGCCAGAATATTCACAGCCAAACATGTCCTTTTCTTGCCATAGCCAAGCTTAGTTCCCACACTCCTGCTCTTCTGTTCTTGTTTTTTTTCAATTTATATCACCCAAGGATTGCTTCTAGGCATTATAGAGCATGGAATCTATCCATTCATTTCAGCCTGAAGAAATTAATTGTTTCCTCGACGACAGTGGCATTTAATACTGCCATATACTCGGTACCCAGTAACTAACTCAGCTTGCATCGCAATCTCGTGCCAATGAAACATCAATTCAACTTAATCATGCTGTAAGCGCGCTTTCAGCTGCCTTCTAAGCCTCGTTAATCCCGACATTGGCAAGCTGCGGCTAAATAGCTCCAGGGCCTTATCGTTGCAGCACTGGCGCAGTGTATCACATTCGGTGGTTAGCTATTCCATTGACCTCTGAAGATAACCTTGCTCTTCTCCGAGCTGTGTCTTCATTGCAGTATCGTCCGTATAATACTTCCACAAGCGAAGGTACAAGTTGAGATCTGCGAGGGAGATATATGGACGAATTGAGCATTGCGAAGCGGCGTGACAGGGTATCGCTGGCTTGAAAATGTTGATCAATTTGGGACCACACTCTATGAGGCTACAATTCGGACACATGGAGAATAATGCAAGATTGCCGGGTCTTTATGAGTTTGATTGCTAGCTGAATGATGTGATGAGTCCGATTTGACCTGGAAAGGCGACGTTCTGTACGAGAGGTAAATAGTTGGCATTACCTATTAGTACCCTCTGAGCCTAATTGTAAAAGTAATAGAATAGAGAATTATCTAGGACAGGATAGCCTAAATTGAAATGATAATTTAATGGTGGGTTTCTCAATCAACTGCCGCGGAGCCATTCCGGGCAAATGGAATCGGCGGCTCTTCCGCGGTAATCACCCAGCATCCGGCGCTGGTCAACTTGGCGGGGGCTGCTTTCAGTAGGTAGTAGAGACGGTTTGATATTTCTATATCAATTGGGTTTCCTCTGTTTTAGCTATTCTGACTATTGTACACCCTCCTAACTATGCCTATAACTATAACCCTATAAATAGGGTATTGGCTGGTCCTTTCCATCTCCCCTCGGGCTCTCCGCACTGGTGGAGCCCATGCATTCATTCTTCCCGCGTCGCCGCATTGCCGTCCATGTGTGCGTCTCTAAACGTGTCTATAGTTTCATGCGACAGCCAATTAGTCTTCGTACATCTCTAGTAGTAGCCTGTCTGTAACCGGAGGTTTCGGCCGTCTTCCCTTTCAGCCACCACTAATAATGCCTTCTGCATAACTCAAGCCCAACCATACCTCAAAGAAGTACCCCCCCCCCCCCCCCCCCCCCCTGGTTGGTATCTGGTCAGCCTTGCCTTTTCTCTCATCGGATGATTTGTCCTACTAGTTACTAGACTAAAGTACCTGTCATATCTACTTTTTAATTCCACGTGACTACCGTCCCCCTCACTGAGAGAGTGTTCAAAAATGCCAGAGGCCAAAAACTCGACCCGAGCAAGGCCCCGAATCCCAAAAAACCAAAACCCCACAATTCCTATTTTTCCCCGCTCAGTTCCTAAAGGACCTCAAATTCTTTCCCCTCTTCTTCCCCCCAAATCCCGCAGAAACCCCAACCCAAATCCCCTTCCCCCCATCCCCCCAAAAAAACCATGGAGGACGAGAAGACTGCAAAAGTCAAGAAGAAGAGTGCCACTCACCGCAAGTCCCTTTCCTGTGAATACTGCAGTCGCTCGTTCGCCCGTTTGGAACATCTCCAACGCCATCTCCGCACCCGTTGAGTAACCCCCCTCCCTCAACCTCCACGAGTCCGACCAATTCTCCTAATGTCGGACAACAGATACCAAAGAAAAGCCTTTCTCATGTGACATTTGCTCCAAGTCCTTCGCCCGGAGGTAAGTCGATGACGTTTTATCGGATCCCCCCTCCCTTGCTCCTCGTGCTTCCACGGCCCCATTGCCCGACTCCCAATTGCTTATATTGGCGCTTCACAGTGACCTGCTGGTGCGACATGAACGATTGGTGCACCCTGCCGAAACTGCGGCCGGTCGAGAACACCGCGCCCACAACGGCGATAACCATCACCACGAGATTTCAATCCAGTCGACGATAATCCAACCCGCTGCACACCATGAATCTCGCATGTTAGAGCTGGCCGATGCCATCCCGGTCCATACACAAGTCCCCCCTCCACCTCCCGAGGTGCAGGTTCAACCACCTCCGATCGTCGAGACCACCCATTTCAATCCCTCTTGGGGCTACGACTTGAATCTACTGTCGCACGCCGCTAGTCATGTCGCACTGGAAGGACAGCAGGAGAACTTGGAGTCCATTCGAAAATCATCCCATACGATTGGCACGCCATCCCAACACTTACCACCGGTCCCGGAGCGAGGAATAACCGATAATTATGGTGTAGAACCGTCGATTCTCGACCTCACCGATCTGGGTGACCCGGTCCAAGACTTTACCGTCTTCCTAGAGAGCGTGGGCTTGTCGTCTGACTGGGACTCGGGGGTCTTCTCGTCGGTCGAAGAACCCATGTTACCGCCGAGCCTATCAATGGATTCCAAGCAGCAAGTCAGAGAGGCTACCGCGTCGACGAGGTTAGGAGGTGACCTAATGAGCGACCAGCGCGGTCCGGCGGACGAACAGCCCTCTTTCTCAAATTTCGGGTCCAGGTTACCTTCTCTACAGCCGGAGTCTCACGAGATCGAGGACCGTATTGGTCTCTCCGACGAAGGCGCCCGGCCCGCATGGGATATAACCAATGCCGATCGTCAAATTTTTGTCCAAAAACTGGAAGAATTCTCCTTTGTTCTTCCCAAGGGCTTTGTTCCTCCGTCACGGCATACCCTATCTCGCTTCTTCGCAGGGTATATTAACGGTCTGAATGAACATCTCCCGTTTGTGCATGTGCCGACCTTGTCAATTGCCAAGTGCTCACCAGAGCTCACATTGGCTACGGCAGCTGCCGGATCACATTATCGCTTTGAAAATGGCCGAGGAATTGACCTCTTCCATGCGGCCAAAGCAATTCTATTAGAGCGCCTTCGCCGCAGGGACAGCCGGCAAGTGCCTCATCCATCGTGGAATTATATTTCTCCTCCCTCGGGCTTCCACAATTCGCGCGGTTCGTCGATGATCTCGAACACAGCGAGCAGCCCGTTTCAGAGTCAGCATATGCACAACCCGCCCGTGAACCCTTCCATCTACACCCCCGACGATTCCGACGCACATATGGAAGTGATACGGACGTTCCTGCTACTGACCGTGTTTGCTTCTTGGGAGAGACACCCGGAACTCCTGCGGGAGATTCTCTCGCTGCAGAGCACATTGGCAAGACTCGTCCGAGAACACGGTCTGGCCGAACTTCCCCCTAGTTCAGAGCCTATCGGCTGGGAAGAGTGGGTTCGTAGAGAGGGTAACAGACGGACGAAACTGATCGTCTACTGCTTCTTCAATCTTCACTCCATCATGTACAATATTCCTCCCTTGATTCTCAATGGGGAGCTGAAATTGAACATGCCTTGCTCCCACGACCTCTGGAAGGCCAACAATGCCGTCCAATGGCGACGCCTTCAGCGTATCCGACAAGGCTCAGATGTCCCCTTCCAGGACGCATTTGCCCGACTCTTCCTGAAATCCTCGACCTCCTTCCCTTCAGCTCCTATATCTCCCTTGGGTAACTATATCCTGATCCATGCCATTATACAGCAAATCTTCTTTGCCCGGCAACTCTGTCTATCGGCCCCGAATATGCAGGGGACCAGCCTACGACAGGAAGATCTCAACGTGTTGGACAACTCCTTGAGCGCCTGGAAAGCATTGTGGAAACGCACGCCCGAATCCAGCATCGACCCTCAGAATCCTGCCGGCCCCATCGCATTCACCTCGACTGCACTTCTGGGTCTCGCATATATTCGACTTCACGTCGACCTGGGACCCTGTCGCCACCTGATTACCCAAGACCCCCATCAGATCGCTGGAGCACTCGGGGAATCCCCACCCCTCGTCCGCAGCCCACGTCTTATCATGGCACTCTTGCACTCCGCGCACGCACTATCCATCCCAGTACGACTGGGCATCGACTTTGTTGCTCGCACGCACTCTTTCTTCTGGAGTATCCAGCACTCGCTGTGCAGTTTGGAATGTGCCTTCTTGCTCAGTCGCTGGCTGCTCGCCATCCCCGCGACGCAGTCCGAGCAGCGTCTCTCGGAACATGAGCGGAAACTTCTCCTGTGGATCAAGAGCATGATGGATGAAACCGACATGGCCGTTGACCCACCCGGAGCGCCGGACCTGGAGTTCATGGCGAATCCGTACAAGGTGCGTCAGCTCAGCGTTGCGATCGTGCGCGTGTGGGCGCGTACATTCAAGGGGAATACTAGCTGGGCTATTGTAGACTTGGTGGGATCCAGTTTAGATGCCTATGCAGATCTCTTGGAGAGCTGGACTGCCTCCTAGAGAGCGGACAAGGGGGAAAGGCAAGGATACAAAAATATCTCTGCCTGACCACGCCTCCAGTGACAACCACGTAATGACGCCTTTCCTTGGACCACATGGCCTTTCTTTTTGACCTTTTGACCTTTTGACGAACATGATATCTAGCGGAGTTTTTGAGTTTTTCATTTTCTGTATATGCGAGGATTGGGATTGATCACTCTGGGACGATTATTCATTTTTGACGGTCTGCTTTCATGGTTCTGTATGTATTATGATTTTCAGCCCTTGTGATTGCTGTCTATACCCGGTGATGCGCGCGTTTCTATCTAGCCAGGGCATGGAATGATGATCCTTGTTTAGCCCTAGTTGATTCTTGATTCTTCCTTCTCTTTCCTTTAAAAACGATTTGGATTCAGATTTGGTTTTGGCCTGGTTGAATGGAATGCATTCAATACCCTGCGAAGAGGATTTGTCCAGGCGAGACTTCTGTATTTGCAGGATGGGTTTTCGGTTGACACCCGGTCCAGGATTCATTATGAGCCGTTTATGTGATTTCGTCACGTCGTAAATTTTCCACATGCTCGTCTACCAAGTCAGTCCCATGCAGTCAAGACAGCGCTTGCCCACAAATGAGATTGTGGTATCAAACATTCTTCTGCGCTACTTTCACTCGATTCTTCATCACGCTCGCCGGCACAAAACGCAGCGCAGACATAGACTGAGCCAGGCTGTCAACCTCCATCTCGTCCGAAATTTTCTGAGATCGAACGGGAGACTGAGGCACTGCGCTCGGTTGGGACACCGAGTTCCGGTGCCGCAGTCGTCCCTCCTGGATAGACGAGATGGAGGCCGAGGAAATCCGACGTCTGCTGCTCTTGTTCAGCGGTCTCAATAGCGAAGTTTGATTGTCAATGCCGTCGTTGACAATGTAGAAATTGTAAGTCTGAACGAGGTTTAGTATATCAGTTCTCACTTTTGGATAGTACCTCAAGGATAAAGTGAGATCATACTCGCGGGAACATGTGCTTGTCAATCAAATGCAGCCGGCGACTCCGCGGGGTTGAGCATTTTCGCTCGCAGTCCTCCACGAAGCAGCCATACTAGTCCGATAAGCACGGTTAGCTAGCTGAACCCTTGAAAAGGATGAGATCTTTCCACCATTTCAATCACTCATCGCCAAGATGAATACTTACAGTCTTCTCTCCCCGCTCCCTCATCGCCACCACGAGCGAATCATGATTCTCTGCAATATGAAGATTCAAGAAATGCGCCGTCGGGAAATTCTTGCTACACTCCGAGCAACGGTTGACATGTGCCTGCTGATAATGCACCTCGTAGTCCTCGTACGAGGCAAACGAAACCGTCTCTCGATGTGGCGGTAAGGTGCAATGCATGACCTCGGTGAGCTCGGCCGATTCCAGGCAGGGAACTTTGCTACGGTCAGATGGCAGCGCCGTCGTGCTGATCGTTGAGCAGGTTGGAGAGCTGGGAATGGAATTGGAGCTGAAGGGTGAGTCGTGCTTGGGAGAGGGACTCCGGGAGCAGCTGTGGGAGCGTGAGTGTTTAACCATTTTGTCACGGCAGATTTTGGGTTTGGGGGATCGTTGCGGGTCTGGTATTGGGCTTTGAGGGGGATTCTGGATTGTGACCGATTGGGCTGGAGCGGGGCTTGATGCAGGTTAAGTGCAGTAGGGCAGTAGCGGGTTCAGTGAGTGGAGGATGGAGGAGATGGGCGAGGAAGAGATGTAGGAGCTGGAAGGTGGGAGAGTTGAAGAGAGGAGATGATGAAGCATAAAATGCCCAGGACTGATCTGGGCAGCCACGGAGAAACAGGCTATGGCTTGTGGGCAAATATGTCAATTATCACAAAGTTTCAAAATAACTTCCATCATCTAACTATGAAGTTCACTTTATTTCCACAGCCTCTTTTCCTTTTGGAACCCCACCAGCCACAAGAGTGCCTGCCACAGTGCCACCCAATTGGGCGCAGCCACAGGGAGATTCCCGCGGCGGTACTCCACGCCCTCGAGACGACTCTCCACGCTTTTTTTCACTTCGCCGACCCTTTTTACCTTGTCCTTGCATCTTCCCCGTCCTCGTCCATCCTTCCCCCATTATTCGCCTCCGGGTGTCCCGATCTGATGGCTTGTTCACCGCTGGATTCGCCCGCAGACGTCCATCCACCCAGAGCCATCTGACGGGCGAGGTCTACGGTGGGGTGGGCAATCCGCACGCCCCAACTCGACTATGGCGTCCTCGTTTCAGGATGCGTGGCAGTCAGTCTTTTCCTTTGCAGTCCGATTCTATTTGCTCTCGCTTTCAACATATACCACCGTCGTCTAAATTGAGAGAGCCTAAACGACTAATCTCCCCTCGTGCAGGACTGCGCTCGATGCCGAACGGGAGCTGTTGCGCTGCCTCGCTGAGAAGGAGCCGACCTTTGCCGAGATTTCACAACTTTTGTCCGAGTACGTCCCCTCTATGCGATTTGATTGGATATCTTGAATCTTGCGCGCTTTTGAAAGGAATACTCGTCTGACTTTTTACGTCACCTTTGTCCCAGATTCCGCACCGCTTGCCAAAATGCGATCCTCTCCGATTTCGATACCGCTCGTGGATCAGACGTGGAGGGCCGCCTGTGGGATGCGCACTTGAAACTTAATAACAGGTTTCGCAAGTTGCTCGCTCGCGTGAGTCGATGACCGACTGGTGGGGTACTAGCGGCTGTGGACTAACTTGTGCGACATGAATAGTATCGAGAGGAAACCACCAAGAAGAGACCCGTCGAGAAACGGAAGCTAGAGAAGCATTATTTGGATTTTATCAAATCCAGCCAGCGGTTCTATAGGGGGTACATCCAACATCTATCATCGCATTTCGGAGGCATCGTGGAATTGGAGAAAGTGGCGCGCAAGTTCAACTTTGAGAGTGCGCGACTTCCTAACCCCCCCCCCCCCCCTTTATGTGAGATCGACTGAGCACTAACGTGTCTTCTGTTTCTTTGCTATTTCTAGACTTATCGGCCACCCCTCCATCTGCGATTACACCTGACCTGCGCTTGCGCATCCTTCAATCTTGCCATGCGACTCTCATCCGACTGGGCGATCTCTCTCGGTACAGAGAAACCGAACTTGCCAACAACAAACGCAATTGGGGCCCAGCCATTGGGTATTACGATCTCGCCTCGGTGATACACCCTGCATCGGGCGCATCGCACAATCAGCTGGCGGTAATCGCACTTGCCGATGGCAATCACTTCCGAGCAACATATCACCTCTACCGGGCGTTGTCTGCCCACCTTCCTCATCCCTCCGCCAAGGGAAATCTGGAAATTGAATTCAAAAAAGTGATGAATCTGTGGGTCAAGCGCGAATTGATCAGGCCAGAGGACCAAGGAATTCCTGGGAAAGCTCTGGCACCGTGGTTTGTCTATCTCCATGCGCAATGTTACAAGGGCAACGACTTTCCCGAGCATGATGAGCTGGAGAGTGAGGTCATGAGTCAACTGGCAGTTGATATCAGGGAGCGTTCGCATGAAGGAACACTTCAAAAGTTCTGTCTTGTCAACATTGCTGCAGAAGACTTTGCCCGAACTCGGTCTACCGAAGAGTCGGTCTCCAATGCGCGCATGTTCTTCCAGCGCATCAATGTGAAGACCTTCTTCACGTTATTGCAGATTTTGTTGGTAGAGCTTGAGCGTTTCGCCGGTGAGGATTCGAGCAACAGCAGCAAGGACTCTAAGAATGGACCCGACAAGGTCACCGTTGTTGCTCGCAGGATCCTGCCCGCTTTGCGGCATTACAGCTCCTGGCTTTTGACAACTAGTGACTTTCTTATCTCACCAAAGGAAGAGCAGGACTCGCCTCTCACGATCCAGATTCAAGAGTTCTGGAAGATCTACGCAGGCACCCTGACACTGTTGGCATCTACATTCGACATCGTCCATCTTCCCGAGATCGATTACCTTCTGGAAGAGGATGAAGAAAGCCTTGGATTTGCGCCACTGGACCAGGCGGTGACTTCTCGTCGATATGTTGGGATGGGTGATAAGCTTAAGCCTAGAATGAACGATCCAGGTGTCGAGAGAAGCCACCCAAACATTGAGATGCTCTACCGGATTCGCGAATTCGTGATTGACGGTTTGGATTTGGTCGTTAGAAACGTACGTTACAATCATCTGATGAGCTAAAAACCCAAGATTCTAACCATGCTTTAGAAAATTCCCGTTGCTCTCGTTGACGAAGAGGACAAGAAGACTTTTATCTACCAAGAGGATGGACTGCCGTCTCAGTTCTTCTCAAGCCCCCATGGTCGCCAGAATACCCTCACGACGCCGGTAATTGAACGAGAGGACATCCCGCCAGTATGTCAGGATTCAGCCTCTGGCACTGAGGCTCGCAGCATGTACGGCGACTCTCAGTCTGCCTCCGTCGCAGCCTCCGCATCAATGTCGGCCAATATGCACCGCATCGTCGAGGATGTTGAGCGTTTGGTCGAGTCTGACACGTACGAGAATCCGCCCAACGTCCCAGATCAGTTCGATTTCCTGAATGCTTCCGGCGAGATGTCTACGCCTTCTGCTCGCATGTCGGCAATTTACAATGCCTTCCCTTCCAACGAAAAGATTGCACAGCCACATCCTACTCCGATGGCTCCTCCTGGTTTAGGTCCTCCTGTTGTCAACACGGCAGAAGCTCTCCGTGCTTCAGCATCTCAATCTTACACTCCACTCCACACGCTCCCTAGTATTCCTAGCATCTGGAATACTTCATCGCCCGCACCACTGCGGGACGGTTCCTCGCCACGCACACCGCCGGGTCTCGGTCAGCCATCTTCCATGAAGTCACTGGGTATAAATCCCAACGCTACCGGGTCCCCATCACAGGACCAGATCACAAACGATCTGCTCCGCCATAACCTAATGGCCCAAAACCAGCTCTCCAGCTCCGTGGATATGTCAGGGTCTATGCCATCATGGCTTCCCCTATCCAGTTCACACCCGGCAAACAACTGGGGCCCGGACCCACGCCGCTTGTCTTACAACGTACCCAGTCAGCCCATTTCGAGCGGGTTCCCAACTCAATCCTGGGGAAATGATGCTTTTATTGCTAGCAGTCTGCCTTCGGGTGACGGAGCCTTCAGCTCTGGATTCAACGGTCACCGCAAATCGGCCACTCAGCTTGGCGCTATTGGTCAAACCCCTCCTTGTGGACAGGGCGGTTGATAAAACCCGCATGTGACTTGTCTACTAGTATTAATTGCCCGTGTGCATGAATACACAGTCTGCCGACTGAGGAAGGCCATGAACTCAAAGCACGATCCCACGCTTCGTCATTCTGGACCCAGCATGATCCTGCTCTGTTTTCTATGGACGCGGACTATCATCTCAAAGATGAAACATGGAATACATCGATTATCTAAATGAACTCTGGGTCCGCGCTGATAACGCGGATTGAGAGTATCATTCGAATTGATCCCCGGCAGTCCGAGAGTATTCCTCATTTCAGCCATGAGATCCCAACCAAAATTTTCTGACACGATGGTCCACATCGACCCGGTATCCTTGTGGCAGCTTGCCTATTCTCCTACTCATCTGTGCGAAGGATCAAGGTGATAGCACTGCACGTTCAACACCCAACACAGGACCACATACCCCCGGGCTAAAGTGCCGCCTTGTATACGCAGCCTTCGTCCCGGTTTGTTTTTTTTTCGAGGAGGATGCACGTTAGCAGTTTTTCCATGTTTTGGAACCCGTGATTGAAATCTCTTTTTGCTTGTTAAGCCGAGCCCGTTGTTTGTCTTTTTGAGTGGAGGGTATAGGATCTTCGTTGTAGTAAATAGTTGGTAGTGAGCGGGTTGGGCCTGGTTTTTCTTCTCTGTCAATTCGTTTGATGGCGTGTAAGGGCCAGGATTGTCTCAAAAATGCCCGTCAATAACAATTCACGTTTTTTAAACCCCCTTGACACTATTATTTTTGACCGTAACTACAGTTGGAGCCAGGTAATCATAAAACTGCATGATTTATTTGATATTGATCTAGTCGTTAAATCGTTGTTGAAAACGGGGCACTCTTGTTTCAGCGCGTAATTCCCCAGATTTTTGTCTGCCCTGCTCCCCTTTCTGTATCACACATGTGGCCATACCATATTCAGACATAGGGTGGGTCGTCCTCAACAGGAATAGCGATAGCATGAGAAGAAAAAGTGAATAGAAGCAAGATCATTTCAGAAGGGACAGCATCCCTTTTCGTTGAATTGCTCGACGTTAAGTCGAGGAAGGTGGTGGGTGAGATAGATAGATTTGGGATAAAAGAGAAATAAGGACATCAAAGGAAAATTTGGGTATAGAGGGTTGAATCATCCAAGGGTTGCGTGGTGCATTGTCAAACGAGGTGTTTGATGCACCGAGACCTTCATCAGAAAATCTCTGTGTTGAAAGGTTTGATTTCTATTCGGTTTATCTTTGCAATAGAATTGACCGCTTAAGAGCGGGCGTAGGTCTGCTTGGGGAAGGGGAAGCTGGGAGGTTGAATGTTAGTCTCTCGGAACCATGCGCTCAGGGTACTTTACGGGAAAGACTTACGAAGGTCCAAGCTCCTGGATACTCTTGCTAGCGAGCCACTGACCCATGTCAATGCTGTCGTCAAGAGACTTGCCAGAGACAACACCGGCGCAGAAGCCACCGGCGAAAGCATCACTGTTGAGTTAAAAATGTTAGTCAATAGTAACAACAGGGGTAGCACGTATAAGACTTACCCGGCACCGTTGGTGTCGTTGATGGCATCCTTGGAGATCTCATGAACTGCAAACTCCTTAATCTCGACGGAGCCGGAGGCAGAGGCAACACCGACAACGGTGGGCAGAGTACCCTGGGTGACGATGGCGACGCGAGGGCGCTGGGTGTTCTTCTTGGGCAGACGGGCGAGCTTCTTGGCAATCTCGACAACGTCCTCAGTGCCCCACTCGTGGCTGGCAGCGTAGGCACGAGCCTCGGTCTCGTTACAGAAGATGTAATCAGTGTAGGGGAGAACGCTGTCCAGCTGCTCCTTGAAGAACTGGGGAATGAAGGGGGCGGAAAGAGAGAGCATGAAGACCTAGAGGTAGCAAGGACGTGAGCCGGGGATATCAACTATATTCAAGAGGTGGGATCACTAACCTTGTTCTTCGCAGCAGCCTCCTCACCGAGCGCCTGGATGGCGGGGACACAGACAGTCAGGTGGTAGCCACCGACGTAGTAGAACTGAGCCTTCTCGACCAGAGACCAGACGTGGGGCTGCTTCAGGTGCTCAATCTTGTACTCGTTGGCAGCAGCGAGGTGGGTGCACATGCTGCGGTTGTGGCCGGTGATAACAACACCGCACTTACCAGTGGGCTGAGCCTCGTCCACGCGGTACTCGGTGTGGACACCAGCCTCCTCGCAGGTCTTCTTCAGGATGTCACCGAACTTGTCCTTGCCAATGCAGCCAATGTAGACGACCGAGTTCTCGGGGAGCAGGTACTAGAAAAAGGTGTTAGTACTTGAATATATCCACGATCTTTTGCGGGTGGTTCTCTACCTGAGCGCCACGGGCAGTGTTCTGAGCAGCACCACCGGGAATCAGCTTAGCATCCCGGGCAAGGAGGTCCTCGTAGATGCCCATGTGCTGCTCCTCGGCAAGGATAGCATCGTTCTCCTTCAGGCCATACTTCTCGAGAAAAGCGGCATCACTTTAAGACTATTGTTAGCTGTTTGGATGAGGTAACCCAACAAAAAGATCAATTCGTACCCGCGAGCCTGGATGTCTAGCGGGGTGTCAGCAATCTAGAGTATACCAGAGGTCATTGAAAAGAAAGCGGGGGTATACATACCAAGGAGAGGGTTCTCCAAGCACAGCAGAGGGTATCCTTGAGGAGCGGCCATTTTGCAAATATGTTCAATGGAAGAAAAGTGAAATTGAGAGGGGAAATAAGGAGAAGAAAAGCAAAAGCCACCTGAGAAATGGTGGGAGGAGGATGGAGGGGTCCGGCAGAAAAGAAGCCGGGCGGAAGGTCCGCAAATGGTGGACAACACCCCAGCTCCACCGGGAATCCAGTTGTAACTTGCGTTCTCCAGATACAAAACACACTGGCCTCGTTCCACCGTTCAAAATCCACAATGACTGACCATGTGCTTGAGGTCGCTGAGACCATTCAAACTGCCTCTATCGTATCGCACCCGTCTGCCGCCCACGACATCAATCCGTCCACCGCAGCCTCGGAAAAGCAACCCGTCGTTGCAGCCCCGGCTTCCGATGCTGGCAGCCTCTCTTCGGACATTGTTGATCCAAGTCGCGTAATCCGACCCATTCGTCGGCGTCAGACGCTTCCTCCTTTGCCCGATTTGCGCTTTGAGCAGAGCTATTTGGCTAGCTTGAAAGATGCCGACACCTGGGGTCGGGTAGCGTGGATTACCGTCAGGGACCAGGTATGGGGAACCTACATCCGATGAATCAATCATCTGAAGATAGGGAACATTCAGATAGAATACACAGTGAGAATTATGAAGCTTACGATTTTCCTCGCAACAGGTCCTCCTCCCTCTCATCCAAGGCACAGTCTGGACACTCGCGCTCTCCGGTTGGCGCTTCTGGAACCGCAATGCCTCGCTCAGCGGACACACGCTAGGAAGCAGAATCCGCAGGTGGTGGTACGGTGTCAACAACTGGAAAGTGCCCCCAGTGGGCTGGACCAAGGATCCAAAGCTGGCTTCTCACGTTGAAGAGGTGAGTCAACCTCTCAAATACTAGGATCCACCGAATTAGCCTCCGTGGCTGACGGCTCAGGAGTTTCTGCAGTTCTACGAGGCCCAGTTCTCCAACGCTGGTTCTGACTGATTCATCGTAACTCCGAGAATTGAATTCTCTCGGTCCCTTTGAGGAACTCTTTATTGTCTTACTAGCATCAGTGGCGTTGTGTTGTTTTTTGTCTTCTTCCGTTCTATATCCCAACATCTTAGAGTGTCTTATCATCCTTTTTTTCGTCGAAGTTGTGTATCTGGATCATGTTTACTATCAAAAAATCAGTACATTCTCCGACTACCTTCAAATTGCATTTTGTAAACCAGACCAATGGTTTCAGCTCGGACTCTGAGCTTGTTATCATGGTTTTCATATTGGTTTCTATCTACCGCACCTGAATTGACCAACGGGAAGCGAAGCGAAGCGTTATACCTCCATTCTAAGCAAACTGCGTATAATCCTCAATCATTGGAGTAGACAACATTAGACCTGTGCCGGCCTATCTGACAAAGTAGAGATAATTAAAAGCCGCTCAGTTGGTCGGCGGCTCTGTACACGAGTCAGCTTGGAGCTGAATCAATACTCAGCACCGGGATGAGACCCATTCCAGCCATTTGAAGCGACTGGCTGGGCAGTCTTTGGTGCTTCTGACGGCGTGGGGGCGGGGTGAATTGGTGGTTGAGCAGCAGGCTCTGGGGTGTTCAGGAGCGCAGACATAGGTAGTGCGGTCACCTTGGGGGCTGCTGGCTGAGCAGGCATCTGAGGTGCTGGCACCGAAGCGAAAGTCGGTGCAGTCACGGACGGAGCTGCTGCAGGCTCTGATGCTCGGATAGGCTGCGCTGTTTCTTTAGAAACATATGTTTCGTGAGATCGGCCAGCTTGCTCAGCATCTTCCATTAGAGCATCCTTTGCTGGAGGAGGCTCGTCTGGATCTTTAGGTCCACCAGACGAATTGCCCTTGCTGTATCGAAGTTGAACCACGAGGCTTCTGGGCTCCCCATTGACGATGGATTCATCCCCGCTCGCATCCTCTCCTTCGTCGTCGCCCTCGAAATCATTTTCCTCCTCATCTTCACCGTCCCATTCGTTTCCACTGTCGTTGGAACGAGCTTCCGACTCGTCATCTAGGTCATCAAAGCCGTACCCTGAATAGCCGTTAGGATGAGTCGATGTCCGACTCCTTTGCGGCCTTGCGCCATCTTCTTCCTCATATTCAGAGTCCTCGCGCTGGCCACTGAGCAATGATTCGCCGTACGCGCCGCCGGCCCGGGACCTGACTTGGCGGCCACTCGCAGTGAATCGTGGACGCGAAGGTTCAGCTGCTGTCACACCGGATGAGTTCCTAGCTGATCGTCTAGTAGGTTGATCATCTGAAAAAATGTCCTCGTCGTCATCGTAGGTGTACTTCAACTTTTTGCCACGGGTGCGGCCCTCATACAAAGAGAACCCAGGTTCTGGTCGGGCGAATGCGGCCTTGCGTGCAAGACGGTAATCGCGGCGCTTGCGTTTCTGCACGAAATGTTAGCCACCGACCTCCACTCACGGTCTGCTTCCTTACTATCGGATAACTTACCTCTTCCGAAGCCTCGAAACGAGGAATGGCAGCTCTGATCCGTTCGCTAAGCTTCTTCGAGTTGGTACCCTTCTCTTCCTGCAATCTATCGGCGATGGCCTGTATTTCTGGGATGTCGCCAGCAACACTCCACCAGGTAACGGTCTTGAGAGCAGGGTTGCTCTCACGGTATAACCGGAAGTGGGTATCATCTTGGCCCTCAATAAGCCAATATCGACGTTTCAGGCTGTCCCTGCCCCAGGGCTGAACTGAAAGAGGCTGGTTGAGGTCATCATCATGGCGCGACTGTTTGTAAGACTCCTTGATTTTCGCTTGGATCGCATCCGATGATGAGAGGGACCAGAGGATCAAAGCTCGTAGGAGTTCGAGCTATAAAATAGAGGTAATACTTAGTTAGAATGGTTGCGCGGGTAATCATATCTTTGCTAGAAAGCGTACCCGTTCTTCGGGCGACATGGTCGCAAAGGTGCGGCCACCGTGTAGGGGATTCTTGCCCTCCCATGCCTTGGGCCATTGCGATTGATGAACTTGAATCGCCTCCTCTAGCGGTCGCGTATAGTGATTCCGTCTGGTAATGTGAGACACTAAGTCAGCGCATATTTCGGAAAGCCATTGGGCGATAGGGGCCAAGGGCGCGCTGTGCCAGCACGTCGCGCGGGATGGGGTATCGGGTGGCGACCATACTCAACATCCTTCTTGCGGTTCAAAACGAGTCCTAGCAGGGCGCATAGTAGGCGCTCAATGTATTCTCCGGGGACCGAGTCCTCTACTCCCTTCTCAATGTCTTGTGGTCCGAAGTGTGGCAGGCTTCGAGGGAAAGCTTCGTGGAAACGCGCGCGGAAGGTGACGATGAACTAGCTCATTGCGACGGGTCAGCAAACGTGTCTTCAAGTGCAATTAACGCGTCATAGAAATAGCCAAATATCCAAAAATTGACCGATGCCATTCAAAATGACAATAGCTTACCGCGATATGAGGATTATCTGCCAAAACGTATTCATGCGGTGGTGATGGCTCCCGCTTTGGCGGCGGAGTCTCCGACTCCTTCTTGAAATACTTAGCAATACCGACGGGCTCATCGATGGCCATGTCTGCTTCGTCATCAGTAGGCGGGGCTGATGAGAGTGAGGAAAGATCCGAGTCCGAGTGTGCCATGATAGATGTGGTGGGGGAGGTGATGTGAAGAAGGACAAGAGTTTGGAGCCGGCGCAGCAAGCGTCACATCGGTAATGGTACTTGCGCCCGCAGGGCGATTATTGAAGGGAGATCCCTTACGCGGAGAAGTCCATTCAGTTTTCGCGCTTTGATTCAAAAACTGTAGTCGGAGACTCAACAATGTCTTGAGTATCATTACAGAATGATCTATAGCACTTTCAATTAGGAAAAGCAGGGGACTACAGGCACATAGATGAGCAACGCCGAGCAGTAGAGTCTGTTAGAGAGCACTCGAGAAGAAGTATGTATGATACAGTCCTTATAGTATGATATAGCACTTTAATGCTCGCTAAAGATAAATCAGGTAATGGCCATTGCTGCACAAGCTAATATGCATCATTGTCCAGCAGCTCGAAACCCATCATTATGTATCACCGGGCTTTGCTTGTAGTCAGTCTTATATTGGCTGTCAAGGAGCGCCAATCGCGGGTAATATGGAAAGAAATCAGATTGACCATGTGTCTGGCGGGCCAGGAAAGAGGGGGAAACACTCCAGACCAGATTCTGTTACAAGCTGGTAGGTTCGTTAGATACAACCAGTCATCGACTTGGCAGTTCTCCGCAGTTCTGCCAAAGGACAGAGCGGCGCTGTTGCCGTCAGGGCTATTGCCTTAGTCACGTGGCGGGTTATGTAACCCAGGTGAATCGAGATGGTATGGAGAGGGTTAAGCCAATTCCCCTCAGCGAGCCCGGGTAATGATGCTTGAGAGTATTATTCCAATGCTCTGGTGTTCAAAGAAGCGGTTATTCTAATTTCACCGTCTTCATTCATCCCCAATGACTAGAGTTTCTCCATTCATGTGATTCAAGTACAAAATTCTCCAGGGCTGTCCATCTACAGGCTTACCTAATTCGTGGTTGCGCTAGCACTGATTAGGCTAGGTTAGCGACCGCACCCTAAAGCCCACACAGTCCATCCCCGAGCATTTCTCATCTCCTCAACGACAAGTCCCATCTTCAATTCGAGGTACGACCTTTTCCCTTCCCACTCGACTACGTCTTCGCCGGCAATCGACTGCCTGTCCTTCGCAAATACTAACACAGGTATTCCTTTAGACAGTCGCCATGGGTCGCGTTATCCGCAACCAGAGGAAGGGCCGTGGCTCCATTTTCAGTGAGTGCGATCGCATCAAAATTCCCAATCCTCGCCCCGATTCTCTTCGTCAGCGCGACGCACGAACGCAACGAGAGAAAGACAATCCACACGCTGGAGGGAAATGGACGGCATGAACAAACCTTGAACTTGGAGTACTGATGATCTTTTTTTTTTTCTCTCTTTACAGCGGCCAACACCCGTCTCAACAAGGCCCCGGCCCAGTTCCGTACCCTTGACTACGCTGAGCGTCATGGATACACCCGTGGTGTCGTGAAGGAGATCATCCACGATGCCGGCCGTGGTGCTCCCCTCGCCAAGGTCCAGTTCCGCCACCCCTACAAGTTCAAGATGGTCACCGAGACCTTCATTGCCAACGAGGGCATGTACACCGGCCAGTTCATCTACGCCGGTAAGAACGCTGCCCTGACCGTCGGCAACGTCCTTCCCCTCGCCTCCATGCCCGAGGGTACCGTCATCTCCAACGTCGAGGAGAAGGCCGGTGACCGTGGTGCTCTTGGCCGTACCTCCGGTAACTACGTTACCGTTATTGGCCACAACCCCGAGGATGGCAAGACCCGTGTCAAGCTCCCCTCCGGTGCCAAGAAGGTCATCAAGAACACCGCCCGTGGTATGGTTGGTATCGTCGCCGGTGGTGGCCGTACCGACAAGCCCCTGCTCAAGGCTTCTCGTGCCAAGCACAAGTTCGCTGTCAAGCGCAACTCTTGGCCCAAGACTCGTGGTGTTGCCATGAACCCCGTCGATCACGTAAGTTTTGGCCATCTTAATAGGTTCGAGTCCCGCTTGACTACAGACCTTCTAACGAGCCTTCTTCCCTCTAGCCTCACGGTGGTGGTAACCACCAGCACATCGGTAAGGCTTCGACCATCTCCCGCTACGCTGCCCAGGGTCAGAAGGCCGGTCTCATTGCCGCCCGCAGAACTGGTCTGCTCCGCGGTACCCAGAAGACCAAGGATTAAGCGTGATGTTACGTGGAGTTTTTCTTGTGACGGGTTGAAAATGGACTTCTGCAATGAGACATATGTATCTAGGCGACAGCGGATAGGCGTCCCATGCGCCCTTAGCGAATTAAGGTTGTGGCCACCATCCTTCTTACTGGTCGAGCAAAATCAAAAGGGTGATGGGGATGGGGTCCGGGGTTGGCCTCTGTCAAGGCAGAACGGAAAAGTCAAAAAAAGGCCTTCGGGGTCTATTGAAATGATACACCTTTCAAATCTTCAATCCGTTCTGTGCTGTCCACCCTGTAGAACCAGACGTAGGCCTGGAGTTTATCACCCATTATCTGACCCGTATCTCGATGCTTTATAGTATGACCCCATACGTGCGGGACTCCAACCTGCACGCTAGTGTACCATCTAATTCCGTTCCCTGGCAGAATTGTCAACGATCTGATCTGATAGAACTGGCTAAGCCACCGACAGCATCTTGCGTAGGCTTATCCGTGCGGGTCTCAAAGTGCAGTTCGCGTCCATTTACGGCAGGTACCACAATTGCACCGAAATGCTCAACCGACGCTGAATCTCCCATCCCGTAATATCTGGGGGAAATACCTGCCTATAATTCCTGCCCTTATAACTAGAAACTTGAATGTTTTGAGTTACTGCTAGTAAATAATCTTGCTATGTGCTTGGAGAATGAGGTCGTGGAAAACCAATGTTGTCCGTGCGGGCTACAACCTGCGCCATGACCTAAACCCATATGGAATAAATTGAAAATCTCCCGGTTCGACGGGTATGGATGGAATAATTTCTGCTTTGTCGTCTCTACGCGAGGACTTTGTTTGATTTCAATAGATCTAGTATCTATCTGTCCATGTGAGAACCGAGTACACACTAAAAAGTGGGCGATTCGATTAAGCGATATATATTCGAGGCAGCGCTCGTGACCAACAACTCTAAAAACCTTATTTTAACACTGACGACTACACGAAGAATTACAATCAAATGGAGTGACGAACTATTCAATGGATGAGACTTCAAAAAATTGATTCTCTCGCCCACACCTAGTTGCTCGAAGTGACGTTTGTTTCTACAAAGCCAGACTGGAGTTGATCTCAAAGTGACCAATCAGCGGCTCGAGCCAGCCACAAACCCGACTTACGTAGTCGACACGAAGCAGCCTTAAGTATTCCCCTCTACCCAGCAAGGGCAAAATCATGCAGCTCTCCTCTTGGATCCAACTGGCATGGAAAATCAGAGCAGACTCCAGCAGCGATGATATCTAAATACACTCCGCAGAAGATCCCCCGCCTCACTCGATCTACCGATGCCCTCACCTCCCAGCGATGGCAAGCCATCACTAAGCGCGATCCTACGATCAATAGCTTCGTCTATGCAGTACTCACAACCAAGATCTACTGCCGCCCATCCTGCGCCGCCCGTCTGGCACGCCGCGCAAACGTCCAATTCTATGACACACCCTCGCAAGCCGAGGAAGCCGGATTCCGAGCCTGTAAGCGCTGCCGGCCCCAGGCGGGAGGCACGGCGCTTGCGAACCATCCACAAACCGCGATCGTGGCAAAGGCATGCGAAACAATCCAGGCTGAGCTAGCTATAGGGCTGAAACCACGATTACAAGATCTGGCGGCTCAAGCTGGCTTGACGCCGAGTCATTTCCATCGCGTGTTTAAGAAACGAGTGGGCGTGACGCCGGGCCAGTATGCGAGTGGTCTCGTCCAAGGGGACGTATCATCGACTTCGTCGGATTATTGGACTCCAGACACCACTTCAACGGAGGGTGAAACACCGCCGTTGGAAATTTTGGATGAGAGTGGGAAGGGGGTTCTGAATTTAGAAGCGGGTGAAAGTCTTTTGAGCGTTTTGTGGCCGGCGGATGGCCATCCGGCCATGCAGGAAAAACCGCCTATCCTAATGGATTCTGTCTGGAATGACTTTGATGCCTTTTTGGAGGCTGAGCCAGGGCAGATACCGTCCACAGAGGAACCGCCGCTCGCCATTGACCCCCAGGTGACATTGGCGTCGAGGAAGTGATCGCGGGGGATGGTTCCATACCGTTTGATGGCTGACCCTAGCCAATCATTTTACATGATGATGAGTACACGAGGCATGAATCTTGCTCACTATTAATGTTACCGAGCAACAGTCCAATCATGACATGTGTTAATATTAAAGTGTACAAAACAATTAAAGATGGTCTTGGCATTTGTCCAGTTGACATGGCCGGAATCGACAGGATCATCCAACCCCCCTCCATCAAAAACCTGGTTAACGGTCACTAAATGCCCATATGCCTGGGCCTCAAGGGAGTCGCCACAGGCTCAGGAGATGTTGATCGTTGTAAATCAAAAAGGCGAAAAGCTACAAGTAGATCGGGGATGGTTGTTCATCGCCACCACCGTGTCAATCGGCAAGGGAGCCCTGAAACACCGACGAAACCTTCTTGGCCAAGGCCCCGGAGCTCCGTGCACGATATTACGTACTCTGCGTATTTAACAGATCGAGGATGGTCGAGGTACGTAAATGTATACAGTAATCTTGTATAGTACTCCATAAAAATAAAATAAGAACCGGTTTGTTGAGGAATTGCAAGCTGGGCCATCGGACTGGACCCTGTCATGGGTGGCAAAGTCTGCGACATGTATCAGAGACGATTGACTCTGTCAAGGATAATTATAGTAATCAAACGACCAACGATGATCCGGGTACCGGTTCCTGGCGTTCCAATTGGAATCCATGGGCAAATGCCAGCTAGGGCTCTCCCCCACCGTCGGCCCACCAACGCGTGTCACAGTCGAGACTCTGGGCTATTCGAAACACGGTTTTTGAACGCCCTTGTCTCCGGGGGGCGGGGATTCAAGACACTAGCTTGACTCCTTTCTTGTCTGGAAGGGGGTAAGTTAGTCAAACACTGAATGTAAGTGTCCGTTTAGTCTGTTCGCAGATGGCTAGGGACTTTGCTTTTGTTGAGCAATCTCGAGAAATCACAATGGTTGTCGTCGAGCATTCCCCACCGATCGACATCCACATTGTATCTGCATGCAGTGAAAGTAACCTTTTTTCTTTGGTGGCGCACCTCAATAGATTTAAAAAATATTAAAGAATAAATGGGATTAATGAGGAGAAGAGGGGGCCGTTGGAGTTGAATATGATAGGGCCTGGGGCATGCTTTAATTGATTAATTTCTCCAAGTCCTCCCCCTGTGCCCCCGTGTCTTCCTTCCCAACCCTCCTCCCCTTCCTCTCTCCCCCCATCTCCGCCCTTTTTTACTTTTGAACTGCTGGCCCTTTGATCTCTGTCAACAGTTCCGCCTCTTTTTGGGACTGTCTCTCTTTCTGCAACTCATCGCCTTTATCTTAGACCCGTCCATTTATCATTCAGGTCTCCTCACGATCGCTTGACTCGATAATCGCGTTCGAACCTATCCCACCTCTTCACTGTGCTGTGCGCAGTTGTTGATCGTGTTTATCCGGCGACCTTTCCTCATTACCTATTATCTCAAATCTCAACCTCAGAGCGAACAACCATCATCATGCATGTGAACAAGAGAATCGGCCGCCTGAAGCAATGGGCTGGCGAGCGAATGGGCGGAGAGGTGAAAACTTGCCAGTCGGATGACTTCAAGGCAATGGAGACCGAGATGGGTGTGCGACATGAAGGTAGGCCAACGTTGCCCTGACCCCTGCTAGCAGGTATGATACTGATGCGCTCTTGTTTAGGTGTCGACCGCATTCACAAGTCTATGACTGCATACGTCAAGGCCGTCTCGAAGCGCAGCGAGGGCGATGATAAGGAAAAGACCCTCCCGATCGCCCATTTGGGCAGCAGCATGGTCACTCACGGAGAGGACTTTGATGGAAACTCTGAATATGGCCAGTGCCTGACCAGTAAGTATTTGAGAATGGGCTAGCTGTGGCTCTGATGTATGGATGATTGACCGAATCGCTCCAGTGTTTGGACGGACTCAAGAGCGCATTGCGCGTGTCCAAGAGAGCTACATTACCCAGGCGACCTCGAGCTGGCTTGAGTCCCTGGAACGGTCTCTGACCCAGATGAAGGATTACCAGCAAGCTCGGAAGAAGCTTGATAGCCGTAGGCTGGCATACGACACTTCTTTGTCGAAGATGGAGAAGGCAAAGAGGGAGGACTTCCGTGTGGAAGAGGAGCTGCGCAGTCAAAAGGTTAAGTATGAAGAAGCCAACGATGATGTACTCCGCCGCATGCAGGATATCAAGGATGCAGAGGTGGACAGCGTGATGGACCTGGGAACTTTCTTGGAAGCCCAGCTGGAGTATCACGAACGATGCCGCGAGGTGCTTTTGCAGCTCAAGAGTGAATGGCCTGGCGGGTCCGGCCAGGGGCCAGCTCCACCTCGCCGCCCGACGCGAGCCCGGTCCAACACTGCTCACTCGTACCAGGAGCGTTATGAGCCTCTGCAGGAAGAGCTGACGGTTGTCACCGAAAGCCGACCCACCATTCGCTCAAACCGAACGGTCTCGACGTACATGGCAGACTCTCCCGCCCGAGACGCCTACCCTGTGAGCAATGGCTTTGCTCGACCAGGTCTCAACCGGACACCTACTTTTGAAGGCCCTACCCAACTGCGTCAAGACCAATCTCCGGTAGCCACTCAATGGATTCAGCGAACCGCCAGCGACAACTTGTCCAACCGTCGAAACAGCGTGCAACCTCTTGGTGGAAGACCCGCGGTGGATCCCTACGCAGACTCTGAAGCAAGCTCCTATGGCCGTTCTAGCCCCGAGCGGATGTACGGCGGTCGGTCAAGCTCACCAGCTACATCTCATGGCAGTGTACCGTCTCGCCGGCCTAGCTCTACTGCTCTGAACGCGTCCGGTATGACCAAGAAGGCTCCACCACCACCTCCCCCGTCGCGTGCGAAGAAGCCACCCCCTCCACCCCCACCAATGAAGCGATCTTTGGTAACAGTGACGGATGTGTCAAGGTGAACATAGCGGGGCTAGCTGATGATCAAATGCTGCAAGCTTCAGTTTTGACTAGGCACATGGGGGTTTGGAGTTCTCGGATAGTATCGCGATCGACTCGGCGATGGATTGGTAGTCTTATTCTTATCTTCGGAGCGACGGCTTCTCGAATGTGACTTGGGATTTTCTCTAATATATTCTTCTTGCACGTTGATTGCATCTGCAGCATTTCTCCTGGCTGATGGGTCTTTCCAGTTGGTGAATTAAAGCCGGTTACAAAGCATGATTAATCTTTTCCTTTCTTTCTTTGTTCGATTTCGAGTGTAGAGAAGGTGCAGGTAGTCTGTGCCCACTAGCGTCTATATAGTGGATCGTACTGTATTTGCGAGCAATATCTGCCACGTTGGAGAACATACTGCGGAGTGAGCCGCGGTCAAGGAGAAATTGCTGCCTCATAATCCGGGCAAGAAGGGCGTATGGGAGGAGAACTGCGGTGGTCCTTGCGCAGCATCCAGAACGCCACGCTGAGTCAGCCCCAGCAGATGCCCCGTGACCACCCGTGACCAGCACACGAAATCTCCTCTCGCCGCCCTCCTGTTGTTAGTCGCCTGTCGCCTACTCCAGCGTGAAGCACCAGGTTTCCCCGAGCGAGTCGCGCAACTCGGTCCCCTCCATCTCCATTTTCTATCCATCCACGCCTGCCACGCGCTATCCACAGCGCACCTCTACTTTCGACCCCCCTTCCCATCAGGCTGTCGCGCGGCTGCCAAATTACTCGCTTTCTTGCACTCCCCTTTTGTTAACTCCAAGTACCCGCCCACCCCCCAACCCCATTTTCATCGATCGCATCCCCGAAGCTCCGACCACCAGACCAAACATCTCCCTTTTCATCGCCAAGAGTCTCAACAGACCCTTTCGCCTCCCCCAGTCCCTCCCCAGACCTCCCCATCGCGCGCCTTACACCCCCCCGGTCGCGCTTCCCATTCCTCCCTTCGCTTCCGGGCGCGACCTGGCGTAGTAACAAAGTGGAGCCCGTGACATCCAGTCCACTTCCACTTCGTTCTGCGTCGCATTGATTGCCCATTGCGCTCCTGGGCAATCTATGAATTGAGGACATACCATGGCTTCTTTGCAGTCGGCGCCTTCTATGGCGCCTGGCAATTATGCCTTGCCTGCGAACTTGACTCAGCAGCACGTCCAGGAGGTTCTGCAGGTTAGTAGTTTATTATCCTTCGCGTAACCCTCACTATCTTTCAACGCTCCTGCTTTATTGTCGCTCCTTGACCGCTCGAGTATTGGCTGTCCCCGTCTAACATCGCCGCAGAAATTCAAGCAGATGCAGGAGCAAGGTGTCAACCCTAATGACCCTGAATACATCAAGGCCCATCAGCTTCTTGCGACTATCCAGCGCCAGCAATTGATGAAACAGAAGCAGCGCCAGCAGCAGGCCCAACAAGTTCAGCAGCAGGCCGCCCACCCGGTGAATGTCAACCAGAATGGTGCTGGCCCAGATGCCGCCACCAACGGGGTACACGGTAAGCCTTACTGGATCTTATCACCTTGCGAAGACTCTCGTACTGACAATTTATTTTCCTAAGCCCGGAACGCTTCGACTTCATCCATGAGCGGAGCTCTTCCCGAGACACAACCTGGTACAACCCAGTCAAACGCAAACCGAAAGGTTGCAACAGTTGGCAGTGGAAGTTTCTCGCCAGAGCAACTGGCCACCCTCCGAAATCAAATAATGGCGTTCAAGACGCTCTCCAAAAACCAGCCTATCGCACCGGCTCTCCACCAGCAGCTGTTCCCGAACAAGAAATTCCCGACACCTACCATTGCGGACAAAGTCACTTTGGCAGAGAAGATTGTGGATGGGTCCGACAAGAACGTCACTGGATCAACCACCGATGTCGATGGAGTTATCTCCGGCAAGGATTCGTATAGCAAATTTGAGCTGGATGATACTGTGCTCCACAAGCTTATCAGCTTTGAGGGCCACAAACACCGCATCAATCGCCCCCGTATTCCTGCATTTGAATCAAGTGGTATCGATTGGCGTCTGATCCGTGAGAATAGCGAGGCCCTGGTTTACAACCGCATGTCGGCTCGTATGAAGGAGCTCGAGAAACTTTCGGCCAACATTGGTGTTTGGGATACTAGCAAGAGTGACGCGCCTACAGGCGATGATTCCCTGAAGTTGAAGGCTCTCATTGAGCTCAAGTCATTGGGTCTGCGGGCTAAGCAGCAGGCGCTGCGTGAGAAGATTCGCCGTACCGGATTCGACGCTAGTGAGACGAACCAGACGAATCGTGCCGTTCATCGTCGCATGAAGCGTCCCTCACTTCGTGAGGCGCGGATCACTGAAAAGCTCGAGAAGCAACAACGGGACGCTCGCGAGACGCGGGAGAAAAAGAAGCAATACGACCAGCTTCAGGCAATTATTAGCCACACAGCCGAGGTTTTCAATGCCTGCGCTGCCAGCCGCAATCGTGCAACCAAGCTTGGTCGTATGATGGTCCAGCATCACCAGCACATGGAGCGCGAGGAGCAGAAACGCGTGGAGCGTACTGCCAAGCAACGTCTGCAAGCGCTGAAGGCCAACGACGAGGAGACTTACTTGAAGCTCTTGGGACAGGCCAAGGATTCGCGTATCTCGCACTTGCTTGGACAGACTGATAAGTTCTTGAAGGAACTTGCCAACTCTGTCAGGCAGCAACAGCGCAATCAAGCTGAGCGCTATGGCGACCACGAAGACTTCGAGGACGAAGAGGAGGAGTTGGCTGACAGTGACGAAGATGACGATGGCACTTCTGGAAAGAAGAAAGTTGATTACTACGCTGTGGCTCATCGCATACAAGAGACGATTACCGAGCAACCGTCTATTCTGGTTGGTGGTACACTCAAGGAATACCAGTTGAAGGGTCTGCAGTGGATGATTTCGCTCTACAACAATAACCTGAATGGTATTCTTGCAGACGAGATGGGTCTTGGAAAGACCATCCAGTCCATCAGTTTGATCACCCACATTATTGAGAAGAAGAGGAATAACGGACCTTTCCTGGTTATTGTGCCTCTTAGTACGCTGACCAATTGGAATCTGGAGTTTGAGAAGTGGGCACCGTCGGTCTCAAAGGTGGTCTACAAAGGCCCTCCCAATGCTCGCAAGCAGCAACAACAGCAAATCCGCTGGGGCAATTTCCAGGTTCTTCTTACCACCTACGAGTACATCATCAAGGATCGTCCCATTCTCTCCAAGATCAAGTGGGCACACATGATTGTCGACGAGGGTCATCGTATGAAGAACGCCAGCTCCAAGCTGAGCAGCACCTTGTCGACGTACTATCACACCCGCTATCGCTTGATTCTGACCGGTACACCCCTACAAAACAACCTGCCTGAGTTGTGGGCACTTCTCAACTTTGTCTTGCCGAACATCTTCAAGTCCGTCAAGTCGTTTGATGAATGGTTTAACACTCCGTTCGCCAACACTGGTGGGCAAGATCGCATGGACCTGACCGAAGAAGAGCAGCTGCTCGTTATTCGTCGTCTGCATAAGGTTCTTCGTCCATTCCTGCTCCGCCGTCTGAAGAAGGATGTCGAGAAAGACCTTCCCGATAAGCAAGAGCGCGTCATCAAGTGCCGCTTCTCTGCCCTACAGACCCGGCTGTACAAGCAATTGGTCACCCATAACAAGATGGCCGTTAGTGACGGCAAGGGTGGTAAGACCAATGTGCGCGGTCTTAGCAATATGCTAATGCAGCTGCGCAAGCTTTGCAACCACCCTTTTGTTTTCGAGCCCGTTGAGGACCAGATGAACCCCAGCCGCATGACCAACGATCTGCTTTGGCGAACGGCCGGAAAGTTCGAGCTGCTTGATCGAGTTTTGCCAAAGTTCCGTGCCACCGGCCATCGTGTCTTGATGTTCTTCCAGATGACGCAGATTATGAACATCATGGAAGACTTCCTTCGCATGCGAGGCCTCAAGTACCTCCGTCTGGACGGTTCCACAAAGTCGGATGATCGCTCGGAGCTTCTAAAGGTCTTCAATGAACCCGGCTCTGACTACTTCTGCTTCTTGCTTTCTACTCGTGCCGGTGGTCTGGGTCTGAACTTGCAGACCGCTGATACCGTCATCATCTATGATTCGGATTGGAACCCTCACCAGGATTTGCAAGCCCAGGATCGTGCCCATCGTATTGGACAGAAGAACGAGGTTCGCATTCTGCGACTGATCAGTTCCAACTCTGTCGAAGAGAAGATTTTGGAACGTGCACAGTTCAAGCTTGACATGGACGGCAAGGTCATTCAAGCTGGTAAATTCGATAACAAGTCCACCAACGAAGAGCGAGACAAATTCCTCCGCAACCTTTTGGAGTCTACGGAAGATACGGAACAACTCGGTGATCAGGAAGAGATGGAAGATGATGACCTTAACGAGATCATGGCTCGCTCTGAAGAGGAGCTTGTCATCTTCCAGCAGATGGACAAAGAGCGTGAGAGGACTGATGAATACGGTCCTGGCCGTCGCTACCCCCGTTTGATGTGTGACGAGGAATTGCCCGACATTTACGTGCAAGAGGACGCTCCAATTTCCGAGGAGCCCGTGACCGAAGTTTACGGTCGTGGTGCTCGTGAACGCAAGGTCAAGCGCTATGATGATGACATTCCGCTCGAGGAGTGGACCAAGCTCGTGGCCGAATGCGAGGAGACCGGCGCGTCAATCGATGACGTGGTCGAGCAGTACTTGCAAGAACGGGAGGATCGCAAGGTCAGAAAGGAGAAGAGGAAGCTCAAGGCACAAGGTGTTGTCGAATCATCGCCTGAACCCGTCGAAAACGACGAGACTCCTCCACGGAAGCGCCGTCGTGGTCCCGCTCCTAAGCGCAAGGCCGAAGAAGTCGCAGAAGAAACCCCACAACCCAAGCGAAAGAGGGGTCGTCAGCCCAAGATCCCGGACACTCTGAGTAGCTCCGACCGTTCTATCTTGACAAATATTGTCAACAGCGTGATGCAGTCTCTGAAGGACATGACCGAAGAGGTGGAGCTTGACGACTCTGACGGCGAGGAAGGAGGCACGGTTCTGCGATCGATCATTGAACCGTTTATGAAGCCACCGCCCCGTTCGCAGTACCCCGACTACTATAAAATCATCCAGAATCCTATTGCGGTGGAGATGATTGAGAGGAAAATCAAGCGTGACGATTACCAGAGCATAAAGGAGTTCCGAGACGACATTCATCTTCTTTGCCAGAATGCTCGGACATTCAATGAGGATGGAAGTCTGCTGTTCCAGGACGCCAATGACATTGAGGTATGTGTCTCCTGCATCATGGCGCTCAGTTGATTGTCGACGGAGCTTTTGACTAACATTTGAATAGGCTAAATGCGTGAGCGAACTGAAGAGGCTGACCGCTGATCATCCCCAATTTGCCAACTTTGATGGCTCCGACTCCGTCGCCGGCGATGGTCAGTCAGTGGGTGCTCCCTCTGGCACCGCAACTCCTCAAACTGTCGGCACTCCTGGTCCCAAACTGAAGCTTACATTCAACAATCCCAATGCGGCCGAAAGTGCCACCAGTGCTGCCACGAGCACTGTGAACGGCGCGGATGGTGACGAAGACTGAAGAACCTGACTTGCATTCTCCTCCATCATGATATATCGACACATTTTGGCATCCTCACATGTCTCTCTCTGCTTGTGTAATTCTGCTCCTTGTAACCAGAAAATCTTGTTTTTTGCCCTCTCCGCGCTGTTTCTATGAGTGGTTCCGGGGAAAAGACGTTTCGCCGTGACTTCTGATTTTGTTGTTTTTCATACAGGGGGTTGGGAAGGTCGGGGTAACGAATGTCCTGGAACGGGCACTGTGTTTTCTCTTTTTTCTGTTCTCTTTAATGAGCGATTTACCTTTTTTATTTTGTCCCTGGCTTTTTGCCTTTCTGGCCGTGTGGGTGATTACTACTAGATGATGGCAGAAGGGAAATCCCCGAGTTTTATGTTCTCAGTATGTACGTTTTGAAGTTATGGGTTGGGCTTGGATTGAATGAATCAGCATATGCAATAATTAACTATTTACTTTACAAATTGTATGTCGTAAGATCATCGGAGGTAGACACTAGCACGGTCCGTATTTCAGGATGCCCATCTAGATTGGGGAACAAATTCGTAGATGTACACGATGGCGACGGTGTCGTACAGTGGTAGGTGCTTTGGCTTTTGGGGAGTCTGAATCTTCCTGAGTCTAGATTAACATACCAACGAGATATGCTCGAAATTCTCTATTTCGAAACATCTCTTCCAAAGTCGTTGTGATGGTCTTGATAGCTTTGACCATGTTCCCTCAGCTATGATTCCACTCGTGACTGATATCATTTTGAAAAGTATGATTCGGAGTAAGAGTTCTTATAGATTCTACCCCGGATCCAACCTTATCAAACAATTAACTACCACCGTATCCGTCGCGACGAGCAGCCCAAGGATGATGTGGAATCTGCCACTCGTGCTTGGCGGCATTCTGTCCGCGAGCAACGGACCGACAGCATCCCAGCGGATCAACAGCCCGAGGATCAGCAGCGACGAGCACCAATCGCTGACCAGGCATCGCGCGATATAACTTTACGTCCATAAAATCGAGAGACTCGTCATCATAGATCTTACACTGACATAGAGCTATGAGTATCGTGCGACGGAAAATGAGCTTCCTTTCGAGAACTTTCATAAGGTAAATACCTATAGTACTCGTGTTTCAAAAGCTATAGGGCCTCGCTGACCCTAAATTAGGACGGTTGCCTCTATGGCATTCTAGACTGCTGGCTCTACGATGATATTTATATCTATATCTCTATATGGATCGCGGTGAAGCAAGCTCAACTCGCGAAATGTATTCTTGGGCATAGCGCCAAAGCCGATTATTGATGACCGTACCTCTGGGAAACCGGACTAGCACTCTGGGTTTACTAATTTCGATTCAGAGAATTGTCTTGAATTACGGGTCCTATATGACAAGGCTGAATCACAGGTCGTACAACTTTAAGCGAATAGAGCGTCATGCTTCTATTATCACGGAGCCTGGACCCTCTGATGACCCCGAATTATACACGTAAGAGTCTACTCTACTAAAACCTGCCCCTCGGTATCATACGCTTTCTCAGTTCAGGAGTATCCCCTTTGCTATGACGGGCTACTCGATTCCATTTCTAGACTAGAATAGGACCTGAGCACCGTCTGAAAGGATGAACGAGAGAGATAACGGACACTGACTCGATCTCTTCAAATTGTTTCATGGACGGGGATTACAATCTACCAAAACGCCTTTGTCATGAGACTTGGACAACATTGGGAGCAACATTTAAAGCCCATTAGGCCGCCCACCTTCGCCCTTGCGCGAGATTCATGCAGCAAGACAATGACCGGGGATGACAAGCGATCGTGACCTGCAGCTCCCTCTCACCGATAGTTCTACTTGTACCGACAGCGGGGGTCACCTCGCAAGTCGTGTCTGAACGAGGACTCCCCTGCACTACACTCACTTACTTTACCCCCTCCCTGTGCACAAACAATCACTCAGCCTATCTAGACATCTTTCACAGACATGCTCGTGAACAAAGAACTATCCGGCAAAGTCGCCCTCGGTACGAAATGTTCACTTCTACACAAAGCCTCTATGAACTCAGATAACTAATCCAGTCTACTTCTACCATCCAGTGACGGGTGCCAGTCGCGGCATCGGCGCTGCAATTGCCATAAAATTCGCCCAGCACGGAGCAAACGTAGCCATCAACTACGTCTCCTCATCCACGGCAGCTGACTCTGTCGCCAACGAGGTCCGCACCCACGGCGTCCGCGCTCTCACCGTGAAAGCCGATGTCTCCAACCAGGCCGAAGTGGGCACCATGTTCGAGGCCGTCAAGCGTGAATTCGGCCGTCTGGATATCGTCGTGAGTAACTCCGGGATTGAACATTTCGGTGTCCTGGGCGAAGTGACAGGGGATGATATTGACCGCATTTTTGCGGTTAATGTCAAGGGCCAGTATTTTGTTGCGCAGGAGGCGTACAAGTATTTGGAGGATTTTGGGCGAGTCATGTTGACCTCCTCTATTTCTGCGGTGAAGGTAAGAAATAGGCGTTCTCTTTGCATCGATTGGGAAAACATGCTGCTTTCTTCTAATTCAATATTCGCAGGGCGTCCCTGGACATGCGGTTTACGCCTCGTCCAAGGCAGCCATTCTTGGTATGGCAAAATGTCTTGCGGTAGACTTTGGTCCTCGCAATATCACCGTCAATGTGATTGCGGCGGGCGGAGTCAAAACTGATATGTACGATCACAATTCGCCCAAGTATATTCCAGGCGGGGAGAATATGACTCCCAAGCAGATTGAGGATTTCCTTTCCAAATGGTCGCCTTTGGGTCGTGTAGGGCTTCCCGAGGATGTTGCGGGCGTGGCAGCTTTGATTGCCAGTCGAGATTCTCAGTGGTTGACCGGTCAGACATTCCATGTTTCTGGAGGAGCGTTTATGAACTGAAGGGAGTCTTTTGGCGAGAATTTAAGGAGATTATTCGGTCCATATACGGCCGACTGAAGTGAGCGGCGTATCTTAGTCATTCCTCAGTCATACCCTAACTTCATTATGACCTGGAGCCTTCTTTGGAAGGTTTGCTCTCACCAATTCTCAATGTCTCCTTGACTCGCATTTTTTATGACACTCTAAACCAAGCGGTCTCAGTAGACGTGTTTACTTGGCTTTAGGATTGCTAGCCGACATGTGCGGAAGATTCGAAGCATTCACACCAATCGCCGAGTATGAGAACTCACCCGACTATCCCCATTTGGAGACTGCCGGCCTAAACTGTTGTCTAATTAACAGGACCCTAGATCAAATGATAGGAAGCATTGAGAATCAAGACTGAATTGATCTAAAAAACGGGTTGATATAATGGTCTATGCGGACCGCCGATAATCAGAAGAGTCAATATAATGTGCAATATGGGGTATGTGTAAAGTAACAAACGTATCACGGCAAACGAGGGAACGCAATAAAAGTATCAATCTATGCAATGAAGGTCTATCAAGCACCTGTAAACATAGCTTCCTTAGAGCGAATTCGCGGTGCAGACGTGTTCGAAGTACGTCCATCAACAAGCATATTCCCATCATGATGCGCCTCAAGCAGCGCCGGCTCGGCAGGATCAACAGCATTGCGACTATACGTCTCGAGTGCATCAAAGACATGACCAAACACCTGGCGATCGACATCCGAAGCCCATAGGAAGTCGAGGTGCTCATACGTAGGAATTTCCTTGGCGACTGTACCACGAGGCAAGCCTTGGAGCATGACGTTTATATCGACGAGGCTGTCACTGCCGCCGTACAAGAGCACGGTGGGAGTCTTAATATTGCGGGTCGGGTATTTGACGGGCTTGTAGAAACGCTCACTTGCGACGACGCTGAAGGGGGCGTGCGTTTCGTCGTCGAAGAACTGGAAGTTCTTGTTGCGGATAATCTGGAACCAATGGACGACAGATTTGGTGCTGGTGAATGAGTACAGATGGAGATAGGCGGCCAGTTTCTGTGCTCGGGTGATGTTGCGGCATTTCCAATTGAACAAGGTTGATAGGGCCATGTCGATGATGCGGACGTAGATTGGTGGATATAGGATCGTTTGCCACATGGTTGTCGACGACAATATGCTGCGCCGACCGAATAGTAGGAACAAGAAATCAGGCGATGCCTTCATCAGGGAGTCGACTATGCGATTGCGTAGCCCCGAGGGAGCCATTGCAGGAGCAAGTGCCACAAATACATCAACCTTTTGGTTCAGCAGAGGATGAATTGAAAGTGTTGCAAAAGCTTGGGCTGTCCCTTGTGAGAATCCAATATAGGATAGCGATGGCTGGCAGGTCACTCCAAGGATGTACTCGATGCTGTCAGGAATATCATGGAAGGCAAATTGATCGATCGAAAAGTCCCAGAACTCATTCGAGCCAGGCGAGAGTCGCACACATTTCTTTGCGTATTTGTTTCCGCGGTTGTTACCAAGCCACACATCGTAGCCTTTTTCAACCAGCTGGAATGGCAGACACCGTTGCTCGTCGGTTAGGGCAACCCACACCTCACTGCACATGAGAAGCCCGTGATGGAGGTAAACGACTTTCTTGCTGAGTCCACCAGCACCTTGATTCACTCGCATGCTCTCTTCACCCTTCCGGTATGCCAATCGGTGTAGTCCAAGAAGATAACCATCTCCGGTTTGGACGATGTGCTCCTCTGCTTCATACCCGAAAAGCGCGCATATCTCGATAAAATCCGACGCCTCTGCGATCGAGGCCGCGAAGACTTCCTCCTTCGTTCGCTTTTCTCGAGGCTCCGTGGAGATAAACTTGTTGAAAATTGACTTTGATTGTTCGTAGCAGAAACTGATAATCGGCGTTGCTGGATACGGGTTAGCAGCTTATACTAGTAAAGGCATTGTTAGCAAATCCACTCACGAAGGCAAAATGTAATCAGGTGGATAATGGTTTCGAGTAGAACAAGTATCAAGGACGCGAAAAGTGCCAGGTATTCGAACCTGCAGCTCATGTTTAGTTCACCACGAAAGTAAGGTTGCAGATACACTTGGGAGCGGGACATACCAGAAGAGTCTCCCAATTAGGGGAACACGCGCCATGATGAAATGCGACACGCCCAAATCCTATACATATAGCCGCTCCAGCACGTCCTGGTAGAACACTTCGTGTCTAGAAAGATAGAGGAGACGACCAGGGAGTATGAGGAAGTCGCGAACTTGCGCCCACGACGTCATGTTCATGTGAAAGGAGTGCTTACCTCATCCGGGGAGATACCGACCTCGGGCCAATCAGCGGCTTGTTGAATGATCGCCCGAATTTGCCGGAGAGTCAGGTCTGCCGATTGCATTTGCGCTGGCCATCTGGACATTTTGCAATTGCGAGATTCACCATGCCCAGCTCGTGTCAGGATATCAGTAAGTCATACTACTTCCAGTGTGACGAGCCAGTCATGGATCTTGTGCCACCTACACTGCGCCCGCGGCCATTCGAATCATATGAGCTAACCGCATACCACTACCAAACAGGAGAGGCGCTGGCTCAATGCCTGCAGGAGTCGGACTGTATCATGGTTCAGCGGCATACACCACGTGAATGCTTAGCGTCGCCACTCGCCGAGGAGTTGCCTATGAAGTGTCAGCAGTTGCGCAAAGGGTTCAGCGAGTGCAAGTGAGTGGGATCATTTCCGTGACACCGGTTTTGGAGGACACGTCTAGGAGACTGGACAAGAGTATTATGGCTGACTGGTGATACTTTCTGTTGATATAGGCGTGGTATGATCGATATGCGCAAGCGATTCCGCGGAAACCACCCCATCTCGGTAGCGAAGGAGATGGACGAGAAGACGCCTAGCTCCTCAGGGCAGCTGTACGCTGGCCGACCAGCCTACACTTCCGTCAAGGAACTCAGTGGCGACGAAGTACAAATGGACCCGGAGAAGACCCGTGGATTGTAAATGCATGAATTCTCTATCACGGAATGTCTCGGCGAGGACGATATGCATGGCACGCTGTTACGAACAGCAGAGAGCTGCATTGTGTTGTATTCTACAAGGAGAAGATGGTTTGATTCATGCTGGCATGGTCTGGAGTTCTGTTTTTTAAATTATGGCGCATCTCCAATCTGAAATAAGACACTGGGTAAATACATGCGTGGCCAAATCATAAGCAAAGCTAGCCCAAGCTTCATCTACAAGAGCAGCGCCTCCGAAACGTACAGTACTATGGGCTTGCCAGTCTACTGCTATTAGCAAAGCCCTATAGCTAGAGCCATCAACTCTATACAGCGATTGTGGGTATGCTGATAGAAGACAGGTCGGACATAAAACAAACAAATCCACATCATCATTGACAATACAATTTAATACAGATCTACTGCGTTTTCTTCACCTTATCAGTAGCAGGGGCCGAGTAAAGCCAGACGAGGACGAAAGCCAAGAATCCTCCAATCACCGACCACAGACCGGCGATCCAGACCCAGCCGGCGCTGATGGCCCAACTGCGCGGGTACTCATCGTGCGCAAAGTGGCGCACGGTGACCTCGTGTTTCTCCTCGATGTTGGTGAAGAAAGGCCGCTTGTAGTTGACACGGAAGGAGAAGATGCCGTGCTGGTCCGGCGTCACGAATTGAGTGCTGAACACGGTGCTGGTCTCCGTGCGGCTGGTGGGCTCAAGAGCCAGGCGGTGGAAGGGCGAGAGCATGAAGAATTCCAGCTGGAGCTCATCCTCGCCGGGGACTTCAAAGGGAATCCACTTGTCGTAGGAGTACTCGGACACCTCAATGTTGAAGACCTGTTTTATCAATTAGTTGTCGAACATGCAGGAGCGTGATATCGTATTACGTACGGTCTCATTCTTGATACGGTAGATCTTGGGGTTCAGATCCTCGGCAGTGACCTCGCCCTCGGTGGCTAGGTGATGCTCAATCTTCTCAACCTTGAGGACACCAGTCTCCTTGAACGTCCAAGCAGTCAATTGCTTGGCGAATTCACGGTTGACGGTGGGAACCTTCTTGCCGCCGGGGGCCTTGACCGAAGCCGAGAACCACTCATCCTCCAACGCCTCAACGGAGCCGAGGACAGTGAAGCGGGCAGAGTTGCGAGCTTGCATGGCCGAAACGACATTCAACTGGGAGCCAGTAGCCTCAATGTCCTCGGCCGCGGGCATCTCCTCCTTCGGGTTGTAAGCGTAGGCAGTGGCTGGGGCGCGCAGGATAGGTGCAACGAGAGCACTGTCACTGCCGAGGGTCTGGGGGGCCACGCGGGGCAGGGCGAGGACTCCCTCGCCGTCGAAGAAGGCCTTGACGTCTGGGCGCAGAGGTCCAGGTCGCTGGAGGAGGAGGACATCGTGCTTCTCGGCGGCCGAGACAGTATCGTAGTTGAAGTGATCAACGACGACGGCTGAGCGATCGCTCGAGAGGTGGATATCAATTTCGAGGAGGAGGGAGCTGACGGCGCTGGAGGTGGAGGCCCTGCCGGAGAGAGCGAGGAGGATGTTACCGTCCTTGTTCAGGAAATTCAGGATGTTCTTCGGGGTCAAGTTGGGGCCGAGACCTGCAAAAAATTAGCCAATTGGCACTTGTGTATCCCAGAGATTTTGGCGCTCACCCTTGGACTTGGGGGGAAGGATCAGGAGGTGGTCGTAAGCTCTTTCGCCATGCTGGAAGAGGGACAGCTTGTCGCTCTTGGGTGATTCGAACGACACATCGTATCCACGACCTAATTGACAAGTTAGAGAGCTCCAGATTGAATGATTCAAGGTTCAATTACCTTCCAGATCCGACCACAACGTCGAGTAGGCGCTCTTCTCTGCAGACTCGTCAAGGACAACCAACAGGCGGCTGCCAGAGCTGCTCAGAGCGTTGACGGCAGCCAAGAAACAGCAAAGAAGCAACGCAAGGCACCACCGCATCTTGGAATAATTCCGCACAGC
Organism: Penicillium brasilianum; assembly: GCA_001048715.1. NCBI lineage: Eukaryota > Fungi > Ascomycota > Eurotiomycetes > Eurotiales > Aspergillaceae > Penicillium > Penicillium brasilianum. Next base: position 1,867,858 of record CDHK01000008.1, on the reverse strand, counting down.
GGATCGGATGCCCAGCTGGAAAAAAAAATCGGAGAGGGCAAAAAGAACTTAAAAAAGAGAGAAGGAGGATGAAGAGGGGACGTAGGCGGGAGATGTATAGATCACCCGAAAGGGCGACGTGTTAATGGGAACGGTGCCAAGACTCTCTGGGATCCATCGCATCTCCGAACGTCGAACTCGACTTCTTCCCCACGACCTACTGATTTTGAACCTCCCCCCGCCTCTCACCCTCGACCACCAACCAATAACTGGGTCGTTTCTGCATATTTTCGACTCGACTCTTCAAAACTCGTGTCGTCTGTCGGTCTTGGGCTTGTTAAACCGCTTTCTCGTTCGAAAAAACTCCTTCCGAACCGCCCGTCGACGTCCGACCCGGTCTCCCACCATGTCTACCCCTCAATTCTGGTCCACTCCCCTGCGGTACATCCGCTGGGCCTCTCACGAGAAGCCTGCGATCCTCTACTCCCTCCTGATCGGCTCCATGGGGCCCGTCGCGCTCGTCACTCTTCCCCCGCTCCGCCGGGCTCTTGGTGACGTTGACCCGGAGCCTATCCCCATGACATACCCCAGTAAGCATGCAAACCATCCTATTCCGCCTGTACCAACCATTTGAGATTGTTGGAATACCAATTGGCCCCCTAAGACTAACCACAATTCATCACACAGTCCCGAAGGGTCCGCGCGTGGTTCCCCAGGGCTACGAGGATTAAGTGAAGAACGAACAGCGAGCCACACGATACTATAGAACGGCCGTTTTCGGACTTCTTTTGCCTTGAGGAGAAATGAATGAAACAACCGACGTGGGAAGAAAATGGAAAGCTTTAGCGAATGCCGCCTGCTCCATGGGGAGTGTCTTCGGCAGGGGATTTGTCCCAGTCTTTGTCGTTGACGGGGAGCGATTCTATGGTGATCGTTTCTTGCCCTGGAGAAGCGCTTTGATACCAATCTTTTGTTTGCGTGCAGACTCGGCATGGTCGGGTGTCGAGATCGTTGCACTGCAGTATATGTACTATGTTTTGAGAGTGGCCATATAGCCAATGCGGAGTCGCTTTCTTGTGTTCAATGTGCGTATGCGTAGGGCAATGTCCACTGAGAGAGTCAGAATTTGTTGATCAACTCATGTATTTCAGTAACAATTGTCTGGTGGGGGCCAAATATTCAAGAGGACATGTCTAAGTTTAACGAAGACGAGGACTGATACTTGGAACAGAGTTTAGGGCAAGCCACAAATTTGCATGAAATTGAATGTGTGAGGAGCATTTTGGGTGCAGGTTCCCAGTAGGTGGAGAGACATTCTTCAAAAGATTGATAGAAGTACAGTGGGATGGGTTCTAGTCAACCAGTATCAGAAGCCTACGAGAAGAGCCAAGGTTCAGGACATGCACATCAATATGTAAATTATGATCGAGTGCAATCTATAGGACATGGACAGAGCAGAAGGAATTCTTCAATGTGTGGTTTCATTAAGATGAAAGAAACCAATCATCCAAAAAAGGCCAAAAGCGTCAACCACAAGACGAGATAACGCCATATATGCTCATATCTACATGTAGTTCATCAGCATCGCTTTATCAAAGCAATCTCTCCCAAGAGCCAGTGTAAGGAAAAAATGAGAGAAAAAGCAAAACATGAAGATAAAAACAACCCGAGTGCCCCCACCGTAGATAGTCCAGATCATAGAAAGAAAAAGGGAAATGGAAAAAAGAGACATGATGAGAAAGAAAAAGAAAAGCAAGGATCAAAACAAATGCTAAACACACATAATCCTGTACACCGTTCACAGATAAAGCAAACCCCAAGGCAAGGAAAACAAAACATGGAACCCTGAAGACGGCGAAGTATCTGGAAGCGTCATTAGAGCCGGGAGGATAAGCTCAAACCCAGGAAGAAGAACAGCCGCCGTTTTCCCGTTGAAAACCCCAATTCAACACATAATGCTCCTACTCCTAACCGACCAGCTGCACGATAGTGCAAGGTAATTAAAGAAAGTCCGCGAGGGTTTAATGACCGTACCCAAGAGAGCCGAGGTCAGGTTGTAATTCCATTGAAGGTATATCCCAGTCGGTGACAATTGGGCAGCAATTGGCATGTCCAGCGGATATCGGAACCATTCTCCCGACGGGGCCATGGATTGTGGATGACCTGTGGCCCGATGTGGAAATTCCCCGGCCTGTGGACAACAGACAAAATGTCCTTCACTGGAGTTGGAAAATAAAAAGACACGACGCTGACATGGCCGACGAGGTTGAGAAAGTGGAGATGATTTGTCCAGCAAGAACAGTTTTGGAGGGGAGGTTTTGGTCGACATCATCATTTCCCAGGATACATCTTAGTATTTCCGATTGGCCGATTGGGAGAAAAGAAATTCATCGAGTGGGAGCCATTTTGGAAAGGGAAGAAAGGATACGAGTTTGGGGGTAAGAATGCAAGAAAAAAAGGTCATCATATCATGCATGCGCAAGACTGCCACGTTTTCTTGTCTCTGGATTTACCGCCGTCCGCGGTGCGGGTCCCGTTCCCTGGTCGGTTGAGGCCTACTGCGCTCGTATTCCGGGGTATATCTGGGCTCCATTGAACCGGTCATCCGGGAATCCGCGGCAGAAGTTGAAGCAGGGTAGGCTATCCCGGAGGTCACGGGAGAATAGTCCGACTCGGCATCATAACCTGGTCCCGGGTATCTGGGAGCATTGCGGGGACCACCTTCGTAACCACCATAGGTTGGGCCAGTTGCCGAGTAGGTGTAAGAAGAAGGGTGAATGTCCGCCGTGGTCACGACCGGTTGCTGGGTACCAGAGTAGGTGACCTGAGGCGGAGGGTACGGAGCTTGGCCTTGTCCGTAGGGGGAATGGGTAGATGTGTAAGCAGGGCTGGGGTAAGAAGCAGTCTGGGATCCGCTGTAGGGACTTTGGGAGTAAGGGTCCATATAAGGCTGCGCGGGAGCAGAGCTGTATGTGGCAGGGGAGGGCCCCTGTTGTTGGCGAACCTCATGGATGGCCGAGGTAGCATAGTTTGCTGAGACAGTGTTAGGGGCATGAGATGGGTTCACATCTTGAATGTAACTACCTCTCGGATAGCCTAGGTCAGCCCGACGCGAGACATCCGCTTCCCAACGAGCGGAGTCGGCCTTCAGATCAGCAATCATCTCCTATAGTAAAAAATCCGGTCCTCTGGTCAGATGGTTTGTTCTTGTGCTCCTGCGAATCCATGTGGTTTTGAACATGTCGAATGGTCACTACTTACCGATGTGAGATTCCGATAAGCACGGATGAAGAATCCTTGGCGACCCTGTGGGATGAGTCAGTTACCACGCGCGAGGTTACAGCATACAATAGACACAAAAGGGAAAGAAGAGACGGACACTATGGTTGCCAGGTCTCACGAGCGCATCATTTCCAAGGTAGCGGCAGATATCTGCTTGAATCACTTCGCGGCTGATTCCATCGCCCGGGATGAAGTATTCATTCTGACGGCCTGTCATTATGGAGTCCTGAGGGTATTGTCCAGATGAAAAGGTCCTCAAGTGGTGGATTCTTTTTTTAATTCCGACGGGCCAAAAGAAGAAAATAGAAATATCCGGGAGCAGTGCCGAAAAGAAATCCTTTGGGAAGATGACAGATGAGAAAGACGGACGGTGTGTTGTGTTTCGTGTGTCCGTGGATTATATTGAAAGTACAGGGTGTTCTATGAGGCGGCCGGCAAGAAAACAGACTCCAAGGTCGCAGTGCTTCACCACTTTAGATGAATCAAAGAGGGGATTCTTTTTTGGGCTTCGGGTCCTGATGAATGTGGAGAGAGCAGTCCCGGGAAAATGGCCAGTAGAGAGGAAAAGAGTCCTGGGAAGTAGTCCTGATAGTCCTGGTCGGGATAGTAGATGGCGTCCAACGGAAAAGGTAAACACACGTGCGGAAAATCCTGGAAATCCTTAGGGGTCCTGGTTGATCCGGCAAAGAGAGAATATATCCTGGGTCAATCGAGAGTATCCGTGGATGTTCACTAAAAGCCAAGCGACTGAATCAAGTCGGGCAAGGCTGAGGAAGAGAAGAGAGGTTGCAGAGAAGACGGGAGCCGGAGAGCAGCGGCCGGGGGGCTGAGATCTTCTGGGTCGATATTCAGTGCGGGAACACTGATAAATCCACTTTGTTGCCCGCTTTCCTTTATCTTCAGAGACCGGGAGGAAGAGATAGAGGGAGAGGGGGAAGGGGGAGGTGGAACGGGGGGACGGAGATGGAGATGGAGATGAAAGTTGGAGAGTCGAAGAAAGGAAGGAGAAGAGAGGAAGGGAACTAAGAAGAGGGAGAGGGGCGAACTAAGGGCAAAAAGACAGCGACCCAGGGCGGTTGGGCCGTTTGGTTCCTTTCGGGTCCCCTTTGGGCTGGTGCCACGACTCCCCCACTCGACCAGCTCATCCAAACAGCCCTGCACCTTGCCCACCAGCCAATATCCGCCTTGCAATCAAGACCAGAGGCATGCATGATCCAATCTGGCTTAGACGGGCCCTGTGTGACCCTGTTGGCCCTGGGTGTGTTCTGGCTGCTCCTCAATCTTGAACTGCTGCTAGCCGCCTGAGTCGACGCAGTTTCCACCTCGGACCTCCTCCTGCCCTCTCCTTTTGGTCAGGCACCAGAAAACTTGAGTCGACAATTCTTCGAGGACTCTATTAACTATGATAACACTCCTCCTAAGACTCGCACCACGGCTGGATTCAAAATTTTACAAAGCCCAGGGTCAGGCCGATCCCCCGTCACAGCTTGGATTGCTACTCAGTCTGTGCCCTTTGGGCTGAATGGATGTTGATCTCCACTTGGACCTCGAGTGGATCCCGCACGAAAGAGAGCGAGAGAGAGAGAGAGAGAGGAGAGAGAGACAGAGCGGTCAAATTAGAAGAAGAACCTGACCACCACCATCTAGGACGGACCCCGTTTCGAATCTGCAGTCCAGCGGCAGGTCGTGTTGGAATAGTTCTTCGACATGGACTCGTGAGATCGGGGGCTGGACGAATCAGTCGCAAGAGGGGGGCATGGGAAAAGGGTGGATGATCCTCCCCCCGCTCCTACCGTACGATACCAACCAGCCAATCTCGGGCCAGCAGAGCTGCGGCCAGAAGACGTTGCCACCGGCAGGCGTTGGCGCGGTTGGGCGTTGGGCACGAATGCGTGTTTCGGGCATCGCACCCTCCCCCGTCACTCCATGATTGGCTGTCAGCATGCTGACTCTGATGAATGCGAGAGCTTACCGTCATCGATGAAGGAAAAAAATCATATGCACTTGACCAAGAGTGGTCTCGAACAGGTTCGGTCTCGCCACAAGCATTTCTGCATGACGATGAAGGTGGTGGGAAGAGAAAAAAAAAAGAAAATAAGTTCTCCTTCGCAAACTGACGAGCAAATTTGACTTTAAACCATGTGTGAAAAAGGAATGTAGCCCTGCCTCTCGGCGTGGGGGGAACATAGCTAGATCATATAAATACACACCGGCCAATATCAACGTGGACTGGGCATCAAGGCGTGCAGAGACTGCAGATACCACAGTTGATGAGATGTAGCCCTAAAGATCTTATCGCGACGTGGTTTTTTGAACGACTATACCCCTGGCTATACTTCCCGATGACCCAAACAGTCATCCCAGGGATTCTTTCTGATGATTGGACTCGACAGTTGACGGTGGGGTTTCTCCCATCGCCCAACCGTGGAAGCCTAGACACCTAAAATTTGAGGCTCTCAAAGCCCACGTGAACTCACTAGTCCATTCCGGGAGCTCTTTTACAGCACGCGCCATGTCTCTGCACAACCCCGGACTTGGGTTGAATGACACTGTAGCTCACCGCGGACAGCTATTCTCGCGATCAACAATCCCTGCGTCGCCATGCTGCAGTCTCGAGTATGTCGTCTGAAGACCCACCCAATGCGTCGCCCAACGATGCCGTGAAACGCTCCCGCTACACTCATCGCCAACTCCAACTACTGCGCCAGGGCTCGACAGCCACCCCGCTCCGCACAATTGCGCATATCGATCTCGATGCCTTTTACGCACAATGCGAGATGGTGCGCCTGGGGACACCCCGTGACACCCCACTTGCGGTGCGCCAGTGGGATTCACTGATTGCTGTCAATTACGCCGCGCGGCCGTTTGGGATCACCAGGATGATAACGGCGGCCGAAGCTCGCAGAGCTTGCCCCAATATTGTCCTGCAGCATGTGGCGACTTTTCGAGAAGGAGAAGGGGGGCGGTGGGCATACCGTGACGACGCGTTTATGAATATCAAAACCGATAAGGTTTCTCTTGATCCGTATCGGGCAGAGTCGAGGAAGATCCTTAGAACCATGAAGGAGGCATTGGAGAGATGGTGTACGCATGAGTCGGATGGTGAAATCCACCGCTTTACCCAGGGTCTTTCTGCTACACTGGAAAAGGCCAGTATAGACGAAGTCTTCATTGACTTGTCACCCATTGTCTACAGCGTCTTGCTCCAAAGATATCCGGAACTACGGCCAGGGCCGCAGGATGGGGACCGTGATGCGGAGCTACCCCCTCCGCCAACCACGGCGGTGCAATGGTATCCCGAAGATTGTTTGATAGACCTCGATCTACATGAACGGGAGGAAGATGACCCGGACTGGGACGACATTGTCATGCTCACTGGGGCAGAAATCGTTCGATCTGTACGTCGTGCAGTCTGGGATAGTATGAAGTACACCTGCTCCGCGGGCCTTGCACGGAACAAAATGCTCGCTAAACTGGGCAGTGCCTGCAACAAGCCCGACAAACAGACCGTAGTGCGAAATCGTGCCGTCCAACACTTCCTAGGAGGTTACAAATTCACCCAGATCCGTATGCTGGGCGGGAAGCTCGGAGACCAGATCACTTCTTACTTCGGCACGGAGAAAGTGAGCGACCTGCTCAACGTGACTCTTGAGCAATTTCGTGCCAAATTAGATGATCACACCGCGTCATGGCTGTACGGGATTATCCGTGGTGACGACCGAACCGAGGTCAACCCTCGAACGCAGATCAAGTCGATGCTGTCGGCCAAGTCGTTCCGACCTAGTATCAATTCGTTGGAGCATGCCGAGAAATGGCTGCACATCTTTGCAGCAGATATCTACGGTCGTCTTGTGGAGGATGGCGTGCTTGAAAATAGACGTCGTCCCAGAGTGATTGCACTACACCACCGTACGGCACAGACTCGGTCTCGTCAAATTCCTATTCCTGCGGCGAATGCCATCGATGAGAACCTGCTCTTTGAGTTGGCCAGGACGTTAATGCGACAGGTCATGGCAGATGGACAGCCTTGGCCGTGTTCCAACCTATCCTTAAGCGTGAGTAGCTTCGAGGACGGCGTGAGCAAGAACAGGGCTATTGAAGGATTCTTACTTCGGGGTGACCAGGCCAAGTCTTTGAACTATGGATCTCGTCCTCGAGATGATGAAACCCCTATTAATGAACAACTCCCGTCGGAAAAGAAACGAAAGGTCGATGATAGCGGTATCAAGCGGTTCTTCTCGCAACCGCCTCAGGATGATAGACCCGTGTTTGATCGAGAGAACCCTCGGCCCAAAGAAGATCATGATAATTCTACGCTTCCAGTGGCAGTTCCCAAAGCTGAAGTGGGTGACAACATAATGCCACACTATACCTGTGATCGATGTTCCCGGTCCATCCCTGAACTCGAAAGAGAGGAGCACGATGATTGGCATTTCGCCAAAGACCTGGAAGTTCAGGAGCGCCAAGAGGCGAGGGATGCACAACCACAATCGCGACCAACGCCGAGCTCGAGTGCACCTCGAGGCTCAAGTACTCGGGCTAGAGGGGGTCGAGGTGGTCGGGGTGGTCGAGGCAAGCCCGAGAGAGGGCAAATGCGACTGGCTTTTCAATGACCTTTTGAATAAAGGGGATGTATAACATCTTTTACGGATCTTAGCATTAGTGGAGTTTAAAGCAGTACCTATATATACCCCTTTACTATTAGAGGGGAAACCCAATGTCAAGATGCGCTTTCGGAATGGCAAGGGAGATCTCTGATTTCTGATTTCTGTGATACAAGACCCACATCCAGAGTAATCCCAACAATATTCTCACCGTCTTCTCCACTCGGGATAAGTAGAGATCTATAGAAGTTGCCCTAAGTCTGTCGTGCACGTCGGCGGCGTTTGAAGACCGCAAGTCAATGAGGGGTAGTAGCCAGGCCGTTCTATGCTTTCGAAGGACCCGCCCTTCTGATCGTTGCACACTTCAACTATCCTAGCATAGTATTTCAATCTGAGAATTATAGATCATGTTGGATTCATTCAGTCCTGCACCCTCTAGGCTGAGAGTTTCCAGCCATTTCGTATACGACCACGTCAACGGTATGCTCGTGGAATGGCAATCTTGTAAAGAACAGTTCCTTGGTGAAGTGTCGTCATACCTTTTCCTCCACATACCCCCGTAGGTACACAGATGCAATCCTAGAGAATAGTTTCTTGATGGCCAGGATCAACGTCATTTGGTCCAGGTTGGCCCAAATCTCATTCGTGGTTCGGCCGTTTAAAGCCCTGGCAAGACCCATGGATGAGGGACCACCCGTCATCCCTAATATAGTTGGAAGTAAACAATTATTTTCCGAATCTGCCTCAAATCAGCCCTACGAGATCGCGACTCAATAATACCGTGGTTCCCTTCAAATTGGAACCCCCGCGTGTGCTCCAGATCACGATTAAACGTGTCGGCCGTGGGTGTGACATCAGCGGGTCGCGGGGTCATCGGACGTTGGCTTATGTCGTATGCATGTGCTGCTCAGCCCCCACAACGCTTCGCTGCCTTCTCAATGATAGTAACTTGCATTCTTTCTCTTTGATTTGCCTCATCCTCCTGATTTTACATTGTGGATGAACACTGGGACCTGTGAAAGTCCTGGTGTGCGCCGGCGCTGGCTCCGACGTGTTAAAAGCCCCGCAAACGCAGTCTTGCCCCGCCGATCTTGATAGCCGCTTTCCTCGCCCGATTTACACTCCAGCACGCAAAGCAACGGTCGAACGCAAACCTGGAAATCGATGCACATAGTCACTCGAATCTATAATTCTCTTTCCAGGCTCTAGTCCTTCTTTACTTCCGATTCCAGCTATGTCTCGGCGGGCGCCGCCCCGCGAGTACTATGAGGAGGAGGAATTCGAGGCCGAACGGGAGCGAGATCGATATCCACGATCACGCAGACGAGAGCGCGACTTCGACGAAGATGTTGAGTATCGGCGACGCAGATCAATGCCTCCCATCGAAGATCTAGAGCACATGCATATCCGGGACCGGCCCCCACGCGACCTTGTTCGAGAGAGCTTTGCCCCGCCAAGAGACCGGGGTGGTCCCCTGGTGAGAAGAGAGAGGGATGAGCTGGATGAGCCAGGACCGGGGCCTGACCCGGAGGAGGTTCGGGCGCGCTCATCACGCCGGCGTGGAAGCCAGAGTCACCGACCTCGCGAAGTCGTCGAGGAAGAGGAGTCTGAGTTGATGATCGGTGGACGGGAAAAACGTGGAAGTCGACGATCCCGAAGACCACGCGATCTAGATGACGAGGATATGGTGATTCGACACCGAGAGCGGGCTAGCGAGGGGGACCTGAGACCGATGGAGAAAGTGTACGAGGACGAGCGGGAGGAGGTCTATTTCAGGGCATCATCTAGACCACGACGCAGACCGTCGCGGCGCGAGGTCGAATTCGAGGAAAGAATCATTGACGACAGAGAGCAAGAACGGCTGCGGGGACCACGGCACCGCGGAGAAGCGTCATTCGAAGAAGACCTTGTTATGCAATGGAAGGACCGACCGACGCCCCGAGAACTGGAAGAAGAGGACGAGATACGCCTGCGGGAAACGAGACGACGGCGTCGGCCCAGCCAGCCAGAGCCGGAATATGTTCGGGAGCCACCACCAAGAGAGCCACCTGGGGCATGGCCCGCTGAGAGGGAAGTTGAAGAAGAGGAGATTCGTATTCGCGAACGGAGGCGCTCGCGACCGAAGCGCCGGGAAGTCGAGGACGAAGAAGACATTGTTCTCCGTCGCGAGGAGCGAGATCGGGAACGTGGCAGGGATAGTGCCGAGAGTGACGAGATACTGATTCGAAAGAGCAAGCGAAAAACGCCACGAGAACCGTCACTGTCTCCGGAGCCTATTCGGGCTCCTCCAATTCACCAGGATGTCATCACACACCACCGTCATGTTGATCACGGTGAGGCAGATTGCAATCTACCTACTGGGTTGTGCTAATGACCTCTCAGGTTTTGATACAGTTCGTCCACCGCGAGCACCCAGCCCAGAAAAAACTTCTACTAGGAGGAGCTTTGAGGAGATAGATATCCGTCGGTGAGTCTAGTCAAGGTTCCACTGCCGTGGACAAAGCTAACAAACTGCCCAGTAGCAAGAAAGGACATCGAGGCCGCAAGTCCCAAGAGGAAATTGTCTTCAAACATCGTGAAACACAGGAATCCCTGTCACCGACCAGTGGCCCATCCCTCGATTTCACCGATCCATGGAAGCCGGACCGTCGACCCTCACGTCGCAACCGCAAGTCGAGATCCCTGGATGACGATGAGGACGACGATAGCGACTCCTCAGTCGCCGGAAGCTCCCATACTCCTCTGCGCCGGGATCTCGCTCGCGATATTGCCCTCGAAGCCGAACTTGAAGCCGAGATCGAGGAGGAGATAAAAATACACAAGGAACGATCAAGACACCGCTCGCATATCGAGAAGATCTCCAAAGAGACCGCCGACGAATGGTCCGTCGTGCATACGCCCTTGAAAGAAGACACGGTCGAAACGATCGGGGCTCTCGAGGTAGTGGAAGTTGCACCCAAGGGCGCCGTAGAAGAGGATCTCGAAATTCGGGGCCGTGTCGAGCAGCAGGTCGTGAAGGAGCGCCGTGATGAGCGCTGGACGGAGATCACCAAGGATTTGGTGGTTCGCGAAGCCATCGAACGGCTGGGGTACGAATTTGAGGAGACAAGGACATTCTATTATATCTTCACATTTTTGGAACCGGTAAGTGTTTCATTTACTTGTTTCTTGTCCAATGCTATATAAGAACGAATCGCTGACTCTATCTATCAGGCTGAAATTGATCACCTTGTCGAATTGTCCGATGAAATACGTCACGCCAGGCGCCGACGTATCAGGGAGATGCAGCGAGAGCGAGTAGAAAAGCCACCACGACCTATTTACGAGGGAGATAGGCTACCTCCTCGTCCGCGGATGATGGGAAAGAGGCATATAAGAGAGCGAGAGTGGATTCTCGAAGAGCGGAGGTGATATGGCGACAGTTTGATATCTGGTGCCAGTTTAATAACGACTTATGATTGACATTTGCATAGCCATGAGTTTTTTTTTCTACATATAGCTCAACTTATGAATACTTTTCGGACAGATTGATTTGTAATCCCGGTAGGGTCTTAAGGAGATGGTCTAGATTATCTCTCGCTTGCATAGACAGCCGGTGTTTCGTTTGGGGCCTTTAGGGTTGAGCTTGGCCTATGATATGGCAAAGGTTTTTACATTGAGGACCAGAGGCATGGTTCAAATCTGTGGAGGCAAGAGAGAGAGCTTATGGATGAAGACCACGAGGAACCAAACATCCTCCGTTCCAAACCAGTAGTGGTCCATATCATCTTTAAGTCTCCGTGATTGATCCAGCTGCCGGTCGGCAAGACAATGGCAAAGCCTCAATGGCGAGGTGCTTAAAGCTCTAAGCGAAGCCGTCAATACGGTCAAGCATCGTTATCCTTTAGGGTCGCCTTGAAAAGTCCATCTACTGTACCCATTCCTGGTACAAAGCGGTGCGTGCCAAGGTCTTTACCATAAACCGAAGACTGTCTCATCAACGAAGAGGTTATCGAGTGATTACTTGCCTCCAATTCGACCTCAAAAGCACACATGAAAGACAGTTCCAAACCTACGAGATGAGAATAGATCACGACCATCCTCAACTCGGCCTCCACCGAAGCCCGCGGCCACGACATCAAATCATACTTGGCGTCTAGCCAAGACATACAGCAAGCCACCCAAGCACACAGCCATGGTCCTATGCACCCGTGACCCGACCGAACGGCATGGGTACATACTGTACTTGTAAGTATGACCCATTAACAATCCTAATGTACTGTACTTCATACAGTAGGACTCCGGACTAACGCTTTTTACGCTACGTGATAGTCACAACCATCCGTAAAGTCTGGCCGGATCAATCAAAAGCACCTACGGACACCTCCCAGGAATCATGATCCAGAAAGGCCAGAAGGATTATCTGACGGGCGATCATGGGGCAAGCCTCGATCCTTTCCCATCCCCCTGGTGCGACCCCAACGCAGGATTACACATACCCCTGCCGCCACCCGCGATGCCGGTGGGTATGCGATGTCTCAGGAATATTAATGGCACTGTGGAGAGAGGTAGTGGGGAGCATTGGCCAGGCACAGGTACGATGGCGATGCAATTGGTAGTTTTGTCGGTCTGGTGTGGGTGTACAACGTCTAGATCATTTTGTCGGGGACGTTGTTATTGGTAGTAGGGAATGGGTACTGGGGACTTACTGTAGGTACCGTACACTGGGGACAGAGAGAAAGTTTCATGATTTTCAGAATGATGTATGCTAGCGTTCTAGAGATTGGAAAAGTTGGGATCTTCATGATGAAGATTTTCATCGATGGATGATGGGTCAGGGATTTGATCTCCTAAGATAGGAGGCCTGCGACCGTGACGTTTGCTGTTACAGGATGCTTGGATGCTTTCTAGTAGGTAGAGACGCTGCTACCAGCCGAATCGACGGGGAAGAGATTGGGCCACTTCTTCAACTTCAACACCGCACTTTGACGTATAATTTTGGGTAGTAGTTGGAAATCATATTCACTATATATCTAGTACTAGGTCCGAAACCCCAACGCGTGCGCAGGTCATACCCAAATGAATGTATCTTATGGAGATCTTATCGAGCCTAACTTCATAGCTCTACATGTGTACCTTTTGAACTGCCACAGGATCTTCCTGATGTGTCCATGGCTCATGAATAAGAAAGCGTCAGAGATATCGTGATACGGACGGAGAGTCTAAAATCGATCAATCGAAGTGATGGATAATGTCATTGCAGTCCAATTGTTGCATAGTATTATTATGTATTATAACCGTTACGCAGAAATTCAGTCACTTTCTACATAACATATTCCTCTAATTCGCGTTGGTGGGCCCATATATGTAGCCCCGATCCACAATTTGCACAGGATTCGTTGCCACAGCCGATCCGTCCGGTCCATCCAAGATTTCACCCGGGATCTGATATCAGATAGGGGTAGAAGGGAAAGGCAGAAAAGGAACTACAATCGAGGCCTACGGTACGAGGGAAACCCAAAGACAATTATGTTCTACTACTGAAATAAATCTACGCAGGGTCTGGTAAATGAACTTGGCCCAGGCAGGTCCGAGGGGGAGGCAACCATGGACTGAGGAACGGGCGACCTTATGCACTGACCGTCCCGCCCGGGACTCGCTTGCTTGGTGGATGGTCAAGCAAAATACTGATCGTCGCTTCTGGCGTTTATGGCCCCCGGTTTCTCGAGCAATCAGGACCTGCGTGAATGTCGTCGGGGGTGTGGGTGATGGGCCAATCGAAGGGGGATGGGAGATGGGTTATCGGAGAAGGACTCCATGAGAGGAGGTCAAGCAAACGAGAGGCCAAGATTTGCCGAGAGAATGGGAAAAATTTCGGTTCCTCCTGGAATATTGACGGAGAAACTTGACGGAGTTAGAGTTCTTAAAGCATTAATCGTACACGACTTGAGTGTGTAGAAAATGGATTCGATGTCCACTTAAAAAAGTAAACGGAGGGATTGGATTGGCACATCAGCTTCTTCTAGCATCCCGGACGTTATTGGCGCGGGAGAATGATTGGCATTAGCCGTTCGAGGTAGGGCAGATACAAGGTCTTTTAAGTCATGGAGTCTTCCAAATGAATAGTCTATCACAGCATTCACTCGCTAAGTCTCTCGGCATAACCTTTGGACTCTATCTCTACGGAGTATTCGCCGTCCACATCCAGCGTTGCTGGGGGGTGCATTGATGTTCTCATGTGGCGTGCGGGAGAGCTTAGTGTGGCTTGTTTTGGACTGCAGCTCTGAGACAGTCCAAGGACTCTGGCTTATCCACACATTACGTATGCCGCGCTTTCGTTCGCACTATCGGCCCCCCTGGTCACACAGATTACAAGGTGACCACAGATTACGGTGCCTCGGATTCCAATATTTGTCCATACTCTGATCCACGATGAATCACGAAACAATCGAGGCCGCACTTAATAAGAGTCTATTGCATCGAGACCATGTTACGACCCTTTCAACCCACCCTTAACGAAGTGGATAAAGACTGCAAGTATGAAGGACGGTAGCCTCCTGGAGAATGCTGGACCGAGGAATTCGAGAGGACCAGCCCTCCGAAGCTTTTTTCCTTTTGCCCAGCCAATACGAACGAGGCTGGGTGGAGCCGCGGTGCTCGAAACTGGTATTCGGTTTGCTGTGAGCCGCCAATCAGATAGCTACAAACTCCTGACTAAGAGTAAGACCCAATCATCGGACGTGATTTGTAGTGCCTGAGGAGTAGTCGGGAGGGGAAAAAGAAAACAAATAATAATGCACGCGCAATGGCTGAGAATCCACGATAGCACGGGTCATGTACAAAGTGGATTGCCCGCGTATGCCTTCTAGACCACCCGAAGAGTAGTGCTGTTTTCTTCCATGATGAGATGGTAGACTCTACACTGCATTTTGAATCATTAATCCTCGACCTTCGTGTTCACCGGGCGAGGTTTAACCGCAGAGTACCTCGTGAGAGTTACACTTTGTGCCCATGAAACACGCAAGACAGGAGCAAACTAGAGTACTACTGTCAGAGTCCAAAATTACTACCCTCCTCGGTACAGAATCGCCCGTTTAGTTACAGCAGTACCAGCAAGGACGTGCACGACAATCATGTATCCACTTAGCTAGCGGCAATGCCGGACAACCTGCTAATATTATGCCAACATGGCTAACATACTCCGTCCTCCGTCTTCCGATCGTAACGCCCCGAAACTGTCTTCTCCTCTCTCGTGTCAGTGACCACTACGACTCCATACACTGACACGTACATTCTCTTTCTCTCACTTTCAACCCGATCCGACCAAATCTCTTCCCTCCGCCGCCGCCTCCTCCTATTCATCCTCCTCCCGCCGCTACTCCCGACTTCTGCCTGGAAACGATGCGATTGCCCTTCTGAAAAGGATAATCTACGGCGTGTAACGTTCAACTTGGTGGGGGAAAAGCAGTAGTCAATCGTTACTTCTCCGACCGTCAACTTTCTTCCTGTTCCTATCTCTCTCCTGAAAACATTCCCCATTGTATGGGTGATCGGCACCACAACCACCGGTCGGCGCGGCACCCACACATCGGATTTTGAAATTCAACCTTATCCCATCCTGATTGCGACACCTCCCTCTGCAGGAACCGCCCGGAGTTGGGTAGATTTGGGTTGGTGAACGAACGCAATCGCTTATCGCGGTCACTCGTTGCGGCTTCGGTCGGAATCCTCTCGACAACATGCAACTCGCACTACTGCTGCCGGCGCTGGCTCTGCTGGCTCAGCCCTTCGCCCAAGCTTCCAGCAGCCTTGCATACTGCGCAACTGACAATACTGGCTCTTCCTTTTCGGTTGGTATGTTCAACATGGTGCAACGTGATGGATCGGTTTCGGTGGAACTTGATGGCTGACTTTGGATTTCCTCAACTCTTTAGTTTCCGACACCTATCAGTCCAATGGAGCTTGTGAAGAGACTTGCGCCGACTATGCCCTCGGTGTCTTACAGGGAAAGAACTGTTGGTGCTCCAACGTGGCACCTTCCGAGTCCTCTCGCAAGAGCACTTCGGAGTGCTCAACTGGCTGCCCGGGATACCCAGCTGATAGCTGCGGTAGTTCCTCTAAGGGTGTTTATGCTTATGTGAAGATCTCTGGTAACTCGGTCACCAGCACTGAGAGTGGTAGTAGCTCGAGTACCACTTCTTCCTCGACCTCGGTAAGCTATCCCCCATCCCGCTCTCTATGACTATTCTGTCGGCCCACTGGTTGGAGCTCGTTGCATTGTTCGTGTTCTGGACCGTCTTTCATGCTTGGGCTTGGGTGCTTTGCTGTTCCATGATAAATTGTTTTTCTCATTCGTGGCACAGGAAAGCACTAGCAGCACTTCATCATCGACTGCAACTTCCACAAACTCTACACAAATTGTATTTGCTGGACACCCAGAAAAATGATATTGCGTCGGTTCAGATTTGCTAATATACAACTCTAGTCCACCACGTCCGAATCAACTGCCACTACCGGGAACGTTGTCAAGGAGACCACCTCGGCTGGTGAGGTGAAGACCATCACCGTGTCCGCCGCTAGCCAGACGGGTGCACAAGATTCGTCCTCGGCCAACACTGCAGCATCCGGAAGCAAGAAGCTGAGTGGCGGCTCCATTGCCGGTATCGTCATCGGTGTGTTCGGTGGTCTTGCCCTTGTGGGCGCCCTGATCTTTATGGTCTTCTTCTACCGCAAGCGTGCCCGTTCGGCGAGCCCGATCCCCAGCACGGCCGATATGACGGAGTACCGAAATAGCCAAGCCTCCAGCTTCTCTCGTGGTGTCTTCGCACAAGGCCACTCCCATGACTTGTCCGGATCTTCGAGCTTGGGACGCAAACACACTTTCACCGACACTCGCTTGAAGACCGATATCTATCCCAACGGTCCTCGGGATAGCAGTGTGTCCCTCCAGGATAACGAGGACTACTCGCGCCCCGTGCTTCGGGTAAGTTCTACTTGAGAGTCGTATTGATTGATACAAAAAATATTTACTGACTTATCTCCCAGCTCACCAACCCTGACTAAATTTCCAACGGATATCCACACACGCGCTTCCTTTCTTGCCCGCTCCTTCAGCATCATCCCCCTCTTCATTAATTCTGTGCGACTTCGCCCCAAAACAACTTCGTTATGATACCCAATTGTCACCTGGATTCTTTCCTTTCTTCGCTGGAGGTGTTGGCCAAGAAAAAGCCACCCAAAAGCAATATCCGACCCAGTCGTGAATTTTCAAGTCGAGGTTCTCGACTGGCCTTATCAACACTCCATTACCCCCACCACCCGACGGGCTGCAGCGAGCAGAAGATGAATCCACGAACCGAGAAGAATGAGAAGATCAAACCCAAATCGAAAAAAAGGCAACACGCGAAATCGGCCTCCAACCACCCCCTTTTGGAGGCAATGAGTCGCCGTTGAAATGAGTCCACGAGCCACATCTTCAACATACATACCTTGCATACCTTTCATACATACCCTTCTCATGGGTGACGGCGCCGGCCCAGGGCTCATGTGATTTTCCAGTACATACGTATTTCCGTTCCTCACCTCGCGCTTCCCACTTTCCCTTTCTCTCTCTCTACGGACTCGCATCTTATCCGGTTCCTTTGATTTCGTCTTCTCCTTAATGTTCTTCTCCAATTCTGGTTCCCTTCTGTACCATTCAGCCCGTTCTTTCTTTTTCTTCTATCCCACTTGGATTTCTTTTTCCTTTGCTCGGGTTTCTATCATGGCGTTAGGAAACCAGTAGTGTGTTTAGAGTCTGATACATCAATGGTCAATGTTATTTACATGTTTATCGAGCAATTATGCTTAATGAAGCCTATTCTGCATAATGTCTTGCCCTGGCAGGTGTCTCTCGGACTGTGTAGCACTCGTTGCCCATCAGCGGCGTGAGCTAGTCCACACTAGTTGAAGCTATGTTGCCAAGGGTTATCATGAAGGGCTGCTCGCGCTCTACCTGAGACGCCGCGCGTCATGCGAAAGACCTTTTGTATTGGCTTGGGCCTTCTTCCCGTGCTCATTATATAGCTCATAAAGATAAAGATTTTAATGCCGGGATCAAGTCAACGCAAGAAATAAGCTTGCAAAGCTAGTCGGGTCACTGTATTGCTGTTTGCTTCTTCCTTGCTTACGATATGGTGACCCTGAAAGGAGCCTTATCACTAACATCTATCGTCTTCAGGGCAAGGCAATCAATAAGATAAGGCAGGCGTACCTGGCCTGTGAACCAACCGGTAGTTCTAAAAATTGTCTCAGGGTAACAAATACTGTCATTGTATGTGATACGTGAGCCCGTTACTTTTTGTGAGAATATAAAATCATATTGCCTTCTATTCTTTAGATAAGAAATTGCGATGACCTGGCGGAAAGTGTTCCAAATATTGAAAGATCGCGATGGCTTGACATACACAGGAGACCGGGTAGCAACCGCATCGGGTTTTCCACACGATGAACCTGTCAACCTACCCTAGAATCGAGCGTAACCTCTTCAAACACAAGCTGTCTAAAAAGGACTACCATCTCCGGATCGCCATGGCGAGTGGCCCAGGAGAACATTGATCCAAATGCCGTTATGTTACTAATCAAATTAGCACCACGCTCCATCAACATACGGGTGATTGGAACCGACCCAGATTCAACCGCTAGGTGTAGACAATTCTCCCCATGAGAGACAACAGATTGAGATTAGCACCCTTTTGAATAAGAGCATGGGCCACATCAAACCGTCTATTTTGGATAGCAAGGTGTAATGCCGTTAAGCCCCATATATCTTGGATGTCAACGTCGATTTCTGCATGACAAGCGAGATGCATGGCCAGGGGTGAGTATTCCTCTGACAACGCTATATGCAGGGCTGTATGACCCACATCATTCTGAGCATTGATAATGGTAGGTTGGAGCTCACTCTGAACTACATTTAAGAGGTGGACATCATTCCGATAAGCAATGCTCTGAAGCAGGGTCAATCCACCCGATGAGATAGCCGCCGGGTTTCCTCCATAGGCGATAGCCATCTGCATGGTCTCGGGGTTACAATAGGCTCCAATCGACTGCATGACCATATTCGCGTCCAGATCAGCAGAGGCCTCAATTAGAAGACGGACAATTTTCTCCTTCTGACCTCGTGCTGCATGTACAAGGGGACTCGTATCCGTGATCAGATCGAGTCTGGACGCGTCCGCGCCAAATTCCAGTAGCAGTCTGACCATGTCTACGTTCCGAGACTGTACGGCTAAACTGAGCAGCCGCTCCCCAGAAACGACGTATGAGTTAGGGTCCACGTTGTGCTTGAGCAGGCCGCGCACATTGGCAAGCTCACCTCCTGCCACGGCCTTCCCGAGAACGTCCCAATCGCTGGCACCGAACTCGCCCGCGGGAACACCGTATGAGGCGTGCAAGCTAAAGACTGGGTCATCCACCCCATGTCGCTGCCCGTAATCGTAAATGAAGTTTTCTTCATAGAGGTCCAAGGGGGCGAAAGCGGCAGTATGGGCTCTTTGCCCAGTTTCCGGTGTTAACAGCCAACACAACGCCCGGCAACTTCTGGCAAGTCTAAGTAACGACTGATTGTCTAGGTTCTGTGCGATTTGAAGAATTATTTCAGGAGGCAGATCGCCGAGGTTGGTGGGCATGTTTTCGTATTCGCCTTTCGTAACTTTAGATCTTGTGAGACGATAATGGGGTGTTTCAGATGAAAGGATGCTGAGAAGATGGGTGGGTGAATGGTGGATTGTAGACTTAGCAAGGATGATATCAGATGTTTATGTAGACCAAGCAGCTGGAGGCACGACATGACTGTTTCCTATAATCCTAGGCACAAAGACATTGTCTAATTTTAGTACTGAGGAAGGATTTTATTGAAAGCTCGAATTCGCTCTGAAAGAAGTCCAGAACGTTGTCATAGTTCAACCAGTCTTTCAAAACTCATTCTTTATGTTGATTAGCTGTTGCAGGCAGAGAAGCTGAAAGGAGCACACACCGGGTCAACGTATCGTGGAAACATAATTGACTGAAAATTTTTGAAACAGGAGGCCCTTTGCATTGAGCTCTACGAATTACACTACAAAGCCCGGTAAGGGTCAATTATGGTGCCGGCGACGGCTACACTTGAGGCTGTTTTTGGCGGTTGCCGCCCTCCGGAAACACACTGACCTTATACAAGAATATGGATCTTTGGGAAGCGTGTACGGTTCCCCTCAGGAGTTATCTGAGAATTAAAACTTTTCATTATTACTCAATTGGCTGATCTATACCAATCTCGGCCTTTGTTCTGTTCCTTATATCAACAAAGCTTGGTGTATCTCCCAATGATATTTTGGACCGGTCTCGGTGGAGAGACAGGTTATTCCAGAGACCTCAGAATGAAAGCCGCCGTGCCAGGCGGGACTAATCAGACTACGTTCTTTATTGGATGAAGGGATCTATCTGTTCTCAACTCTCTTTGTCAACTATTATTTTTCTCTGCTTCGATGATAATGGGTATCAATTTTATTGCACTGCTCACCCACCTGGACTGTATGCAGCTGCCAATGAGCTTAAGCGGAAATGGGAGATTAACCAGTTTTTATACGAGGAGTAGCATTTCGTTCTTAGCAGATCTAGGTAGTTTTTGAAAAGCAACTTACATTTACTCTGCTAATATTTTCTGCTTATTTGAAATTCTCTCTAATTTACTAAAGTTGGCTCTACAAAGGAATATATCTTGGTTAACATTCTAAGTCTAGATATAACGGAAGTTTCACTGGGTAAAGTTGTAAATTGCCTCTAGGAAATGATTGATCAAAATTCTAGCCACCTGACTACGCTTACCTGGACAGGTCCTCTTGATACTCCAAGAGCAGATGAGCGATCTCATGATACCCCATTTGAAATGCTAATTCAACGGGTGTCTGCCCATGTCTATCTCTGATCGTCAAGCCTGGCGGAGTTGGGCTCCCGTGGAGAAGAATTTCCACCACGGCGGAACTTGCCCTGGTTCGGACAGCACAATGCATGGGAGTCCCATAGAATGAATTGGCATTGACATCAGCACCATGCCGAAGCAGCTCCCATAGTATAGATGGTAATTTAGGCACGTCCACGGTTTGCAGCGCAATGTGCAATGCGTTTTGACCATTGCGTGGTGCGGTAATGTTAATCGCAGCGCCCGCTTCGAGAAGAGCCTCAATCAATACATGACGTTGGAGTGCGAAATGCAAGGCAGTCCACCCCTGCGGATCCTGATAATCTAGGTCAATCTCTGGAATTCTGATGAGATGTATTGCAGTGTCAACATATCCGTCTCTCATAGCCACCTGTAGGGCGGTTTGCCCTCCGACATTCACGAGGTTGAATCTGCTTTTGTCCATTAATGGAACAAGAAATTCGACTACATCCTTTCGATATAAGACGATTTCATGGAGGGTGAAGAATGAACCTACCTCGCAGCCTGTTGATAGCATGGCATGCAACACGTCTACTTCACCCCTTCGAGCAGCTCGGTCTAGGGGTGAAGTACGTAGTCCGGGGTCCTTTAAACAGGGACGAGCACCGAATTTCAAGAGCAGCTTGACAATTTCCATGTTCCCCCGCTCCACAGCTACACTTAGCATTCTTGCGCCACTTACAAGATACGAGTCGGGATTTGCACCTCGCCCAAGAAGGTTTTGTACAGCAGCAAAATTGCCACGATAGATAGCCTGGCCAAAGGGTTCGAGATCCGTCGGGGTGAAGACGGGAGGAATAAACATGCGAGAATAAGCTGAGCTCCGACCGAATGTTGAGCCCCAGCGGACTCTGAAAGCAGGAAAGTCTACTCCGTGCTGTTGATCATCGTCATAGACAAAGCTTGTTGCGTAGTTGCTTCTAGGGGCGAGTGCATATTGAGGAACCCGTTTTGTCAGTTCCGAATCAAGTAGCGAGTATAGTCCTTTGCAAGTGCGGGATAAGCTGCTGAGGGAATTAACATCCAAGTATTCTGCAATCTCCAGGGCCAATTCGCAAGGTAGCGTACCAAATGAAGCTTGAGTAGGCGGTTGTTCGGCTGCCTGGTGGCTTTGCCAAAGCGGCTGTAAGAACCTGGTGATATGATGCATGGATATTGAATCCCTGAACAATCTGATCGGACGAGAACGATTGATCATGCAACTTCTTCATGAAAGCGAAGAGCGGGAGTGGGTTTAGAATTATAGTAGACGTCAAGCCAGGTATTTATGTGGATTTAAATCATGTGCCTGATTCTCGAAGCGCTAAATTGGGATATCGTAAACAATGAGAACAATGAAAAGGATGATAATGCAATTGTCCAGAATTCTCCGCTTCGAACAATCTCTTTCAGAGACCTGTCCTTGTTTCGCGTTTCTTTATCATCTTAGACAACAAAAGTCCTATGAAGTCGGATTGAAGCAATCTTGTCGAAGTTAAATGCAATGCCACATGACTGCTAAATATACATAGTCCGATCAAGGGTCCAAAAGGAACCGTATCTCAGTCGACAATCATAATTCTCATATTACAAGAAACTTCTTTTTATATCTTTCCAGTAAATGAGTAAGCTATTAATTTGATGTCGTGCTGGCTTATGTGTAGTCTGAAAAGAGTGGGGCTCCATCCCATTCATGAACTCAATTGGATGGATACTCGTGTTGAAAAGGCTCGGAGATGGGACAACGTCCATTACGTGCAGGTCTCAAATAGTACCTAGACTTCTTCCCACATCTGATCTACGTTGATCAAGTAGCTATAGGTAAATACGCTCTTTATCGTCGGGTCTCGACCAAAATTGCCAACGGGTTTTCCAACTGCTGTAATGAGCTCTGGAAAAGGAGGGAAAGCAATAATCTCCGAGGATGATCTAGGAATGAAGATCTTTTTCCAGAAGGGTCGAGTAATCTTTCTAAATCTCCTAGTGCGACATGGATGATTGCGGGCAACTGGCCGTTCTCGAAGAAGGGTGCCAACAGCTCTATTCACTGAAAAGGAACTTTCCACCTGAGATGGTACGGAATTATTGACACAATACTAGATCGACACTAATTCATCCTGAAGCGTGCATCAGATACGTTAAGATCTGGCATGATATTGAACCAAAGATGAATAAAGGCTGGCGGTAGCTCGGCCGTCAAGAACTGGCATTTATTGACACACACCGTGCCTTGGACACAGACCTTCTAGAAGCACCTTATCGTTACTTGGTGTTTTGAGACCCAAAAGTCAAATGATGCCACCCTCCCATGCAGGCTGGGCCGTATTGCAATTTCCATCGTTGCTCGGGATCCCTTTTCGGGACGCGGTGTGTTCTCAAAAGTACTGTAGCAAGCACTGAAGATGCCGTGTCGTAGAGCCAGGGTAGCACTGGAGGTCTTTGACCTCTGACATAAGCATTAGTTCAAGCGCCACGCCGGTAGAGTCTCCTCTTGATCTCTTGGCAATCCCCTCCCTGATCAAGATGTCGTTTTGACTTTGATAGGACTTTTGCGAGATATGCACAGGCTTCTTGGAGAATTCTTGTGTCGAGTTGCACAGATGGGAATTCCATAAAAAAATAAATTCAGCTTGTGATCTTATGGAAAACCCCACTTCTGTAGTCCGGCCTCGACTTTGGTGTGCGATGTTCGGAACATACCTTTTCCCTCCCTTTCCCTTTTCTCGTCTCCTTCACACATGTATTATGATTATTTCCACTCTTTACGCAATCCTCCGTATTATTTCACCTTTCGGCCCCAACCGATTCCCCGCACTTGTGGGCGCTAGAGTGAAACTAGCACGAGAGAGGAGTCCAGTCAACAATCAGCATCGCTATCCGCGCTGTCCCTCGGTTATGTTCCTTTGGGCTTCAAAGTTCGTCCAGACCAAAATACAGGAGGCCCAAGCCACTATCAACGACTCAAACCGGGAACTGGATCGAACAGTGGTGCCTTCTTTTGTTCCTCCCAATCCTTCCGGGTGGCGGGCCAATGATCTTTCGGTTCATCTTCGGCTAGACCTGAGCCAGGGGCGGGAATATCCTGCGGCTGCCTTTGGCTGTGAGGCCCACAGACCAGCCCCATACGGGCAAGCGTCGTTCGAGGGCGCTGAACGAGTCAGCCCAATCGTCATGTTGGCTGGTCTCTGAGTGGTCATTGCTGGTGCAAGTCGCCGGATCAGCCGGCATCTCGTGGTTTGGCCGAGAGTACGACGTGTACGATGAGACTACGACGTTCACCAGACCCAACAAGGCACCACCCTAGTTGCATCTCATCTCCGCCTCTCGGGTCGGGGTAAAGGGGGGCCAGGCACTCTCAAGGCTACCGGTCTGAACACCCCAGATTTGTCTTCCCCGACCTTTCCGTTGCATTTCTCACCGGGCATCTGGAACTGGCATGGTGCTGCAAAAGATGGTCGATTCTCCAGACTTCAACTCTTGAGCACCCCACGGGACCGACAGTGGTCAAGCCGCGCGTCCCCGCGCAAACAGTCGGCTCCCCGAGTGGCTTGGCGTCAGACCGAACATTCACCCGCTTACTACTCACCTCCGTAGATGCCGAAACTCTCTCGCCCGGCTCTGCGCCGATACGGTGGTTGTATGGTAGAACGGCTAAGACTATAGGCCGGAAATCCCTCCTTCCATGGCACGCTGTGGGTCTCATTGCGGGAGCGCCACGCCTCGTGGCTGGCGGGCGTTCCAGAATGCTACCCTCTCTGTACTCTTGTCCCGAAGCATTGGACGAGTCAGAGAACTCTACGACTGCTCAAACCTGAATAATGGCCTGCATTCAGGATCTCCTCTGACCTTTTCGATCTAGGGCATTCCCAATGAGGCGGGTATTCTCCAGTCTCCGCTATACTCATTTTGTCCTCCGCTCTGGTCGCCGCCATTGACTAAAATGAACCCACCTGGGTCGTCAGACTTTTTTTTTCTGTCCGTCACAAGGACAGTGAGGCCATGGCACGACTCATTTCCTTTTTCCTCATCAGGCTATTTTCAGTATCGATGTCTCTAAACACACATCGTTTCGATCCGATCAGCGCGATCTAATCTGTCGTTCATGGACGGGTACAGATGTGTACCCCGATCCCACGCATAATCTGGCATCGGCCTAATATCGGCGAAGCGGGGAAAATGGGGATTCTAGGGTCTCACAGCCCGCACCCTGTCTGACAGCACCGGGCATCATTCTCGAAGCCAGAAGAGTCCCTCGAATAATGAGGGGTCATGGGGCAAGAGCAAGGATTCCGTGGACAGGCGCAGAACCAATATACCAATGAACAAGCCAATGGCGGCGCTTCTTGGACCCAAGGATGGTTCCCAAAAATTCGCGGCGCCCATGCGCCAAATTTACGCCGACGCCTTGGATAAGTGCTTCTTTCGTGGCCACCAAAGCTTGGTGGCGCCCACTAGCGTCTGCGAACTTTGATATATTTTCTGTTTCGCCTACATTACCCGGCTTCAACCTTTGCCGAGCTGATGTTCCCTCCCCGAGTCTAGCCAACAACATCCTAGCTTGTGGTTAGTCTGGACTGGCGCCGACAATCCTGTTGACTCATGGTTCCCCTCCAAGGGCATCCTTCAGCGATGTAATTGGATGCCATGCATGTGCATGCCGCGGAAGAGACTCCCTGATCTGGGGCATGCCTCTGTCAGAACGGCGCTAATCCCCGCGCAGAGGTTTTAGAAAAAGGAGGAGAAAAAAGAGGAGAAAAAGAAAGAGAAAAAAAAATTGACTGGCACAAGCGGATATAGTCCGTACAGCTATATAATCTAGCAGATCTGCCCATGTTGCAGAATTTCCAGGCTTGCTGATCATTCCTCTGTTGTCTCTTTCGCCTCGATTTTACTCTCCTCCATCAGTATCTCGCAACGATGGCGGTTAGTCAGTCTGTAGTTGGCCGCGCCAACGCGGGGAAGGCTCATGGTATCGTGGGTATGCTGCAGAACCCTTATGTCTCCCTGACTTGTCTGTTCGCTTCCCTGGGTTGTATCATGTACGGTTACGATCAGGGTGTGATGGGTCCCGTTCTTGTCATGGAGAACTTCAAGAACCACTTCCCTTACTTCGATGGGTCGACCATTCAGGGTTGGCTCGTGGCTGCTTTGGAGCTCGGTGCCTGGGCTGGTGCTCTGATCAACGGTGTCCTCGCTGACCGAATCTCCCGAAAGTATGCCATGATGGTTGCCGTCGTCATCTTCACTCTTGGTACTGGTCTGCAGGCTGGTGCCCAGACTCCTGCCTACTTCTTTGCTGGTCGTATCATCGGTGGTGTGGGTATTGGTATGTTCAGTATGGTTATTCCGCTTTACCAGGCTGAGATTGCTCCTCCCGAGCTTCGTGGTTCCCTCGTCTCTCTCCAGCAACTGTCCATCACCGTCGGTACTGCCATTGCCTTCTGGCTCGACTACGGCATGCAGTATGTTGGTGGCACTACTTGCAACCCCGAGGGCATTGCCAACCCTTACCTTTCCGATGGAAGCTACAACTCCGCCCAGAACCACGGCCACACTTGCCTCGGCCAAAAGACTATCGCCTGGCGTCTTCCTTTGGCTCTGCAGATCATTCCCGCCTGGATCCTGTTCTTCGGCATGTTCTACTTCCCCTTCTCTCCTCGTTGGTTGATGATGAAGCACCGCGAGGAGGAAGCCCGTGCTTCGCTTTCCAAGCTCCGCCGTCTCGCACCCCATGACCCCCTGTTGCAGGCTGAGTTCCTTGAGATCAAGGCCGCCGTTATGTTCGACGAGGAGACTGAGCGCGAGCTCGTTGGTTCCGGCGGCGCTCTCGCCCCTTGGAAGGCTTTGTTCGCCCCTAACATGTTCAAGCGTCTGGTGCTCGGCTGTGGTACCATGATTTGCCAGCAGTTCACCGGTATCAATGCCGTCCTCTACTACGCTCCTCAGATCTTCAGCAGTTTCGGTTTCTCGTCCACCAAACAGACACTTCTGGCTACCGGTGTGACTGGTATCCTGCAGATTATCTTCACTCTCCCTGC
Organism: Penicillium brasilianum; assembly: GCA_001048715.1. Classification (NCBI taxonomy): domain Eukaryota; kingdom Fungi; phylum Ascomycota; class Eurotiomycetes; order Eurotiales; family Aspergillaceae; genus Penicillium; species Penicillium brasilianum. The sequence continues at coordinate 1,841,036 of CDHK01000008.1, read as the reverse complement.
CGTCGGATTCCTGGACAAGTTCGGACGTAAGACCTTCCTTATTGTTGGTGCCATCGGCATGTTCTGTTGCCACATCGTCGTGGCCACTGTCGAGGGTATCTACAAGCCTAAGTGGGACCTGAACGAGGGTCTTGCCGTGGGTCAAGGCTGGGTTGCCATTACTTTTATCTGGCTGTTTGCGGTTAACTTTGCCTACTCTTGGGGTATGTATCATCTTCGCTGCCACTACTTCACTTTCCTCGTCGACAGAATACTGATTTCATTCTCTCCGAATAGGTCCCGTCGCATGGGTGCTGACCCAGGAGATTTTCCCTAACAGCCAGCGATCCCGCGGTGTTGCCATCGTCGCCTCCACCAACTGGATGTTCAACTTCGTTATCGGTCTTACTACCAAGGATATGTTGGCCTCCATGAAGTACGGAACCTACATCTTCTTCGCTATTTTCAGCGGTCTGGGTGGTCTTTTCATCTGGAAATTCGCCCCTGAGACCAAGGACAAGACTTTGGAGGAACTGGACATGTTCTTCGGCGGTGAGAAGGAGAGCGTTGCCGCGGCGGATCGCCAGCGTATGGAACGTATCTACGAGACCCTCGGCCTGGCTGGCGTCGAGGTCATTGAGGACCTCAAGGGCGAGAAGGAGATTGCTTCTGAGCAGGTTGAGGTCGAGGCTGCCCACAAGGCTTAAGCTTGATAAGTTTTAATACCAAGAGATGGAATGGTGGTGGTAGGTAATGGGATACGATGTTAATTGTTTACGTCGTGATGTAATGAACGAGTTGAGATAGCCATGAATATGATATAAATATGGTATGCTCGAACAGCGACTTCTAGTAGAGAGAAAACGCGAAAAAAACGATTCGCGGTTTCTATAGTAGATCTAAATATCGATTGTCTTTACTACGAGGTATTTCTCTCGATTCGCATCCCTATTGACTTGCGTACGCTTACAGTTTTCCACGACATCGATTACAATCATTTTAAAACAATCCCAAGCAAACCAACCACTGCTCAATCCGGTTCTTCATTACCCGCAATAACTTTGAAGAAAAAAAAATTCAAGTCTATGGCACCACTTCCGAAACAGACTCTGCACCATCAGGTCATCGCCGTATTCTTTGCCGAATCGGGCATCAATCACCGACTCCGAGCCCACCAAACTCTAGCACCAAGGAATAATGGAATAAATCTTATCCATCATTTGTTTTAGAGAGTTCTCTGGACCGAGGGTTTTCCGAGTAGTATAATGATGATCAAAATCAAGCTCGGGGTTCAGTCTATATGTTCTCCACAATTCTGCTTCTATCGGAACGATCAAATTTTATCTGGCAGAGACGCTTGGAACTACTGTGGGGTAGATTATGTTTTTGGTGCCTATAACTTTAGTAATCATTCAGATACCGAGGCGCTTGGATATAATAGCAATGTTTATCCCTTCTCTCGATTGTCCATTGAAAGAGTTGTCTAAACGGTAGAGACTAACCTGAGAGTCAAGTATTGTAGTCCTGCCTAGACTCCACATCTCGGCCAAAGCTCCCAAGACTGGAGAGGGCCATATTCTGTTTGAGAAATCCTTGTAGGTCCCCGGGGTACCAAACTCCCCAAACAAGCATAACCGCAAACATCAAAGTGGAGTCGAACACATAGAGAGTCCACTCATGCGTCAATGAATATCCATCATTGCCTTCCACATATTCGACGACACGGAAAAGGCTTCGAACTAAGATCAACAAGCTGATTGCGTAGAGCACTCGGAGATGGCTCTTCCATTTGCACCGCTCATCAAAAGACTCGGCAGTCGGGCATCGATTCATGCGAACTTGGAACATCACTGAAGTAATAATGAAGAAGCAGAACACGAGGACTTGAATAACAAGACCGGCTACAACAATGTTAGAGCCAAGTTTTGCATTGTTGCCCGACACCATTAAGCCAGATGCTCCACCTTGCACCATGAACGAGAGGACATCGCCCATGACAAAGACCTTGGTGAGCCAGTTGATTCGAATCAGAGAATATTTCTCTGCACGTACGCAGCGGATGATTCGGCCGAGAGCCATGTAGACTGATGCTGCAAATAGTGTCGGTCCAAGCAGCAAGAACACGCTCTGCATGGAGTAGGGCATCACCGAGCCTGTCTTGTTGTGAGCGGCTGCTCTAGCAATATATCCAATGATCTCAACTAGAAGGCGGAGAGTTAGTCGTAGTAGGAAACAAAAATTGCAAAATGGCAATACGTACATATTCCACCAATGACGAAAGCAAGGCAGAAGCGTGCCTTTGTGCTATAGAGCTTCCATGAATGATATGCCGTCGCAACGATGAAGAGTAACAGAAATATGACAGCAGCCGCAAGAGACGGTATATACTTCCAGAGGTAATAACCGCCCTTGTAAGGTTCGAGAACTGCCATGGTCCAAATCAAATTTATAGTATGAGGCGATCGACAAGGTGCTCTGAGAATCTCGCAGACGGGAAATGTTGCTCCTTCATTCAAGCGGCCACGGTCCAGTACTTATGTATTGAGCACCGAGGCAACAGAGTTTTGCCCCTTATAGCTTAACGGAGAATCACTCCTCAAAATCTTTAGACCCCTGTAAGTTTCTCTCCATGCCGATGTATCTCGTTCGGTGGAGTGCATCTATACGCGTATAGAAAGGGTGGGTCCTCTGGATTTAGAATAGGGTCCACAGCGCCAGCTTGGCATTTGTGTGCAAAAAGGAGCCTCATGGTTGATAGCGTCGGGGTATGGTGGCAGACTGAGAAAGAGAATTGAAGTCTCCATAAAGGGCATGGAGCTTGACGCTGAGCTATAATCTCCCAGTTTCGGCACCACTCGCGAAGACCAAATACAAGAGCTTGGCATAGCATAAAGAACCGAGAGAAGAAGGATGTTCCAGACTAGGATGTCTGCTTCATGCATACTAGAGTCAGACTTTAATTGAGCATGGCTATTATAGCCCAATAGCCTAAAATCCAGCCCGGTCTTCATACTTCTTTGATTGCTGTTTCCGTAGCATAGAAATTGGTGCGGCCTGATTGGCCGAGGCAATTCTTGTTTGAAGGGAATATCAAATGTGGATCACTGCGTGGCCCGTGCATACGCGTATAACCAGTCCGAGCCCACTTTAAGCATCACGGATCCAGATCTTCTGGCGGATTCTCTGCTGACAGGTTCGCAGAGGCTAAAGGCGTGAGCAATGTGAAAATAGGCTGCAAAATTTGCGCTCAGACAAGTACATGACTTGTCTCTCGCGACGCCGAATCCTCTGCAGGTTGGGTTTCCGCGTACACCCGACATGCCACGCAGGACGCATAAGAAGTCTCGCAATGGCTGCGTTGAATGTAAACGCCGTCACGTGAAGGTACGAGGATCAAGGTCTCAATACGATTTCAGTCTTGCTGACTTGATTTGTTGACTTGCTTAGTGCGACGAGCGACGACCCATCTGCTCCAATTGCGTTGCTTCGGAACGACGGTGCCAGTTCGCTGGACCTGCCCCTACAGTCTCATCGGCACAAGCCTCGCCCAGCACCAGCCATGAGATTACTTCTACTTCTCCCGCCACCAGTTCACCCGCACAACAACCCACACCAGCCCCAAGTGGCGGCTTTGTGCAAGATGCTCCGGTCAACCTACTTCATGTGGAGCTTTTTCACAACATATTGTTGGAAGGCGCTAATTGGGTCAATGCCCACGAGGTATCGTTTAGCACATCTTTCCCCGACTTGCTAAGAATCGGCCTTGAAGCACCTTACCTGCTCAATATGATGTTAGCTATAAGTGCTTTGAACCTCAGCATTGTGAAGCCAGATCGTCGAGACTACTATCGACATCATGCGACTCAACTTCAAAGTCATGCATTGAACAACTTCAATAGCCTATCACCACACTTCGACCGAAAAACTTGCATTCCAATGTTCCTTTTTGCTGCAATCCTGGGACTTCATTTTCTCTGCGAGACACTCGTCTTTCGAGAAGGCCCTTTCGAGAGCTTCCTCGACCGCTTTGTGCAGTACCTTCGACTCCATCAAGGAATACGTACAATCACAGCTGAGGGGCGGTGGGAGTACTTACAGGAAACGAGCATTAAGCCATTTTTGACAATGAGTGAACGGCTTCCGCCCATGGACTCTAAGTTTGGTCCGGTGTGCGAGAGTTTATACCAACGCATCGAAGGCTCTGAAAAAAGTGAAGCTAGGCTCAAGGTATATCGTCAAACTATTCAAGCTCTGCAAATGGTGATGACGGCACTCGATTCTGAGAAGGAACGCCTGGGTGCTTTGGTGGCGTGGCCAGTGATTGTATCCCCCGATTATGTCGATCTGGTAGCATCGCATCAAGGAGAAGCTTTGGTGATTTTGGCATATTATGGCGCACTGATTCACCCAAGCCGTAACCATTGGGTGTTTCAAGATGGCGGCCAATTCTTGATAGAATCAGTCACCCAGTATCTGGGACCTGCCTGGCATGATTGGCTAGAATGGCCGTGGAAAGCCTTGACTTAGACTATATTTCTGGTGTGACATTAACGAAACGAAGCTCATGGCACAAAAAGGCTACCTTACTATCCCTTTCTTACCATCAACCTTTCCTAAGATCTATTCTAAGCGCTTTAACAGCTACCTAATTCACCCAAATATATAGAAATTTCAGGGAAGATAGATGAATAAAGGTTATATGATACTGGCGTATATAGTCGCTAAATAGACTAGCGATGAGCGTTAATGTATAGGATATTGCACATAGAAGGACTCGGTAGGTACTATGTAAATCTTGAATAAGCATTTTGTATTGCAGTTCCTCATAAGAATAGAATTGTCGTGCCATGAATCTTTCTGTCGTGTCGTTAATGCCACCGTATTTCTGAAACACTCCTATAATAATAATTTGACAGAGATTATTTTGCTGTTTAGCGGATCTCTCCCGCTGAGAGACCTCGAGGACCAACATCTGCCGCCTACTTGTCGGCCTGTTTGGGCCTTGTTGGGCCCTTTCCGCTTCGTTCTCTCATCAGCCCCTGGGAAGATAAATTAGAAATGGGGTTTGGTCCCTTTATTCCTTTTATGAATTCGGCGATCGTGATGATCGGGGGGCCCGTTTTATCGAATAAAGAATGCTCTATAGGAAGTTGAGAAAGTCAACAGAGGCTCCGTCGAACCTTTTTACGAGCTCTTGTACGTCATACGAGCAATTTCAGATCAGCCAGAGTGCAAGATAGTCGTTCACAAGGCAGAGACACATTTGCGTGACTTCAGTGACAACATGGACGACGTTTACCGTTCATGCTTGGCGAACCTGATGAGCAAACCGGCTGGGCCATTTTGAAGAGTCCAGGACGCTAATTGGGAAAAGTGCTTCTTGCAAGTTTATCTCATCGTATATTGTTCCTTTCAACTTTATTTTACATGCTCGTTCGAACTGGCCATCAAACCCGGTGATATGCGATTGATCATGGCATGTCCCAAGGTTGCTGCCAAGATCCTGGACCTTTTTTCTATTTCGGGAATAGCCGAGCCAGTCTTCCGATTTAGTACATCCAGTCCAGATATCCTTATCTTTCCATCTCCTATTCTACATATTTCCCAGGTCTATATGATTTATTTTCTACCAAATTAGCCCCTTGAATACTGTCCGTGATAAAGCTAGTCGTAAGTCAGTCGTATGAGTAATGTGGATTAAGTGACGGCCTCCACTTTGCCCGTTGCCAACAAAGGAAATCATATGGGCAAGTGCTGATAAGGAGATTAGTACAAAGATTAACCCGCACCAAATATTGCCAAATTAAATCGACGGCGTCATAGTTGAGCCTTAAGCCCTGCGTATTCTCGCCAAACACGGAAGGACGAATCGAGTTACTGCGGCCAACCAAAGCAGCTATTCGATGCTTGTATCTTGTAATCTAGGGGCTTCCCCGCTTCGATGATCCCGCTTTGAGTGCCACACTGTTACTTTCAAGGCTCCTTGATCGTAAATACTGGGGGTACTTAATGAACCTCGTTCCTTTGGTCCGTGTTGCTGTACTTCTGTCTATCTACTGCGAATAAGCCCCTGGTCCCGAACTCCCTTTCATCGATTCGATGTGAATGGTAAACTATACCAGCCAGTTCATATCGACCCGACCTATCAATTCACCATAACTGCCCCAACGCGCATGCTATAACCAGTCATGGATGTCACCAACGGCCCTGAGAGCGTCTGGAGCATCGGCATGATCCTGGTAGCCGCCACCGCCGTCTACTTGATTCTCTATCGAACATCCACAAAGTCCCTTCTGTACAAAGTATCCCTACGCGGCCGACGAGATTCAACAGCTAAAACCCCACCGCGATCCCTCTCCCCAGAGAAGAAACAGCCCAATAGCGCCCCATCCCCTGCGAGCTACAACCATACCCTGCCACCCCAGCGTAGGGAGGCCCTTCTACAAATTCAGGAGAAAGCTATACGCTGGCGGGAAGTCGATGAGACCGAAATGCGCCAGAATGTCTTGCCCATGACTGCCGACTATAAGACTAGCCCAGGCAACTTATACACTCCCACTGGATTCTCGATAGACGATATCAAAGCCCTGGGAGACTTCCCCGACTATGCAACACTCAGCGGAGTCCCATTACCCAGCCCATATCCGGAACACGATATTGCAAAGGCCAAGCCCAGACCTTATAGGCCGTTCAGATGGTCTTATCATCAAACTATGTGTATGTGAAGCACTATCTAAAGTCGAAACCTCCCCTGATAATGCTCACAATCTGAATAGCACTGACCAAATTGGAAACCGACTGGTGGATTGAGCTCGAAAGCAGCTACAAAGAACGCATCGCCCAGCGGAAAGAGATATTCGCCAAGAACGGCAAGGCAGTTCTAGATGCACTTCCAGGCTCAGAACTAGCTTGTAAGGAGCTCATGGAAATGGTCCTGCAATTTATCTGCGCAAGATATCCCCAGCACTTTACGCTTATTGACAACCGTATCCTGCAAAACAAGATTCTTGGTACGGAGCAGGATGTTCGTGCTAAACATCCATTGGAAGTCCTTCTCGATAATGTGCCCGAAGACTTTGCACTCATGCTACGGGATGATCACACTGGATATTATTTCCTTCGAGCGGCTGTGATTTGTTCCGCACTCGGATGGAATGTTGGTTCGAAGATTGGGAAGCAGCTGCACCAAATTCATGAACCGATTCCGGATTACAGAGAGAAGATGCAGTTTTCGATGGATCGGTATGCATATCTATACCCAGGATTCCATTCTACCCTGTTGACTGGCTAATCATTTATACGTGATTCGATAGCTTTTTCACGAAGATGCCGACAGAAAAGCCCATTCAGCGAGGTTCATGGGGTTTGGAGGTCGGCGAGCCTCTGTACATGCCACCAGGAGACCCACACGAGGCTCTTCGGAAGTTTCAAGACCCAAATTTGCATTTGAAAGATTGCAAATTACGGGTGGACTGGCAGACTCTTCGCCGTCTACCTCTATCGGCGTCCGTTGTGTTCAACTTCAAGGCTTTATTCACTCCCATCACAGAGTTCCGTGATGAGCCCGGTGTGCCGGCACTGGTTTCCACGGTGTTGAAGGAAGGGAAGAAGAACTTGATGGATTACAAGGGAGTGTGGCACGTTCAACATGTCATTCTGCCTAAGTTGGAAGAGTGGGCCAAAGAGCAAGAAGAGAAGGGGCTTGTACCTAAAGATTGGCAAGTTGCTACGCTGGACGATAGTCCGTGGTTCAAAGGGTGGGAGGTGAAGTGGCACCGCCAGCAAGGTTATTAGGAATGATGAATTTTGATTTTGTCCCGGTCGAGTTATTTGGATGTCTTAGCATTTGATCCATCATCTTCAATGATACTAGAGCAGCCACGTCTCGATAATTCCCATGCATCTCCTTGAAATAAACGCAGGAGTATATCCCTGGCAATCGTGGTTGTGAAATCTCGCTCAACCAACTCCTATGAGCCTAAGCGATTGATTCTAGCCGCAGTCCCCAGGTAAAGATACCTCGGCGATGAGACGTCCCTCAAGGGGGTGCACCGACATTGACGATAAACCCATTGGCGAGGTTTAACAGGCTCTGCACGGCCGGTCGTGATGCATAGGTGCACGCGGATAGTTGGGGCTCGGCCAGTTTCGGCCAGCAGTTGGAAAGGCTGGTGGGGGGTGCGACGAATTGGTATAAGCATTTCGCTTGTTGCTTTCAATCCTCGCCTTCATCGCTCCTGCCGGGAGATTCATTGTCACTTCGATCGCGATCGTCACGCTCTTCACCGTTATTGCTATCCCGGTCAAGTTCCTCCAGCTCGTCCGCAAGCGGGCTTATCCGCTCGTCCAGCATCTCCAAATCTTCCAATTGCTGCCGCGGGGGCAACTTCCACAGACTTGTACCACACACTCGGTCCTTGGTGAGGAGGTCGTCGACGAATTGGTCGACGTAGGTCAGGGTATACGCGTCGCGAACTCGGCGCTTGATTTTCCGGTAGTCGAGCAGCAACGGCTCCAAGGTTTTGTACACGTCGACCGCATTGAAGGTGAGTCGAACGTAGAAAGCAGCCAGCACTCGGAGGTACTTAAAGTCTCCACGCGTCTGGAGGATGGCATTATCTGGATTATCGCCCTCGTCGTCACTGCCGGGGTCGGAGAAGTTCAGGTATTCGAGGATGATGTCTTTGCTGGGGTTGAGCTGGAGGAGCTTGAAGGCGAGACAGAGGAAAGGCGAAGGCTTCTCAGAGACACCATATGTACCACCGACAAAGCTCAGTTCGACCGCGCGATCACACAGAGTTGCTGCGTTCAATCCGAAACATTGCTCCTTCCAGTAGTAGGAGTCCGTAATGCGATCGCGAACTGCCTTCTCGAAAAGGGTGACTGGGTTGACACCGCGAACCAGAGGGCCGGAGTATCCCCGGTTATCCAAGAAATTACTGGCATCGGCACGATGAGTGGCCATGGTGAAGGTCGCGTGCAATCGTAGCCGCAGTCACAGTAGCTTCACATGGACGGATGGCGAAAGCGAGGTTGAAAAGCCCGAGTGCCAAGACTTTCCCAGGTCTCGGCGGTGGGCTTATCGATAGTCGCGCGGCCAACCCCGTAAACAAGGCTGATGTCATGAAACACTCAAACATCCAGGGATCAAGGCTGCGTCCGAGACATCGAAAAGAGAGTCTACGGGCCGTCATGCATGGTTGACATTCCAATCTCATCCATCCATTCCATTCCTTCCATGTCGCCTGCCATCCCGCGACAATGGTGCTCCTCACATCCTCGACCGTCTCTGCAATCGTGTCGATGGGGGTAGTCGGCATCTTTACTTTGTTACTGTTTGTTTCGGGCTACGTGTTACAACAAAATTCGGTAAAGAATATTCAGCATGCACTGCGCAAGTCTTCTGATGGTCCACCGATTGTAGGGCGCGGATCATCCGGATCGACATTCCAGAAGCCCGCGCACAAACGTGGTCTATCAGACTCGGATCTGGGGTTAACGGGCGATCAAGAAGTGCTTCAAGGAAGCCGGGGTGTTGCCTCGGGCTCAAAGGGGAATTATGCATACTTACAGCTATTGTCAAAGCCTGACCCTTCTGATATCTGTTCCGCTGTGCTCTTTTTCAAACAACTCGCCACGAATGGCTCTGTCATCCCAGATCGCCTGTTCATGTATCCCGAAGAGTGGGATCGCATGTCTGCAAAAAGCCTTGGAAAGGCTGGCTCGCTAGCCTTGTCCATCTTACGCGCTGCCAGCATCAAATATGGTATCTGGCTGCTACCGATTGATATCAGCGTCGCCCTCAACGCTGGATACACAATGTCTGACACGAAACTGCTGCGTCTGGGACAAATCCAGTTCATGCAATACGATAGCGTATTATACCTTCAGTCTCCAGGCTTGATCATGGACACGGAAAAATTGGATCAGGTAATCTTATCACAGCCACTTCCACTTTTACACGATTGGAGTCGCCCAGAGTCCTACGCCAATGAGGCATGGACTCCCATGTCTCTCCGTCCAGATCGTGACGAGACCTTGCCACCTGTCTACTTGATCACTGTCAATAATGTCGATGGCGGACGAGTCCAGACCCGGACCCACGTGCCCAATGCTGATCTACCTGGATTTGGCAACCTTGTGATTGGGCCGGCCGACTTTGATGGAACTGGCGAGTTGCCAGGATATGTATATTTCGAAAACGATCGCGATGGTCAGGTTAAATGGGCTGGAAACCCGCTATTTGGAGCCTGGCGGGCGCAGCAACATGAAGTCTGTGAAGGGCTAGAATTTGACGACGATTTCTTTTATGAGTAACGATTTACTTGGGACTACTTGGGCTTGAAGCAACGAAGGTTTACTTGTACATACGCGATACCGGTCTGGATCATGGCGTTGGGTCTATGCATTATCATCTGAGATATCATCTAGTGTTTCCACGGACACATGCACAATAGTCACTTCAATTGGATCTATTTTGTTTGATGGTTGGCCGTAACATTCGGCCCACCACAGTACAGTGATAATTTATTATTTACTACTCAAAGATCGTACAAGTCGTGGAGGATATCGGGGTCAAAAACTGGCAGCATCGGAAGGTTTGGCTAGTCCAGGTCATTGAGGCACACTAATTTCGTATCCCAAGAGAACCTCCGTGGAATTCCCCTCCCAGCCACGGTTCCCACTGGTGGAGATCATGTAGCGGCAGGCGTTGTCAACGTAAAGCTGGGAGATAGTTCCGGTGCGGTGGCCCGGAATGATCAAGAATGGCACCGTCGAGTGTCGGGAAGATTGTTCGTGTCTCAGGTCGTAGAGACGCAGAATATCGTGGGAGGCACTGAAGAGAATTAGAATGGCCACTATCACAGGATAGGAACCGAATCTTACCAGACGAGATGGCGGCCATTCGGCATCGCCTTGAGAGCTGTGACTGGACCGCTGCCCTGAGGAAACTTGAATGTTCGTTCAGATTCCCTGAGGCCTTTGTGGAGGCTGTATTCCTCTACCGTGCCGTTTCTTCGTCCCGCATATATATAGTTTCCATCTGGAGACCAGCATGCATTCATACACCAGGGTGGAACATTGCGAGGGGTAATTCGAGCTACTGGATCGGGCTGTCGTCGATCCCACACTCGAATTGTACCGTCCATAGATGCAGCCAAAAATGTAGTGTCCGACTCCGGCGTCTGCTCTGTCTGTACAGCCTGCGAGATATCATAGCCGGATGACTGGGCTTCCAAGTCTTCAGCCTTTGGAAGTCCATTGACAACGGGTTCAGACGCGTCGGGCGGAATATCCCTCGTCGCGTCTTGTGTCACAACAGATCCATCAGGGTTGGCATTTGTATCTGTGGGTGCGGCCTGCATTTGTGACGCGGAATCAGCCTGTGGCAAGTTGGCATCCATTCCGTCAGTCGCGCCAGCATCGGCGAGAACGCCATTTGCAAGAGCACGGCCAAACTCATCATCTTCGTCGACTCCAAATACGCCTCCAGACGGTTCGTTGCCATCCGCTGCCCCCCCATCTGCATCCCCAAATAAAGAATCTGCGCCTCCAAACAAGGAATCTGTTGGGGAACCCGCCTGCGGGTTCTCAGGGGCGCCTGCTTCTCCAGCATCTTGAGTGGTGTCCATGGCATTGAAGTTGTCCGTACCGGTCGCTTCATAGTTGGACGAGTAGGTACCATTTGTTTGCAAGAAATCAATCGTATCAGATGGAATGGGCAGGGAAGATTCGGGTCGAATTTGCACAGTAGAGATCTGACCAGCGCTTCCCCCAAATGCCCGGCGGGCCTGCCCCGTATTCAAGTCCCAATCGAAAACCCGTTTATCCCAGCTTCCCGACAGCAGAGATTGCTCATCGGAGGTGAGACTCAATGATGAGACAGCCGAGGTATGCTGTCGAAGTAGCGCTATGTCTTTGCCTTCGTCGTGGCGGAGGGTCTGTAATCGGATGGTCCCAGACTCCAAGCCCGCAAGCAGCCACATGCCTTCGCTTTGGCATGCCAACGAGTAGACCGGCGATATATTGTTTCCGTCCATGTTTTCCCAGTAAGTCATGTAGACTCCAGCTTTTACCACGCTATCCACAAAAGGATGGCGTTGCGCGACCGTCAACATGAGCTTACTGTTGATCGAGTCTGCCCAGTTAAACTTGCGCACGTATCCATCTGAGCCTCCACTAAATACCCAGCGCATATCTGCCGTCGCCGTTATGGTGTTGATGGACGTACTATGTGGCGCGGCCGTGGTAGGGACAATGTCGTAGGTCTTGGCTGTGAGGCACTCGGGGCGAACGCTTGGATGGTAGATTGAGAATGACTCTAGTGCGGAGTTCTCTGCATTCCCCGGGGATGTCATGTTTGTGGTGTCTTGGTTGGGCTGAGAAGCTAAACCCGCACCATCTGAAGCCTGGCTGGCATTTGAAGGGCTGTCTGGTTCTTGGTCCTGATCCTGGTCCTGATCTTGATCGCCATCGACATCGGCATCCGGCTCGTTGTCCCCTTCTCCGTCATCTATGCCGCGCATAGCATCTTCCATCTCATTGTCGGAGCTGCCGTCCTGGGAGCCTAGACAACGAAGGCGCATTAGTGGATTTTGTGCGTGGTTTGCGGGGAAGGGGTGTCTGCAGCGGAAGTTGCGACTCACCTGCCAGGTCGCGATCCTCATCCTCCTCAAGCGATGCCATGGCTATGGATTAATGGCAAGAAATGTAGTGGCCCGCCTTTAAATACCGGTCAAATGCACGAAAGGTGAAAACCCTATCCACTGTGATCGGGAAAGAGCTAATCAGGCACCCGGCTCGATGACTCTGGGGTAGTGTCGCGACCGAAGGTGTGGATTTTCGGTCGCAGGCTTCCCGTAGCGCAGTCAAGAACCTCAATTCTGGAACATATGTGGCATGCGCCAGGCAGCGGCGCAGTCAATGGCTTGAATTTTGTCGTAGCTGGGTAGCAGAGCGAAGAAGAGGACGCGAGGGCTGTGGAAAGCGGAAAGGCGTTCGGAGACAATTCCAACGATCGGCGGATGAACTCGCTGGCCAATCAGCGTCCGAGTTCATAGTTCAGCGCAGTGCCGCCTTCACCCTCCCTAAGGAATCATCGTGAACAGCCTTTTCAAGTGCAAATCGATAGTTGTAGTCTACCATGAGTAATGGGAACACTTTCAGGTCCATATCTGTCACAGGTTGGCCCAATTACTCATCAGTTTCATATCGGAACAAAGATCTCAGTTAGGCAGATCTATCTTGGCTACTTCCCATTCAAATGATCAGCGATATCATTGATGCACGGTCGCAATAATATGCCCATGCTTGGTGATGAGCTGCGAACTTACCGGACATGGAGCCCATTCCCTTTTTGTACTTCCTTTTGGTTTCGCTTGAGGCAAGGATCACAATCCAGCATTGGGGACTTGATCTTAGATTAGATCATTGTTCAATTTGCTGCGAAAGTGAGCGACGTAGGCACACCGAAATAAACTAACAACACATTCACGTCAAATCTGTACATTTCATTGTCATAAAATATGTTCAAATCTAGTCACAGTATGTACGAACTGGTAAGATACAGGAATGTCATTAAAATCAGATCATCGTCATGTACTGCTCCAGACTCTGTCCAAGAACATTGATAAAAGGCCACTGAGTGTTCCGTTTGTAAAATCGTGCCCACAACCTGAGAACCGCCATTCCCAAGGCTACCGGTTCCAGATTTTGTGGAGCTTCCGATTCATCCTCTAAATCGATCGACGAGTACGCTTCCTCAACAATGCATTGCGTCCAGCGGAGGATACGACCCTCGTTTTCTGCCAAACATGAATTTAGCATGCTTTCTTGGGGAATATCTAATTGTAGAAACTCACCGCTCAAAGCTTGATCTGGTGCCGCCTCGGCGAGGGTGAAGAGCCACTTGCTGAGCAATACGGCACATTCAAGACTCGCCAGTGAGTGTCTAACACTCCAGAAAAAGGCTTGACTCCGCGCAACGTGATCAATACCAAGACGAACAGGAACACTAAGTGCGTGAGCAGAGTATATGAGAGCTGGAATGAGGCGGTAGCTTCTCTCTGGGTTAGGAGAGCGGTATAAAGCAGATGCTATAGTTGTAGGTTCCCGAGTTTCGAGACGGCGGTATGGTCCGAGGTTCAAGGATAGTCGTACGTAAGCCAGTCCCAAGAGAGCGCTCGACGTGAAAGGAATTGGACCATTAGCATTATGAGGGTCGAGACTTGATTCTGGTGCTTGTTGCCAGACAGAAGTCCAAGAGCGAAGCGCCCGTCTGTGAATATGATTAGCTTATATGATAGAAGCTATGTTTTCGAGGGGTGACTTTTGTCATACTCTATTTTGTTTAATTCTTCCGTGGGTAGGGTGGTTGAGTGATTCCCGTTCGGTAACGAGAGTTCGCTGACAATGTGAATTCGCTGCAGCAGACCATGGAGGAGCATATAGTTACCCAACGGAGCTGGGATCGGCTCCAAGGGTACTGTTGACCGTGACTTCTGGAGTAAGAGAGTCAAGGCATCCTGAAAGAACAATTGCTGAGGCCCACGATCCCGTTGCGCGGCTTCCCATTCGACAGCATTGTTCGCCGTCCATTCCTTTGTAGAGCATGGTAGACGCATATGGATTTCGCTGCTCCGAAGCGATGGATAGACATTGTAAGCAACGCTGTGTATGTGAATGAAGCAGAAGGATATAAGCTTCGTCCGTCGCACGGACTCCTGGTCAGCCCATTCATACCAGTCTTGGGACGTGGCACGAGGATCGATGTATGGCTCAGTTAAACCAGCGTCACGGATGTGTTGAACTAGTTGGGCCTGGATTTGGAAGGCCTCTTGAACGAGTCCAGCTCGTTCCCAGGTCGCATAGCTCATGAGCACAAGAAGACAGCGAATCACTTCCATCTGCCTGGAGGTGCTGATCGCTGCCCTGCTTGCCCCTTGGCCGTCGCCAGAGTACTGGGAGACAGCAAGGGGCGCTGAGTATCCCGTCAGACGAGAGTCTCGTGACATTCTCTCATAAAGAACAGCCTTGGACACGTGAAAGAGTCTTTCTGCGTTTCGATGTTCGAATCGATACTGAGCACCAATTGTCATTATGGCCAGAATAAGTTCTGGAGAACACTCATTGAAGCGGAATGTAGGAATATGTATGAATGGAATGTGTGGATGAAAGCCTTCAAAGTAGGAAGTGAGGTATCGAGTCAACGTATGGCGGGATGGAAGGGTAAAGTCAGGAATGACATTGCGGAAATCTTCCAGGGCTGCGGCAAGTCGGAAGCGTTGGTCCTCCGAAACATTGAACCTAGAAGACTTCGAAGCTTGCGGCGGTTCTAGGAAGTGTCAGCGTCCTCATGTATTCCTGATCTTTGAAAGCACCCTCAAGGCGCCAGCGACATACCCGAGTCAGACAGAGCACCCAAGCTTTGGTCACCTCTGGGGACCGATGGCAGCCATGAGCGGAAAGGAGAGTCTCCCCGCGACTCTTCTCGCAGACTACGTCGAGGTCTCGACTGCTCTTGTGATGATTGAGCGGGCTTCTGTACATCCTCGAGACCGATGTCTGGCTGCATTTGACTGGCTTCTCCATCGCTAGGAAGCCACTCTGCTGGTAAACCAATTGAGTCCAAGAAATGAGTGAACTCTTGGAAGTGATTGAGATCCTCCGGAAGATAGGGTATGGCTGTATCCGTCAGTCGTGATGATAGCCCCATCGTTTGTATAGATTGTCTTACTAGTAGCTTGATAGTCACCTGGGATAAGCAATTGGGCAGCTTGGAGCATAGCGGGATCATGCATGGCCGGATGCTCTCCCGGGACTGGGTTAAGATTAGGGGCTCCTGCAGCCATGATGCTACCAGCCTGATTCTGAGGCATGTAAGGGGAGGGTTCACTTTGTGTGACAGACCACTGGTGTACGGGCGATGGCCCCGGTATCGACGCTACTGGGCGGGCGGCTGCATCATACTGCGGTGGGATGGCTGCAGGTGCAGGTGTCGGGCGCGGGGTTGCTTGGAGAGCCGGCTTCGCCATCGACCCCGGCTGAGAATCGGGCGATGAAAGCCCATCTTGGTGGGAGATGCGAGTATGACGCTTCAGTAGATCGCGTCTAGTAAAAGCCGCCCCACAGAAGCAGATGAACGGCTTCTCTTTAGTGTCTAGCAAATGTGATCAGTTGTCTGGTCCATGACTCCAACCCGGCGGGCTTACGAGTTCGAACATGGCGCTCCAAATGCTCTGTACGACGAAAGGCCCGGCCACAATGGACACAGATACGCGCCTTCGCGCTGCGGCCTACTTTCTGGGGTGATGGGGATGGCATCAGTGACTCCGAGTCCTTTGGAGAAAGGGAAAAAGTGGACATTTGGGGAGGAGTCGAAGAGGAGCAGCTGCGGAGAGGCCGGGGTTACTCCAACGGCCAAGCGGTGACTCCAACTTCCCCACTTTCTGTGCTTATCGGCGGCGAAGTTACCCGTTTGCGATAATCCAGACTCCATAGTTCGTTGGGGGACGCCATAGATCTATTTGCTTAAGGAGAAGACTGTCAAGAGAAAATTTGGATTATTGTACCTACTGCTGCATCAGTGAGGGCAATATACGATAGCTATGCTCACCAAAACACTCTTCCCCGGCGTGGCCGTTGTCACCGGTGCTGGCGGAACTGGTAGGTCATTCTATATGCGGAGCAACGATCATCAGCACATTTCATTAACTCGCTCCATGCTGTTTCACAGGAATCGGAGCTGCAGTTGCGAAGGCTTTCGCGGCTGCGGGATGTGAACGCATAGCCATCACGGATCTGAATGAAACCACTTTGGAGCAGACGAGGAACGCAGTCGCTGTGGCCCATCCTTCCACACGATTATTAGCCCGTTCTGGGAATGTGGCCGATGATCAATTCGCTGATTCATTTATCAATGAAGTTGTTCGGTATTTTGGTCGTGTAGATTATGCGGCGAATTGTGCTGGCGTGCTCGGTCAGCCTCTACGGTCATCGGAAACCAGTCTTGCGGAATTCGACCGCCTGAACAATATCAATTATCGGGGCTGTTGGCTATCATCCCGGGCACAGTTGAGACAGATGGTTAGACAGGATACATTACCAAACCATGATTCTAGTCGACCTCCACAGCGAGGTGCGATAGTGAATGTTGCCAGTCAGCTCGGCATTGTCGGTCGGCCGAGTGCGCGTGAGTATTCGAAACGGGTTGTTATGCCAGATCCGAGGAAGCTAACATTCAACCCAGCGGCATACTGTGCTTCAAAGTCTGCTGTCATTGGTATGACTCGGGCAGATGCGATCGACTACTCTGAAGACGGAATTAGGGTGAACTGTGTTTGCCCAGGTGTCATCGAGACCCCAATGATCATGGAAAAGACTGAAGTTCGCGAAGCTATCACGCCGGCAGCAGAAATGGCCCCGATGAAGAGGATGGGGAAGCCGCAGGAAGTGGCTGATGCAGTACTGTTCCTCTGTTCCACGCAGGCGTCGTTTGTTCAAGGCCACGCTATGGTGGTTGATGGTGGATATGTCACAGTATAGGATAGTCTGGCCAGACCAGTTTAGCAATTGAATTTCATGGAACTATGCAGATCGATTCTTCTCTCCATCTGCATAATGGATAGCCGATCGATTGGGATGTTGCAGCACATTGCAAGGATACTTCCAATAGAGCACCCTCGACAACAAATCAGGTCTATATTCAAGTTTCCGAGTATCGGAGTCTCATTTTATCTCTGTCTATTCTATTTAGTTCGCATTCATCGAAAAAAGCATTTTCTTCCAATCAAAGTGGCTCTCCCACGCATGCCCGACTCGCAAGATCTTCTCTTCTTGCCAGAATCCTCCAACAATCTGCAGGCCGACCGGAAGCATGACGTCCATGTCCTCAGTTGCGGGAGCGAATCCAACGGGAACAGACATAGCTGGATGCCCAGTCACATTGAAGACGGCAGTGTTGATAGTCAAGCCCATACTAGGCTTCAGCGACTCCAGAGGAAGACCCCTTTTCCCATTCTTGGGAGCGACAAATGGAGTAGTAGGCATCACCAGCACATCGTACTTCTCAAAGAGTGCTTCGTATTTGTCACTCAATTGACGGCCAATGTTCGCTGTCTTTCCGTACAGACCGGGGAAGCGAGACATGAGATAGAGTCCATTGACAATAACGTTCTTTGTTGATGGAAAGGCTCTTTGGAATCCTTCGTCGGTCCATGGCAGTCTTGCCTGCTCCATCTCAGTCGTGTAAAGACCTCTTCGCCCAGTATTCCGTCCTAGCAAAGTTTGCGCACCCGCAATGCGTTGTTGAATCGTCCAAATTGCTGGGCCATGGAGATGATCGGGAAGGGAAACCTCCTCTAATGTGGCGCCAAGTTCTTTGAACTTCTTCACTGCCGTCAAAACTGAATGTTTGACACTTGGGCTAACAGCGCTATGCTCGAATCCCTCTTTTAAAACGCCAATTCGCACACCTTCCAGTCTCTTAGAGCTTTCGGTCAGATTTGCTGCAAAAGTAGTCGAGCCTGGCTTGGCACTTCCCAGGGAGCGATCATCGATGCCATCATACCCACTGATAACATCAAGACAGGTTGCGGCCTCGAGCACACTTCGAGTCAATGGCCCTGCGTGGTCATTCATGGAATCGCCACTGCTGATGCCCGTGAACGGAACACGGCCGTAGGTCGGTTTGAGACCAACACCTGGAAACCGTCAGTGGACATATCCCAGTGTGAGAAATTGAGCATGTAAGTCACTCACAGCCGCAGAAAGATGCTGGAACTCGAATACTTCCACCCTGATCACCTCCAATTGTGATATCCACGAACCCGGCCGAAACAAGCGCTGCACCTCCCGAAGTACTACCACCTGCGGAATACCCAGTGGCATGAGGATTTTCGACCGTGCCTTGCGCACTGGTAAACGAAGAGGTCGAATGGCAATAATTCTCACAAGTCGACGTCCCATGGATATCGGCTCCAGCTTCCAACAAACGTGTCACTACCGTGGCATCGGTACTTGGAGTCCATGATGGGATGATGTCGCTGCCCATAAGCTGCGGCACACCCGCCACCGCAATAACATCCTTGAGACTGACGGATTTCCCTTCCAGGATGCCTCCTTTGTTTCCTCTGATGAGGAACTTGTGTGCCCAAGCTTGCCCGAGCACCTGCTCCTCCTTGCTCGGTCGTCGCAAGTTTTGACGAGGGTACTTCGTTTGATCGGGACTCAGTTGATAGTCTGGAAGAGCGGCCACACCTTCAGCGCAGTCATGAACGGCCGCCAGAAGTGTGTGAAAATCGCTTGATTCGGAAGAATCTATCGTTAGCCCAAGGGGTGCAAGGAGAGCCTCAGCATCCCCTGGCTTCACCGGGTTGTTCCTACAGATCAATCCATTAGTACAAAACCCGTATGAATCGACCGTAGACGAAATATGGAAGCGATACTTACTCGGAAATACTGGTAAAAAGGACCGACATGACGCATTGACTATGCCCTGGCAACTTTGGAGACAGAGACTATCAATCTTTTATGCGACAGCAGGTTTGAAGAAATATTTCTAACCCATCGGCATTCTCCGAGATGATCTCCGAGGTGATGAGACCGCTGACATTATCGCTGCAAGCGCGTGGCTCCATCGCCAATGAGACCGTTCAACCTGACCCCAAAACGACTCCAATCGCAGACCCACGCAAGGTCTTGCTTTCTTCTCGAAGGATGGGGATAGGGCTCACTCACCATCGGAGATTGGATGAAGAACATAGGGGGTTTCTTATTGTGGTTACAGGCTTTATGGATCAAGTCTGGAGCGTATGACCGGCGATCATTTCAGTATGTGGTATCGCGACCCCAACGACTCCGGGGAGGGGTAAGCTTCGCCTATCGCGCTTTATCTCCTGAGCCTTATCTCCTTTGCTGTATCTCCTTCCCCGCTTGTGTTGACTCCATACAAAAAGCGACCAAGCCAAACTTTGCAACTTTCCAAAGTTACAATTGCTCTGTTTCAACAAAAATGGGTCCCAAGCGAGTTCTCATCACGTATGGAGTCGACGTTGACGCCGTAGCCGGATGGCTTGGCTCCTATGAAGGCGAAGACTCGCCAAATGACATAAGCCGAGGTGCGTCGTGTCACATCTAGGATGAAGAGTTTACTAACGTGGAGTTAGGGTTTTGGGCGGGCACGGTTGGCACCCGGCGATTGCTCAAGCTCTTCGACAAGTACGACATCAAGACAACATGGTTCATTCCCGGCCATTCGCTGGAGACCTTCCCCGAGGATATGGCTGCAGTACGCGATGCAGGACATGAGATCGGCCTTCATGGCTACTCGCATGAGAACCCAACGGATATGACCATTGAACAGCAGCGAGACGTTCTCGATAAGACATATCGCATGCTGACCGAGTTCGCTGGCAAACCACCCCGCGGGAGCGTCGCCCCTTGGTGGGAGACCAGCCAAGAAGGAGCCCAGCTACTTCTAGACTATGGCATTGAGTACGATCACAGCATGAGCCATGAGGATTGTCAGGCGTACTATCTCCGGACCGGTGATTCTTGGACAAAAATCGATTATAGTCAGAAAGCCGAGACCTGGATGAAGCCGCTTGAACACGGCACGCAAACTGGCCTGGTCGAGATTCCTTCCAACTGGTACATTGACGACTTGCCACCAATGATGTTTATTAAGAAGGCACCCAATAGCCATGGCTTTGTCAATCCACGCGACGTTGAAGATATTTGGCGCGACCATTTTGATTATTTCTACCGCGAGTATGATGAGTTTATCTTTCCGATATCCATCCATCCGGATGTTTCTGGAAGGCCGCATGTTCTTCTGATGCATGAGCGGTAAGTTATCATAGCCATCATTAAGTGATTTGGTACTAATCTTAGGGTGGCAGACTCATTGAACACTTCAAGAAGCACGAAGGAGTTGAGTTTGTGACCATGGAGCAAGTGTGTGACGAGTTCAAAAAGAAGAACCCGGTTCCACCGGGCGCCTTGATGCCTGCTCCGGTAGGAGAAATGCTCAAGAAATGAAGGGGCCCGTAGCATTAGCATTCTTACTAGTAACTAGTTATCTGTGCCTCTCGAATAATGTTATTTTCCATCTTATCTTGTCAATACTTTTTTTCTTATCTTTGTCTCCAACTCAAGCACCTAGACGTCGGCTATTTCTTCAAGGCCTCCAACTCACCTACTCCAACTTGTCACTCCCACTAACCAACCAATCTTTGGAGTGGTAGAGATCCTTTCCCACCGACTTCCTACCCCCTCCGAGAATAAGCTAGCACTCTTTGTACTGCGTGCGCCATTCACGTACTCTCGATATGCTAATTTCTGTCTTATCTCCAGATCGTCCCCCTTCAACCCCGACTCCGGCCAAGACTACCCCAATTACTTATCCCTTCCCCAACTCCTACGTTCCAAGAGCTTCAAACGCCTACCCGTCCACTCAACGCGTCTAACCCTGGTATCAGACAGCATTGAGTTCGTGGGGAATCATAGAGTGGGGCTCGTTATCGCGCTCTAGCAACCCCAGAATACCGAGACCTTGCCCTACGCCGACCACCAGGGAAGATGACAAGGTCCTGCCGGGAAGAGGCCGAATGGGTGAGATAAGTGCGAGTGTTCCTCCTATATAGCCTCTCCGGCTTCTGCCCCGTTGTCAATTTTTCAATTATTTTCTTCCAAGATCTAGTCCACTTTTGCCGGTCAGCCGCCATCTTGCCCTTCGTTATGTCAAGTTCGCACGACGATATCAAGGAGGCTCCCGGCTACACAAACGACACACCTAACATTGAGCTGGAGAAAGCGGAGGTTGAAGATCACCATGAAGTCTTCAAGAGAGGTGAAGGCCAAATTGATTTCCGTACTGTGAGCTGGATTCGGGCGGGGATCATCTTTTTGAAGAGTACGTCCTTATTCTAAGACTATCTCACCTCGAAAAAATCAAACTGACTCTACTTGCTCAACGCAGTCATCTTTGCTACCGGTGTACTCTCCATTCCATCACTGATGTACGAGCTTGGGGCCTTTCCGGGCGCCGTTAACGTCATTGGTTGGACTCTTCTCAATACCTACTGCGCCATCGTGCAAGGCAACTTTCGCAACCGCTACCCCGGCTGCCACTCCATCGCGGATATGGCCCAAGTAGTCGGAGGCCCGATAGTTAAAGAGCTAGTCGGGTTCCTTTTCACGGTCAGCTACGTGATTGTGGCAGCATCGGGGATTATTGGCGTGTCGACTGCTCTCAATGCACTCTCCCTACATTCTATCTGTACCGTCTGGTTCAGTTTCATCGCGACCGTCATCATAGCTGGATGTGCGAGTGTCCGTAAATTTTCGCACATCGGCTGGCTGACCTGGGTCGGCTTTGCCAGTGTGTACATTGCTGTGTTTATCATTGTGTATGATTAATCACCTCCCGAGACTATTGTATTATCTCAGCTAACCCTTATCTAGAATTGGTGTGACAACCCGAGATCGCCCTGCGGCTGCACCACAGACAGGTGATTATGATTTCGGATACCGAGTCATCGGTAACCCCAGCTTTACGACAGGTATCACTGCTGCGGCAACTATCTTCGTGTCAAGCGCCGCAACTTCGGCTTTCTTGCCCGTTATCTCGGAGATGCGCAAGCCCAAGGACTACCCGAAAGCCGTCTATTTCAGCATGACCCTGGTAACCGCATCTTACCTGACATTCAGTCTAGTTATTTATGCATGGTGCGGGAAATGGATCGCATCACCTTCTCTCGGCAGCGCTGGAATAACCGTCAAACGCATCGCGTATGGGATTGCGTTGCCGGGACTAATCATTAGTGGTTGTCTATACGTACACGTCGCGGCCAAGTATCTATTCGTCCGGATTCTGCGCAATTCTCATCACCTGCAGGCAAACACAGTAGTTCACTGGGGTACCTGGCTTAGCTGTACAATTAGCGTGGCAGCTATCTCGTTTATCTTGGCTTGCGCAATTCCTATCTTCAATTACGTGTTGGCGTTGGTAGGTGCATTATGCTTTGCACCGCTGGCTATCAGCCTTCCAGGATGGCTGTGGTTATATAGTCATGGGGGATATTTGAAGGGCAATGTCCTGCAGAAAGCGATGTACGCTGTACATGTCTTACTTGTTTTGTTGGGAGCGTTTATGGCTGTGGGTGGGACTTATGGCGTTATTGTTCAGATTAATCAGGCTTATGCTGACGGGCAGATCTCGTCGGCATTTTCGTGTGCTGATAACAGCGGTTCGAGCTGAAGAGATGGCACTGCATGTAACTATTGAAATGCGATACCACCGAGCAAATCATCGTGAGTGAATGATTACAGTGTTTAAGATGAGCAGTAGTAAAAATCAGGGAGAACAATCCGAGAGGAGACAATATTCAGTCAGGTTTCCCAACGAGCAAGCGGATATCTACTATTCCTCCATATAGCGATGTTAGCAGCCGTAGCAAAATTTGAGCCGGACTCACCGGAAGAAAGCAATCGATTTGCGGAGCGGAGCGAAACTCTATTCTGCACATGCTTTAAGAATGCACCATCTAATCCACATTATCCAGGGTCTCTATATCTTATTATGGCAGTCTCTCGCGCTGGGGCATAATCATATCAGGTGGGTTTACAGCATATCAATTTCAGGTCTTGGTTATGCCAGAATCCGTTCTACGAGTCTATCAAATCACACAGAATACTTCAACACGTCCAGTCTCGATCAGACAGGAATAAAATTCCCAAAAGATACGGCGGATTAAATTGATGCCCTGCCAAGATACTAGATCCCTGCTATATTCGGATTTATAAGACGATGGTGGAACTATCATGCATAATCCCTTACACACTGGTATGAAGGAATATATTCTGTCGCCGCAAATTGGGATAGTCTTCGTTATTTTCTTGATTTTAAGGTAGCATTCTCAGCTGTCTTTATAGTGATATGACAAGTCGGTGGCCCTTTTTTTGGGCGTCCCTTGGTAATTGTAGTGATGTTTCTTGTTAAATAAAGCTTCTTGCTGTCAACATTTCGTTTTCTTCGCCCATAACGCACTTATACACTGATTCACCATATGCCGGTGTCAGGTCGCCCGGAGACTGACTAGGTGTGGTTATATCCGAAGACTGTTCAATAGTTTTCCGTAAGGCGGGGGGCGCCCGCCGACCTACATATTTACCAAGAATCGTTCGACATGTTAACCAGAGGATGGTAATGATGAGTTTAGTCTTCGGGGATTGGCTCGGTTTCGCTTTATAAAAAGTATAGTTGAGCACAAGGCATTTTCTGTGGATAAAGAAGAGGAAAGCTCCAATTTTTAGCGAGATAATATCTCATGGTGGCATTGTCGATTGGATGCTGCAAAGCAGCGTTTAAGGTTGAGCCCCGGACCTTCGTCGGGTCCTATGATTGCCGCTCGGTCTGACCCTGTATGAGGTTGGAAGCTGAGGGTCTAGGCCGTGGACCGACCTGTCTCCCGGCCGGAGATCATAAGGCGACTCCTTCCAACCCCGGACAATTTTTGCTGGACCTATTTTCCGTCCAATCACGTAGAATAGAGTAGAACATAAAATTAGCAGTGCAATTAGCAAACTACATGTCTGATCCAATGAGAGAGAAGGCTTGAACCATGGAAAGTATGGGTTCGCGCTTGGCGCCACATCCTGAATGATCGCCGCGAGACTTTACTCGCTGTGGCACCACACCCCGCATGCATCCCGCAACAATTTCCTTCAGCGAGTACTGGTAATTTTTTTTCACATCACGGGATACCTCAATGGCCCATGGATCTTGGGTTCTTGGCGAGCCATCAACATCATAGCTGAACGACTTTGACCGAACTAAGCCGATAGTAGCTATAGCGAAGCAATGAGCCTGATTTCTCCAAGAAATTTGAGCGGTCGGGAGATATCAACGCACCTATAGGATTCATGCCAAGCTTATAGCCTCTCTAGTCTAGCCCCTGTGCTTCAAGGACCGAGTTCAGCATGGCTGAGAGTTAAATGGCGATGCATGCCCACCGTGAGAATGATGTGTATGTCCAAAATCATGCATGGACATACGCAGCACCTAAGATCATGCAGCATCTTGGAGACAACGTTCCTCAAGGACTAGGGCTGATTGAAAAATCATACATTCCTTTTGATTTGGATTACTTGGAATCTTGTGGCTCTAATAATAACAAGGCTTGCGATGACCAAAGCCTTTGTAATGATCTGCAAAACTGTGTGCCCGCGTCCATGAACTTATCGAATAACGGGGGTTTTCCTTTCGTTTGTAACAATGTAAGTGGCATCCAACGTCCTTGTTTTGAAACATCGAGCTGAAATGGTTATCTAGGAAATAATCTATGATGAATATTCGGTTATGCCAGAGCACCCTTGGTGTCCTGCAGCTGCACCGCCGATCATTAAAACCCCGGAGCTGTCTGACGGCTCCCAGGGTACGCACAACAGTGCGGAAGTATACCAGGAGTCGCAAAGTCTATCCCCAAATTCTATTGATTTATTGACTCCTACTCCGGAAGATGAATGCAATCCAGAGGAATCACCCGAATCCGGGCTCACCTGTAAAGCCATGACCCGAAGACAAAAGATCAGACACAGTCAGAGCGAAAGACGGTACCGTCGAAAGCTCGAGGCCAGGTTTTCACAACTTGAAGATGTCGTGAGCCAGTGCCACGATGAAAACAGCAAGGCTGGCTGCAAGACGTCCAAAAGGCTGCAGAGAGTGCAATTACTCGGGATGGCTCGTCTGAATATTTTGGAACTTCAAAGGGAAGTCATGTCTTTGAAGAGGAAGCTGCAGATTCTACGTGAGGCTACTATGCCCGATACCTGCAGATTCACGCTCCAGTCTGAGGCGACCTAACATTTGGAGTTTTTATTCGCTTGATCTGTCATGTTGTGAGATGATATGAAAATATTGCTCTAAGTCACTGCCCTGCTTATGTCTTTTATACACTAGTAGGCTCTGGTATCTGTCGGCTAGTGGCTCCAGTGGTGTGCTGGCACTGCCCTAATCAGGACTCTAATGAGGCAGTATCGGGCTGAAATAAGTAATTCCGACCCTCCACCCAGAAGAGACATTTCAAGCTTTTATTCACCACGGTGCATTTATGCTGGCAAATTAGCGAACCTGAAGGGAATAAATGCCTAGATGCAGTTCATGGGGCAGATGAAATTGTAGATTCATACAATAACCCTGAGTGAATGAGGATCTATTAAAGGAACAGTAAGTGTGGAAAGGATGTATATATCTGGAACAGGTTCAGACTATCTAATCCATGTTGTAAATTTTCAAAGATCTTAACTAGTTATTCCTTTCTCGTGAAGCTCAGTAGAGAAGTTGAACCGTTTACCTCCAGTGCAGCTGACCAGTCAATAGTAGAAACTAGCATATGACCCAGTAATCTTCAGTCCATAGCAGTGGCGTAATTACTTTCGTCGCCGGTGGAAAATCAACAAAGAGTCGGGCTCTAGACTATCCACAGAGTGTCGCGGTGATGTCGGTATTTGACGTAGAAATGATGCTCGGCGTGGATTCGTGAATACAGTTGCGGCTGTGGTGTCCAATTGCTACGGTGATTAATTTCCGGATAACACGAAAGATCGTGATCACGCCACGCAGTTATGGCCCTGTTGGATTAACTTGCGTACGGTACAAATGGATTACCTGAATTGGAAGAGTCGCCACCACCAAACACCTTGATCTTACCCATCACCACATCAACACGTCAACACCATAATAACTACCATTCTGGCTTAATTCGATCATAAACCCGGATTCATTTGAACGAGCTGTGAGACCCACTCCTTGTACTGCTAGGACCTATCTTAGTGATCCTACAACTTTTTGGGAAAAAAAGGTTTATCTAGCTTCCCAGTACCTTATCGAACGAAATGCCCTTGGAAGGTCTGCCTGGTATGGACTATGTCTCAAAACGATTTATGCAAAGAGTAAATCTTGAGGCTCGAAGGTACGGCAATGCCAATCACCTTCTCCGAGATCGTTAGCGTACTCGTAAACTCCGGGCTGACCAAGGCGCCAAGCCCGCCGGGGCCCGCGATGAGTGCCGCCGAATCCGATCGTGGCAGTCCTTATCTTTCTTTCTTTCTTATACATTTACCCCTCACACCTTCTCCTTTTTCGAATCTCTCTCTCTCCCTTTCATATCTCACATTGAGTCCATCTCAATATCACATCTACAACTCTCACCCAGTGATGTAGCACCGCCTCATCCGCTTATCAGTCCTTGTTATCAGTACGAGTATTCCTACGGCCGTACTACTATAGTGCCACAACATCGCAAACACAAAATGCTCCTCGCACGACTCTCTCTGGCTCTGGCATTTACCAGCCTAGTCACAGCTGCAGCTATACCATCCCAGCCAGGGCTCCAAGAAATCGGCCTTGCCAAAGAAGCAGAATCCTTATCGTCCCGAGACGCGTCATGGTCCCCGACCATCCAGTCAGTCTCCAGGAATGACAAAGACAACCACAACCACCCGAATAAACGAACCCCTTATTACTTCCCCGAAACTGTCCCTGACGCTGATGAAGTCACCGACCGGTCGACCGCGATGGGAGAAGCAGGCCTCCTCGCCAGCGAGCATGGCCAAACCTCAAAGTCACCCGAATCTCCGGATGCAGTGATCGACACCCCCCGTGCACGGATGATCCCCATTCGGGATCTGATGTCCGAATTGGACCGTTTGGAAACGACGCAGTCCGTCTGGGAAATGCTGCCCTCTCTCCTCCCGCCATTCCGCTTCTTTGTGATCGCAAGCTCGATCATCGCTCTGCTCACTGTCATCAGGGGCTGTCTGCGTGCTCGACGCTGAAGTCGTTTGCGGGAACATCGTGCTGGTCTTACACATTATGATGCGGCCCCGCAACAACCACTTCCACTTATTTTCCTCGGCAGCGCTCTTTTATGCACTGCGAAATGGTAAAACCCACTCCTTATGCCGAGCTATTTCCTGGAGACTGGATCCAGCATGTCCCCACCCACCGCGCTAAACCCTTCGGGTAGCGCCCCCCCCTGGGTCGACTTAAAGCTCCCAGTGATCACACGTGCATGGTGCTATGGCATGCCACTGGGGAAGAGCGACGCAGGGCTCTCTCAACACGAACAGGGGTTTCTCAGAGCAGCGACAATTACTCGAATCGAACTCGGTTCTCATCCAAATCGATCCATCGACTGTTCTTATTCGCTCCTGTCCAGGCACTCAGGGTCCCCGAGTCTCACACCTTAGCTCGGGTTCATGCCATGGACCCCGTGTTCGCGGTGCACAATCTGCCATGGGCGACAACGTGATCCTGTGAGTTGGGGTCGTGTTTCACTGGTTGGCTGGTCGCCATGCCTCAACGAGGGGCATTCGCGGGTCACCTTCAAACTTAAACGAGACCGTGGCTTGAGCTTGGCGTTCCCATAAACTATCATCCTGCCCCAATTCTGCGCTGCTGATCGGCTCGTTACTCCCTGGTTGATTTGGGTTAGTTATCGGTGAATGTATTTTGGTTGTATAACACGAAGGGATGAGAGAGAACATGACAGGAAAATCAGGATCATTCCTTCACATAACCTCGCATCAAGTTGGATTCTTCAAAAGGCAGAAGGTTAAAACCAAACACTTCTCAGTCTATTGTATCTAGCGCCATCTTTACGGAGCTACGGAGCTAGCAGGTTGTACAATCTATGAAGATAAGCACATTCTATTAACCAATCACTTTCCATTTTCTATCCACGCTAGAGACACCTCCAATGCCAATAGTATTTCCTCCAACACACCCGAGCCAGAACACGGGCTTAGACGATGGAAGGTATGACATCTCATAAGCACGGTGACAAGAAGAATGATCGACATCCAAGAGAAACAAAAGTCAAACAATGCGGACAGTGATGAACGGATTCGCGGGGGAAATGCATACCCATGACGCCGCAAAACCATAAAAATGGCTAGATAACAATGAATAGTACACGGATGCTGCCCAGAGAGACCAGGACCGAAAAGAAGGAAAAAAAAAAAATGGAAAGCAGAAAAAATTACACGAAACCGTTTCTTGCAGGACAGCTCGCGAAAGAGCGAGGAGGGATAGGAGCATGCACAAGAGGGCGAATCGGGAAAAAATGATAATTATGTACCGAGAGGGGTTGTTGGACTGGTAGGTAGGAAATGGGAGGATGTTTGTTTAAGAATCATCCACCAGTCGTTTTTGAGACCAGGCGCGCTTAGCACCGTCTAGTAGAACCTCCATGTTCCCGCTGTTATCACACATACCGCGGAACATGCCGTCTTCCTTGTTGATCAGAGTCCAGGGGTGATCGAACTCGATGACGCGGCCGTGATCGAGGACGAGGACCTTGTCGTAGTCGATGATGGTTTGCAGACGATGCGCGATAGTGATGATCGTGCTATCGCGCAGTTCCCGCAGAGTCTCTTGGATCTTGGAGTCGGTGGCGTAGTCGATTGAGGCGGTAGCTTCGTCCATCATCAGAACCCGGGGCTTCTTGAGAAGAGCACGTGCCAGGCACAGGAGCTGTCGCTGACCCTGGGACAGGTTGGAGCCGGACTCAGAAACTAGACTGTCCAAGTTGTGGAAGACGTTTTTGTTGTCGGCGACAGACGCGGTGCTACCGTTCATACCATTGGCTTCGACAGCCGTGATCGAGCTCATTGGGGTTGCAGTGCCAGAGGTACTGGAGCCGATGAGATGGACCCGACGAAGGGCTGTGAAGATCTCCTCGTCGCTGAAAAGGCCGAAGGGATCGAGATTACTGCGAATAGTACCAGTGAACAAAGTGGGATCCTGTGGCACAATGGTAATAGCCTCACGCAGATCGCGAAGGCCGATAGATCCAATGTTGACACCATCGATCATGATCTGACCCTTCTCGGCTTCCAAGCCGCGGAAGAGAGCGAGAGCGAGGGAACTCTTGCCAGCACCAGTGCGGCCGACAATACCCACTTTCTCGCCGGGCCTCACAGAGAAAGACACCTCCTTCAGCACGGGATCCAGATCAGGACGATAGCGTGTGGTATAGCCGTTGAACTCGACAGCGCCTTGGGTGGGCCAGTTGGTCTCTGGCCGAGACTCGGGGATGATGGCAGCAGCTTCCTGATCAACTTCGAGATACTCGCGGACACGCTCAACCGAGTTCATGTTCTGCTGGACCTCCGAGTAGAGACGAACAAGCCAGAGGACATTCTCAGTGAAGGTAACAGCATAGGTCAGAGATAAACCAGCAGCACCGGCATCAATCTTGCCGACATTGATCAAGACAAAAGTAGCAGAGAAGAATGCCACCAAGGCACCAGTCCAGTCCACACGAAGAGCGAGCCAACGGTTGCTAGCCCACAGATAAATGTGTGGCCGGTTGTAGGCGTTGATACGGCGGTGATTATCGACAATGAACCGAGGACCATCGCCATAAGCACGAATAGTGACGATACCATTCAGGGTCTCGCCAAATTGCTGATACAATGGACTGCGCTGAACCGATTCCAGACGCTTGAGATCTCGAGAAGAATTCAAGTAGACGGCACCGAGAGCGGTGTACACCAGTGTGATGAAAATACCCGCGATTAAGAAGCCAGGCGTGATGACAGAGATCAGAATGACAATCATGATGACCGATGCTAAGCTATGAAGCATGCCGATAGCCACGGGCGCGACCTCCTGGTCGACCGACTCGACATCTTTGGAGAAACGATTCATGAGCTGACCAAGCGGAGTAGAGTCGAAGAAACGGAACTTGGCGTGCATCACGGCCCTGAGAAGATTGTCATGGATCTTCCAGGAGGCTTGCAGAGAACCCCAGAAAAGGACAGCCTCGCGAGACAGGGAAATGAGAATGTACAAGACACCCAGGAGCGCATAAACGCCCAAGTAGTATCCCACATTGACTTGTCCATCATCAGTGACAGGGCCAAAGGATCGCGAGCCGAGCTGAGGTGCACCCCAGGTGCTCATCTTCGAGACGCTACCCACGTTGAAAGTGGGCGGCTTGAGATGAGCAACGGCAGCGTAGCTACCAACATCACCATCGGCGTTCAGGTTTGACGTGCGATACGAGTTGGCCCACTGACGAATCCAGATGTTGGTCGAGACCGAGCCGAGCTGTTGCATGCAGAATACGGAAACAGCCAAAACCCAGTATTGCCAAGAGCCCATAGACCGCAGGTACATGATGACAGTCGACCACTTGATACTTCCAGTAGCCTTGCCTTCCGTCAGGCGTGACTTTTCGTCCTTGTCCTTTTGCGACTTGTCGGCAGTACCGTTGGCGTTTCCATTAGCCGCAGCGGGATTCACGTCCGCCGCGTCGTCTTCATGTTGCGAAGGTACGCGGGACAGACCACGGGAGCTAACACGGGAAGCAGGTTGGGACTTGAAGAACTCTTCGCCGAGGGCGCCACTAGATGCAACTTCGTCGGGCTTGCCCTGTGCAGTAACCTTTCCATTCTCGAGAACGACAACGTGGTCAGCCTGAGGCACGGTCAGAGCAACGTTGTGGGTCACCAGAACACATGTGCGGTTCAACATGAGCGGGCCAGTCAAGGCTTGACGGAAGATGTGCTTCGCCGTGTGCGAGTCAACCGCGGAGAGACAGTCATCTAACAACAAGTGGCGAGCACTGCTGTAGACAGCACGAGCCAGGGAGATACGCTGCTTCTGACCACCGGACAAACTGATACCCTTTTCTCCAACAAGGGTTTGGTCACCGGCATCAAGGATCTCAATGTCGCGTTCGAGGGCACAAGCCTTGAGCACGGCACGGTAGCGCTTTTCATCGTACGGAGAGGCGAAGATGATGTTCTCCTTGACAGTGTCGTTGACCAACCAAGCTTCCTGGGCGCAGTACGCAACACTGTCAATAAGACCAGTCTCGGGGTCAACGGGAAGTTCGGCACGGCTAGCCATGCCTCCGGGAAGATGAACACGACCTTCCACAAGACGCATTTCACCAAGCAGAGCCATGAGCAACGAGGTCTTTCCAGAGCCCGTAGGTCCGGCGATAATGCTCAGACGACCCACTGGGAAATTGACATTCACATTGATGAGGCGGAAAGCATCAGCGCCGCTATCCGAGGACGAAGTGGCTTGAGGACGAGGACTGGTAGTTCCCCAGGTGAGGGTTGCCTGCTCCAGTCCGATCTGAGAAGGTCCATCCGCGACACTGCTTTCACGCAGCTGGTCGTATTTCCCGGTCTCGTCCTCGTTCAGATACTGATCCACACGATCCAGAGAGACCTTCGACTCCTGAACGTGGGCTACCATGTCGGCCAGTTGATCCAAGGGAACACGCAGAAGAGAGAACATTGACAAGGCAGGGAAAGCAATCGAGGGGGTCAATTGCTTCTTCTCTACGACGGTATATAGGAAGAATGACAGGAAAGTGATCAGAATCGGCGTTCCATACCACACCGTCGCAGCACAAGACCATAAGATATAACGACGACGTAGGGACTTGAGCTCTGCCTTGCGCTTTTCGTTGACAATGTCTTGGAATCGTTGCTCCCAGGCAAAGTACTTGATGATGCGAATGTTCTGGAGAACTTCGTTGGTTGCGTGGATACGAGCATCAGTACCCTTGAGGATAGCGTTCTGGACCTTGTTGAATTGACGGGCGATAAAGAGGTTGACGGGTAGCATCAATGCCATCAATGCGATACCAGCGAAAGAGCTGAAACCCATAATCTTGTAGAGCAAGGTGACGGCCATTATAATTTGCACGGGAACACTGGCCCAGAGGAAATGCAGATAGGCACCAACCTCACTGACCTTGAAAGAATCAATTGCCATCAAGTTAATGATAGTACCAACATTTGCCTGACCGGCAGCATCATCCAGATCCGACCCGACAGGTTTTGCCGTCCCAGTTTCAGCTTCGGCTTCATCTCCGTTTGTGGTTGACTTCTTCTTTCGGCCAAACGAAAGCAATCCTTTCTTCTTAGGTTTTATATCCTTGGAGGCATTCGAGTCCTCCAAGGCCTTCTTCGCCGCGTCCGTAGCAGCACCGGCCTTGCGTCGAAGAGCCTTGGCATAAATTTCTCCAATAATGATGGCGCGGATCCGAACGCCCATCTTGCGGCCGATCCACAGGGCCTGGCCATCTGCAACACCTTGAATAATAGCAGAGAAGAACAGGAGGATCGCGTAGAGCCAGGCAGCATTCGGGGTTGTTGAACGGGGATCTTCGACATATTCGAGGATAGCCTTGAGGAGGAGACTCGGCACGAAAACGAAGAGGTTGGCGAAAATAGTCCAAGCACCCTGTTTCAAAATGGTTCCAATAAAGAAGCGGATGAGCTTCCAGGCCAACGAGCCCTTCATCTGCCGTTTTCTAAAATCGGTAAGGACTGCCGCGGCCTTCTGAGAGGGAGTCAGATTCCACACGTCCTCCAGTTCGAGGGGCTGACGGTATCCCTTCATAACCAGCGAATCCAACCATGAAAAGGTCGCAAGAGACAGCAAACTGGCCATCGGGTGACGTGGGGGTTCCAATCCATCCTCGCGCTCCACTAGTACGGGCTTGTTACCTCGGCGAGTGGTGAGAGACAGTAACAAAAGAAAGGTACTGAGGCCAAACTCGATGCTGCTAAGAATCAAGGCACGTCGAGATATAGGATGAATGACCGCCGATCGGAAGACCATGACATTGAAAAGCCACTGAGCACCGTACAGAACGGCCGTATGCGTCCACAGCCTCGGGGCGGAGAATAGATCCATGCTAGACAACAGTAGTCGGACCAAGACCAAGAAAAGTATATAGCCCCACGAGATCAGACCTGCCGTCGCGGGAAGAGCTCCGTGACGGCCCCAGCCGTGGGTGGTGAGAATGACTGCGTAAAGCACAACCTGACCGACGAGCGCAGCGATTTCAAGGGCAACGACGGCAATCTCGCCCCGCGGGCGGTCGACCTCGAGTTCGACTTGCTCGCTCTGCACGGCCTGTTGGAGCATAGGGTCCGATTCGGTTTCCGCGGCATCGGGAACATTTTCGTCATCGGAGGTATCGTTAGGAAGAACCTTGTAGGCGACGCCTTTTCGAGCGGTGGCATAGCGATAAGTCAGGTGGAGAACGATTACGAGCAGGGATAAGGCGCATGCAGCCAGCGGCAGCGAAACTTGTAGGACGCTGTTATCAGATTGAGGCGATCAGCAAAACAGGACTGGGTATGACGAAGCAGGCCAACGGTCGGCAGGCAGGTCCAGTCGCACAGCGGCCAGGAAAGAAACGGTCAAACTCACTTGCGCTGGAAGCAATGCGACAGGTCGTCGATGGCCCAAACGGGGCCCTGGCATTGCGGGAGCATGATTTGCTGGGAGGAATGAAGGGGGTTAAGCAACGAAGGGAGCTCCCGACCAACGTCACAGAGATCGATCAACGGCTTGTGGCGGCGACCAGCGATAAGGATACGGGCAATGCGACCGGGATATGAACAAAATTTCAAGTCGGGAAAACCTCCACCCCTATAGATTAGCGACAATCCTTCACGAGCAGGCAGGACTGGACTGGCATCGCAAATCTGAGCGAAACCGGAAATGCAGCGTTTTCGAGGAGGCCCTCTAGGTGCCGAGGGCCGTTGCAAGGCCTTGGGAGTGAGAGGTGGGACCGCAGGCGGATCAGAGTTGCTGAAGAGCTGCAGGACAGAGGTCGAAGAGTGGAATCTCGGAGGGGTGAAGAGTAGCAAAAAAACGAGAGGCGAGGCGTGAGATATAATGGGAGTGGAGGAGCAAGGATTGGCGGTAGTCGACTGAAGTTTCGCCTTTTGGAGGTTCGGGATGGGATCCAGCCGTGGTCTCTTCCCCCACCCAAAGCGGCGGATTTTCCAGAGGGTCAACCCGCCCGGTTAGTCACTTTAGTCCTTCTTTAGTCACTGGGACTGGCCTCTGGAAACGAGCCACCACGAGTGGAGTGAGGTGTCATTGGCCTCCCAAACCCAGGAGAAACTAGCTAATTATGATGAAGATGATTCTAATGGGAAATTTCAATCGCAATATTTTGACTCTATATGTTTATTGTCTGCACTGGGAGCTATAGGTTGTCATGCTAGTGACTAGGGTTCGAGGATTTGATTCTCATACTGGCACTCATACTGGCACTCATACTGGCACTCATACCTACGGTCCTTCATGCACAACGTAATAGCCAACTCGGTCCATGGAACCACCCATGGTTGCTTAACACGATCCCATTATACAGTGGAACACCCTCTAGCAACGAGTTTTTTCCTCTTTGGGACGCCGGGCTTTCCCCTCAACCTCGTATCAGTAGAGTCGGGGCCTCGAGGTATTTAGTGAGTATGACTATAGCACTTTGCCGCCTAGCAGATAGTATCCCGTGTTCCTCCTCCGTACTACGCTGTGAATAGCGTGCTAGTACCTTTATGGACCCCGTCAGATCGCTCCCATGACTTAGATTGACCATTTACCCTATTTATTTCATTTCGGAATACTAGCAGAGCTCCCCAGATCAGATAAAGGCTCATTTCCCATCATTCTCGTCAACCTACAGACACGGAAACCTGCAAAAATCGGACCAAGGACTCGATCTGTTTGCAGGTTGCCGATCGCTATCGCGCCTTATCAGCAAACCACTTTGGTCTCCACTGTTTATCGGCCGCCCTTTTGACTATGGCCGACGCTACTCCGTACCTGCAAGATGGGGTCGGGGCCTGATCTTTGCCAGGCGATGGGATCTCAGGTACATTCTGCCTAACCTCGGACATGTAGTCTAATCGTCAAACTCCTAATACACTCTGAGATGGTCGGAGAACTCCTTTGTAATACTTGAAAATTTTCGCCGGCTTTCTTCGCCACGTGAAAGAATTGCCACGCGGACGAGCTGACTTTCACGCCCCGACTTCATCATCGCTCCACCTCCGCTGCCCGTTCTCCGCCCCTTCTCTCGACCCTCACTCTCCACCGTCACCTCTTCGACCCCTCGCACTCACTCGACTGCTCGGCATTACGCACCGATCGGTTCAGTCACTCGACTTGCCATCATTCCATCTCCCATAGCCAGGCCTTCCTCCAAAATGGCCGAGCGGATCCTCATGAACGAGTTCCGCACCCTGTCGCGTGAGAAATGGGTGAACATCGAGGTAGGTCCTACTATGCTCGGAGACTGAGATCGGATCGCTAATCGGTGACCACTGCGATAGCTGCACAAGGATGACATCTTTAAGTGGGACGTTGCCCTGATTGTGCTCAACGAGGATTCGGTCTACTACGGCGGCTATTTCAAGGCCCGAATGACCTTTCCGAAGAACTACCCCTACGCCCCTCCAGGTACGCACCACCATGTTTGCTACGATCACAAACTCCACTTCCTCCCGACCGCGCCTCACAAACTCGTCACTTCACTTCTCTTTCTCTGTCATTCGCTCCCTGACTCTAACCCGCTGTTCTCGACCTCTAGAATTCCGCTTCCTGCAGCCTCTCTGCCACCCGAACATCTACAACGATGGTCGTCTCTGCATCTCCATACTCCACCCACCAGGCGAGGATGAAATGTCCGGTGAATCTGCCGCAGAGCGCTGGTCCCCCGCTCAACGCGTCGAGTCCGTCCTAATCTCCATCCTGTCGCTCCTCGACGATGCCGAATGCTCCTCCCCCGCCAACGTCGACGCAGCCGTGATGTTTCGCACCAATCTCACACAATACCGATCCATCGTGAAGGCCCAGGTCGAAGCATCCAAGGCAAACAGGCCTCCAGGCTTCGTGATGCCGGTCACTGAGACCGTAACCATCCCGGAGGTCGAGAAGGAGGAGCCCGATTTCTGGGCTGATTCGGACGTCGACAGCGATGTGTTTGGGGGTAGTGACTCCGACGAAGATCTTGACATGGACCAGTTCTCCGGCAGTGATGAGGACGAGGACGATGATGAGCAGCAGGACATGGACGAGGACTAGGGCCCAGGTGAGCGTCGATCGCCAACCATGCTGCTGGCAGCCACCACTTTCGGGCGTGACGTATCTCTCGCGAACTCTTAGTATCTTTTTTTTTCTTAGCATAGCATAGCATTTCTGTGGCGCGCATCGGCATGGTTCGGGCATTTCCGCCTATGTTTTTTTTCAATTTTCATCTTTGCATGTTTAGGTTCGTTTTCCCTCGGTGTCTCTGCATTTCATGGGATATGAGGTGTTCAGTGGCGCGCTCATGACAAGATCTTGTTTCCTATCCCAACAGACCAATATATTCTTCTCTTTTATACCTAAGACCAAAATTGCGAGGGATTGTTCCATTTAAACACCCTAATTTCAAACCAGCAATATTCCCCTCACCAGGATGTCCGAGATTCACCTTACCCATCTCCCCCACTCGCTCTTAACTCTGAACTGCACTATCTACGGCGGACTATAGGGGGGAGAAGGCCATAACCCTGGATTTCTTCAAAGACCATTCATCGCTTTTCTTCCACCCTAAATACGTTTTATGCTTACTACATCGCTATAAGATCAACGTAGAGATTAACTAGCAAACCAACTAAAAACCGACTAAAAACTGTCTAGGAAACTGCCTAGGAAACTGCCTAGGAAACCGCCTAGGAAACCGTCTAGGAAACCGTCTAGGAAACCGTCTAGGAAACCGTCTAGGAAACCGTCTAGGAAACCGTCTAGGAAACCGTCTAGGAAACCGTCTAGGAAACCGTCTAGGAAACCGTCTAGGAAACCGTCTAGGAAACCGTCTAGGAAACCGTCTAGGAAACCGTCTAGGAAACCGTCTAGGAAACTACCTAAGAGATTATACTTATAAACCGCCTCCTTAGGCGGATTAATCTAAGGACTAATTTAATATTACCACCGCCGAGGACTCGATTATGATCTAAATTAAAATTATAAGATAATAATTCTTTATAGGCCTTAAGGCGTAGATATCCCTCTATCTAAGTTACGATCGTAATAATCTATAGGATTAGGTAAAGAAGTTAGGCCGTAAGAGAATTCAACATCAGAGTACGGATTATATCTACATTTTAGCTCTAGTTATCTCATTAGTCAGTTAATCTAGATCAACCTCAATCGTTTTAGTGCGGGAAATCGCACTTAACAAAGGGTATAAGGATATACATAGCTTATATAGGGGAGGAAAATGCCTGAAAATGAGAATCTGCCCATTCTCAAATTACGGACAAATGGTTATGGCCTTCTCCCACACACCATGGACGTCCCTCAGTCCAACTCGAACGCGTCTCAGACTTCAGCGTCTGAGCTCCCATCTTCGGGGTTCTCGTCAGTTGAGCCCGAACCTCTGGATCCTTTCGCACAATCGGCGAAGGATTTGACGCAGCAGCCTTTCAAAACGCTTCAAAGCTTTCGAAAGGCCTTAGAACGTCGCCATCAAGAGCTTCTAAACAACCAAACTCGGGATCAGTACCTCGTCTTCACCTCTGTTCCCCGGCGCAGGCTTCTAGACTAAGTGAGAAAGGGTCGCGAACAAGAAAGTACTGTCAAATCTGTTTCAACGACATCTTCGCCGTGTCGGACACTCTGGAATAACATATTGATAGGCTACACCAGCTTTTTGCCAAGCTACAAGAATTCAATATTACGCTTGATCCAGAAAAGGTCCGTCTCGGCTTCCCAAGCTTGACCCTCCTCGGTAAAGATATCGACTCGCTGGGAATGACCACCACTGAAGAAAAGGTGAAGGCCATCCGCTCACTCACCAGAAACGGGAATTTTGATGGTCAAATTTATACCGACGACTGTAATCGAACTTACAATAAGATCATTTGATCAGCTGATCACGTTCGAGCTCTACGCAATGAACCTCCTTCATCATATAGACCCCCTAGGTTCGGCAACAACTACGGTTGGGAATTGGAAAAAGGAGGCTGATTGTAACTAGCTGGGGTCCGGTTTCGACGAATGCAGGGCCGAGTTTTGTGGTTGAAGTAGGATTATCAAAGTCTGCACAACATCTTGCGCTTGCTACGCATGGTTGGCTCGAAACTCCCTCCTCATCGGTGCACCTTGCGATCACAATCAACATTGCACGCGAGAACCCTGAGATTGTGCTGCACCGTTGGGAACTTACTCCCCGAAGATATGGTGTGCGTACAAGGTCCTCGCCTCCTTCCGCGTGTCGTACCGCATCAATCAGAGTATCTCGAACGAATAACGCAACATCTGTCGCCGGAGAGATCTACGTGAACGGCACAGCTACGTCTACTCGACAGCTTGATCTACCCTTTGCCAAGATTACTGGTCGCAATCCTCAGCAGCCCTTGGAGAGGGACTTAATGATATCCGAGCAAGCGCTGCAAAACTTTGCCGAGGGTATATGGCGTCGACAGGGACTTCTATAATGAGCGGCCCGCTTCCTCAGAATTGTTCAGGCAATGAGAGATAGATTGAGGAAGATGGGAATTCGCGTACTTAGGAAAATGTTTATCCGTCTTCACTGTGCAATGTTACATATTGTAAACGTTTCTACGCCCTAGTTCTCAGTAAAGATGGTCGCGAACTGTGACGTAGACTGCTGAGTATAGAATGTCGCTTTCACGTGTAGGTATAATCCTCTAGAACGCCTTTTCCGTCTAGAGCGGCTACCACTGACCTGAGGGTTGTGGGTATTCGAGAGAAGATTGAGGTTGAAGTTGGGATGTGGAATCGAGGACGGTGCATGTTGAGCATACTGTGGGCAGTTTGGAGCAGCCTATGACGGATGAGCAGTTGACAGAGAAGTTTATGGATTAGTGCTTGCCGGTTTTGGGCCAGGAGAGGGCAGAGAAAGCGAGCCGGTGGTGTTGGGGGTTGGAGAAGCTCCTTGGTGTGCGTTGCATCCAGGATGTACAGTAGTTGAGGAAACACTGGGGATTGATAGAAAGCGAGGTAAAGAGATAACGGCATATATATCTTGGATGGCATTAACGACACGACAGAAAAGTTCATGGAACGAAAAGGCTAGTCCTAACCAGGAGCGCCACCCCTTCAATACAGAATGCTACATGCGAAATTTACAAAATACTGGTAGATTCCTTATGTATGTATAAGCCTATATCTTAGAAAAACCATATAAAAGACTATAGAAAAGACTATAGAAAAGACCGTAGAAAAGACCATAGATAGATAGAGGTCGCGTATACAGTCGCTAAAAATATTAACGAGAAGTATTAATATGAATTATACATAATGACTCGGTAGGTATTTTGTGATTTCGAATGTAGCATTTTGTATTGAAAGGGGGGTTTCCTCCATAGGACTAGCCTCGTCGTGCCATGAACTTTTCTGTCGTGTCGTTAATGTCACCCTATATCTTGGGGAGGAACTATAGAGAGCAGGATGGGGTCCCAGTCAAGATACTAACTACAGAGCCCTTGTCAGTCCTAGATACTAAATGATAGATGGGATAATGATCGCCGGATAAAAATTGACCGGATAGTCGCCTGCTACAACTCGCCAAATTAGCCGATTACACCCTATCTCAAGGGGCGTTTACACGAGTGGTGAGAATTGACGAATCTGTCCCGAAGCATCCCACTTTTCTAAAACCGAGGCACGCACGCAGTAGACAAGGGAGATATGCCACGCTAATACTTTCTCCGCATTTTGGACCACGGACAGATGGTAATTCTCCGAAGTTTTGCCATGCTGGAACTGTATCTCCGCAAGGCTAAAAAAACCTTACGATCCGTCAGGACAACTGAGACTTCTCATGTCCTTGCTATTGAGTTCATTCAATTTTTTTCTTAGCATCACTATCGTACGATTTGCAATTTTCTGTATTTGTGCCATGACGCAATAGTGCTGGTAGCCAGCAATATCGAGCCTCGTGTCGGGGACGGTATGCAAGGCTTCACAAAGCCAAGGCGCTAACAAGTAGGCGGTTTGGACGACGGCCTATTTGCCGGGTAATTAAGTTCCACCACCAACCCGCCTCCCATCGCCACTGAGGCCTTAATTGTGGGCTTCCAAGGTCGTGCTCACGTATATGTATGAGACCCTGGCCATGGCGCCGGGCTGGCGTAAAGATGGCCGGGTCAATATCCCAATCGAGAAGATATTTGATCGAGATGTGGGAGTCACGGGGTGCAGGTAAAGACGAGGAATATGGTACATCGAAATCGGCAGATAACCTATGCAAGACGCTAGTAACTCTGTTAGTCAAGCCCCACGAATATCTCACCACGGAAGGATCAAGTCAGCCTGGTCAGATAATGTTCTGCACCAAGTGAATGGTGCCAAATATCTCAAAAGGCAAGGTATTCGAGCCACCCTAGCTGACTTTGAATGCTCATCTCAACGTGTGACCTTCCTGGCAAGGGAGATTCTTACAACCTCGGGCCTACTGCGGGGCACGATACTCTCTTGAAAGTTGTGCTACTACGGATATCACGACAAATTCGGCATGGTTCAACCCTATGATCTGGACACTTAGTATAGTACTGGATAAGCTCGCTGCACGTTTCAGCAGCCTCTGCCAGATCGGGCTGAAAATCCGCGCCACCATAATCCTAGCACAACTATCCCTTGTCAATGGAGATTCTGCTAGTAGAAGAAGGGACGAGTAATTGGTTGAATGGAAAGGACCCTATTTGCAGACCTAAGGATCTAGCCAGGAAATAAGGTCCTAGCCCCGCTTTGGCTCCCGCGAGAAGTCGACTTGACTGTTCCACGTGCAAATTGTTTCCTGTGGAGAAGGGAATCTGGGGTAGTTATTTGCATGCCGGATACTTGTCTGGGCATTATGGGCATTCTTCCTAAGGCGGGGGGATATAAGTAAGATCTAGAGTCCCCCTCTCTTCAAAAAATCTCATATTTGTAGGGGCTCAAGATTCACCCCCGAAAGTCGTTTCCTATCTTCAATTTGCAAAGGAGATAATCAAGTCTAGTCTCTTGTCAAGGCCCTGCTAAACATGGAACCCAAATCCGACGGTGGTGCCGCGGAGCACCAGGAGGGCATGGTGGGCCATGTTACTCTGAACAAGGAGCCACAAGGCGCAGTGACAGAGATTAACACCGCGTCCGTTGCTCTTTCTGCGGCCGTTGCAGC
Organism: Penicillium brasilianum; assembly: GCA_001048715.1. Classification (NCBI taxonomy): domain Eukaryota; kingdom Fungi; phylum Ascomycota; class Eurotiomycetes; order Eurotiales; family Aspergillaceae; genus Penicillium; species Penicillium brasilianum. The sequence continues at coordinate 1,799,052 of CDHK01000008.1, read as the reverse complement.
TCAACCCCCAAAGCTGATGTCAAAGAATATGATTAAGTGAGTTATCCCTTCGCTGCGAACCAAGCCTGCAGGTTTCTAATCAAATCACAGACTGTACATGATAATGGGCATTGGTTATTTGATTTCCACCATGAACGGATTCGACTCGTCGCTGATGGGTTCCATCAACGCTATGAAACCATACCAGGAGTCATTTGGGCTCACGGGGGCAGGTAATTAATTCCATCTTAATGTCATCCGCTCTGCGGGTTCACACCAGCTGCCAAAACTCTCTAACCTACTTCAGGATCCTCAACCGGCGTGATTTTCATCATCTATAATCTAGGTCAAATCGCCGCCTTCCCCTTCTGCGGTCTCTTAGCCGACGGCTACGGCCGGAAAGTCTGCATCTTCGTCGGATGTCTCGTCGTCTGGATTGGAACCGCCATTCAAACACCCGCAAGGACCATGGGAATGTTTATGGGAGGTCGTTTCCTTCTCGGTCTTGGTGCAGCTCTCGCTTCTGCCGCAGGACCGGCTTATACCGTCGAGCTCGCTCACCCGGCATACCGTGGCACGATGGCCGGTATGTATAACAACTTTTGGTGGTTGGGTAACATTCTTGCTGGATGGGCGACCTACGGGAGTAACTTGCATCTGAAGGATTCTTGGGCTTGGAGAGTTCCTACCCTCGTGCAGGCTGGTTTGCCTGGTGTTGTCTTGGTTTTGATTCTCTTTTTCCCGGAGTCTCCTCGTTGGCTTATCGCCCAGGATCGGCGGGAAGAAGCATTGGACATTCTGGCCAAGTACCACGGTGATGGTGAGTTTTCAGTTTTTTCAATGATTTTGTTAAGGTCCATTTCTCAATTACTTTCATAGGTGATCGTCACCATCCCGTTGTCCAGCTCCAGTACCATGAAATCGTGGAAGAACTCAGCGCTACGCGAGACGAGAACCCCTGGTGGGACTTCCGCGAGTTGGGAAACACGCGCGCCGCACGATATCGCTTGTTCATGGTCATTGCCATGTCTTTCTTTGGTCAATGGAGCGGCAACAACGTGGTGTCATATTTCATGCCACAGATGATCATCCAGGCCGGTATTACCAGCTCGGACAAGCAGCTGCTCATCAACGCCATTAACCCCATTTTCAGCATGCTAGGTGCTATCTACGGTGCCACACTTCTGGACCGACTAGGCCGTCGAACCATGCTTTTATGGGGTCTTTCCGGAGGACTAGCAGCCTATATCATGCTTACTGCATTTACTGCGCAGAGCAAGGATCACGCCTCGCTGAGCTACGGCGTGATCGTTTCTATCTACCTCTTCGGCATTATCTTCGCATGGGGATTTACTCCTCTGCAGACTCTCTATGCCGTCGAGTGTCTTGAAAATCGCACTCGTGCCAAGGGATCCGGTCTCAACTTTTTGTTCCTGAACGTTGCCATGGTGGTCAACACCTACGGAATCTCGGTGGGTATCGAGAAGATTGGGTGGAAACTGTACCTTGTCTATATTGCTTGGATCGTTGTCGAGATGCTCGTTATCTATTTCTACTTTGTGGAAACGGCTGGCAAGACCCTGGAGGAGCTGAAAGATATATTTGATGCACCGAACCCTCGGAATGCCAGTATGAAGAGGACCAAGGTCGAGATAGATGAGTCGGGTGCCGTTGTTGGATTGGAGGCCTGAGCTGTTCTAGCTATTTCTGTTTGATGTTGAATATGTATTTTCGTTATGTTGGCCTTCGTACGCTCAAGTTGATGTTGATGCAATTCCCGGCAAAGCTATACCTTGCCGGAGACCGACAAATGCATTTCTAATGTAGATGAGAAATCTTGCCGGATTGATATGGTGGAATGGACTTTCTACAAAGCAAATTACGAGAATGGAGACTTTTACCAAGGAATTAACAAGGATATCTGTGGGGTTGTTCCCATTACGCATAGGCTCACTATCGTTTAAGACGACATCATCCGGCAGAATCAGAGGCAAGAGGAAACAAAACCCATTGTCTTTCTAGTTTCCCAGGTAATCTGCGAGGCCCGATCTCACTGATCCTTCAGCTTTGCTAACAGTTTCTGACGCTCAGTCCACGGGGGAATGACAGCGATGATCGCAGCATAAGAGTGGATATGCATTTGGGAAGCGTCATCCACGTAAGTAATGTAAGCCATCGCCGCGCGCATGTTCTCAGGCCGCGGAGCTGTAACCCACGTAATGGGCTTCTTGTAGCTTTGTGTTGGCCAGTGCTTGTGCAGACCCTAGAACATAACATTAGCTCTGACTTCTTTTGGTCGACAAGGGGCCGTTGTAAACGAAGATGGAAGGCAAGGTTGGTGGGTAGTGGAAAGGAGAGGGGAAAGCGGGCTATACGGAAAGAATGGAAGCAACCTGCATGTGTTCATATGCACAAGCATGTTATCTGTGTATTTCGAATGAATTGGACAAGATGTACTGACCCATGAAAATGATTCAAATTCACACGCATGGGCAGCCACAAGAATTAAAGCACTTTCCTATCCGCACTGTTGTACCCAGGTCCAAATACGCGAGGGGATCATCGTTTTTGCGGAGTTGATTTCCCTTATTTTTGCATCTTCCCTTGTCTCCGTCGTTATCGCCGTCTTCATTATCTTTGTCGGCGTTGGTAACGGGGTCGGATTCATTGCAGTTGTTTTGGTCCCCCCAGCCCCAAAGACCGTCATTATTAGCCTGATTCTCACGTCCGAGCATATCGGGCAGTGCGTCGAAGTTCCACCCGTCGTCATTGTCATTTCCAGGCATGAACGCCAGCTCATCTTGGTCGGAGTTGTAGTCATGGTCAGATTCTTCCAACTCCTCGGGGGTCCCCGTTTTCGAAAGGACGTCCTCTTTATCCTGATCTTCCCAATCATCTTCGCCAGAGTCCGACCATTCCCTCTTGGGATCCCGAGCCCCATGCCCGAGAATGACGGGCAGTACGTCGACTTTGACCCCAGAGGCATGCAAGGCAGAAAAGAACGCCAAGTCTGCGCCCTTCAGACCACGTGGAAGCAAAAAAGATGCGTCGGATGTCGCATGTGGATAAGCATGGGAGCAGAATGCTCCAAGGACCCCTCCTATATCGGTTAGAGATATTATGCTCACTATGCTCGACCATGTAGAGTCCTACCTGTCCTCATGAATGCTGGAGTTTCAAGGAGATTCTTGAAGTCCTCGTATAGCGGGAGGGACTTTGGGTCGATGATTACACTAATTCGGTTCGACTTCTCAAGTAGCTCAGAAACCGCGTAGAGATTGTAGGTCAGAGTGATTCGAGCACCTTGATTGACCGTCTTGATCTCATGCTCACAGTCGCTGTAAAAAGCAGCCCACTGAATTGTATCGGCACTTCGTTGCTCCCAGTAAAAGTTGACTTCCCTACCCTCATGACGCACGACCAAGTTTCCGCCCTGGAAGGGGGACGGCAGGCACACAACCAGGGACCCGATTTGACTTGCCGAGCGTGTGATATCAACGTGACTCTTGGAGAGACCAGATGGGCCTGAATAGGCCTATTAAGTGGTTTTAAAAGATTAGCGATTGGCTTAATCGGCAATAATAGGATGATAACTAACATTTAACTTGTAGAGTTCAATGTCCAGGCGGCTGATTTTTAGAAATTCTCCCGTCAGGCTTTGCATCGCAGGCAGCAGAACTTGCTGAACACGTTCAACAATGCCAAAGTCTGCTGGATGGAAGGTAGTCGCAGGCCTTTTGATACTTTATATCCAGCACCGTTTCCTGGTGTCTACCAAAAGGAGCAGACTCACAGTCGGCGACCAGTTGACGAAGTCTGGTCAGCGAATCGGGGGAGTCGTTATCGACAGAGCTGTCAAGTGGAAGGGTGAGTTTTCGAGGGGTGGGCTCATCCTTGAGCTCCCAGAAAATGTTGACGGGTCTGGAGGACTTCAGCCTTTCACCGAGTCCTGGGACTTCCTCGGCGATATCCCTTGGTAGACTTGCAGCAACGGTGCAATCAACTGGGATTGTGCCCCCGCAAGCAAATGATGCGGAAGCCTTCTCATTGCTGAGCGACTTCTCGAGTTGTCCGCAGACTGCTTTGAATGCAAGCCGTGATAAGGTGGGCATGGGAGCGCTGGAACTCGTCTCCGAGTCCATCGTGGATCTTAGTTGACTAGGGATGCACCAAGAGGCACACGAAAGGACGGGTTGAAGGGGATCTGTTGTGAGGATGAAAGAGGGAAGACTTAGAAAGGGAATGGGAAAAGAAAACAAGAAGAGGGACCACGCTTTTCACCTGGCAACCACTGGAGGGGAAAAGGAAAGCACAAAGGGGAAGAAAACAAACGAGGAAGAGATTCTGCGTTATGACACGAACTTGACTCTCAGACTTAGGGAACTCTTAGCACGAGAAATGCACCGGTGTCTAAGACACGCGTTTTGGTACAAGCTCAAAGAGTTCCAACCCTTTCCATACACTCAAAATAGCCTCAAGTCTACGAGACTACGGATAGACCACGGCCACAGATAAGCCCACCAAGCCAAATTTCAATCTCAAGGTACTGTTCATTTGCTTTTACTTGTTGGAACTACACCTTTCCATATGCTTTGCGGGCTGATAGCGAATAGTGAATAACGAAGAAATCCCTGTTTTTCAAATAGGCGCCACCAGTCCTCGGAGATATAACGTACACAGAATGATCATTGCTAGACGAATAAACCTCACCCATGGTGAGTTCTCTACCTTAAGTCATAAAAGCCATTGCTTCCTACAAACTGTGATCTCTTGGGTATGTGATTCACATGATAGGTTGCTTGAACGTTAGGTTAAGCTTGTAGAGTTCCAGTCTCATCCGCCGAAACTCCTGAGTAACTCGACTGAACGCACTTTGACCGTCATCAGTATCCTCATGCGAGGCACTCAAATAAAGACACCGCAGTTGCTCCACGGTCCTATGAAATCCAAAATCTGCAGGATGAAAGTCGTCATAAAGTGATCAGTATCAAGTTTCCCAGCCCTTCGGTAACTCGGATCTATAATGACTTCTTGCCCTCTACCGAAACCGGCAGGCTCACAGTCAGCAACAAAATGACGAAGCTTTTAGACTCATCATTAAAACTGTCAAGGGAAGCTTCAGCTCCACTCCTAGCGAACCATGCTTACAGTCCCAGAAAGTATTCACAAGGGAGGAGGATATCGAGCCGTGTCGCCTTCTTTTGCCTACTAATGCCGCTGATTAGCGTGGCTGCTTCAGTGCTTTTGCTAGGGATGAAGCCTCCGCAAATGAATTATGTAGAGGCATTCTGGCTTCTAATTACTTGTTCACTTGAATACGGAATGCTTTGAATGCGATCCTCGACAATGATGGACTTTATCCCCTTTCCTGGGCCATTGCGATTAATTGTCTAAAAATGGCCCGCGCAGTCGAAACTGAAAAATCGGACCCAGAACGAAGGAATTGAAGTTATAGAGGAAGAGCAGGGATACTGACGAGGGCTATTGCATTCACGGTGTAAGCGCTGTATAGACGCAGTACATCATGACGTAAAGCAGTTCCGTAACTAAATTCGGAGCTATGCGGAATGCGCTAGTACCTAGTGCAACACCATAATCCCTGAAGATGGATAAGAGGCGAGAATAGGAGACCACAAAGTTAGTTGAATATGTCTCAGAACCAATGCCCAGTTTGTTGTCAGAGGTGAAAAAATGACCTCGTGCGAGCAGCCAAATGGTACACCGATGCGGCCTCGCTCTTCCGAATGATTGCCAAGGGCCTCTGCAATTTACAGGATCTACAGCATACTTGCGAAGAATAGCCACGGCCAGTGGATGAATGATCCCTAGATAGACTCTAGATCATGATTCAAATGTATAGTTGTAAACCAAACAATATACTACGAGCAGCAATAAAAATGGAAAGTAGAGAGTGTAACCAGAGAGCAAGTGACAATCTGTGGGAACCAAAAACCCGAATGCGTTGGATGGAACACCCAAAAAAAAGAGACAAGGCGATAAATGACAATAAGTCAAAGCCAAAATAACCAAATGATCTGCGCCAGTGTTAATCCATCCATCCAAAAATGCCCATAAGAACCGGCCTGTCACAGACAGATCTCGATCATGTGTATACTCTAAGCGCTCACAGCGTCCTTGAGCTCGCTGTAGATGGCACCGAGCTCATGGCTCAGGACCTTCTGCTCCTTGGCCAGAACTTCCTCAACCTGGCCGACGATCTCGTCCAGGCGGTCCTTGACGGAGACGGTGGAAGCGGCCTTGTAACCACCCTTGGCGAGGATTTCGGTGTAGTTGGAGGAACCACCACCGTTCCAAGCGAGGAGCTAAGATGGAGTTAGCTGATATGTTCAAGTTACTAGAAGTTTTCAAGGATAGACTTACGTTAGGAGTGTCGGAGGGAATGTCAGTGAGAGCGCCAGAGGTAGCGACGGTGATCAGAGCGTTCTTGAGCTTCTTGGGAGTGATCTCCTCAACAGCGAATGCAGAGTCGGCCGAAGGCTGGAGAGAGACGTAGTAGGCCAAAAGTCCGGCAATGTGGGGAGAGGCCATGGAAGTTCCGGAGATGGTGTTGACGGCATACTTGCTGCCGATCCAGGTGGAGAGAATGTTCAAGCCGGGGGCGAAAATATCAGTGCACTTGCCGTAGTTGGAGAAGTAGGCACGCTCATCAGCCAGGGTGGATGCACCGACGGTGACGGCCTTCTCAGCGGCAGCGGGGGAGTAGTTGCAAGCATCAGCGTTGTCGTTACCGGCAGCGACGGCGAAGTGAATACCAGCATCAACTGCAGCGTTCACAGCGAGGTCAAGAGTACGCGAGCTACCACCACCCAGGGACATGTTGGCAACGCTACCCTTGAAGCCCTTGACCTTGCCGTCCTTGGCATCCTTGGCCTTCTTGATGTGAGCCTCGGCGGCCCATTCAACACCCTTGACGACATCCGACATGGTACCAGAGCCGTTAGAGCGAAGGACCTTGACAGCGTAGACGTTGGCCTTCTTGGCCACACCGTACTTCTTACCGGCGATGGTGCCAGAGCAGTGAGTGCCGTGACCGTTACCATCCTCATCCTGGTCACCCTGGGGGATAGTCTTGCCCCAGTTGGCACGGCCCTCAAAGTCAACGTGGTTAACGTTGGTACCAGTGTCAATCACGTAGGCATCCACACCCTCACCGCCATCCTCGGCATACAGGTACTTGTTGAAGCTACCGAAGGAGAGGCTGTCACGGTGAGAGATACGTGCCAGACCCCATGGAGCGTTCTTCTCAATGGCTGGGTCCTCGAAGTGGTGGACCTCCGAGTCCTTCTCAATATACTCGACCTATGTATCAAGGAGAAATAACAGTCAGCCGGGGGAAGCTCTTATCGAGGAGAGAGGGAGATGAGGGACCAAGTTACTCACATCCGGATGCCGGCGGACCTGCTCGATGACATCTTCGTGGAAGTGGCCAGCATAACCCATCAACGAGCCAGCCACGTGGAAGGTATGCTTCAGACCCAAGTAGGGATCGGAATCAAAGCCGAAGAGAGAGCGCTTCTTCAGCTCCATACGGACATTGTCGGTGTGGATGTCCTGCACCCAGCTGTGATGAGCGGCCGCGGCCGAAGCACCGACATGCTGCTTAAACACGACGATATATGCGTCCGGAATCTCCTTGGCACTCGTGGAGGACAGGATGGGAGCTGCCCCATTGTGGATAGATCCCGTCCAGGTGGGAGACGCAGCTGCCAGCAGCGGGAGCAGTGTGAGGCCGAGGAAGCCTTTCATGATGACGGTTGGGTTTGGACGATGACAATAAAGGATAGGGAATCAATAAAAAGGAGGGATAAAAGGATAGGGCAGGTAAGCGATGGGGAGGTTGATGTCGAAGAGGCTATTGGGAAGCGTTGGGATGGGGGGAAGGGAGAAGGAGGAGGAGGAGATGAGGAGAGAGATGAGGAGGTGCAGAGTCACTGGACCATGGTCCTTATCTAAGGGCGAAGGGAAGGCGGAGAAGGCATGATGCAAGCGGGCGATGACGGGGCGGATACCACTAGATACGGCGTAGATACGCTCCGATACGAGTGGTACCATACCAAGACGGGTGGATAAGCGGACGATTGGCGCTGGGCCGTCGATCATAGTGGAGTCATCAAGCCTGGGGTTGGGGCGATACGCTTTGATACAGTCACGAGATCTCTGGGAAACTGGATTATCTAAGGAGCGGTTACTGGGGGGAAAAGACAAGCACACGAGCAGGGGCTGTGCACCCCGTTGCCTTGCCCTTCCAAGCCTGATTATTGCGACGGAATCCGGATGACTCAATGACTCAAAAAATGGACACTAGACTAACTAACCATCAAGGTTTAGGAAACTACTATCCTTCAGGAGGAGGTGGCTCGCCCGGGGTGCCTGGCAGCTCCACCGGTCCTACGGCGGAGCAATGTGATCTCTCGACGATCCGCAAGGCAGCTTAAACTCCGACGTCGCGTGCTTCTGTCCAGATGATGCGATTGTACGGAATACGGTAGTATGTACATACTCCATACTCCATACTTTACTCGGGTGCTGTGACCCTGGCGCAACCACCCGCCCGTCTGAGGTGCTCGGAAACCCCTCAATTGACTATTGAACGGCCCCTTTGGGAGCGGAGAGCCGGGGATGATCATTGGGCAATGACTGGGGGGTGGCTGGACAAGTAACTTCCTCCTCCACTGCCTACAGTATGGACCACAGTCCCGTACGGAGTAGTCTATAACGTAACCAATGGCTGGTATGCTCTGTCGCCTTAATACCGTAATATACACCACTCTATACGCGGCCATACTGTATTTGGCCGCAGCCCGTATCATGGATTATCGTGTCTCCGTAGTCTTGACGCTGCACGTCTTATCCGTGTTATGTCTTCTTATCGCACTTATCGCCTTATCTCTTAACGATCGCCCCGTTTCTGACGTGGGAGGTTGGTGAAGGACAAGGCCCACTCGACCTCGAACACCAACTTGTTTAGAAAACAGGCCTGCATCTGCGGGCCCCTCCCAAGTCACCTGATTCTTACTTGCTGCTTCCCCCACGCTGGAAAATATCTCGTCGATCTATTTTGGGGCAGCTTCCTGTCGCTTATCACGCCAGCCGGAACTTTTGGCTTGCTGGCTTCCATTGCGTCCACGTCTGCCCACCTCTCGGATGGCATCTCTGCAGTGTCTCATCCGGACCCGCTAAACGACCAGCACCACATACCAATGCAGACCGCCTGCCTCAACACGCCAATCGCGCATTCACGGTCTCTGGTGGTCACACGCCATCGGTCCGGTCGTGGATAAGATTCGGCCATGGCTCCGCCGCCCCTCCTCCCCTCCCCCTCCGGATCGACCGAGCGACTAGCGGAGGAGCTGGCGCCCACTGTAGACCAGCTCCAGACCCTCACAGCCGAGAAGCCTCTTGCCCTTGCGCAGGCACTGGCGGCCACCGAACCCCTACTACGTCTCCGCCATACCTTTATCGATGATGCTCACCCCCGGACAGTCAAAGACGCATTCCGCCAGCTGGCGGGGTTCCAGGTCCTGCTGGAGCTTGCGGACCAGCTCGCCGAGCTCTATGATACTACGACGTTGTCCAATGAAGACCGGAAAAGCGTGATGATGATCTTCAAGGATGTCTTGGGAGCGTTGGCCGAGGGATTGAAGGACCATTATGGTAACAAGCGCTACTTTGCACGGCGAATTACAGGCGGAGGGACTGCAGCGCTGGAACGGAGCTTGACGCTCTTGGTGGGCAAGATAAACCAGACTGAAAGCGATGCCCAGCAGCTTTACGGCGCCATCCTGGCTGCGGCTCTCTGTCAGGAGACAGTTGCAGGCCTTTTTGTAGCACTAAGTGCGAAGTTGTCGCAGAATAACAGCTCGGCTTCATCAAAAGAAGTCCGCGATGCCGTCAGCCAGTATATGGGATCTGCAGAGACGGTCGAGGTACCAGAGCTCCTGGGACCGTTGGTTCGCGTCTGGGTAACACATTCTACTTTGCCGGGCAATGAAGTCCTCCGTCTAGCCCTTCCGGCTTGCCTGAGCCAACTGGCTACGCAATCGCGAAGGAACGTGGTCGCTTTACATGCTACCGGGATGCTCACCTCCATTTTACCTGTCTTGTTCGATGACGGCCGGTCCGACATTGAAAGGGAGCTCTACCAAGACTTGGCACGGTACCTCAGCGTCCAAGGTATGAACAGCCTAGAAGATGTCGTGGCTCTGTACCGTCGCGCGCACGAAAACCCTCGAGTCCTCAGGTTTCTCCTGTCAGCTCTCAAATACTCCAAAGAGCCCCCGTCAATACAGTTTGACCTATCTCTACACGGCTTTTGTTCCGTTGAATTTGCTACCCTAGGTCGCCCATTCCCGCCTACTGCTTCTGCTGGGTATACCCTAGCCGCCTGGGTGCGCTTCGATGAGTTTGATCTTAAAACGCATACTACGATATTCGGTGCATTCGATGCCAGCCAGACCTGTTTCGTTCTGGCTTACGTGGAAAAAGACACGCGCAAATTTATTCTTCAAACATCCATTCGAGGGCCACGCCCGAGTGTACGGTTTAAGTCGACGACTTTTGAGGCCGGTCGCTGGTATCATATCTGTCTTGTCCATAGAAAGCCAAAGCCTGCGTCATCCTCGCGAGTTTCACTCTTCATTGACGGTGAATTTGTGGAGCAGTTGAAGATCGAATACCCTTCTGTGCCAGTCAGCAATCATCCTCATCGGTCACCCCGAATTCAGGCTTTCTTTGGAACCCCCCAAGATCTTGCTATGCAACTTGGGAAAGGCGTCTCTACCTCTCGATGGTCCCTGGCAAATGGTATACTTTTCGACGAGGCCTACAGTGACGACCTCGTGGCAGTCTTCTATAATCTCGGTCCCCGGTATTTTGGAAATTTCCAGGATTGTCTTGGATCTTTCCAAACGTACAAAGCCTCTGCCACTTTGAACTTGCGCAATGAACATCTCCATCCTGGAAAAGAGGAAGACTCGGATATTGTCACAGCCATTCGAAAAAGAGCGAGCACACTTATACGTGAGGGCTCAATCTTGATCAATTTGTCTCCAGTTGCAGTCCTGGACGATGATGACAGCAATAATGTGGACGAATCACAACTCATCAAATGCCTTTCTCGACAGGCGGCAAAGAGCCTGCAGCAGCTGACAAAAGCCGGAGGCAATGCGGTTGCAGTGAATGGAAGCACTCCGGCCATCAATGACGCTTTGACACAACCACAAGGTGTGGGTGTCTTGACTGGCGATCCTGTTGTTGCGGTTCCTTGGTCTCTTGATGATGCCAGCTGGTGTCTGGGCGGCTGTGCCGCTGTCCATCTCAGTCTAATTCAGGCTGCCAATTCTGCGGAAACTCTTCGCCTGGCCGTGGAGGCGTTGTACGAAGCTGTGCAGGATAACTGGAGGAACAGTGAAGCCATGGAGCGAGACAACGGCTACGGTATTTTGGCATCTCTCCTGCGCGAGAAGCTCGGGTTTCAAGTCAGCAATGCCCCAAGCGCGGGTAGATCTACGGCCGTCAGCACCAATGACGATGAGCTCAACACATTGATGCTTGAGCTTCTGCGCTTGACACTTGCGTTCGTAGGGTACGACTTCAAAGAACCGAACCATTCTATCATCTCTAATCCGCTAGCTTATCGAGTCTTACTTGTCGATATGGATGTCTGGCATTATGGTGAACCACAGGTGCTGGATCTGTACTACTCGCAATTCCGCACCTTTGTGTCTGAGAGTAACTACCGTCGCTTCAACGCCAGACGCTTTGGTCGCATGCGTATGTTTCGTCCACTCCCCTTTCGCTTTGTTTCCCATGATATGAAGGCGTTTTCAATGTAAATTGCTAATGACAACAGGCGTCAACAAGAAATTGCTCGAAACTCTGAAAGGAGATGAATTGACCAAAGGGACCGTTGCGCCATGTATTGCCTCCTTCCGGGCCCTTTTGGAGAGCAATCTTTCGCCCGATCTCCTCCGCTCTCTATCCTTGTCTATAACATATAACCTTCATCGACCAAAACCCCTCACGGCCCTACACAAGAAGAAGAGCATTCGTTTCGCCCCGAGCTCGTCTCGACCCCCTTCCTCCAAGTCAGACACGGCGAAGCACATATCCAGCACCACATTGGGCATCGAGATGCTGCGGCTTTATTCTTCAATTCTATGTAATGCCTTGGACACGACCCCGATGAGAAAGTTCGCGAAGGCGGTTACAAATAAGGTTTTTCTTGAAAGGCATTCCATACCAGTACTCAAACTGACAACTCTCACAGTGGCTATTGTACCTATCCTGCGAGGATGAGCCTGAAGTAGTCGTACACGCAGTCAAGATCCTGGCTAGGCTTCTCGTTATCCACGGAAGTGGTTACAGTAAGAAATTCTCCGACAAAAACGGAGGATACACTGTGCTCGAGTATCATCTTAAGAGATGGTGGAACATACCTGTCTTGTGGCCTATATGCTTTTCTATTATCTTCGGGCAGGACATTGCCCTGAAAGACCTTGATCAGCCATTTGATGCCCCGACACTCATCAGTATGTTCCTGGCTGATGGGGATCTGCGAATCTCTTTTCCGGAAATGCTACCCGTGATTATGGGTATGCTCAAAAGCGGATTGAGGAGCTCTGTCTCGGCGAGTGAAACAAGCGATCAACAAACGCCGAAACCTGACACTCTCTTAACGAAGCCTCAGATGTCATTGCACAGCTTGAATAGTACGTGCCCGAAAATACAGCATTTGCTAAGTAGAAGTATTTGGCTGACTCTTCTCTCTTTGATCAGATATTACTGCAGCTGACCGGACGGCGCATGGGTATTTCCTTGTGTCTTCTGTGGTTGACTTCCTGAAAGGACTTTCTTCCCGATCGCGAAACTTTCGGGATTTCACAACGCATTCCGGCTATGTCCAGGAGCTGCTCACCATCCTCTATCCAACGGTCGTTGGCGTGGATTCAATCAGCCCAAATACTGAAATGAACTCTCGATACAACGGGCTGAGTTTTGATGATAGCAACTTGGTCCTACGGCCCCGTTCCAGTCGCGGGAACGTCTCATCAGCTCTACAAGCGAGCGTGATAGAGTCCTCCGAGAGCCCTGAAGAGAGCACGGAATCCTTGCAACGCCGGTCCTCTTTCATCTTCGTTTCCTCTGACAAGACGAAGCATCAACCCTCGGCGGCACGAATTCGCCGTGCTGTGAACCTCAACTCCTCAGAAGAGGGTGGAAACACGGACCATCCACTTGTCAAAGCTATTGCCGCCCTCGCACTCGACGTCTTCGAGGATCAGCTCCTGGAGCGAAAAGATTTCTCTGGCTTGGGACTGTATCAGAAAACTCCACCCGGCTTCCTTGAACACCAAGCGTACTTCAACTCTTGGATCTTTGATTCCCTCATGTCCAGATTGAAGGAAGTTCCAGCAACTCAGCCGCGGCTGCTGCATGAGCCTCGCACATTGACCAATCTCGCGCGCTTTGCCACCCACCTGACAGAGGCTGTCTACGAAGGGTGGTTTATCAATGGAGCGGTCACGAGCCTTGAGTACCTTGGCGTGATTCTGGAATATCTCCAACGCCCTGAGGTTTCCCATTTGAAGAGCATTCGTCTGTGTAGCCAAGCCGTGTCCACTCTGCATTCCACACTATACAAGATCGTTTTGTTCCAATTATCGGAAGCGGATGACACGGAGAGTTTGCCTGTTCTCAAGCGCCTGAATTACTGGCAGGTCGTGCTCCTCGCCGCTGCAGAGACACAGTCCAAATACCTGCAGCTTGTCTGCTATCTTTTGTACACCAAGCTCATCAGCACCGAAACGGACATTCGTTTGGCCGCTGCGAGCCTTTGGCGAATGATCTTGGTACAAAAGCCTGGCGAAGTGGGGAGCCTCCTAGGCCACGGCCCTGCCAGCCTCCAGCGTCGACTGTCCGAAGGCTTCGAGGCTCTTGCCGGATTGGATGATGATGCATTTTTGCAGTGGATTGACGATCAGCGCGATGATCTCGATGCGCTCTTCTTTGGAATCTTGTCCCGACAGTGGGAATCTTTCGTTCAGGAGGAAAATGCAAAGATTGAGGACTCTGCCAAAAATAGGATCAGCAAGCGCAAGGACAAGCTGAAGCAGTGGGCACAGCTGGAGAAGTATGACGAGGACGTCATCCGCAAGCACGATGCCACTCTTCCCCACTGGATTTCAAATATTTCGGCTTCAGAATTCTTAAAGTCCCAGAGATTCCTGCAGGATCTTCAAGATAACTCTGTCTTCATGTGGTCGGCGTTTTCTAATCTACTGGTCAACCTGCGACGGCCCGGTGGACTCCTCGCCGAAGAAAAGGATCGCAAATTCAGACTCGATCAGACGGAAGGTCGTAGCCGCATGCGTCTACGAGTTGTTCCTGATGATTCTGGGGAACGACAGGATTATCAGCCTAAGCGAAAGGCGTCTGAACCGCCAGCACCAAAGCTCGATACCCGACTACGCGCACTCTCGGCCGGGGAGGTTGCCTCGACTCCTACGGCGATGACCGCCGAGCCCGAGGTTGCGGGGTCCAAACGTCAAGATGGCGATGCGGAAAACTCAGACGATCGCAGCGGATTTGAAGAGGAAAATTTCGAGATGATCGACGACCCCAAGCTGGAGATTGAAGATTACGAAGACAAGAACCGGAGAGTCATGCGTTCCCTCCACCGCGGCGACCAGGTACAGAATGTGTGCAACATGTCACGAATCATTGGTCTAGAGGCGGTCGAGGGTCTTTTGATTCTCGGCAAAGACTGCATCTACATCCTTGATAATTTTTTCCAACGAGCCGATGGTGAAATCGTGAACGTATGGCAAGCTCCTCCCGACGAACGTGATCCATATGTTCGAATGATTGCTGGACGAGAGTCGAATGACCGTCGCTCGCAAGAATACGAGACTAGAAGTTGGAAGTGGTCCGATCTCGTCAGTGTTTCCAAACGGCGATTCCTCTTCCGTGACGTCGCCTTGGAGATCTTCTTCACGGATGGCACCAGCTATCTGCTGACGTTCTTCTCGGCGCCTGTGCGAGACAACTTGTGCAACCAGCTTGGAAATAAAGCTCCACAAGTTACTGGCAGCGCAGGACATTCCCGACCAGAGGACATCTGGAGATTCGAGACCCTTCGCAGTCACGAAGATGCACCACAATCGCTTGGTTCGAAATTTGCTAGCGTATTTGGACACTTGCCCACAATTCCGGCCACACGGAAGTGGGTTCGAGGCGAAATTTCAAACTTCCATTACCTGATGTTGATCAATACGCTTGCTGGTCGAACATTCAATGACTTAACCCAATACCCCGTCTTCCCATGGGTTCTGGCAGACTACACCAGTGAGGAACTTGATTTGACGAACCCTAAGACGTTCCGTGATCTGTCCAAGCCTATGGGATGTCAGACTCCAGACCGGGAGACGGGTTTCCGAGAGCGCTACAATGCCTTTGCTGAGATGGGCGACGATAAATCTCCACCATTCCACTATGGTACCCATTATTCCTCGGCCATGATTGTCAGTTCCTACCTCATCCGCCTGCAGCCCTTTGTCAAGTCCTATCTGCTCTTGCAAGGCGGTACTTTCGACCATGCAGACCGGCTCTTTTACTCCATTCGCAAGACCTGGGAGTCCGCATCACGGGGCAATATGACCGACGTTCGAGAGTTGATCCCCGAGTTCTTCTACCTACCCGAGTTCCTCGTAAACTCCAATAAGTACGACTTTGGATTACTGCAGAACATGACTACAGCCATTGATTCGGTCGAACTTCCGCCGTGGGCCAAGGGGGATCCTAAGATCTTCATTGAAAAGCATCGAGAGGCACTCGAAAGTCCTTATGTCTCTGAAAACTTGCATCATTGGATTGACCTGGTCTTTGGCAGCAAGCAGAAGGGTGAGGCCGCAGTTGAAGCAGTCAATGTGTTCCATCATCTATCTTACAAGGGCGCTAAAGATCTGGATGCTATTGATGACCCGATGGAGCGGTTGGCAACTATTGGTATCATCCACAACTTTGGACAAACACCGGGCCAAATCTTCCAACGTACCCATCCTCAGAGAGAGGATCAGCGGTATCGTGTGCCCCGGTTGGATACTCTTGCCGAGTCGCTCACCCAGATGCCGCTGTCTCTTCTGGGTAAGTCCATTCTCATTGGGTTTTGCAAGCACTAATTTTGACTAATGCGCATTCTGTCCAGATATTGAGGAACGTGTTGCAACTCTGTCTATGAAACAGGATCGATTACTCTGCACTGCTGCACTCCGACTCAACGTGCCCCCAGCTTATGATCACTATATGGAATGGGGATTTTTCGATGGAAGTGTGCGCTTCTATTCAACAGACAGTCGCAAGGTAGGCTTCTCCTTCGACCGGAAGGACACTAGATTCTTGTTGGCTGACATATCCCAGCTTCTGGGCCATTTCGAGCACCTTCATGTCGGGCAGCTTTCCCATGCCAGCTTTGCGGATTCACGGACCCTGATTACCTGTGGCACGGATTGCACAATCTCCTTATGGACGGTCACTGCGTCCTCGAGAGCGGTTGACTTACAACCTATCGGATCTCTGTTTGGTCACCGCGCTCCAGTTACCGTACTTGCCGTGTCTCGTTCGTTCAGTGCTTTGTTGTCCACATCCACCGACGGTCATATCATGCTATGGGATCTAAATCGCCGGTGCTTCGTGAGGACGCTCCCAGCAGAGGGAACCGTCGATGTAAGTTTGTTTTCGCAGTAGGTCTTGTTCTCTTAATAACCGGTTTACCAATAGTGCGCCCGCATCAACGACGTTACTGGGGATATCATTGTCTGCCGAGGCAGTCGCATCACGATGTATACTCTGAACGGCGAAGTCCTCGTCGATCAACCCGTCTGCGACTCCCCCGACGACCGCGTGCTGTCCTGCGTCTTCTACGAAGGCTTGCAAAACGAATGGCTCGAGCGCGAGCTCGTGTTGACCGGCCACAGCCGCGGCGTAGTGAATATCTGGAGCAAGGTGATTCGCAACAGTGGATTTGAGCTGGAGCTCATCCGCCAACTGCATCATACCGACAACAGTCGTGACAACGGAGCCAACATCCAGGCTGGCATCAGTTGTATACTCGCCCTGCCGCAGGTGGTGTATACTGGGGACGAGGCTGGTCGAGTGGTGCGTATCTTTCCCTATTTTGGCCGGCTTGGTCCGAACCGTGTTTCGCTAATAAGGTCACCGCAGTACGAGTGGAATTGTGTCCAACGGCGCTGATAGGCGGCGATTTAAGCCACGTGCCGTCCGGCTATTGAACCGAGCGCCGATATTGCTATTTTGTTTGCTACACGGCAAACCCGACCAAGAATAAAGTCTACTTGAAAAGTGCAGAGCCCAAAAGCCCGTAGACAATTGACTGGCGTTTACTTGGACGACGGCGGAGGTCTTTTAGAGGTCTTTATCCCAATTACATTTTGTGTATTCTTGATTGTCTTTGCTATTTCTCTTGTTTCTCTTTCTCGTCGCACACGCCCTGTACCCCGTCTTTCCGGGATATAGTTACTTAGCGTGCATCCATAGCGGGAATATACTAAGCAAGAAGGCATTGGTTAACTAGTTAACTAATTGACTAGCATCAGTCATCAGCGCATCGCGTCCCTTGACCCCCCTTCCCCTGGCACCCCCACTCCCTCCTGGCTCAATACCCCCGGAGTCGATGGCGATATTTAACCGGGTCTCGGTGAGAGAACTGCACGTTCGGTGCAGTAGTGGGCCGTTGGCCGGTCGACCATCCTCCGGCTGGGCTGGGCCGGAGCACACTGGGCCGAGTTGGGGGAGTGCTTGGTTTGGTCACGCGGCAAGAAAAGTCTTGAAGAAGCAATTGTATAGAATTGGAGGGTTCAAGTTGAGATTACGATGAGAATTGAATATGGCGAATGGATAGGAAATATCTTGGGAGGGGAGGTGTTGGTGGTGGTGGTGGGATATTGCCGTGCTCCCGGCGGCATAACTAAGACGTTAGTCAACTCGGATCATTGGAGGGGTAAATTACTTCACCACGGTCCGCTGATTTCATCCTGCACCGTCATTTGCCCCACTCTGCATCCCACCGTGGACCGGCTACTTCTTGTTTCTATGACGGTTCCATACAAATCCAAAGTACCTTGCAAACTAACCTGCCAACCCCATCGCCTCTCCGGTTCCTCGCCCCTCCTCTAAATACCCTCTGCTCGCCACTTTCTTTCCTCCTGCAACTCTTCCTCTTGATCTCTTCCCGATCAATTCCATATTTCCTCCGTCTCGTGAAATCTATCCACCCAGACTATCTACATCATGTCTTCCTCTCTCGAGCAGCTCAAGGCCACCGGCACCACCGTCGTCTGCGACTCTGGTAAGTTCCTAGTCTCACCGATCAATCTGACATGGATGGAATGATTGACTAACGCGCGTTTTTTTTTTCCCAGGTGACTTTGCCAGTATGTAACCTCACTATACAATTCCCCCAAAGCTCTGCAAGGACTCTGGCGTCTGCTCAATTCCGGGCGACATGTATCGATCAATTGCTAACCGCTGACATAGCTATCGGCAAGTACAAGCCCCAGGATGCCACCACCAACCCCTCCCTGATCCTGGCTGCCTCCAAGAAGGCCGAGTACGCCGCTCTCATCGATGCCGCCGTTGCCTTCGGCAAGACCCAGGGCAAGACCGTCGACGAGCAGGTCGATGCCACCCTCGACCGTCTCCTCGTTGAGTTCGGCAAGGAGATCCTCAAGATCATTCCCGGCAAGGTCTCCACCGAGGTCGACGCCAAGCTGTCCTTCGACACCAAGGCCACTGTTGACAAGGCCCTCTCCATCATCAAGGTAAGTCTTTCTTTGACACCGCTATTCTGCGGATAAAGAGCCTGCATGGAAAAGCTTGATACTAACGTCTGTTTCTTCTCTTACCAGCTGTACGCCGACAACGGCATCTCCAAGGACCGTATCCTCATCAAGATCGCCTCTACCTGGGAGGGTATCCAGGCCGCCCACATCCTGCAGTCCCAGCACGGCATCAACTGCAACCTGACCCTCCTCTTCTCCCTGGTCCAGGCCATTGCCGCCGCCGAGGCCGGTGCCTTCCTGATCTCCCCCTTCGTGGGCCGCATTCTCGACTGGTACAAGGCTGCCCACAAGCGCGACTACACCGCCACCGAGGACCCCGGTGTCAAGTCCGTCCAGGACATCTTTAACTACTACAAGAAGCACGGCTACAAGACCATCGTCATGGGTGCCTCCTTCCGTAACACCGGCGAGATCACCGAGCTGGCCGGCTGTGACTACCTGACCATCTCCCCCAACCTGTTGGAGGACCTGTACAACTCCACCGCCGCCGTCCCCAAGAAGCTCGATGCCGCTGCCGCTACTTCCCTGGATATCCCCAAGCGCAGCTACCTCGCGCACGAGGCTGCTTTCCGCTTCGACTTCAACGAGGAGGCGATGGCCGTCGAGAAGCTGCGTGAGGGTATCTCCAAGTTCGCTGCCGATGCCGAGACTCTCAAGGGTCTGCTCAAGGCTAAGATTGAGGCTTAAATTGTTGTGAACCAGCGGGACTGGACGGGACTGGGAGTTTTTTTTTTTTTAGTTAGATTCTCCTTTTGTCTTTTTTCTTCGTACTATGTTATGTAAATTGGCGATCACCAAAATGGCTTTGGGAATCGGTAGATACGAATTGATGAATCCATTCTTTCTTTTTCCATGTTTGCTTGTTTTCAGTGGACTAGAACCTGCGTCAGTTTGGAAGAACGGCCCGTACTTGGTGTTCCGAATTGTCCCTCGAAAAGTCCCAATTGAATGTAAGGTGCCTTCGGACGGCTACCTATGCAATCAGTAACCATTGACTAGTTTTTTCCAGGCCCGTGTAGGTAGTGTGCATCTTGTGGTTGATCTGATCATATGTCTACTCCCCATGGTTATATATTGAACGTAAGGTCCTGGGAGCTAACTGTATTCAGTAGTACTACCTCGAAACATACATACCAGACCCCTTCCCTCAACCCTACAGTCATGCTCGTAGCTTCTCTAGTGTCGGGTCTTGGCGAGGCCGAAGCTTCCGAGGGTCCCAGTCGGAGGGAATCTGGGCTGGTCGGCTTATTCACCCACGGCCAACGAACCCCGCAGCGAGGAGGGGATTGGTAACACAGGTATCACGGTGATAATCATGTATTCTCCGCGGATATACAACAGCATTGAACCGGATCGAAAGTTTCTATCAATCATGACAGTGGAAGCTACGGGATCATTGAAGGAAAAAGCACGTATAACCTAGCATACACGAATGTAGAGCCGTGAGTTCGTTCTTCGTTCCGAGGTGGAAGGCAAAAGCGGCAATTATGTCATTTCCCCTCGTCCCGTCCGCCGCCCGCTTAGGAAGGTGGGGGATGTTTTGGTGTGGTATTGCACTTTACATCTTGTATTTCTTCCCATAGTGCTAATATGCGGATAGAGCTCTTGATTCATGTACATTTCTCGGTAATATTGTGTTTTTTTTACGTACCTTTAGCTTATCGGAGCACGCAGTCACGTCAACATCACCCACTTATTATTCTTCCCTCCTCCCGCCTCCACCGGGCTCTTCTCTTTTTCTTTTCTAGATTAACATCCCCTCCCGATTTTCAACTTTATACTCCAAATCCCAATCACCATCAACCCATAACCGTCAAAATGGTCAAGGCCGGTAAGTCGTATCTTGCTGGCTCTAGGGTCAACCCAAAAACAAAACATATAGTCCTCTTTCCTTCTTCCCCCGCATATCTCATTGGCTCCGTGCGATCGGCCCAGGGGACCTTGGGTGAGCAGATTTGAGCACCTTTGGAGCTGTGTCAGACCTATCGGCTGGTTTCCCTGTCCCCCAAAGCTCTCCACTGGCTGTCAGGGTTCCTGAGGAGATTGACGTCCGAGAGAGACCAGCTATGGGTTCGATTTGCCCAGGTCGAAGCTATAGTGGCGCTGCTGCCGCTCACCCCGGCCCCAGCTAGCTAGAGGCTCGCCCGCGGGGCTCAGATTCGGCAAGCTGTGACTGGATCCCCCTCCCCTGGAGCCGATCCTTATCTTTCGACCCGCCTTCTGGAAGAATATCAACTAGCTATAGATGTGTACTTGTCATAGTTTGATTGCACTCCCGCTAATGCATCACCCTAGTTGCTGTTATCCGCGGAGACTCCAAGGTCTCCGGCACCGTCACCTTCGAGCAGGCCGACGAGAGCGCCCCTACCACCATCTCCTGGAACATCACCGGCCACGACGCCAACGCCGAGCGTGGCTTCCACGTCCACCAGTTCGGTGACAACACCAACGGCTGCACCTCCGCCGGCCCCCACTGTAAGGATTCCGGAATTCCCGTCCGGCCTGGGACAGCAATGTCTGGGAGGAGTTGATACTAATGACATTGTGTGAATGCTCCAGTCAACCCCTTCGGCAAGACCCACGGTGCCCCCGAGGATGAGGAGCGTCACGTCGGTGACCTGGGTAACTTCAAGACTGATGCTCAGGGCAACGCCGTTGGCTCCAAGCAGGACAAGCTTGTGAAGCTGATTGGTGCTGAGAGCGTCCTTGGCGTAAGTGATCTTGGTTGAGTTTCTATATTATCATAGCAACTAACTTGGATTGAATAGCGCACTCTCGTCGTCCACGCCGGCACTGATGACCTTGGCAAGGGTGGTAACGAGGAGTCCAAGAAGACTGGAAACGCTGGTCCCCGCCCTGCCTGCGGTAAGTTGAAACCCCAAGATATGATATGTGCTATATGCAATATTCATGATTCTGACTGACCTTTCTAGGTGTCATCGGTATTGCCGCTTAAATTAGCTCAACCCCTTTATCACGTAGTTGGGTTTTCAATATCCCTCGCCATCTTCTCGGCATGAGTTTTCTTTATGAGAAGATGAAAAGTTCAGGATAGTCCCTGGCTAGGATGCAATGAATGTCAATGCCACAAACTTGCAAATTGCAAATTTCTACTCCAACCTCCTATACTCTCTTATACTTGACCGTATACTCCATTTTGTTGGTGATAATTATCCGTGCGCTGGCCCGTAGCTCGTAGCTCCCGCCCAGACCGCTTTCCCCACACCGGCCACGTTTCTCCTCCGAAGCTGTCCATCTCGCCGCAATTGCCCCCTTCAAATTCCCGCTCTCCCTATTTCATTTTCTTATTTTTCCCTCCCTGGTCTTGTCCCATTTCACCCCATTGACTCAACTCTCCGTATCTCAGTGAGGTCGTGGTGCCCTCCCCCCGGATTCTCCCTCAGCATGCCTTTCGAAGCCCGTGTCAAGTCCGTTTTGTCGGGTGATACGGTCGTGCTGTCGCATGTCACCAATCCCTCACAAGAACGCATTCTCTCTCTTGCTTATGTATCGGCTCCGCGGTTGAGGAGGGAAGGCGATGAGGTATGTGCTAAATTGTGCTCGATTGATGTTTTATTTGCTTCCCCTTACCTTGTTTGCTGTCCCTATGTTACCCCCTCAAGCGATGCAGTCGTGTGCTGCGAGCAAGGGTTCAATCCAATGACAATATCACAAAGACTAATGCAAAGACTTTTATAGCCATACGCTTTCCAATCCCGTGAGTTCCTCCGTGAACTACTCGTCGGCAAGGTTATCCAATTCCACGTTGTCTACTCCATCCCCACCGGCGCCAAGCGCGAGTATGGTATCATCAAGCTGCCTGGCTTCGACGCTCAGCTTCCCGATATCAGTGTCCAAGAGGGCTGGTCCAAGGTCCGTGATGAGGCTGGCAAGCGGAGTGATGATTCTGAGGAAACCCTCGCGCTGCTGGACCGGCTGCGGGCCCTGGAGTCACTCGCCCAGGATGAGAGCAAGGGTCTCTGGGCCTCTTCGGCCAACGGTCTGTTCGAGACTAGCTATGAATTGGCCAATGGCCAGGAGTTGGTTAGCAAGCACAAGGGAGAACAGCTGGAGGGTATCATTGAGAAGGTCCTGAACGGTGATCGGGTCGTTCTGCGTCTGCTGCTCTCCCCACAGGAGCACGTCCAGACTGTTGTGGCCGTTGCTGGTGTCCGGGCACCGTCTGCCAAGCGGACGACCGCCGATGGTAAGGAGCAGGCTGCCGAGCCTCTGGGTGACGAAGCCCAGCAGTTTGTCGAGTCTCGGCTGTTGCAGCGCAAGGTCAAGGTCTCTCTACTGGGTGTCACCCCGCAAGGCCAGCTGGTGGCTACTCTTCTCCACCCTAACGGCAATATTGCCCGTTTCCTCCTTGAGGAAGGTCTGGCTCGCTGCCAGGATCACCACTCTACCATGCTCGGTGGTGACATGGCCCTTCTTCGCCAAGCTGAGCTGACGGCAAAGAGCGCCCGCAAGGGAATCTTCACGAGTCACGTCGCCCCCAAGAGCTCCGGTGCTGCCGCTCTCGATTACACTGTCAGCCGTGTCCTAAACGCCGATACCATCTTCATCCGAAACAAGGCCGGCCAGGAGAAGAAGATTAGCCTGACCAGCATTCGCCAACCCAAGCCTTCTGACCCCAAACAGGCTCCCTTTGCCAATGATGCCAAGGAGTTCCTGCGCAAGAAGGTCATTGGGAAGGCCGTCAAGGTCACCGTCAACGGCAAGAAGCCTGCCACCGAGGGATATGAGGAGCGTGAGGTTGCCACCGTTGTACAGGGCACCACCAACATCGGTCTGGCCCTGGTTGAGGCCGGTTACGCCTCCGTGATCCGCCACCGTGCGGACGACAGCGACCGATCCCCCGATTACGACACTCTGCTTGTCTCCGAGGCCGAGGCCCAAAAGGACGGCCGCGGAATGTGGTCTCCTAAGCCGCCCAAGGTTAAGCAGTACACGGACTACTCCGAGAGCGTTCAAAAGGCCAAGTTGGAGGTGGGTATCCTGCAACGCTCTAAGCGCATCCCCGCCGTTGTCGACTTTGTCAAGTCCGGTTCTCGCTTCACTGTCCTGGTTCCCCGTGAGAACGCCAAGTTGACCCTTGTTCTGTCGGGCATCCGTGCCCCTCGCTCTGCCCGTGGCCCCAATGATGCCGGTGAGCCTTTCGGCCAGGAAGCTCACGAGCTGGCCATCCGTCGCTGCATGCAGCGCGACGTTGAGATTGACGTCGAGACCATTGACAAGGTGGGTGGCTTCATCGGTTCCTTGTACGTGAACAAGGAGAACTTCACCAAGGTTCTGCTGGAGGAGGGTTTTGCCACAGTCCACGCCTACTCAGCTGAGCAGTCTGGTCACGCCAACGAGTACTTCGCCGCCGAGCAGCGGGCCAAGGATGCTCGCAAGGGTCTCTGGCACGACTGGGACCCCAGCAAGGAGGTCGAGGCCGAGGAGTCTGAGACCGCCAACGGCACTGGCAACGAGAGCGAGGCCGCTGCGTCCCGTCGCAAGGACTACCGCGACGTGATGGTAACTCACATTGACCCAGAGACTGGTCGCCTGAAGCTGCAGCAGATTGGCACCGGCACTAGCGCACTTACCGAGTTGATGAGCGCCTTCCGCTCCTTCCACATCAACAAGGCCAATGACACTCCCTTGCCCGGTCCCCCCAAGGCGGGTGAATGGGTCGCGGCTCAGTTCACCGAGGATGGCAACTGGTACCGCGCCAAGGTGCGCCGCAACGACCGTGAGAAGGAGCAGGCCGAGGTGGTGTATATCGACTTTGGAAACTCCGAGATCCTGCCTTGGAAGAGCCTGCGCCCTCTTACTCAGCCCCAGTTCAATGCACAGAAGCTACGCCCCCAGGCTATCGATGCAGTTCTGTCTCTTCTGCAGTTCCCTACGTCCCAGGACTACCTGGATGACGCCGTCGCTTTCCTGGGTGACCAGACCTTTGACCGCCAGCTGGTCGCCAACGTCGACCACGTTGATCCCGAAGGCACTTTGCACGTGACCCTGTTGGACCCGTCCGTGTCCAAGAGCCTGGACCAGAGCATCAATGCCGATGTGGTACGCGAGGGTTTCGCCATGGTCCCCCGCAAGCTGAAGGCCTGGGAGCGCGCTTCCGCCGATACCCTGGAGCACCTGCGGGAGCTGGAGACCGAGGCCAAGGCTAGCCGTCTCGGTATGTGGGAGTATGGTGATCTTACCGAGGACTAAATGGTTTTAGTTCCTTTCACTCCATTTAATTTGTTATTTAGTTTGCGGGGGGATTTTGCGGCGCGATTCTATTTTTGTACAAAGCATGGGGATTGGCCCCTCACAAAATAGCAAGTGGCATAATATGCATGGAATATTGCTCGGTTGAAATAGGGACATTCTATTGTTTGTTGGAGGCTCATAAAATCACCATATTCATTCTATCGAATCTACGAGATGATAGTACTAGAGCAGAATCGAGTTGTGTATGCAGCACTGACAGTGTGGAATCGGAGCATATTTATTGATTAGTCTTGGTTCGTCAGATCAGTCGATCCGTCGATTCAGAGACAAAAAGAGTTGACATGCAGACCGAACCACGAGAAGTCTACAATCTCCATTGCTTGTATTCGTCAAACAGCTCGGACTCCGCAAATCGGTCCCGCCGGGATCTCAGCCTCAGCCGCTCAGGGTTTATCCAGATTGGATTCCGATCCCATGGAACTTGGACCCCCAAATAAAGATTTATTGCTGACCGCCTCTCCGCCCCATAATCTCCGCCACCACCGATCTCGACTTCGAGGACTCGCCAGGGAAGCCGGTCTCTTTTGTACAATACACGCATAGAACTCGACACAGCTCTCCTTCCGGCAAGCACCGACTTCCCCCATCATCAGCCACAAAAATGCTTTGGCGGACCAAGTCCCACCACAGTCAGGCCTCGGAGCAGGACCTCGCCCGTACGGCGTCAGCGTCCAAGAATGACCTGTCCGCTTCGGCAACTCAGGCCGCGGGTACTGCGTGGTTGGCGGGACATTTGAACCATTTGACCCCGGAGCAGGAGGAGAAACTGGCCGAGTTTAAGAAAGTGTGTGCGGAGCGCGAGTATTATAAGCCTGCCGTGCAGGCGGCGGAGGGTGTCGAGGCTGCGCCGGCGAGTCACGATGATGCGACGATGCTGTACGTTCTGCACCACCAGGACGAGTGTGGAAAATCTTTGCGCATGGAATGTCACTGATTTTGACTTTGCAGGCGCTTCTTGCGAGCCCGCAAGTTCGACGTTGAAGGGGCGTGGGGTCAATTTAAGGATACCGAGGACTGGCGCAAGGAGAACGCCATCGAGGACCTTTACGCGAATATCGGCGTGGACTCGTACGAGGCTGCCCGTCGGATGGTACGTACTTTTGCTACGGGATCTCTTCAATCCAGAAACGCCCTGAACTAACGTTCTTCCCCCGTTGTGATAGTATCCGCAATGGACCGGCCGTCGGGATCGTCGCGGTATCCCCGTTTACGTCTTCGAGATCCGCCACTTGAACTCCAAGGAGATGGCCGCTTACAATAATACCATGAACACGGGTACGCCCGACACGCACAAGTCGTCGACCGTTCCGGCAAGACTATTGAATCTGTTCGCTTTGTATGAGAACTTGTTGAACTTTGTTATGCCGTTGTGTTCGGCGTTGTCGAGACCGAATCCCGAGACTCCGATCGTGACTTCTACCAATATCGTTGATGTGAGCGGTGTCGGACTGAAGCAGTTCTGGAATTTGAAGGGACACATGCAGGATGCTAGTGTGTTGGCGACGGCTCACTATCCTGAGACGCTGGATCGTATCTTCGTATGTGTGATCCGTGCTTTCGCCTTGGATTGGCAAGACTGACCGCTAATCATTTCGTTAGATCATCGGCGCACCTAGCTTCTTCCCTACCGTTTGGGGCTGGATCAAGCGCTGGTTCGACCCAGTCACCACCTCGAAGATCTTCATTCTCTCCGCCGCAGAGGTGAAGCCTACTTTAACCTCCTTCATGGACCCTACCAGCATCCCCAAGCAGTACGGAGGTGAACTCGACTGGCAGTGGGGCGACATGCCCAACTTGGACGAGCCTGCTCACGAACTCCTCCAGAATCTAGAGCAACCCCTTGCAGAGGGTAAGGACAAGAAGGACATCCTCAAGGGCCCCATCTTGTTCAAGGGCGATAAGATCGAGGTGTTGGGCACGGAGGATGGCAAGGACCGCCGGCAGATTATTCCCGTGCCGCAGGTCAAGGTTCAGCCTCTGGCAGAGCAAGTGCCTGAGAGCAAGACCCAGGTCGATGGCAATGGCACGGCCGAGCCCGTTCAGGAGACCGCCGAGACTCCTCTGAATGCAGAGGTGGAGTCCACTACTGCCCCTGCTCCCGAGAACGAGAAGACTGGTCTGGATAAGGTGGCGGTGAACGTCAACCAGGTTGCCAGCCAGGAGGCTCAGACCACGACTGCCGCTGTATAGAGGCAATTGTGAAAGCAGGACGTGCTGGGTGTTGTTATTTCCCGTGCGCGTAAGCATGTTTTCGACCAGTACGATCGAGTACGCCCCACGGAAGTCCAGATGCAGATCCTATAGACCGAGGCATGTGTTATGTCGCCTCATCGTGCTTTTCTCTTTGCATGACCGATCCAAACGCATCAGCCTGGGTTCTCGTCGTCGACCATTGCGATTATTCTGATGATTCTTCTTTTCTCTTCCTCGTGTCCGTTTTACACGGGAGACTTTGCATGTGCATTTGTTGGTGATTTGCAAATAGATCGAGACTTGTTTTCGGGTTTATTTCCTTTCTGTTCTTTTCATTTCTTAATAATCACCACCGACATTCTTCTTCGGGCTGAGGTTTCCTTTTCTTCGGTGGTTGGGTTTCGCCCGAAGTTTTCTTCATGTGTGTTAATTCTTTCATATGGGGCTGATTCGTGGCCCCCGTTTTAATTGTTTATTTATTATTTTCTCCCTTTCTTCCTTCTTGGATTGGTGTGTAACGGAGCCGTCATGGCTCCTAGGAGGTTAATAGTGCGTTCGTCCTGCTGGCGGGTCTTTTAAATGTTATCTCTTTGGTAGAGAGGGTAGTGTGGTTGATAGAACATATACACGACTTGACTATATATCTCTGGATTGTAACAATGTACATGAGTGGATTTACTATACAAAGTAAAATCTATACATCCATGATATTTGTGTTACCTAGACACGGAAGTATTTAAGTTTAATCTGCCAATGTCTTGGTACCTAACTCAGTGTCACATGGGGTGTGAATATGGTTGAGACGAACTGGTTACTAGAATGGGTTAGGGTGATTTCCCTGTTGGCAAATGTGAAGAGTGGCGGGGTAAAATCATAGTGACGCAGACATTGACTCATAGTAGTAAGGCTAAGTTAACTACCAACTGAATATCTGATTACTCGATCATGATGGTAGTGCCGAGTCTCGTTCTCCTGTGATCTCCCGAACGTGATCATCTGATAGTCACCTGACCTGACCAGGGCCAATTTCAGGGGCATCAGGGGCTAGTCAGGTGACCCTCTCCTTTTCGGGGATTTACAGGAGCCACTCAACTCGTGTCTTACGAAGAGCGAAGAGCCTCGTCAGATTGATCTTGTGTGACCTGACCTGCTGCCTGTTGGCTTCTACTTCATATCATAGTTTATTTATACAGTGTATGATCCAGTTAACGCACAGGCTTCCCATTCGACTGTACAATCTTAGATCTCCTTTCCCCTTGTATTCTTAAACTTTTCCGACCCTCTTGAACCCACTTTTCCCCCTCAAAAACGGGGACCAGACCCTGGGGAAAGATGGAAAATCCCCCAGAATCCAGGCAACTGTATTCACCCAACTACGGTAGATCAAGTCTAAGCACACGCTAAAAGAGTACCGCTCGGATTGTTGGGGAAGATGTGCACTGGGATGATGGGGATTGCATTGGAAATCAGATGCGATCGACGTCATTCTCCGGTGCCTTTCAGCCAAATTTGGATAAGCCCGAGGCTTCCTAGAGTCCCAATTTTGGTGGTCAAAGTGGAGATTCACATGCGCCGAGTCCAGGCCGAAAGAATTTAGGACCAGAATACAGTCCGCGGGGGAAGGGATCGACATGCCCTGAACCTAAGTTTGTCGCTTGCACTCCAGACTCGAGTATGGACTCTGGATTTAAATATCCACCAGCCATCCCCCCCGGGAGACCGCACTTCGACGGTTTTGGTCTGTTGAAGGAAAAAGAAGTATAGCACAACTGCTCTTCGAGACCAATCTATACTCGCCATGAGTGCCGAACGCAACCCCAAGGACTCGATGAAGTCCACGTGGCGGCGACAAGCCCGCTCGGAGTGGACGCTCTTCCACTGGTTCTACGAAGTACTGGGGATTCACCCCGAACATCTCGATGCCAACGTCCCCGTCCATCTCAAGGAGGACGCCGTACCATACGTGCCCGACTGGTCCATGCACCGCTGGGTCCTCACCCACTCCGTCATCCCAATCATTCTGCAACACGCCTACGTCCAATATATGGGCCACAACATCGGCCCTCTCGGCGCATTCACCCTCTACAGCATCGCCTTCAAGGCCATCGCCATCCACGAACTCCACGTCCTCCGCCGTCTGGGCCATACACATGGTTTCCTCGACGGTGATAAACACGCCCGCGACGGAGTCCCCGATATTGGCGTTGCAAAGGTCGTCCGCTCGCTCATGTCCACGTCGACCTTCCGCCCTATGTTCACCGTCTTCTTCGCCTACCGCACCGCCCAAGCCCCCTCCTCCATGAACTTCGCCTGGCTCCCCCTCGAAATCGGTCTCTACGGTATCATCCTCGACTTCTGGTTCTACTGGTATCACCGCATCATGCACGACTTCGACGGTCTATGGAAATTCCACCGCACCCACCACTTGACTAAACACCCCAACCCTTTGCTCACCCTGTACGCCGACACCGAGCAAGAATTCTTCGATATCGCCGGCATCCCGCTGATGACCTTCTTCACGATGAAATTCATGGGCATGCCTATGGGTTTCTACGAGTGGTGGATCTGCCATCAGTACGTCGTTTTCGCCGAGTTGGCCGGTCACTCTGGTCTGCGGCTGCATGCTTCCCCGCCTTCCACGTTGAGCTGGTTGTTGCGCTGGTTCGATGCGGAGCTCGTGATTGAAGATCATGATTTGCATCATCGCAAGGGGTGGAAGAAGAGTCATAATTATGGCAAGCAGACCCGTTTGTGGGATCGGGTGTTTGGCACTTGCTGTGATCGGATTGAATCCGTGCAGGGGAATGTGGATTATGCGAATCAATCGCCCATGCCGTTGTATTGAGTCAGACTTGAGTCGGGGTATTGGATGGTATAGATGATATCTTTTCTTTTGCATGTGGCATTTCCCTATACGTGTAAATAGGTTCACGGTTTGAAAATTGTGGTCGAGTTGGAGTGAGTACTTCTGGTGGATTTGTTTATTTTGTGTGTTTTTCATGTTTTACAGGCGATTTGATACCAGGCTAGATATGCCCAATACCAATGATTGAATGAATAATATTATTTCTTCGAAATCGGATCATCCGCACTAGGGGAGTCTTGAAACTTGGGATCCCTTTGCCTACGGCGGACTATAGGGAGGAGAATGCCATAACCCTTGATTCCTTTAAAGACCATTCATAACTTTTCTTCTAACCCTAAATACGTTTTTATGCTTGCTATATCACTAGGAGGTTAATTTAGAGATTAAATAAGAGACCGTCTAGGAAACTATCTAGGAAACTATTCCTCTAAATTTGTTACGATTGTAATAATTAATAGGATCAGGTAAAGACGCTAGGCCGTACGAGGATTCAACATCAGATTACGGATTATATCTACATTTTAGCTCTAGTAATCTTATTGTTCAGTTAATCTAAATCGATTTCGATTTGTTTCGGTGCGGGAAATCGCACTTAACAAAGGGTATATAGGATATGCGTAGATTATATGGGGGAAAGGATGCCTGAAAATGAGATTCTGCCGATTCTTAAATTGCGGACAAAGGGTTATGGCCTTCTCCTCCCTATAGTCCGCCGAAGGGTAATGGTGAGACAGCGTGAGGGTAGGCTGATTTCGGCGAACTTTATCAAGAGGAAGAGGTAACCAATGGAATGCTACCTTCAGCTTGGTCCGTTCCTCATTGACGCTGATTGGCCGAAAGGCACAAATAGCGCTGTCCCAGCATTGATGTACTTGTACTTGGATACTGAGCGTCATCAAGTTGGCAGTGGTAGTGAACTCAGATTACTTTTGTTTAGTTTTAGTGTTCATGCGGAAGGAGATCACCCAAAGATCGGAACATACGATCTACCTGATGCAAGACAAGGCATAACTTGCTTATGTGGATAGAGGATAATCCTGATTATAGTCCCTATTTTGGTGGCCCTTTTGAGGTGGAAGAGGAAGAGGTTGAGAAACAGCATCTTATAGCATTTTGATATCAAAAATTTGGTAAACCTTCTGCCTCACAGTCCATAGACTGGAAGCTCTTGCAAATTTGGCACTCAAATTGATCAGATCAATGAAACCCGAGTAAAAATCAGGAACTTTTTTTTGGCTTTTTTCTTTTTTTGAAACACCGTCTCATGCAAAGAGTGCACCAACCAACCGTCATGGCAATCTGTCCTCCTCTGCCTCACTTCCGGTTGCTCGCGATTTCCCGCAGGCTTTCTTGGGCGTGATTGAGCGTCCCCTCAATCACTTTCAGCTGTTCCATAACTTCCCCAGCCGTTTTAGTGTCACCGAAGGCTTCTGGCATCTTTCCTTGCTCGGCAGCCACTCCTTGCAAGTCAAGTACCTGTTGGTCCACCACCTCAGCAACCTTTTGCTTAAGCCTTTTGAAATGCGACTTGAGCGCATGCGACCATGAATTTTGGGAAAGAACCTTGTAGTTGCCGATCACGCCACTGTTGTTTGAGCTTCCCGGTTTTATATGGTCTTCCATGTGCCTTTTGCGCCTCGAGTCACATCCCTTGCCTTGTTGTACAAATTCCGTCAATCATGGATTAGGGCATGAGTATAGCATCCGGACATACCTCTTTGCGAATTGGCGAATTGATAAGCAGATAGCATGTACTTCGTGATGATCGCAGTTCTGTTTTTCTTGAAGTTGATCATATTGTCCTTGACAATCCTAGAATTTTTGAGTAAACATTCGAGATGACTCCTTTCTCAGGTTCGAAACCTACTTTGCTTCTCTGAAAGCTTCCTCAAAGGTCCGGTGAAACACATCGATTATCATCGCCTCGCGGAACTGCATGCTTTTAAGAAGGCCGGTTCTGGAACTATGGGTCAAGCCGGGGTCTCCTGTAATTGAGATAAGTTTAGATTCATCGACCGCAACACCTTAGCAGAAGCGCCGGAAACTAACTTTGAAGAGGTGCACAAATCTGCTGAATCTTTTCGGTGATTTCCTTGGCAATGCCATCCTGCTGTTGCTTCAAACAATGCATGAATTCATCCCATGCATCGTTCACCTTCTCGCATGTGGGCTCGATCAACTGCACATTCCAATTGCAATCGCCGTACGTCTGGGTTGAATGTACCCCATGCTTGCGACACGCGGCTGCAAATGATCCACAAGGCCACTAGCCGCAAGAAGGGTTAGGATATTTCCCATTTGACTCTTGAAAATCGAACCTAAATAGTTCAACTCACTTGCACCCATTCGCTGCAAAGCTCAGTGCACCTGGCTTCCCACTCAGAACGAAATGCATCTAGCACACAGTGAGAATTTTGTTAACCACAGTGGTAATTTGGGACTGATAACTCACCGATAACGCCGCCAATACGACGTTCGAATAGACGCTGAAGCTCTGCACGAGTGCTCCCGACAAGTCCGCCATGATTAGACTTGAAGTGCTGCCAGCATTCAGTATACAACACAGTCCCACGGATCACGTTGGTACGAAGCAAAAAATAAGGCTAAACCTACTGAAACCAAGTCGACTTCCACCTTTCCAAGCAATTCAGAGATGTCGGTCGCTTTCGCTTTTTGCTCGCCATCGAAAGCCCCGCTCGCCCACAGCGTGACAGAGGCAATGGCCGACGGAACGTTGAGCCGGAAGAATGTGGCGAGTTGGCGCATCTGAGCCTCTGCAGGAATGGATTGGCAGTAGGCTCGCAGTTGCGGGATTCCACTCAGCTCAACATACGCCTGTTCCTGTTCACTGTCGCCATTGCAGTTCGTCAGGTAGTCATTATTCCCAACGCAAAAGACCTTCATGTCTTTGCGAGAGGGCATTACGGCCATTCCAGTAGTTGTCTTGCTGTTTCGATAGTCGACCTGGGCTTTTTTCTTTCTAGTAGGCAAATTGTTAGCTGCGATTACGGCTTGTTCCATGATTCTCATGGTCAGCTCCTCACAAAAATTCGAGATTTCCTTCCTCTTTTCTGTAATAATATTAGTGAGTAGCCCTCATCATAAGAACCATACATCTGACGTACTTCAAATCGTCCCATTTCTCAGCCAGGTCTCCCTTTTCAAAACCCTGGGCCTTCCGCATTGATGAGCAAGCTCTTGCGGCTTCGTCCTTTACCTGCTTAATGCGAACGTCCAGATCTCGCAAGACTTGATCAATAATCGGATCGCCTCTGTCACTTCCGGTGCCTCCGACCTCCTTGGCAAAATATTAGGATGCAGTTATTCGGGGAGTGTTGAGACAAGCACTTACATCTGCTCTGGTTGCGATCACAATTGCAGGTAACTCGGTCCATGTTTTCCAATTAATCTCTTCGATCGTCTCATCGGTAAGGCATCGGGAGATCCTGGTCACAAATCCGAGAACGTGGCATTGCTTTTTAATATATCTTTCTGTCGCTTCTTGTCTCGCATAGTTCAAGTCTCGCAGACCTACACACGGTCAGCAATGTTTTTTCTGAGTGTTACCCGTTGTATAGTGCCTACCGGGCATATCTGCCAACACCAGACCGTTCTGCAAGATAGGAGCATCCAGATAAACCCTTGATTAGAATATTAGCAAATCTCATATCCCATCGGAACGGTCTTCGCCAACCTTATCAGCTTGATGAAAGGCCAAACAGCGGGCGTATCGCCTCGAGAATCGGTGGTCAGTAGATCAAGAAGCTCTCTGCATTCTTGAACGCCATCCGAAGCCTCTGTGTATAGAATGGCCTCTTCACCACCCGGGCGATTGGCTAGTCCCCGTATGGCCTTCGCCATTAACGTGTCGAGAATTTCGCTTTCTGCCTCGTGGCTGTCATCTCGGACAAGGTCTTTCAGAGTGGGCTCATCGGACCCTTTGAACAGAGCTTTGAAAGCTTCCTGCGTAGATTGCTGAGCCTTCTGTAGGTTAACGATTTCGTTCGACGTGAGTTTGACCTCATCTCCGTCCTCGGAGCCATTCAAATCATCTGCATCGTCTGCTGGAATCCAGTCTTCGTCCTTTATACGGGTCATTTTGGGCCTCTCGAGTTCAAAATACCATTGGCGGTAGCTCCTTAGATGGTGCTCGAGGTATTCCCTCATTTCCTTGCGATCCATATAGTCAACTTCGACCGTATATGGTTGACGATGCTTCTCATCAACGCCATGATACTCGACTATGACGCATGTACATGCGTCAATGTCGTCGTTCTAAACATCCGATTAGCAGATTCTATTCTCTTATTGGGGGTTTGAGGAAACTACCGTTCGAGCAAGGCTGTTACCACCGAGGATCGAATTGATGACGGAGCTTTTTCCTGTTCCAAAATGAGTTTTACCTTTTGCTATGAGTAACATGTAGAGATGAGAAAACAAACCGACGCCAGTGTTGCCAACAAGGCCAACAATTCGTGTTTCCGGGTTTTGGAAGTTGATCAATCTTAGAACGCCTTTCCGAAGCCGATAAAGGTTTGTGCTAGGGTTCTGTGCAAGGTGTGAACGTCCCATAATGGTCGCAAGCGCTTGAAGCTGAAGTATCACAGCTTGCAGGCTATCCTGAAGCCGAGGGTTATCAATTCCTTTGTTTTCGGCCTGGTTCTCCTCCATTTTGAGCATTCTAGTCTCAAGAGGAGGTGAAGCTAACCCAGTGGAGCTTCCACCCAAGTCGCCCTTGGTGTCTTCCTGCTTTGGCTCCATTGTAGATGGGAATTTACCTTCGAAAAGTGTTGTACTTGCCGTTCGGTTGCTTTGCTGTATAGTAAGAGCGAAGGCAGCTGGGATTGCTGTGAAGTTAAGGTGTTAGACTTCTCGCGATGTGAAGAAGCGGAATAAAGGAAAATATGATTCCTGAAGATCGGGGTATGAGAGTCTTTGCAGAGGTTCCTTGAAAGGTCTTCGAGAGGCCTTCTCAGATATCCTTGCTGATCTTCTGGGAAATCCTGAGAGAGACTGGAATCGATCAGTCAGCTTGAACTGTCGAAGTTAGCAGAGGAGAGAGATGATAAATGCAGATTTATATATAGAGAAAAGGTGTTCAAGACAGCTAAATCAGGCTGAGAAAGAATTGAAGAATCTCCAATGGGAAAGATAGGAAAGGCAAAAGAGAAAACTGAGCGGCGAGAGACGGTGAGAGATACTTGCCAGCGAGGTGCCTGTGATAGCTCAAAGGTTTGTCGAGAAGGTGAGTGGTAATATAGACCGAATACCAGAGCTGGCAATTAGCGAGATGATAGTGGCTTCAGTGATTGGCCAGACTAGTGGATTTGCTGGAGGCCGTAAGAAAGAGAAAGTGTTGGAAGGAGTATAGAGGTGAAATTGGGAGGTATGGAAGGAGCAACCAAAGGTGAGTTCCGAGGGACTTTCCAAGTTTGCTTCAGATCAAACAGATTCTTGACTTCTTTGCCATGAATAGTTTAAATGATGAATAATGAGCTAGAATGGGTATTCCTTGACAAGACCCGCGAGCAATTACTTCATAAAGACGATCCAATTGCCATTGGAGCCAAGTTTATCTTTGCTGAAAAAAATGTATAGATTACAAACTCAATAAATCAGCACAAGTATATGCATTTCCCAGGCTTCACGGGAATCGACTAAGTAGCCTTCCACAACATGTTAACCTGCTTTTTCCGGGCCTGTAATCAAAATGTTTAGTACTTGAATCCAAACTTACGCGAAAGATGTGAACGAGTGCGGAGGAAGACTTACCATAGGGGCCAAGAAAGTGACACCGGCGGCCAAAGCCACTACTGTCAAGACAAGCTGCAACTTGGAGAAGCTCTTGCCAAGAATGTCAAAGGCTTGACTGGGTGTGGCACGGGTGCCATAGATATCCCCTCCATAGGCAAAGATCAGGCTGGTACTCTCCAACAGAGTCGGGCGAGAGAGAACGGTCTTGATGCCGGCGACATCGCGGGAGTGAGTGAGGTACCACTTGCCGTCAAAGTCCAGATACGGGGCGTAGCGGAACAGGCCCTCTTCCGCCTCGGCGGAGGTAGGGTCCCGGTCGACGGGTCGACGGGGATCCAGGACGGGACGAGGAATTCCAACGATGGCGTTGGAGGATGGAAGAACACAAAGAAGCTGGCGAGTAGTGATGCCCTGGCGAGTCTGAGTGACGGCCATGTGTGAGATAGGCTCGGCAATGACAAAGGACTGGGTAACAACGTGAGGGAGCGGGAGGCTGTCACTGCGGTCGCTGTGGAGACTGGAGTAGTTTCCAGCCGAGTCCAAGGGGCCACGATCATTCGCAATGGAGGATTCGTAGAGCTCGGAGACTACGAGCTGGTAGCCTTTGGCGGAGGACTCGTCGATGGCATCGCCAAAGAACGAATAGGCGAACCAGTTCTCGGAGATGGCGGAAGCAATGGGCTGGGTTGGGTCAACACCGGCTCGGCGAACAGAGTGCAAGA
Organism: Penicillium brasilianum; assembly: GCA_001048715.1. Classification (NCBI taxonomy): domain Eukaryota; kingdom Fungi; phylum Ascomycota; class Eurotiomycetes; order Eurotiales; family Aspergillaceae; genus Penicillium; species Penicillium brasilianum. The sequence continues at coordinate 1,762,384 of CDHK01000008.1, read as the reverse complement.
CCTTGCCCGAGACGCCATCAAGCAGATAGAAGCCGGCGGTGTGATCCTGCTCATTCACAGCAGTCACCAGCACTAAGTTCGGGTTGAGATACTTGTACAAAACGGAGCGGTCACCGAGCACCTTTCCGATCGAGGCAATGGGATCATGCGAAGGGCGACCCACAGCCTTGATGACCTTTTGGCCGGTGGGGGGAACAAATTCCCACACGGGAGACTGGTTGTCCTTTTCAGCCCAGCCGAGAACACGACCATCGTTGCTGGTGGTAACCAAGAAGCCAGTGATATCATTGAACGGAGCGACTGGAGAACCGTCCTCCTGAATGCCCACAGAGCCCATCCGGATCACGGACGAGCCCACTTGTTGCTCAAAGGTGGCAATCGACTGGAGATTGACGTTGGTGGGTGCAGAGCGCGAGATGATATCTCCTGTGGAACTGTTGACACGGACAGAGCTCCCATCACTAATGTAGATCTCTGCGGATCCAGGGGTAGTCAAGATAGCCTTGACATCCCAATGCGAGGTCTTCTCCACTTCCGCACTCCACTGGATGGTACCCTGGCGACCGGTATCCAGGGCGTAGACACGTCCTTTCTCGGTGGCCACGATGATCGACTTGGCAACGCCGAAGCTATCCAAGTTAGAGACCTCGTCGGTCAGAATACTGGTGACAATGCGCTTAGGTAGTTCCTTGAGCCAGTCGGGCAGGTACTGGAGATCCCGGAGGTGGCGCTTCACACGGTGAATATAGGCACCAATCAGGCTCTCGTGGCCCTCAACCTCCAGTTCATGGACCAGATCCTCTTGGTCCTCTTCTTGCACCCAAGCGGCAGCCACCGTGTAGATCAGGGCCTCGGGGCGGGTCCACTCGGTTTGGCCATTGCGGACCAAGGACCAGTCTCCGGACTCACGGAGGATAGCGGACCGAACAGCAACAGACTTGCCCTTTTTCACAACGTCTGCAACGGCATGGATTGCACGGTCGGTTGAGGACACATCTGCGTTCCAGCGGCCCAGAATTCCATGGGAAGCAGAAGAGACAACAATGGTCTCCGAGTCTGTCACCCGAGTGAAGTACACATTGGCGTCAATGTTGTTGGTCGCTACAACGGACTGACCTTGCAAGTAAGGCAGCTGGTAGGTCTTGGTAACCACGGAGGACTTCAGATCCACATGGAAGACCTCCGCCCAAGCTCCAGTCTCAGTCTTGTAGTGCACGAGGAAGTGGGGGAGCGAGTTCAGCTTGTGCGGGGCATGGACCGCGATCTGCTGAACTTCCTGGCCAGAGGTGTTATCGATGGAAACGGTGTTGATCTGCTTGGTGCCGATAACGTTGACTTTGAGGGACTTTAGCGACTTGTCAGCCCAGACGATCAACGGCGACGCGGTATTAGCGCCCACGTAGAGAACGGAGTCCTGGGCGGTGATATCGTTCTCGGAGTTCAAGACGACCTGACGAGTCTGGCGGCCTGTAATAGGATCCAGCGAAGTAACCTTAATTCTGTAGCCCTTCAGCATCGCTGACTGGAGCGAAATATAGAAGATCTCCGTCGGCGAAGAGGACACCTGGAACGCAACATCACCACTGGAGCCAACAGTCAGCAATGTCACAACAACATCATATAATGTACGAACGTGGTATCCTTGTATTCCCATTTAGTCTTTCCAGATTCCCCATCCAATCGCCTCACAACTCCAGCACCCTCGGCGGCTGTGAGCGCAATTGTATCCCTCGAGCCAGAGGTAGCACTAGCATCCTCCAGTTCCAAAAGCTCGAGATCTGCCACCGCACCATCGGCAAATTGATTTTCCCAAATCAATTTGCCGTCCTGGGCGCTCCATGATGAGATGGAGTCACCGGCAGCGCCCACAACGGCGTCGTTGCCATCCAGGCCACGCAGGATACCGGCGGAGCCAGTTGCGGACCCAGGACGCGAGATATCCTGGCGCCAGATCAGCGACCCATCGCGAGGATTAACGGCACCGATAATCGACTTCTCGGAGATCGTGTAGAGGAGGGATGCGTTCGAGGAGGAGGAAGGCTTCAAGAAGAAGGTCGAATCGGGGGAGGGGGCGCCGAGGAGGGCGTGATGAAATTCAATGTGATTGACCTCATCGGAATAGATGGCCGCCGCGGGCGACAAGCACACGGCGATAGAAAGCGCCGTTTGGAGCCGCATTGTGCTATGAACGGGGCATTGAAGGACGAGGTGGGAGATGAGGGTGTGTTGGTTCGAGCTCGGGTGGAGCGCGCGGGCGGTCTCCCCGGAGGTAACCAGGATGGATGACTGTCATCATTTTTCTCTCTCATCTCAACAATGCGGTTGCAACAATATCACAAATTCACAAAATCATCTACTATTTAAATCTTTGCTCGATTCTGTTCTACGTCGCAATTGTATGATTTTCGTCTTTTCAATTAATTGATGCATAGGTCAAGCTGGTCTCTGGCTGTATATCTCCTCCCGATAGGACGTGCGGATTCGCCTCGGACCACAGTTCTTTATGAAATTACCACGCCTTGCCCATATTAATCCTCCTCAGCAATTGCATCTACCTCAATCTCAACGAGCATGTCGTCATCGACAAAGCTGTTGGCCACCACAATCATCGTTGCGGCGGCCCCGACTTGGCCACCATTGTGCTTGCCCAGGACCTCCCGGAATGCTTCGCCAACAATGCCACAGTCTTCTTTCCTGCTAACAAACATCCGGCACCGTACTACACTTTCTGCGCCTCGGCCACCTACCGCCTGGATAGCCTGAATGATCTCCTCCAAGGTAATTCGTGTTTGCTGGCGCGCGTCTCCAGGGAAGCGGACTCGGGGTGCCTCAGGCGGGGAGTCCGGGTCTGCCGCAGTCGAGCCAGAGACGAAGATGTGCCGGCCATGTCGCACAGCACGATAGTAACCGAATTTGGCTTCCCATGGAGAAGAGGTACTGTAGAACCGCTTTTGGGTAGAGGGCGTATCCGAGGCCATGATGGGCTTTCAAGAGAATAGAGGGTTGTGATGAACTGCGACTAGTGTTTGGTTCAGCTGACAGCCCGCCACGAGGCAAGTAGAAAAGCTTATCTGTACCTGGATCGGATGACTCCTGTCTTTGATGAGACTGCAAGATACTTTGAAGATTAAAGGTTTGAACTATTGACTCTTCTTGAGCATGTCTTTCCACACCTGCTTTATACTCCCCTCCTGTAGCCCCGCTCATGACCTTGTATAGCCGAAGCTTCCTAGATGACTCACTGGTGGACAATTCACGGAAGCCTTTGAAGCATGTGGCGCTAGCCGAACCGCTATGCTCGAATATTTCCCCTTCAATACCTCTACATCACAAGATTGTTAAAGGAACATTGAAAGCCAATGACCTACTAAACAGTGGGATGTTCCCCACAGAAATTGGTATGGTATATTGATCAAGTTGATAATAGAGCCACAGACTGAACACAAATTATACAACTGACCCCGTTCAACCTTATGAAAACCAAGCCGATCTTTAGAGAGAACACGCATCTCCCTTAGCGTCTGGAGAAACAGCACAAAATGCCCACTTTGCCAAGGAACCACAGCGCGCCCATGAACCGGAAGATAGAAAGACCTGAAGTAGCCCAGAGGACCACCCGGAAGTACCACGCTGTCCGAAGGGTGGAAGTTGTCTAGAAAAATTAGCTTGCATTCCTCTAAGGGGTTGCAATGACATACCGTAAGGCAAAGCTTCTTGATTCCATCATTATTGATGCATAACGCCAGCAGACCATTACTGAACGTCCAGAACAGCACGAGGTTAGTCCTGAAAGCCTTGTACGAGTCCTCGAGTGTCGTTTCGTCTTTCTCCTCCGGTTCACGCCACGGAACAAGTGCTCGTTTGACGGTCTGTTCGAATTGCACATCGATATCTGCCTGTGGCTTGTCTAGCTCCTCAACGAATGGTACTTGAGCATCCTGCTGTGTCTGCGCTGAGGGCAGGGCATCGGCTTTGTCGGATCCCTTGGTCCCCCATGAGACATCGTGCCAGTTGCAGAATGCGTAGACCATCAAGATGTTGATTGAAGATGACATGCCCAGGAAATAGGCCCATGAGGAGGTGAACATGTGCCAAGGATCCCAGTAAAGAAAGCTGGCGATGAAATATATTCCATATGTGGACACCAGAGCGACCAGGACGACTCCTCCGGTAGAAGAAACAAATTGTTTCAGGAAGGCTCCAATACCGTCCTTGAGATTGAAGCTGAGATTCTCGGGAGTCAGAGCTTGGGCAACGAGATAGAATGAGAGCACAAGAATATAGAATTGGACGATAGAAAAATAGATCAATGAGAGCGTATACGGTATTCGGGACCTGGATGACCGCATATGAGCTTACTTGAAATAGGTATTTTGCAAATGGAAACTTACCCTTTTGGTCGATTTCCCAAGGCTAGAATGAATTGGAGTATGAGAAATGCAATATAGCCAAACTTGAGAAACGTGTTGAAGATTGGTGAGATCTCGCTTCCAAATGGCCAGGACTTATGATGGTTTACTGCACTAGGAATACCCACGATATCCATGATGACAGATGTGGTAAGCCAGTAGGATGCTGGATGATATTAGCAGAGTGTAATCAACTGCGAAGGCTTGCGACTTACCCAGCGAGAACCATGTCATGATGAGCTGGCAGACGTTGTAGACAAACTGCACATGAAGGACGAATAGCCTAGGAAGACTATGACCACTCTGATATATACGGTTGAAATGCATCATTGAATACAGCCCTGCAGCAAAGGATCCATTGAGCCATCGCCTTCTCTGAGAAAGAAATTCAGACGGACTCTCAGGTACGTCTGTTTCTCCCTTCGACGCTTTCACGTATGTCAGTCGCCAGCGACAACCAGCCTTTGCAACCAGCTCGAAGCACAAGATCCTGTCTTCCGCCAAGAACATATTCTTTTTGAAAATGTTCATCCCCTCAATACCCTTCTTCCCTAATCTCCCTGATAAGGTATGATCGCCATGGAAGTATTGTTCCAGGGGTCTGCCAACAATCGCTCGGTAACGGTAGGCTGAGAATGCTCCTGGCAGAACGCTCACGTATCCGAAGCTGCTTTCCAAAGGCTTATCTAAGATGTTGGAGATCTTGTATTCGAAGTTCTGCGCAGCCACGATTGGATTCAACACTTTCCGCCAGCCAGGTCCAAGGAGGGCGTGAATCTCGCCACAGGCTCCGCCCAGATCTTTCTCATTATAAAATGCCTCCCATAGAGTGAGCAAGGATTTAAGGCCCGGTTTTGTCCCTGCATCAATCAGAATACAAACTTCTGGGTTGAGAATGCGGCCAAATGCGTTGAACAGCCACCGGTGCGAATTGATCTTCTTGCTATTCTTTTGTTTCAGGCAAAAAATCATTTGAACTGGCGGAAGGTTTGTCGGGTCGTCCTCGAATGGCCGAATCAGCTGCTGTGTGGGAGTGACCGATAGCTGCGTTGTGTATTCAAACTGCCAATGATTAGTGAGATAGATGTTGTGGGTATGTTCGAACAAGGTCAAGGCTTAGACTCACAATGTGAGCTACTGTCTCCCTGCCATCAAGATCGTGTTTCATCACACCATCTTGATAAATTCCAACAGTCGCAAGTAAATCGAGTGTGTTTTTGTCGCACGGCTTGATACCATCGAATACAAGGCAGACAACAATCTTCTGCCAGGCTGGACCTCCTTTATTCCAGAATTCAGTCTTCTTCAGATTGACCTTTTCACCGAGGAATTATGAGATCAACTGCGCATAGACACCTAGTATTGTGGATCGGAGGAAACTCACGATATCACGGACATTTTGCATCACACCATGCAATGTCCGTGCAGTCAGAACCTTGTCCTCATTGTAATAGGTAATCGCGATAAGCATCTCGGTGTGTCGATTGTACATCGAAGGGCGCAGATTATACCCATGTTGCAGCGTAAACTCGTCAGGGTCGCATGTTGCAGCAGTATCTATCATCACCTATCAATGCCACCCCAGCGATGAGATCCAAGATAGATGATATCCCCGACTTACATCTCATGTGAGTGAATTCTTCGCTTTGTCCTTCAAGATCGCGATACCTGGGCTCGATTGCATTCCGTATTGCGCTCGGTACGGGATAGTCGACACTCAATACCGTGCCTTTGACAAGTTTGATTCGACGTGTGGGATACCGACGAAGGGTACTCAGTGCAGGTGTTTGCCGTTGGGCCCAGCGTTTCGAGCTCGTCGAGTCCGTATCAAGGTTTATGGATTCAGCTACCTCCGAGTCCTGCCCACCATGGACCCTTCCGTAATAAGACCCAGTCGACCGGCTTGTAGTGTCACTGTATGAAGGTAGATATCGATTTTGGCCGCTAACACTAGGATCGGATAGGTGATCTGAGTGGTTTGGGGGAAGTAAAGTCTGCATAAAGGGTTCTTGTTCATCAATTTCGGGGCTTGTCTGTTCCACAATACGAAATTTATTAGTTCACCCTTCGAGTCAACATTCACCCACCTTGAGATTCCCTTACAGGAGGATGTGATGGGGTTGTCCCGGCCCGCTGGCCGGAGTGAAGTGGCCGAAGAGAGGAGTGACGCTGGTCCGGAGGGGGATCCATCATACGTCAGTCGGACTTGGAGAAGATCAGTTTATATGGGAGGAAGATCTGTAAGAGGGATGTTGAAGTTGATAATGAGTGTAAGAAGAAGCCCAAGAGGTTGAAGCCGTCTAGTCAGTTGTCAGCAAAGATAGGGTGCCTGAGAGCATATATGGCAGCTAAGCAATCTGACACTCGGTTTGAATGACGCTTCCGAAGCAATTTTCAATCGGACTTTTCTTGGACCTTACCTATCGGTTCAGAACATGAAAGGACGATACTTGACCAATCAGTCGAGGGATTATATTGACGGGAATGCCCGACTATTTCAGATTGGCGAACCACACCGGCCCTTGTTTAAGACTGGGCTGTCTCTGTACGCCGACGGAAAAAGAGTGGAATGCCCGAATACTTGCTGGTCCCCGCGCCGCATGTCAATTCCTTGTGAAGCTGAAGTGCCTTGGTTGTACAAACCATCGGACTTGGGGAGGGAATCTACTCTTGCACCTGTTCTCGCTTACCTCTGTAGTACAGAGGGATAGCCGAGGGTTTCATTCACAAGCGGCGTTCTCGGTCCCGTCTGATGACCATCTACTGTTATTTGACTTAGTCGGCTGATTTATCTCGAGAAGTTGATGCATATATTTTGATTTCCTTATACTTAATTCTACGTGAAGTGGGTAAGTTTCCTCCGGCGAGTTGATTGGACACCCCTTGCAACCCTTTCAAACGGGCAAGGAAGCTTGGTCGCGGATTCTCGCAACCATTACTGGCTTTGAATGTTGCGGCTATCCGAGCGGCTTGAAGTCCAATAATAGGCTATGAGCTTAGTTTGAGTGTGTTCAGTCCTAAGGTTTTTATTCATCAAATAGTCTTTTGATAGACACCTTTTTAAGACGTTGTATGGGTCGTAAAAAGTGCGGTCTGACGACTTTGCTAGATCCGGAAGGTGAAATATAATGTTTGGTCAAAAGTCTGGCACTAGAGACTAGATAAAGGATCTAGCTAGATGTGCATTGAACGTGATCTTCTTGGATGATATTTCTGATAATTTTATCAATCATCTTTCTTGGCGGGTCATGTATCGACCTCTAGTTCATCAGCTAAATCGTGATTGATACGATAAGTTTAGGAATTTGTCGGGGGCCTGAACCAAAGAGACCCCACTGTAGATCCTTATATGTACACCTGGCGTGATAAGGCTTTGCTGGCAAGAGCAGTCCCCTCGTAAGGCGAGCACCCGATCCAATTCGGCAGATGATCTCTTCGCACCCGGAAACTCATGAAGTCCCATGAAGCCTCTTCGTATTCTCTAATCACATCTTGGCCGTTTCAAGGCGTCCAGAGGTCCGAGCCTTCAGGGGTGATTGATGTAAGTACTCGTTGTCACGACCCACTAATACTCCATGAGAATGGGCCAAGCGACCATCTAGACGCTTTACCCCGCCTGCAAGTCCCTTTTAGCTACACGTCAGGAGGAATCGAATAGACTGCATTGTTAATTTTGATCCACTTATTCTCGCCTTCGAGGCTGTCATATTTAGCTAAATCCTCATAATTAGCCACGCCGGATCTTCCGCTAAGAATAGGCGGGGCGGTCCTCATGGTGGCTGGATGTATAATTAGAGAGCCACTGCCCTTGAAAAAGAATCAGATGGAAACCACCTAAACTTTGAGATGCCTTATGAAGTCATTTATCAACCCCTCAAATTTAACAATATGGCGTTACATGTCTCTACCCACGCTTATCCTGTGTACGCCATTATCGCTGCATTACTCCTCCTTCTCCTTAGAAATCGGTTTAGGAAAGATCTGAGAGATATTCCCGGTCCAACTCTCGCCAAATACACCCGGCTATGGAAGCTTCATAATGTTTGGAAGGGCGACCACCACAATACCGCAATTTCATTGCATAGAAAACATGGACATCTCGTCCGTATTGGCCCCAAACACATCTCGGTTGGAGATCCCAAGGCTATCCCTATCATATATGGCTTGAACAAGGGTTTTACCAAGGTATTTGATAATCTAGTAGTCTTTCCATGACGAATCCCGTTGCTAAACTTTTGCTTAATTCATAGACGGCCTTCTACCCTATCCAGTGCATCTCGTGGAACAAAAAGCCACAGATGAACCTCTTCTCCGATCGTGACGAACAACATCATCGCGAACAAAAGCGCTTAGTTGCAAATGCATACAGCCTAAGCTCACTTCTTGAGATGGAGCCCGGTGTTGACTCGTGCACACAAATCTTCCTCGATAAGCTTGGTAGCTTTGCGGACCGGAAGGAACCAGTGGATTTGGGTGCATGGCTGCAGTATTACTCCTTTGACGTGATTGGTGAATTTGTCTTCGCTAAGAAACTCGGATTTCTCGAAGAAGGCCAGGACGTCGACGGTATGATTCAGGCCATTCAAGGAATGCTCGTTTATGCTAGCCTCTGCGGCCAAGTCCCAGAAATGCACCATGTCTTGCTGGGCAACCCACTGTTCCCCATCTTCCTGCCTCAGATGGAGACCTGGAACTCGGTGGTGACATTCAGCCTGAAAGCGATCAACTCACGGTCATCTTTGAAGCGTGACGGAGAGTTGGAGAAAGAGGACCTCGAAGCAGGGAAAGATATGATGTCAAAGTGGATGGCAGTTCATCAGCTTAACCCTGAAAAGATGACTACGACCGACGTGATGGTCCATCTTTCAGCAAATGTGTTTGCCGGTTCTGATACTACGGCCATTGCCCTCCGTGCAGTATTCTATTTTCTCATCCGCAACCCAACAGTAATGCTCAAAGTCCACGAAGAGATAGGCAATGCGACACGTGAAGGGAAGCTGAGCGACCCAATATCGTACCGTCAGTCGATGACCCATCTGCCATATCTTGGGGCTGTCATTAAGGAGGCTATGCGTCTCCACCCATCCACCGGGTTGATTATGGAGCGCCATGTTCCAAGTGAAGGTGCAATTATTTGTGGTAAGAAGATCCCCGCCGGAACAGTCGTTGGCATAAACGCATGGGTCGTGCACAGAGATCCCAAGGTTTTCGAGGATCCCGACTCATTTACTCCGGAGCGATGGCTGGATAGCTCGCCCGAGAAGCTCAAAGAGATGGAACAGAGTTTCTTCGTCTTCGGTGCTGGAGCTCGGACCTGCCTAGGAAAGAACATCTCTCTGACGGAGATGCACAAGATGATACCGGAGTTATTGCGTAAATTCGAGATCAAGTTGCATAAACCGGAAGAGGAATGGAAGACGAAGAATGTCTGGTTTGTGCAGCAGGAAGGGTTGATCTGCGACATTAGGCGAAGAACATAAGAGCCTAGTGTGACATCCAATCTCCGCTCGGAAGATTCATCTTCGATCGTAACTGAAGCGTCAACTCTCCAGTGCAATTTTCTCCATAGTTCAAGTAGGTAATAGTCAATGCATTTAAGTTTTTTCATGTACTGTACAAAAATGAATAATCCAACTCCGATTCCATGACGTTTTAACAGATTGTTACAGCCCAAAGCAAGCTTTGTTGGCCGATCGCAAGGCCTCCTTCTCACCCTCGCTCATATCCTCTGTGATCTTCCAGGGCGTGTTACCGAGACCCAGTGCTCGCTGTCCCTCTGCATCCAGCGAGGACCAGTCCATAGCTCCCTTGAATCCAAACTCGCCAGGACCACCAGCACCAGGGAAATCCCACGGTGGCGAGAAGTCAATTGCAGCCTGGCGCTGCTTCAGAAGGTACTCAATGTTCATGTCGCACAAGGGGGTGGCAGGGATGTAGAGCACGCTCGAGTCACTCTTGCCACGGTGCTCCTTATCAACAGAGTGGAGCATATCGCAATGCCAGGCAACAAAGTCACCGGGTTCAACGGTCGGCACAGGCACCATAGTCGTCTCCAGCTCCAGCTGCGGGTGGGTTACTGGGTTATACTCCTGGCAGGCACCGGGAACAGAGCCAGGGAAGGTGGCGTCTAAGTTGGGCTGCTGGCTCTGAAGATCGAAGAACGGGCGCAGGATTGTATACGCGGTGCTGTGAACAATCATGGGGCACACGTGCAAAGAACCCTCGCCGGGGCCAGTGTCGGACATTGACATCCAGCCCTGGAAAAAGCGAAGCATGGAACAGGCACCAGCACCGTTGTACAGGTCCATCTTGGCATTTACGCGGTGCTTCGCATCCCACGCGTCATATTGCTCCCAGTTACCTTCCAAGATCTTGGAGTATACGCTCGAGTACTCGGGGTCTTCCCAGCGCTCAAGTGAGCCACCGTCGACGTGTGGGCCAAGAGCGAACTTGGCATCACCAGGATCCCTGATACGCAGACGATCCCCGTAGGTGAGCGGATTGGATGTTGATAGCTTAGTATTAGGGTCAGAAGAATGCCATAAACGTTGCAGGAAACGCTGGGTGTTGAGCATGTTCGGATGGGCACGGGCTTCTGCTTGGCTTGGAGTCCAGTAGAGCTCGTAGACAGCTGGAGAATCGGCTGGGAATGCCTTGACGCGCTCTTTGTTGGAAGCAATATAATCGCGGATGCGCTCCTTGTAATCCAACGCCTTGTCGCGAGGGATAACATTTCGAATGACCACAGTGCCACGATGGCGGATCTCTTTCATCGTTGTGTCGGAGATGGTTCCCGAAACAACATCAGCATAGTCCACAGAGGGGATGATCTGGAAGAAGTCAATATTCATCCCAAAGGACAAATAGAGCAGAATAAAAGGAAATAATTTACACATACATCGCTGCCTTTCGTCCTAATCTTGTCAACTTCTTCTTCCAAACTGGGGAGCAGTCTCCTCCAGCTCTCAGTCAAGGCTTTTTCATTCTTTTCAAATAGTGACCGCTTCAAGTCTCGAAATCGGGGAGGAAGAGGCTCTGGCTGATAATCCGGTCTTAAACTAGGAAAGACCGACGAGATGTCACCCGCGGCTTTGGTGGTCTGCGTCGCGGTGGACGTAGATGCCGCACGGACAGCTGCTTTTGAGAGAAGTCTCGACATTGTCATATTGAATGAGTGTTTGCTTCACCGAGATTCTTTTCGGAGACTACTGTCCACTTAAATATGTCGATGGCCATCGTGAGATGTACTGCGCAAATGGCGGGAGATTACCTATTTAGGAAGCTTCCCGCTTCGCGGCGGGTAGATTTCCATAAATGGGTTAGCGTTACTGCCTGTCCGCCATTAGTAGTCAGAATAGCTCGAAGCACGTTAGGACTGTGACCATATAGAGAACTCATAAAAACCATTTCCAAAGACGAGCTCGGACAGGCAAGATCAGGTGAAAGTGCATGCAATGTTCTTTTGTCATCATTTAATACGTGATTGAACTTCATTGCACGGCCAATCCGGGCTCTGAGCAACCCTATGCATAGGGCGACAAATCCTTGGGAGGATATTTCTGGCAGCCTCTTGATAATTTGGTGTGTAACCCACACTACAGACTACAGACTTAGAAAATTAATACGAGCCTATCAGATTTTCTATGTACTACTGCTGCTTGTCGATGTACACTCGGACTTGAAGTCACTTGAAGTCATTTGCCTGTTTAGGAACATTACCCGCCCCGGGGGCAAAGGGTGGCGGGAAGACATAACTATGAGATCATAGATCAATACTATAGGGGCTCTGGCGTTCGAAACTCGGCTAGTCCGTTCAACTCGAATGTGGTGCTTTCAAGAAATGTTATCTGCTATTGAGCTGCGCTGGTATCTATCGAATGCACCAACTACTTGTGTTTTTAGTACTCGGTGACAGTTCACGCAATCTGCGACACGAAAGAGGAAATTCTGGCGAAGGCCTCTCTCCTGCTCCACTTCTGATCACGATGCAGTATTCGGGAGAAAGGGAAAAGAGAGATAGCGATTCTAGAAGCAGCTGCAACTCGAATAAATCAGATGAGTCGCAAATAAGGGGCCAAGAGCGATCCTCGAAGACAAAAAGACCCTCGGGCATCTCGCCGGTCTGACTCGGGTGACTTGCCTGGCAACCGAACGGTTAAATTCCCCGCGGATCCCCCTCTTTTTCCAAAACGGCTATGCTACGCGCGGTCATGAATCGCTGCAATGCACCCCGAGGAAGTCCCACAGGGCTTTACATGATACATAAGAGTAATGCTCTTCCGGCTGAGAGCGAGCTGTGCTGTAAATTTCTACCTAGTTTCCCTCAAACCTGCCTGCAGAATGGCCCTCTCAGTCAAAGGAAGAACCGCCATTGTCACTGGCGCTGGCTCCGGTATGTCGGCCTTTAAATTTCTAGATTCGATCCTGTAGATCAAGTGCTCACGTCTGCCTAGGAATCAACTTTGCCTACGCTAAACTACTGGTAGAGAATGGGTGCAATGTGCTAATTGCGGACCTGGCCCTACGACCTGAGGCCAAGGCCCTCGTTGAGACATACTCCACTGGGTCGCCGCGAGCCATCTTCCAGGAGACCGACGTGTGTGAGTGGGTACAGCTGGAGCGCATGTTCGAGGTGGCTGAGAGGGAATTCGGCGAAATTGATATCGTCTGCCCTGGTGCTGGAGTTTACGAACCAGTAAGTGTAACCAAAGGACGTGTAGTGAGGCATGTCTACAAGAACTACGACAAGAAGTCCCTCCTGTTGACTGACACCGGGTGACACAGCACTGGAGTAACTTCTGGCGCCCGCCTGGCTCGGCGCCCAGCAAAGACGCGCGTGACGGTGGCCGCTATGCCCTGGTGGATATCAATATCACACATCCCATCCGCACATCCCAGCTTGCGATTGCGCACTTCTTGAAGCACCGCAGTAATGGACGTCCGAAGCATCTCGTTCACATTTCCAGTATCGCGGGTCAGACGGCCGCCATGGCAGCGCCGATCTACTGTGCCACGAAACATGCTATCAACGGGCTGGTCCGGTCGCTAGGTAAGCTCGACCGGCTTGGCATTCGAGTCACGGCCGTGGCGCCTGGTGTCATTAAGACGCCCTTGTGGACCGAGCATCCCGAAAAATTAAAGATGGTGGATGACACCACAGACGAATGGGTGACGCCGGAAGAAGTCGCAGAGGTTATGCTGGCACTCGTGCAGCAAGACCAGGTGAGTGAGATCATTGGCAATCGGTCGGGCAAGGGTCAGCAGTATAAGGTTAGGGGAGGAACAATTCTCGAAGTATCGAAGACGGTGCGTGAAGTCACTGCCTTCAACGATCCAGGCCCTGGAGACCGGCCAGGCAACACGGCGTCCGACCACGGAGCTGTGGAGGAGGAAAGTTTCCGTCTTCTCCTGCAGGAGGGATGGGGACTGCAAGGCAAGTTGTAGTCTTCTTCTAGGCAAACGCGACCCGCCATCACACCATCTGCAGTGTCAATGAGAATCAGAATGTGTTAATAATCCGTTGATCCACCCGGCAATGGACCCGTAGGGCGTGTCGTCGTGTCGTAGTGAGGAGGTAAAATGGTGTCAGAAATGCGGAGAGCGGACAAGTCAGGTGCCGCCGAGTTATCGGGGACCGGCCCTGAGATAAGAGAGGCCACGCACGGCGCTGCTTCTTCTCTTCTCAACTTCGCCCCTCGAATTCGCAACCCTGTCAAATCTGTTCGGGCTCCGCTGGCCGTGGTCGCTGTCAGGTCTGATGCTAGATCCCGATCCATCGCCACTTTAGACGTGTGATACATCTCGATACCATGGAGGAAGAGCCAGCTGTCGGGGTTGGCCCTGCCAGTCTGCCCCAGAACGGTTCGCGATGGTACGTTCGCATACCCCAAAGCCTTTAGAGGCTTGTCCCTCTTGTGGCTATGCTAATCAATATGCCTATTAGGCGTGCTGCTCGAGGAAAAAGAACTGTTGGAGCCACTGGAGAGGCTAGTTGGGCTAGTAGCGTGATCAATTTGGTTAATACGAGTGAGTCGATCCAGGTGGGGAAAACGGGGGATAATTGGCGCTAATATGGACCTTCTTCGTACAAGTTATCGGCGCTGGTGTACTCGCGATGCCACTCGCGATCTCGCATATGGGAATTGTTCTGGGAGTCTTGGTGATTCTGTGGTCTGGAGTGACAGCGGGATTCGGTCTTTACCTGCAATCTCGATGCGCCCAATATCTCGATCGAGGCAGCGCTTCATTCTTTGCGCTGTCGCAACTTACATACCCCAATGCTGCCGTCGTATTCGACGCGGCTATTGCGATTAAATGCTTTGGTGTCGGTGTGAGCTACCTGATCATCATTGGCGATCTCATGCCGGGAGTCGTACAAGGCTTTGTGGGAGGCGAACTGGTTTATGACTTCCTGGTAGATCGCCATTTCTGGGTGACGGCTTTTATGTATGTCTTCAACTTCACGAGAAAAGTCAGTCATGTGCTAACATCCTTGGCTTGTTAGGTTGATCGTGATACCTCTTTCATACTTGCGCCGACTAGACTCCCTCAAGTACACCAGTATTGCGGCTTTGGTTTCCATGGCGTACTTGGTCGTTCTGGTCGTTTACCACTTTGTCAAGGGCGATACGATGGCAGAGCGCGGCCCAGTTCGCGTAGTTCACTGGGCTGGCGCGGTTCCGACCCTGAGCAGCCTTCCGGTTATCGTCTTCGCATTCACATGCCATCAAAATGTACGGCTGCAGTATCCCGTATCCTCCTGGCTATTGAGAAGCAGAGTGCTAACATTATTCCTCAGATGTTCTCCATTCTTAATGAAATCAAGAATAATAGCCACTTCCGTACGACAGCTGTTGTTCTCGCCAGTACTGGTAGCGCAGCCGCAACCTACATTCTAGTCGCCATCACGGGCTACCTCTCTTTTGGTAACAAAGTTGGGGGCAACATCGTTGGCATGTATCCTCCTGGTGTTGCAGCCACAATTGGGCGCGCTGCAATTGTCATGCTGGTCGTCTTCTCCTACCCCCTCCAATGCCACCCATGCAGAGCTTCGGTTGACGCCGTCTTGAAATGGCGCCCTCGGTCGCAGCCCACCGGCACCGAGGCCTCTCCCCACCGACACCCCCTGCTTGGCCCTCGCGGTAACCGCACACCGGAGCCGATGAGCGACCTTCGCTTCTCAGTCATCACTACTACCATTCTCATTCTAAGCTACATCGTTGCCATGACGGTGTCTTCCCTCGAGGCAGTCCTTGCATACGTCGGAAGCACTGGCAGTACGAGTATTAGTTTCATTCTGCCGGGACTTTTCTACTACAAGATCTCCTCTCCTGACTCTCCCACTCACCGTGGCCTACTGAAGGAGGACGATGAAGCGGTTGACGACCTATCTGATGACGATGACGATGCCGATGCTGACGGCGAGGGACCACTGGCACGATCATTGACTGAGAGCGGCCTGCTGCTCCGCAACACTCGCCACTGGCGCAAGGCTCTGCTGCGACGCCTAAGCTTGGGCTTGGCGATGTACGGAGTCCTAGTCATGGTTGTGTGCCTGATCACGAACACTTTCTTCATTGCATCGCACTGATCCCATAATGGCCCAATTGCTACGATATCACTGTGTCATATAAGCCCAGTTCACTGGGCTATCTACGCACTATTTGGTCTATACGACAGAAAATGAGGTCTGTACCTTTGCTTTTTGCTCGACAGACACTTTAGATTTTTCTTCTTTCTGGACATTTGCTGGCTCGTTGAGCGCTTCAATTTTTGCACAGTCTTGGCATCTTGGCCTCGTTGTAATCGATCTAATGAACGGCGTTTGGAGCTTCGATTCTCACCTTTTGTTCTGGAACCTGTTGCTTATGATACATATGCCAGTAGAAATTGATTTCTTGCATTCGGAATGGATTTGCTGGCGGCCAGCAAGCTAGGTCATAAAAGATTCGACCACATAGTTGATAGGAGAAGGCGTAGTACCGTAAATTAACTAAGCTGATCTCACGCAGAATTGACGGAACGAACGGGCCACCCAGAAGACAAGCCCCAGGCCTACCACTCCCATAAGGATATTGGATGCACCGGGTACGTGAGCAGACCAGCGGTAGGGATGAGCCACGCCACCATGGTCTGTGAGACTTGCAGCTGATTCTGCTTTGTAGCTGGCCGATACGTCAATACCCATAGTAGCCCATGCCAAAATGCCGTCTTCCAGCGAATGACCAAGACGAGTATAACTCAAGATAGGGTCATAGCTGCTTGCACTATTCACGTCGTTGAAAATACCATCGTTTATATTTGGCGTGATGCGAGCATTGTTGGTCTTGTAGTGAGCAGTAGACTCCACAGCTGCGATCAAGTCCTGATCGAAGAAAAGCTGGCCGATATGAGCAACATGACCTCCAGTTACGGTTTGGTTAGGCAAAATTGTGGCCCCGACATGTGCTAGCACATGAATATGGGTAGCACGACCAGCATAGTGACCAGGGAAAATGGTAGTGAATTGTGCGGCTCCATCTTTGTCAGTTCGCTGAATGCCTCTCAGGTACATCTTGTCGAGATTGGAATCATCATCACCGTGGTGGTGGCCAAAGTCTTGAACCCCCGAGTAACTTCCAGTGGCATTACAGTTCCATATCTCCCAAAAGACATCCTCAACTGGTTCGCAAGTGTGGATATCGATGAATTCTCCGTCGAGAATCAATGGAATTCCAGGCTCTCCATCGGTGACATTGGATCGGATCAACTCGCCATCGACCCAGAATGGACCAATCGTTGCCTCGGGGGTAAGGAGACAAGATGGGTTCTCGGACGATGATAGTGCTGCTTGCGAGAAAGAAGAACGGACTGACTTGGAGACAGAGTCGGAATGAGAAATGCCACGATATGAATCCAAAATCGCAGCCCGACGAACAGCGGCGCGAGCATCAAGTTCTCCACGTTTGATATGGTTGGAACATCTGGCGAGCTTTTGCCTTGCCTCTTGTACCGAACGGCTTGAGGCAAGCGATCGAAAGTAGGCACCTTCGTCATGACTACCAGGATGAGCCATATTCAGCCCCGACAGATTCAAAAGAAGCAGTAGCCAGAGAGACAACATTGTCCAAAGAGGTTCTGGGAGAAGCTAATAATAGCGTTCGTGTCGAGCAAGAAGAAACAGATGCCATATTTGCAATATTTACGAGCGGGGCGAGCAATACGTATCTGCGAATCTGTGGTATTCGTCATCAGCCATCCTGGATAGGTTAGCGTCTCAAACCATACGTGAGGAATGGTAAATGGATTGAATCTCAGTGGAAACGCTGACCCGAACTCCACATACCGAAGAGCTTTGAATAACGGCTAATCTTCTTTAGGTCTAGCGTTTCATCTTATCGATACGATCAACTGCACGTGATCTCACGTCACATGGCCCCTGCGCCCCCAAGAAGAGTGGTCATCTTCGCCTCAACGCTTGCTCATCAATACATCTCTCAGTGTCCTCATCAAAGTTGAATTTGCGCGAGAAGACGCAAGAAACCAGCGACATAATGGCTGCGAACGCTCGATATGAGCCTGCCCCGCAGCGGGACTCCTTTGAGGACGAACCGTACACTCAAGCACCACCCTCCTACCAGGCTACAGCGACTAGCTCGGAGCCGCGCACCGAAGATGACAACGTACCTGACGACTTCAAGGTATGTAGATGTCCGACCAGATATCTTGGGAGAAACAGGGACTGACTTTGAATTTCAGTTTGGAGGTATGGTCGCGGAGGGAACTATTGACATTCGGATGCAGTTCGTCCGCAAGGTGTATGCCATTCTGTAAGTTGTGCTAACCCCTCCCCCTCCTGACGGAATTTATTCAACGATATCTTGAATATATCACTAATATCAAACCTCAATTATAGTACCGCCCAAATTCTCCTCACTACCGTTCTCAGCTCCGTCTCGTTCTTCAACGAGACATACCGCACTTGGATTCAGGGCAACTTTTGGCTCATGATCATCTCCGTCTTTGGCGCCCTCGGTTTCATGCTCGCAACCTACTGGAAGCGCAAATCCTACCCAACAAACCTGCTGTTCCTCTCTGGCTTCACTTTGATGGAAGCGTACTCCATCAGTGTGGTGACATCTTTCTACGAATCGCGGGTCGTGGTGCAGGCACTGGTCCTGACGTTGGGTATCTTTGTCGCGCTCACTCTCTTCGCCTGCCAGACCAAGTATGATTTTACCAGCTGGATGCCGTATCTCTTCGGCGCGCTGTGGTTCATGATTCTTTTCGGATTCGTGGCCATGTTCATGCCGTTTGGTAGCACTGCAGAGCTCATCTATGGTGTGTTGGGTGCACTGATTTTCTCCGGGTACATCCTCGTGGATACCCAGCTCGTTATGCGACACTACCACGTCGAGGAGGAGATCGCTGCCGCTATTGCGCTGTATCTGGATATTCTGAATCTCTTCCTTTCGATTCTGCGCATCCTGAACAGCCAGAACAACAACTAAACGGATGAAGTATTAGTGAACAGAGATATGAGGACATCTCTCGGGCGTCGACACTTTTGCAAATTTTCAGTTCGGACACTCACTTCGCAACCCTGGATCCCAGGTGCTTCCCGAAGCTAATCCTGCAGGATATGGTATTATCCTTCTGCATTCCTTTTCGATGGTAGCTCATGGCTTTCGAACATGATGTTGTCTCTCTTGTCTCTCTTGCTTCCCCCCTCCCCTAAGCCCCCTTTCACGGGTTCAGCCTTCGGTTCTCAATGTGCCGTTGGTCCACAGGTAGCATTACTCGCAAATAGTATAGCCACCTTGATTGGATTGTTAATAAGAATATTTGACTAGCTTGAGTACTCTCCAGTATGTGTGTTTACTTATCAGACTACCGTTCTCGCATCTCAAGCGTGATATTGCAATCATATAGGAAACGTAGATTCGAGCCAGAGATACTTCTTGTAATCTAACTCTCCTGGTCCACGATAAGACTTGAAGATTCTTTGACGAGCCGGTGGAGTCGAGGTTCTTGGGTTAATGGCTTCGCTATAGACTCTCATAAGTTACGTTCGAATTGGGAGTAGGCGTTCTAATTAAGGCTAAGTTTTGGTTCACTCCCACGTATCAGTATCAACGGCACGGCAACCACAGCGATCATGAAGGCATATGCTAACAAAACGGGCTCTCATCGGTGATGTCCCCTCGTCTTATGACCCATGTGATGGTCACTCCGTTTCGCGACAACACACTTTTCTTCGGCATGGTTGTTCGTCGCGTCGATTATCTTCTGTGCTATGGCTTGCTGGTCGGACGATGTAACTTCGTCCTCATTCTTGGTCCAACCAAGCGCTGTTGGGAGTCGCTCATACTCTGTTTCATGAGGAATTGTAAGCAACAAGCTTGAAGAGAGTAAAGAAATAAGCGGATGATACGGCTAGAAACTCACGAAAGAAATACTCAACCCAGGACTTGTTCACGATTCCGGAAGACTTGTTGCCAAATACAACAATGTACGCAGCAGACTCTCCGTAAGTAAGGCTCAAAGCTTCCCCCGACAAATCGAAATCCGGGTTTGTAGCATTGGACATATCCACACGAGCCTGGCGAGCACGAGCCGCTTGCTCCACATCAATGAACGAGCCCGTCCAGTGGGATCGAGTCTGGTCGAAAATAGCTTGATTGAAAGTATGATCGTTTCCGAAGTAATAGTCTTGTCGACTACGACAGAATGGTCAGTCTCTGTCTGCCTTTTCCTAAATGCAGCACAATTTGACATACCTCAAGCTCGCGTCATGCTCCAAAATGCCATGACTGCATAGATCATCGAGAGAATATGTGCTAGCGTGAGGATTGGGGTTCGTCATCAGAGCTGCTTCGAATTGTGTTTTGGCAAGGTCCTCGTTAAGATTGATGGAGGATTTCAAGGCATTGATGGTTTGCTCTTGGGTGATGTTCTTGCCATCATGCGGGAGGATACCATGGTTGGCAAGAGCATTCAGCATAGGACAAGGTGATCGAACTAAGATGCTGTTAGAGTGCTAGAACCGGAGGCTGTACTTGAAATTGACCACTTACCATCGCCCGGGCCAGCTGGTCGCCAATTGACCAGGGGATGGCCGTCCGGTATGTTCAAGCTGGATGCGCCGGCGCAAATGGCCGCGGATAATACCAAAAGACATTTCATAGTGATTTGTTTTGTGAAGTCAATAATCTTGTGGAGAGTTTGGTCGAGGCGCCGATTATGAGAACTTTATACATTTAAGGCAAGCAATATCCGGGCTTCACGCGAGCCCGTGCGAGCCGAACTCATTTCATTCAGAGATTCGGCACAAAGCCGGCTCAGGGGATCGACATGTTCAGATGCAGATCGGCGGGGTGACTACGCCAATAACAGAAAAGGAGGCCCGGGTCTAGACTACTTTGAGATCATTAAGAGCAGTGAGTGTTGAGAACTTGAGAGAACCTTGTTTATCCGGAGATCCGCTATCGGATTTGCATATCACTCTAAGCATGTTAGACCCAATCTGTTGCAATTTATAAGTATTTCTAATCAATTGTAGTATCTTTGAGTTTGAACAGAAGAGAACACTACATTTTTGCACTGGAAAAGATTAAGATCATAATCGTCCACAAGGTGCAACCCATTCAGGGATCATGCTTAGCTATCTAAAGCCACCAACAGGACTCAGCAGTCTAAGCTCGAGTGAACCACCCCTGGCCTACTAGTAGTCTAGTATACAGTAGTCACTACGCTACCTAAAGTTTTTGGCTTCTTTCATCGAATGACAAACTCCCTATTTTCAAACGAGAACGAGTTGATTCTCCACGGACCTGGGATCCACTCGTTGTGCAATTACCCAAGAGGGGCTAGACGCGCTTTAGCGCCGACTGAAAAAAAGGGACTTGACAAATAATGGGAAAAACCATTCGTATGTGCATTCATCATAAAGGAAAATCATGGCTAGTCATGCAATTCTACCAGAAATTAGGCCCCCTCAAATTACCACTTCCTTTGGGGTTCTCCCACTGCCCGATGAGGAATGGGTTTCGTCTCGCTCGTCAAGAGGAGTCGCCACGCCTTCGGTATCGGTGTAATCCCCTTCCTCTTCAGTCTCCTCATCTTCCGAACTCTGGCCAGGAGCCCCAGTGGCACTAGAGAGATTCGAAGGAAGCTGTCGGCGCTCAAAGTCTTGTGTATGAGCGGTTCCGGCCCTGAAGCTGAGGCGTCTGAGACTTCCTGATGGATGGCCTGAGGGATACCGAGGGCGCACGCTTGACAATCCCGGGCTTCCGACACCAGTTTCGACGTCGACGGTGGGCACGTCCGGTGTTTGAGTATGCTGCTCTTGGAGCTGGACACCGTCGGCCTGGGAGCCCTCTCGGGATCTCTGGGAGAGATCAAACTTGTATGGTAGTTTAGGCTCACGCGAGGCGTGGAACTTCATCACGTTCGCGCAGTGCTCGTTCTCTACACGGAAAACGGACCACACCCCACGGCGGAACACCTCTGACAATGCAACGAAGAAGCTGAGGAAAGCCGAATGCTGGATGTCGTTGGAGAAGATGGCATAGAAGATCCAATTGAATCGAACCACGACATCCAACACGATTGCGGCATAGTAGACCCACGCATAGCGGAAGCCTAATTCGTCACGCAAAAGGATGTGCTTGGCGTAAGGGTTACCCAGACTCCAATCCATGACCACGTCCCAGATAGATGTGTAGAGGGAATTCAGGAGGGCAAAAGTGAGGAACGGCGCTTGGAATCGCGTCTGTCTGTGGATGCGCCACATACTCAGACACATGTAATAGCCGATACCGCATAGGTATTTTGCCAAGTTGAACAGATGCGGGAACGCATCCTGCGGAAACGAGAGTTTTTTGTTCTTCTTGTCATTGGCATAACGACGAACACACTGCAACGCACGCCAGAATGATGGCAGACAAGTGAAGACGCCCATTACTCTCGAGTGGGATGAGTTGCACCTGACAGGGTCACTCCAGTACGTGATATACAGGCAGAAGAAGAGTTCGATGTTCTGTATCTGATCAGCAAAGTCCTCCAACATGGATACGGAGTACTTACCCCCATGGCGTAGGTATGGGAGCAATACATATCGCCCAAGAAGAAATCACGAAACTCAACCGTCTTGTACAACCCAGAGAACCACAAGCGCCACTAGGTCTGTCAGTTAAGAACTTAGGGTTGTCAGAAAGTGGTAGAAACTTACATTCGTGGCGACCCACCATTTCCGACTCTGATGGTACAGTACGGGTGCTGGTAGATAGACGATGATAACGGACAGGCCAATAAGCACCACGGGCCAGTATATGTACATCTCGTTGACCCACGAGAAATTAAGCCACATGAATAAACCGAGAAGAAAAATAAAAAACGATGAGACCTAAGCAGTTGTCAGAATAGGGTAACAAGACATTTTTGGTAACAAGAGCGTACCTCCAGCAACTGGCGCCACTCCAGAGTGTGCCTAATATTATATTCAAAGATGAATCGATAGTTGACCTTCGATCTGGTCCAAATCATGCAAGCTAGGCAGAATAGCAATACATGGAATGAGATCAAGAAGTATCCACCGTACACCTAGTAGACGAGTCAGTCAAAATCAGGTCTGAGCGAGTTACACGATAGGCGAGGGTACGAGGGGGTTCAAGTCATCACGAACCTGTAGCAAGTAACTCGTATGAACCTGCAGGGTGAGGTCGCCATATAATAAATGCCTCGCCGCATGCACCAGCGCCTGGATAGAGAACAAAAGTCCCGCCATGAGGAAAAGACCCGCACGGAATGTGTTGGGAGAGTAATCTCCGGCCTTCTGTGTTACGCTGCGTAGTTTCGAGGCGGCAATTTTGGTATTACCGGCCTCGAAATATCGCCCGTACCAATCTTCCACCTTTCGCATCATCTTTGCCGTTTCTCCACTCTTGACAAAATACGACTTGTTGACTCGCTCAGTCATATACTCTAGGGGCTTCTCCGCATTGACTGCTTTGTCGAACTTCTTGTTGATCTTTCGAAACGCCGTTTGGTTCAAGTTAGCATAGCCTCGGAGAAGATCAATTCCACGATAAAATTCTTGCATAGCAACTTTGAGCTGATGTTTGGCGGTCCGATATCCCGGGTCTTTGGTAGGCGAATCCTGATTTTGCATATTTTCCCTTCGGTCGAACATGAATTCGCGATCTCTTGGTCGAATGCCTGGCGTCTCCAGCTGGGCCAGAGCCTCGGAGTTCTTTCCAAATCGGAGGCTTTTCCGCGTAAGTGTTTCTTTCAGCGTTTCCTTCAAGTGAGCAGCATTCAATACGGCAAGTCCTGTCGGTCGATGCGGCACATCGTGACCATTTCCATTGGCAGCTTGCTTGGCATCCTTCATTTCTCCCTGGCGGTTCCGGGACATGACATGGAGTTGATGGTGAAGCATGTGATATCGCTCTTTAGCCTCTTCCTCTTTTCTACGATAGAAATCGTCAATCTTCTTCAGCTCATCATCCATCCAGATAAAAAATTCACTATAGCGTCTCTCGATCTCTCGGCGCGAATCCGCAGGCGAAGAATCGTCTGCATATGAAAAGACACGCCGAATGAATTGTGGGGTACGATTGACTCCGAGGGTGTTAGGTGAGACTCCCGACACCTCAGGCGGTATTTCCGAGCCCTCGATTGTAGGCTCGCGATGCAAAGAGGAATTATGACTTTTCGCGACCTTGGTCAAGTTGGGCTCTGTCGGAGTAGATGCAACTTGTCGAGTGAAGACCGGCGATGAGTTCTTATGTCCCCTTAGACCTAGATTGTCGCTTGATGGCACATGATCCTGATTCGGATCGATGGCAGGATCTGGAAGCTTGAGCGACCCGATGTCTGGGCTTTCAGCGTACTGGCGTGGCGAGGCAACGATACTGCCGTAACTTCCCACGGGGCCCGAGAACCGCGACCCTGGTGTTTGCAATGGCTGTTGCTCGGCAGTTTGGGTAGGTCGGTTGGATGGATCGTTATGGTCCGGCTGGTCGAATTGATGCGGTGAAATATTGGAAGACGCGGATGGGTATCGCATAGATTGGGATCGAGCCGAGAGTCCTGGTGTCCGATTTGCCGTTCGAAGTGCTCGGGTAATGGCTTTGATCTTCTTCTTGCCCGTCTATACACCCCGCACGTTTAGCGACTGGTTACCGTGTATGACGAAGAGACAGCACAGCTTACCTTATAATTAAGATACATCACCCTCCATTCCGGCACCAACTCCTTTTCCAGCTCTCTGTGAGTTTGAATTATGGTTAACCACTGGAATGTCTCCTTGGGATGTGTCATGAGACAAGAAGAGGGGAGGGGCACTCACTTGGCGAACTTCATCCTGGCGACGAAACGACTGTCATGGCATACCTCGTAGTGGTTGGAGGAGGGGAATGCGGGAGCCGAGTATTCAAATGGGAATAATCAGAGAAGTGCAAAGATGCACGAAGATTGCAAACGAAAATGCGAAACACAGATCGGAAAGAAAAGCGCAAAAACCTGCACGAAGCAGCGCCGCCCAGATAAGCGTGATTGGCGGTAGCCAAGCTGGTACTAGGCCAAGTTGGACATTCGTAAAAGACGTTGTGAAGTAGTTGGAGAAAAAAAAAAAAAAAACCTCTCGAATCGCCGAGAACCGGCGTCAAAGTAAGGAACGCCTGGGGATTTGCGCGCGTCTCGAGTACCGCGAGATCTAAATTGACGCCTCCTGTAGAGCTTGTCCCGAGGACATTTTCCAGTGAATCTTGCGACAATCAGAGAGCTTGACGCGAGCACGTGCGACTTCATGATGAGCTCATGCTTCCCGCTTTAATGCCTGAGGATGCCTTGCCATGCCTGAGCGTTCGGGTATTAACGCGTCAATTGATCAGCGTGGAATCTGATTGGTCGTAATGATAACCACGGACCCGTTGGGCCCAAATTCCAAAGGCGTTCTGGAATTTCAACTTTGATACTCTGTTCTTTGAATGGACTTCCTCCAACAACCTTGATCTCTGGTCTACACCCTGCATGGCACATGGCCTTTGTCACACACCGCTATGTATGCAGTCTCTTTTCAAATAAACTCGTCATTCGATACGAGATGAGCCGGGGCAATCACGAGAGCTTTGTTGCTTAAAACCAATCGTGAAGATCTACGAAGTACTTCCGGGTCCGGAATGCAGCCCAAGAATGTGCTCGGCGGGTTCTCATGGTGATGACTGGCTAGGAGAATATCTGTTCGTGCAACCTTACGCCCTATCTGAGTGAGATATCATATACCTCCTTGATCATCGCTCGTATGGTGATAAACTATGATGGAGTTTCATCAACCTTACCTCACGGTGCAAGAAAAGGCTTTCTGAAGGACAATGTGAAAAGTTTGTTTCAAATGACAACATCGACGGGCGGAACCATGCCATCGCAAGAAGCAAAAGAGGGAAATTTCAGTCGTTGGATTTCATTTCATTGCTCGACCTTACCACCCCGGTACGTATGCACAAAAGTATATACCGTAAGCAAGGGTGTCCTGTAAAATCTCGTTCATATCTTTATTCGATCCCCAGATGACCCCCAGGCCACTCAAAATGTCGAGCTCGGCTGCCGGGGCCCTGATACCCGTTATCATTCATATCTGACACATTTACCAGCGACCAGGACGGTCGAAGCGCTCATGACGGTCGAAGCGGTTGGGGTCGTACTCGTCAGCACCGTGGCCACGGACGTAGTGATCATCGTACATGTGCTCGGCGTTCTTCTTGGCGTGATCGTGGGCGCGGAGACGGTCAATCTCGTCCATGCCCTTGGTCTCTGCGAGCTTGTCGACCTCGGCACCGACGAGGGCCATTAGAGCCTCCTTGGCGAATGCGTGCTTGACGACCTTACCTTTTAACGAAACATGATTAGCACCATGGAGCTACTAGGTAATTGGAGGCTTATGGGTTGTGTAGAAGCGGATACATACCCTCCTTGCGCTGGTGGTCCTCCCAGGCCTTCATTCCGGCGAAGGAAGCAGCACCGGCAATCAGCTCGTGGCTCAAGTGGCTCTCATGGTGCTGCTCGCCGTACACCTGGCGGTGAGCTTCATCGGATTGTTCTAAGATAAGGTCAGTATTAGTCCGATTTAAAACATATCCGGTAGCTCGTGATATGATGGTGATGATTGGGTATGTATGGTATATGCGAACTGCCTGCATGGGTGGGGGGCAGGGCGGCATACACATGACGGGGAGGTGTATATGAAAGACACGACAGAAGACTTACCCCAGCCCCAAGCCATTGTCAATATATTATGTAGTAGGTGAAAAGGGGTATAGAATGCTAGTAGGCAAAAAGCGTGATAATTGGATGGAATCGGCACTGCTCAGCTCGGGGTGACGAGGCGATTCTTATAGCGGAGACGGTCACAACGGAATACTCCAGAAACACCGAAATAGCTATCTGTTCAGCTAAGGGTATTCAGGAGTAGCTCTCTTCATTACAACCCTCTCTGTCTCAGCTCCTACAAGCCCCACCGAATCGGTGGGCGCAGTGGCTGAGGGCAGCAGCCTACGGGGTGACTATATTGGGATAGTTAAAGGCGGATGGAGTCACGGCCCCTCCAAAACAGTGTTCGACCACGGATCATACCGACTACTCATTGAGTGATTTGCCCCTTCATCGAGTAAGTGGAGAGCAGATCGCACCGCCTGCTCTCGTCTCAGCCACTGGGTATCCTAGGGCGCTAGGAGAGGGGCACTTGGGACGAGCTGATCCAGTGAGATCATCGCCAGCAAAGTGTTGGCTGACCCCGAGAGCCGACATATGAAATTGAACGTAACAATTGGGACCAGTAAGAACAAAGGTGGTAGGGCTACAAAATGAACCCGAGCTCTGGTCGTATGGCAGATTGGTGCCGTCCAAAGTCTAGCGGACACGGATTTCTGCAGTCCTGGGACGCGAATAGAATATTTATTTTATTTTTTGGTTCTTTGGCTTAGCCGGTAAAGTGCTGCGAGACTACGATATACCTACTTCGGGGTCTATAGAAGTTCATCATAGCCTTGATCATAGAATTGCTACGTGCCTTTTCTCTCCTCGCCAAGATGCGAGACTCTAAGGGTACATATGTACTCTACTACAGTACAAAGTGTGTACAAACAGAAATAATACTTCCCTCATTGCCGAGCTCTCACGGCCCAAAGCCCATTCGCCCTGAAGGGTTACGAGTACATGCGCCCCACTATCGAATGAGGCGCCGATGAACAGGACCCATTAGGATCCATTCAGCCCTACTTCGTCTTCAGGTCAACGAATGAAACAACCAATACATAGTGGACCTTTGCAGTCCTTTACCACGCCTGCCTTAGCGGTACAATATTCCGCGCTCCTCCGGAATACACGGGACATCTTGGCCCCGTCCGAGTTGGGCGGCACATGCAGGCCGGTGTTGCCGAGCCAAGCTTCCCTTCTCCGAGGCTTGTCCGCGCCTTACGAGGCTGGAAGGTCCCCTCTTCTTGGGCATTAGCCAAAGGGGAGACTGGCGGTGAGTACAGGCCAGCTCAATTCCATTCCAGCTAGGAGGTTACCCATACACATTGACTGATGGCCCGAAGCTCATCAGAATGGTAAATGGCTCACCTTCTAGGTCTGCAGCTGCACGGTGGACGCGGACTTGAGGGGACTTCCATTGCGATGGATGGGTCTTGGCATTACGTACAGGCACCGACCCATGTGGCGCATGGCACAGCCACAGTGCAGTCGCAGACTCGGGAGTTGTTCTCGATGTTATTGTATGGAGGATGTTGATTATAGCATGAACGTCACTCATTGAAGAGGATTCTGGCTTTACGTTTGCCAGATGAGACCAGTTCAATGAGACACAATCTGGTTCTGTTGAAATGATCTCACAAGGTAGCCTGATGTGCGCGAACCCCAAGGAAATGGAAGGAGCTCTAAACCATACTGCTACAAAGAGGAGGATGTGGCCACAAGAATCTGGCGGCATTAAGAGCATTAAAGTGGATGTGTATAACTACTATATGTTAATGATCATGAGCCTCTACATAGCATCATGAGATCTTCTTGCATTCGTTGCGAACTTTTCTCCCACAGCCTCACGAATCATGAAAATGACAAAACCGGGCAAATATCGGCATGCCGAACAGCAGTAATGTCGTGAAAATACACGCTAGGATACCCAATATATAGATATTCGTTGATTCTGGGATGAGAGCTTCAATGGCTCATGGTCAAGACAAGACGACTATGGATTGGCAGGCACTTTCTGGTAGTTTTATCTAGGATATATTATGAATAGTTGGGCAAGCACGACGACATGCAAAGGTTACTCATCGAGAGGAAGGAAAGAAGCTTGTAATCGCAAGAAAGAGGAAATTTTAGATGCCTTACAGACCGAACCGCAAGGCCATCCTGCATCACCATAAACGCTATTGTACGGAGTACATAGTGGACATCAGAGCCAGCTTTGGAAATATCAACAGTAAAACTATACATGACCCGAACTGGAACGGCACATCAGGTTGCTGAACTGAACCCAAAATCTGCTTTAGGCCCTTTTTGTGTGAGTTTAAAGCTTCGGATCGTACATTGCCCGGCGGCGCCCAGGCATACAGCCTTGATGTACCTGCCTTTTTTCATTCAATCGTGTATCTGTTCAAAATCCTAGGACGATGGATTGAACAGTCATCGCTGTTTATTTTATGAAAACCATGCTTTCACATAACCGAGGCTGCTTGAGGCGAGTGTAATCTCGAATACGCACAGAGACAATCTGGCAAGATAAAGTTCATAGGTTGGAATACATTCTTGGAAGCCTGTTGATCCACGAA
Organism: Penicillium brasilianum; assembly: GCA_001048715.1. NCBI lineage: Eukaryota > Fungi > Ascomycota > Eurotiomycetes > Eurotiales > Aspergillaceae > Penicillium > Penicillium brasilianum. The sequence goes on along the minus strand of CDHK01000008.1, from coordinate 1,733,160 downwards.
CAGCATTCGTACTCTCATGAATTGAGGCTGTGACCATTAACCTTCCTGTGCGGTACTTCCGATTATCTCAACCCAGGCAGGAATTTAAAACCTGTAAAATTTGGACTTTTGGCTCGTGTGCCCAGGCTCGTCTGTTTATTATGTTGTCGCTCAATCCAAAAATCCATTTTCTTCTTTTTCCAAGCGTCTAATTCCACACGTCCATAGTGAACACGAATTTTCCGTGATTATGAGACACTACATACGGCGGACTATAGGGGGGAGAGGGCCATAACCCTAAAAAGTTCTTCAAAGAGTATTCACCACTTTCTTCCGCCCTAAGTACATTTCATGCTTAGTATATCACTATGAGATTAACGTAGAGATTAATTTAGGAACTATCTAGGAAAGTGTCTAGGAAAGTGCCTAGGAAACCGTCTAGGAAACCGTCTAGGAAACCGTCTAGGAAACCGTCTAGGAAACCGTCTAGGAAACCGTCTAGGAAACCGTCTAGGAAACCGTCTAGGAAACCGTCTAGGAAACCGTCTAGGAAACCGTCTAGGAAACCGTCTAGGAAACCGTCCAGGAAACCTTCTAGGAAACCGTCTAGGAAACTACCCCTCTATCTTAGTAACGATTGTAATAATTAATAGGATTAGGTAAAAAAGTTAGGCCGTAAGAAGTGTCAACATCAGATTACGGTTCATCTCTACATTGTAGCTCCAGTAATCTCATCAGTCATTTGATCTGAATCGATCTCGATTTTTTCGGTGCGGAAATCGCACTCAACCAAGGGTCTCCCCCTATCGTCCGCCGTAGTTGTCTACCATTGACCAATCAATCACAAGTAGGTGTATGCAGAGGAAGGGCAATGCATAACACGAGATAGCGCAGATCAGCCGAAGTTTAAACATGACGCCCCTTCAGTGTTCTAACCGACCTTTACCCCTTCCCGGGGCACCACACGGGCTGTTCGTACTGCATAGCGCAACCGACACAATCCCGCCTGCAAACCAACAACCAACCACCAACCCCACGGGGAGTGTTGCCTTTGAACGCCTTTGAATTACCAAACGCCTTGTCTACCTTTTGAAAAGGAGGCATAAGAGGAGAGCTCATTTGCGCTTCTCAAAAAGCAATTTTCTGACTAGCAAAATTGAAGGTCACCCTGCGCGTGAAGCTAGCCGGGATTGGAGGGGTCCTCCGGCCCTAACCCGCCACATCCGGACCAAGAGTCTTAGAACTCCACGAAATCACAAGTGATCTCACGGGGAGGGGTCGGAGTCTTTATCCCGGCTAATATGGCTATGATTGCTTCATATACTGTAACGTGTGGACTTTCTTGCCGAGATCAAGGGCCTGGGAGTAATTAACCACTGCAGGAAATCATGCGGGGAAATAAATGATATGTTTTAACAAGTTCGCCGAGGCACGTTCAGCATACCGTGGTTAAACACTCTCGGCTCTTCACTGTACACGATGCCGATAGTAAGTAACACGTTTCCCATGATACCGAGAGGCCTGGAAAATCAACTTGGAGTAAATCTAGGTCGTGTCTCGAAGCGTGGCTTCTAATTTTCAGATTGAGAGCGAAGAGATAATCGGATAACCGAAGACGATGCTTTGGGGGCTTTCAAGGCTGCCATATCAAATACTGGCCAAGACCGTCTATGGGCCGTGTGCAACGGGCAAAAGACGGAAATTTTGCGGGGCCGGGAAATCGAGTAAGCCATGTGGTGCAGTTTCAGACCGGGCAACATGTCGCCGATATGCTCTCATAAAGGGATGCGGACGAAAAGGTGATGATACGGCCCGATCAGGACGACGCAGGGTCGTGTGGGGTATGGAAAGCCAGGCACCAGCCAGTACTTGCATCGGTCGGGGTTGTTAGCTTCGGAATGAACAGCCAGTCACAGCGCGAGAATACTTTTAAATCCTTGTGAAGAAGTGCTCGGATGATGTCGAAGATGGCGAGATGCCCTTCCCCGCAGCATCCGACCTATCGGCATTGACCGATGTCTGCAAAAACCCATCATGACGGGCTCGGCTGGGGAGCGCCCCAGGGATGCAGAACTTCTGGAATGTTCATCACATCTCTCAAGCGCTAGTCACTAGTTGGTAGGAGGTGTGAGGAGTCCGTTGACGAAATTGTCTTTGGGAGACCCTTCTTGGGAGCACAATATCCTCGAGGCTAAATTATAAAGAGGCGATCTGCTCACCAGGACTCTCAAGTATATCAGTCTCATTACCCTTTTTACACCCTCTACTGACCAGCGTTTGAACTCATCGAGTCCGTCTGATCTCCATGTCTCGCCTTCTGTACGCGCTTGGTGCGCTGGCCCTGGGCCAAAGTGCGTTGGCAGCACCTCAACTTTCTCCTCGTGCTACTACCAGCTTGGATGCCTGGCTAGCCACGGAGACTACTGTCTCTCTTAATGGAATCCTCAACAACATCGGTGCCAGCGGCGCCTATGCCCAGAGTGCCAAAAACGGGGCTGTGATTGCCAGCCCCAGCACGAGCAACCCGGACTGTAAGTGGAGTGATCAACCTATGGTCATCATGTCTTGTATCGGCTTCTAACAGGCTCAGATTATTATACGTGGTCTCGAGACTCAGCCCTTACTTTGAAGGTCCTCATTGACCTCTTCCGTAATGGAAATCTGGGATTACAGACCGTCATTGAGCAATACATCAATGCACAGGCTGCTCTCCAGACCGTATCCAACCCCTCCGGAGATCTGTCCAACGGTGCTGGTCTTGGTGAGCCCAAGTTCAATGTAGACCTCAGTGCATTCACTGGCTCCTGGGGCCGTCCTCAACGTGATGGTCCTGCTCTACGTGCTACTGCACTAATTGAGTTCGGTAACTGGCTGATCGTATGTCCTTTTCCCTGAATATTGATAACTTCAACTCACCCTTCCAGGATAATGGATATTCCAGTTACGCGGTGAACAATGTCTGGCCAATTGTCCGCAATGACCTGTCTTACGTTGCTCAGTACTGGAGCCAGTCCGGCTTCGGTAAGTCTCTCGTGATTACAGCCAATCTCGTGGACCACTACTAACCATTCTCAAGATCTCTGGGAAGAGGTAAATAGCATGTCCTTCTTCACCGTTGCCAGCCAGCACCGTTCCCTCGTTGAGGGGAGTGCCTTTGCCAGTAGGGTTGGCGCATCCTGCTCCTGGTGCGACTCGCAGGCTCCACAGATCCTCTGCTACATGCAAAGCTTCTGGACTGGATCCTATATTAACGCGAACACCGGTGGTGGTCGCTCTGGAAAGGATGCAAACACCGTTCTAGCCAGTATTCATACTTTTGACCCCGAAGCAACTTGCGATGACATTACCTTCCAGCCTTGCTCTGCTCGGGCCCTCGCAAACCACAAGGTTTACACTGACTCGTTCCGTTCTGTCTATTCTCTCAACTCTGGCATCGCCCAGGGTGTTGCTGTTGCCGTGGGCCGCTACCCTGAAGATTCGTACTATAACGGTAATCCGTGGTTCTTGTCTAACCTGGCCGCTGCTGAACAATTGTATGATGCGATTTACCAATGGAACAAGATTGGTTCCATCACAATCACCAGCACGTCTTTGGCCTTTTTCAAGGACATCTACAGCTCCGCTGCCGTTGGAACTTACGCCTCGGGTAGCTCCACCTTCACATCTATCATCAACGCCGTGAAGACCTATGCCGACGGATATGTCAGCATCGTGCAGGCTCACGCCTTCACCAACGGTTCCCTCTCTGAGCAATATGACAAGAGCAGCGGTCTTTCGCTTTCCGCCCGTGATCTTACTTGGTCTTATGCCGCTCTTCTTACTGCAAACATGCGCCGCAATGGCGTTGTCCCACCTTCCTGGGGCGCCAAGTCCGCCAACACGGTCCCCTCTTCTTGCTCCACGGGCTCTGCCACGGGCACTTACGCTACTCCCACTGCAACCTCATGGCCCAGTACCCTGACCAGCGGAACCTCAGTTTCGACTACCTCAACTTCTACTTCTACCACTACCTCTACCACTACCTCCTCCAGTTCTTGCACTACCCCAACCTCCGTTGCCGTGACCTTCGATGAGCTTGCCACCACCACCTACGGCGAGAACGTTTATATCGTCGGTTCGATCTCGCAGCTGGGTAGCTGGAACACCGCCAATGCTATCGCGCTGAGCGCCAGCCAGTACACTTCCAGCAAGCCCTTGTGGTTCGTGACCGTTAACCTCCCCGCTGGTACTACGTTCCAGTACAAGTATATCCGCAAGGAAACGGACGGCTCGATTGTCTGGGAGAGTGACCCTAACCGCTCGTACACCGTTCCTGCGGCGTGTGGAACCACTACCACTACTGAGAGCGATACCTGGCGGTAGATTGAATGTGAAAATATCTTGCGGTATCAATAAACAGAACGTGCCTGGGCACACGAGCCAAAAGACCAAATCTTGGAGGATTTAGATTACTGCCTAATTTGAAACAATTAGAAGTAGTGTTACTGGCAACGCAGGCCCGATTCGGTTGATTTTTTTCAATTTCCATGTCATTTCAAAATATTATATGATTGCATTTCTCATAAACTAAGCCCCAAGAAACTAGATATGAGGTGCCTTATGTGTTGCCAGCGTTGCGCGGCAAACACGTACCGCACCTCATATAGCTATGGTGGCTTGCACTCACGCTATTCGTGAAATGCGCTAAACATGAAATTTGAGAAAAGTTCGCGGTGCGCATAGAAAAACAGAATCCTCTGAGTGCCCAATCCTCTGAGTGCCCAATCCTCTGAGTGCTCAATTGAATCGCGCAAATCAACGGAATTCGGGGGAATTGGTATCCGCCGCATTGTTGCTTGTCTGACGTACCGACGCTATGTCGAAATTTCTGGGATTCATGGCAAGGAATGCGGAGATGTCTGAGATCGCAGGTCTGCGCAGCTCATTGTTGACCGCGATGCGTGGGTACTGAAGGCCAACAAGAATATAGTTGGTGAGTGCGATTGCGCGCCATTGCGACTCGGGCATTCTTTCGAGGGTCGTATTGCAGTCCCTCGAAACCTTCGCGAATCTCTTCACCAACGCATGAAAAACGGGGTCTGTTTCCTCCTTCAACGCAGCTTCTTTCTGAGACCAATCTTTTCTGTTTAGGTACTTATTGATCTCCCCCGCGGCCTTTGCGACCTCCCTGAGTGTCGTAGCGCAGACTCCGGTCACTGACGCGAAGCGCTCTCGTGTGAAGGAGATGGCATCGTGTCCCTTCAATCCGCAGAGTGGTTCCCATAGGCCATTTCTGTCCACAATGTCTGTATTCATCTTGGTGGCAATGAGATTGTAGATGTCGCTGATCGCTGGTAAAGTACCATTCATGTCTGGATCTGTCACGACTGATACCTGAGGTCCAACTTCACTGTCGCTGTCCTTTGGCTTGGCCGCACTTGTATCCTGTGCAAGATCGGTGAGGGTTTCGTCAATGATTAGGCCGAGCGGACGGGATTGCTTTGTGGGTGGAGCCATTTTGTAGTGGGTGAGGTTGGGACAAGCAGGATGTTTCTGCAATATAAGATGGTAAGGATGAGAATGAGGTTGATGCGGTAGTTGAGACTGCCTGAATAAGATCGGGTTCGCAACAGTGAGGTTAAGGAGGCGAGATGAGTAGAATGAGGCTACGATTAGTGTAGTAATTGAAATTGTCAGGAAATGATGAGGTTCGTAAGAGAGAGATAAAGGAGGCAAGATGTTAGAAGGATGGTGAGTTTGATGCAGGAGTTAAGACTGTCAGAATAAGATCAGGTTCGTAACAGTAAGGGTAAAGAGGCAAGATGATTAGAATAAGGATGAGATTAGCATGATAAGATTAAGTTCATAACAGAGAGGTTAAGAATATAAGATAATTAGAGTAAGGATAAGGTTAATATAGTAAATTAATTTATTAGAATAAGATCAAATTAGTAAGATAGTAGGTAAGGAGATTATTCAAGCTATATACATGAAATAGGAGATATTTTAGAGTAAGAGATAAGTGAGAGATATCTAAGAAGAAATATTTAAGAGAGGCGTAGTGTAGCATAATACATAGTAAAAGATAACACTACATATCATAATAGCGAAGATGATCTGCTCCGGGCCCCTTTTATGTCAGAACAGGTTAGATAAAGTGGCAAGAGTGGACATTAGGGAGGGAAAGCTACATGACTAAACTAATACCTAGACATAAGTTAGTAGGATTATAGCCTGATAATAAACCCAGTCATATACCTAGCTCGGCCCAATGGATCAACAGTATATGTCTTATGCCTAAAACGCCCTACAGTCATCGCTTTCCTCTTTTAGTATTTCTGTCAATTCGAGGCTCTATAGGAGTTTAGATTCAGAAGATTGGCCCCGAAAACCTTAATAGCTAGATTATGGGCTGCTTGAAGTGTCAAGGAATTTCTAGGCACAGCCACACTCGATTATCGTAGCGATAAGAACAGCCCACGAGAGCCACAACCTTAAACCCGCCCCCCTCCACTGGTCCCCCTCCAAGCTCCTCTGAAGCTACAAAGATAGCTTCCGCCAAGCTTGGATTGTCTTGAGTAGGCGAAGGGAAGAGCTTAGCTCCTCAAAGCTATCTACCATGCCGACAAAAACGCCCACACAGTCCGACTTCCCCTCCAACCTTACCGTCACCATCACCCTCCCACCTTCGGCTTCTCCCTCCACACCAACCCCGAACATCCTCCTCCTACTCCACGGAATCGGCGACACGGCCGCAGGATTCACCTCCTTCGGTCGCGCCATAAACCTCCCCGAAACAACCGTCATCACCATCCAAGCTCCAGCCCCGGTCCCCTTCGACATCGGCGGCTTCCACTGGGGCGACGATGTATCCTTCGACAGCCGAACCGGCGCGCTAGACATGGACGCAGGGTTCAAGCGCAGCACAGCCCTCCTCGCAAACGAAGTTATCCGACAGACCCTCGTGTCAAAATGTGGCTACCAGCTACGCGAAATCATGATTCTGGGATTCGGGCAGGGAGGCATGGCAGGTCTCGCCGCTGCGCGAGAACTGGGCAGCTCGGATGGTAAGGAGAGCCGGGAGCGGGCGAGCGGGTCTCTTTCTGGCGTGATTTCTATTGGGGCGCCGTATGCGCTGTCGGGTGCGCGATCGGGCGCAAAGAATTGCACGCCGGTGTTGCTAGTTTCTGGGCGGGACTCGGAGGTTGTATCTGATGAGGCGGTGCGGAGGACAAAGGAGGTGTTTGAGTTCGTGGAGGTTAGTCGGTATGCTCGCAAGGGGGATGGGATGCCTTCAAATCGGGATGAGATGCTTCCTGTGATGCAGTTTTTTGCGAGGAGGTTGCGTAGTCGACAGGGCGTGCCAGAGGGTAGTGTTGAGATTGGGTGATACCCTGGCTTTCTGCCTGGTTGTCTTTATGATGTATGAAATCTATGAACTGGTATAGAAAGTAGATAAAAGTTCGATTTGTGTATCACTATGAAGAATGGATTTTGACACCTTGTGGATTCCAAAGCTGTCGCTTCATGAAAGGCATTAGAGTATAATTGTTTATTGTTTTCAGAACGTAGTCCATTGAATTAAATGTATAAATTATGTGTACATCCTTCAGAAAATCTGTCCCAACTATCGTATGACAAACCACATGTCAATTCAAGACACAATCAGGTCCCATTTCCGCAAATCTCACTCCATCATAAGTATATTACACATCTCGTCCTCAAAGCAGGGCCCAAGCACCAATCGCCGCACCGGCAACCGCCATCAACGGACCGGCCAAGGCATTACCAGCATTGGTCGTAGCAACCGGGGCCGCAGAGCTATTATTAGTAATAGCCGTTCCATTGGCAGCACCAGAAGCCTGCACACTGGAAGACAGGGTTGCAGCCGCCGTCGTCGCCGGTGTTGTCTCGCTAGCCGAAGTGCCGGTTCCAGTGGCACTGCCGGCCGTAGTGGAAGAGGCGACGCTAGTCTCCTTGCTCGTCGAATCCGAAGCGGTAGACTCTGCAGTCGTACTCTTCGAAGTGGTGGCAGTCGCAAGCGCAGAAGAGGGCGTGAAGCAGGACAGGTATGAGGTAGTGCGGACCTTGGTGCCCGTATAGAGAGGGCATCCAGGCTCGTCCGTTTTGGCGGGAGCGCGACCGCCGCCGCAGTCGAGAGGGTCGCAGACTTCGCCAGTATCCGGGTCGTACCAGTGGACGATTTGGTCTTCACAGGTGGTGAAGCTGTGGGTGGAGCAGCCGACAGCGAGGGCGTTGCCTGCCAGCATCAGCAGTGGCAGAGCGGTGGTGAGCATTGATTTGAGGAGCATATTGGATGTTTGCAATTTGCCAATTTGGGTTCGAGATGGAGGTGGAGAACAGTTCCAAGTGTGGTATCTGTAGGGTTGATTGATATGGGAATCTGGGGGAGGGAAAGAGATCGATGATGGGGAAATTATTAGAGAGTTATACGATATTGACTGGCATAGCCTCAATTCTTAGTGGCTACAGCATGAGTCAGGAGAGTTCCGCTCAAACCTTGATGGTTCTATTTTGAAATTACAGAGTCGCATTGCGAGAGTACCATTGCAGGGTTCCTTGGTGAAGATGACTGTAGTGAGCCGCAAAGGCCCACTGGTTTACCCCTGGACCCGAGTCGCTTCGACCGCTTCTTTGAAGCGATTGGCTAATTCGAAATAGGACCATCGAGCCCTGGCTCTGTATTGGTGGCCTTTGCGAGCTACTCCGGGGCTCCATCTGTTATGGATGTTAGCGTCTCTTGGCGTTAGGGTCCAAAAAAGCTTTTCAAGTGCCTCTGGTGCCGACTGCCGAGTATCGTAGACGCTCTTTTCCTCCAGAATTTGGGTACTAAGAGGGGACATCAAAGTGATCTTATACAATTGGAGGCATGGCATTTTGGACATTGTGATAATTGGGTAGAAACATACGCGAAAAGCCCAATGCAAGCTTGTCTTGACCTACCTACGCCAGCTCCGCCTCGATAATACTTTGTTGCCCTGGACTAGGGGGTTTCCAAAACTTCATGACTCGACATCCAGCCACAGTCAACAGCCTCTCCCAATGAGACTGGGTTCGCTCCATGCCGCAGTGAATCGCTAGCATCATCCAGTCTCCCAACGACGGGATCGGCTCGGCCTCCATGTCGGCGAGAATGACTTCTTCATTGAGAAGTTTCGAGTAGCCCTTCTTCATGGCCTCTTTTAACCGTTGCAGAATCTGGTGACATTGGCGGTCTGCCCAGTCATGTAAAACGAATTTCATGTAATATGCTCGTGCACCTAAGACATTCGAAGCTTAGCTTAATAGTCCTCCTGGGAGTGGGGCTTGATGGTATTACCTGGGACAGGCTGGAGCCCAAAGAGATCAATTGCTTGACACTCAATCCCAGAGCTGGGATTCCAACCATCCAGGACATGTGGCAAGTCTTCGAAAATGAGACGACCTGGCGTACTAATATTCCAGATCATGTCCTCGTCCACCAGCCACGTCAACTAGGAGTATACCTCCCTTCTCATCCTCAAATCCATCAATGATGCGTTCCTGAACGGGGAACCAATCAACCCAAGCAGGTAAATTGGCTCTTCTGCTTACCATATGAATGTAGAATTCATCCGTTTCCTCGTGCTTTTTAGACATCAAACTCCACATTGACTCCTCGGTGTTCTCGACGTATTGAAATAGGCCTTGATTCGACTCAAGAGGAGTTTGGAAGCCTCTTTCACGAAAATATTCGGGCGCTTTGGAGTATAGAGGCATACAGACGTCGAACCTTATAGACATAGGGTTAATAGAGACATGAGGCTTGGAAAGATCGTGAACGATGAGGACGTACTGAAACTTAAGCACGGCAACAGCGCCTGGATCACTCATATACCGAGTCATCGCGTTGGCAGCGTATTCCCTAACTTCATGCTCGATAATGTAACCGAGCCCCGTGAGGACACGCAGGACTCGCTCTGCTAATGGAAAAATGGACGTTATTCGATGTAGAATGGCCATGACCAGTTGGAGCATAATCACCTGCGAACGCTGGGTCGGCGTTCTTGACACCAGCCAGCTCCTTCAAGCTGGCAGGTCTATTCCTCTCCGTGAGGGTGTTGAATATGTCCAGATCAACAGCAACCCTGACACAGAGGATTCGAACGGGCTAGAGTAGCTGTTAGACGTATCTTGAAAGCTATAACGCCTCTATATTTCACGGACAGAAAGCCCTCTGAGTAAACTTCCCTCCTGTGGTGTTTCAAGTGCTTGGACTATTTTGCGAGCAGCTTTCAAGGCGGCCAGCCGGTAAAGGTCACAAGGGTCTCGCTTGAAGTTCCCAGCTGCTCGACAAAGTTTGCTGAGTAGGTTATCTAGATCTCCGGGCTCATTCATGTCAGTGGACGATGTTCGTAGCGTATTAGTTGCTTGCAATAAATAGAGGAAGAGGTCAAGACTGGGCAATATCAAAGGTATTTGATCTCCGGTGACACGAGCAGAATAAAGTCGTACACTTTTGACTCGAATTTCCGAGTAGTACATTGAGCACATCTTGTAACATGGGCTCCCTTTTTTGTCGCACATTCGATAGTTCGTTCCAATGATAGCTACCTAACCATTCTTGAGTGATAAGTGGTAAATTGTTCGATTCTTTCTAAATCTGGGCGAACAGCTACCTAAGATAAAGCTACGTTGGGTGACGCCAAAACATACATGTAAGCCACCATGGCGTAACAATGCCGGCTGTAAAAAAAGACAGCGTCCTCGCTGTAGGTGGGATCCGGATCCCCGAACGCATCATGAAAATTCAAAAACGAACGCGTTCCACCTCGTCGCTCAGCGGAATTCGTCACTCGAATCGTCAGGTATATCCGCAGACTCCGGCTACGGTTCCTCAGGCTTCGGTTTGTGGTTGCGATCATTTTGACGGAGAAACACGGGCATGTCAGTTATAGCCGGTTGTCTGAATTGGGGGTTCGCGGCCAACGTCGGGTACTGTAGAGATACCATGATCCAGTTCGCGAGTGCCGCCCTGCGCCAGTGGGACTTGTGGTCGGAGATGTCCTGTGTCAGAAATGTATGACGTCTGTGAAGGTGCGCATCGCAAAGCTAGTGGACGCCTTTTTGTGGTAAAGATCTTCTCCTATTTCTATCTAGGATGACATTAACGGCACGATAGAAAAGTTCATGGCACGACGAGGCTAGTCCTAAGGAGGAAGACCCCCTTTTAATATAAAGCACTACATTCGAAATACATAAGTTACCTACCGAGTTCTCTATATAACTCACATTAATACTTCTCGCTAATATCGTTAGCGACTATATACGCGACCTCTATCTATTTGTCCCTATAATAGACTAAGTCAATATTCTACTCCCCCTCCTACTAAATCGCCCTCTTTTACGGTCTTTTATATAGTCTTTTCTACGGTCTTTTCTACAGTCTTTTCTACAGTCTTTTGAACGGTCTTTTGAACGGTCTTTTGAACGGTCTATAATAACACCCAGTAATGCATGCCCCCAGTGGCCCCTGTACATCCCGTCTATCTATTCAGATCATTGGCAAGTCATATCACATCAGAAAAATCCCCATACTACAACCCTCACTTCTTGATTCCAATCACAGCAAGATTCCGCGGACTCTCGCTATACTCAAACACAGGCTCAACCCAGCACTCCTTGACCGAGTCATGCTCTCGCAAGAACTGCCAGCGATCCACGACGATGACCGCCTCCACAACCTGCGCACTAAAAGCCATCAAACTCCATACGACGCTCAGATTCTTTTTCGTGGGGAAATAATCCGCCTCGTAGCTTTGAATCTCTTCGTCCGTCATCGTCGCAATGTGCTGTTGGACCTTTGCACGATGCTTGGGGTCTCGCAAGAGTCTAACTGTTGCGGCGCGCACATACGCAGTGAAAGATTCGAATGCACGCTTAGGGAGTGATCCGATGATGACAGCCGCGGTTGTTTTGGCGCCCTCGTCATCGGCATAGAGATCCTCTGGAATCCCGGGTTTGGGCGCAACCCCTCGGTCGACGAAGATGCGTTGCAAAAGCGCGCGGAAGTGATGCCGAGCGAAGAAGCGTTCGCTATCATCGTGGCCCCAATTATACGGTGCTTGCACGGCCATCATGCGTGCCGTGATGTTGAACTTCATACCGACAGCGCCGGGGCTTTCGTATGTCTCGAAGTATTTGGACATGGGGAAACCGTGTGGATCGTAGGAGTTTCCAGTTGCTTGGAGACGGGGGTGAAGAGAGCAGAGGACGGGCAGTTTGTACGTTGCTGGACCGAGGCGTTCGGTCATGAGGTTGTAACAGCAGCCGATCATGGCGACTGCTACCACGGAGGGGTTGAGGATTAGGGAGCGGACGCCGTGGTGGACGAGGTTGCCGCAGGAATGGAGGGAGACGACCATGACACGGGCATCACTTTTTTGCTGCTTGTCTGATTCGATTGTTATGGAGGTGGTTGTTACGTCTATGGTGGTCTCACTCGGTGTAGTTGCAGGAGATGGATTAACCACGTGGTCGATTATGGGCTCGAGGTATCCGTCTTGAATATTGTGTTCGATGTAGCTGATAGTACCCCGGGTGTCGATCTCGTGTTCAGGTTTCTGCTTTTGTCCTCCCTTGGTGATCGAGCCGAGTAATTCGTGGGGTTCGAGGGTGATCTCGCCCAGCATCTTGAAAGTAGTGACATCCTCCTGGTCGTCCACAGTCTCTCCTTGAACTGGAACATTTGGGGAAGTCTGCGACTCTGCCGTTTCAGATTGCGCCACCGAATTATCAGATGATGCCACTTCCGGCGTGCCATTGCAGTCATCGCATGACTTTTTGCGATTGTGCACATACACCGTCTTAGGCTTCTCCCTCTCCCGCAGCTTGGCCGAAACGTCCATGCCCATAGCACCGGCGATATACTGATGCTTCCGCTCAATTGCAATGATATGTTTATGAAACGGCGAGCTGGCCAGCGTTCGCCCCAGATAGTTCTGTCCGGACCCAAAATCCACAATATGAGACACCGGTTCACCGCGACACTCGCCCACGGTATCAGATAACGATGCGACGTAGCCGGAGAAGTATTTGACCTCGTGTTCCTTCTTCGTCTTCATACCGACAGCCACATGTCTCGGGAGTTTCGTTTTCTTCGAAGCCGCCAAGTCAAATTCCCGGCGAAGACTAAGTCGACGAACTTGGTGAATGTAGTCCAGCAGGCTCTGCGGAGGAAATGCGCCGTCTTTCCATGTTCGAGCGCCTGCGCTGGCGTCTCCGTCGGTCGCGTTTGCGCGCAAAGGCCCAATATCTTCTCGCAGAAGCAATTGCAGTATATCGTGAATGTCATGGTGTTCGAAAAATGCTCGCCATTCTTCTGGGAGAAGAGTCGTGTATAGATCGGGCTCGCGGGTCAAAAAATCGAGGATGTGCACGCCACCGCACAGGTTCATGAATAGGAGATTGGTCGTCGCGAAGCCAAGGAGCTCTTTGACATAGATGTCGGGATCCTCCCACTCTTCGGAGAGTGGAAGGGGGCGACTGCGAGCCATTGGAAGAGGGGGCTGTAATTTGTCTTGCGCAATATGCAAAAAACCAAATTGAATATCGCGGGGAACTGTTATCTTTTTTATCGGCGACCCGCTGAGTCAGGCCTAGCCCAGCAGCCCTCGATGGGGAAGTATGCGGTCGATAGTCTTGAGTCTAGCAATGTATCTATAACATGGTATATCATGCAAATATTGCCGTTGGATTATCGGATGGCTAGTCATATCTTAATCTAAATAAATACTTCTCTCAGTCTATTCATCTTCTATGCTGATCCTCCTGTGCTTCACCGATTACCGCATGCGCCAACACGTGATCTTCAACTTCCCCGGAGCTGCCAGCTCTCCGTCCACATCATTCCCGATCCAAACAACCTCCTAATCCAATACACATCACCAACCATGGAGACAACAGACCCCTTCCTCCAGGTCCAAGCGTAAGCACCTCTCCTCTCTCCACCTCCATAACAGACCCTATCAAAGTCCAGCAAATCTAACCCACCCTCCTCAACTCTCAGGGACGTCCTCGCAACCCTCCAAACCAGCCGACCACTCTTCTCCTCATACCTCCGCATCCGCTCACTCGCCAAATCCCCCAACAACCCGGAACTCAACCAATCCCGCACCGAACTCGAAACAACGCTCACAGAACTCACCGCTGACCTCGACGATCTCGTCGAATCCGTCCGCGCAATCGAACAAGACCCCTACCGCTTCGGCCTCGAACTCGACGAAGTCCAGCGCCGGCGCAAACTAGTCGACGATGTGGGCGGAGAAATCGAGCAAATGCGCACCGAGCTGGCGCAGGCAGTTTCCGTAGCGCCGGTCCCCGAACTACCGAATCCGACGGAATTTGATGCCGCGCTGGATGAGGAGGAGGGTGGTGGGCGCGGGGATGATTACTATGCGTCGCTGGAGCAGCAGAGGCAGACGGAGTTGATGCATGAGCAGGATGAGCAGTTGGATGGGGTGTTTCAGACGGTGGGGAATTTGAGACAGCAGGCGAATGATATGGGGCGGGAGTTGGAGGATCAAGCTATCATGATTGATGAGGTTGATACGCTTGCGGATCGGGTTGGTGGGAAATTGAATAATGGGATGGCGCGGATACGACATATCGTGCGCAAGAATGAAGGTAAGCAGTATCCTCTAACCTTCGAAGCTGGTTCGCCTAGCAGGCGGTTTGACATCAAGCTATATGGAATGCAACTGTGCAGGGTTGTGACAACAAATGGGAATCATGAAATTCAAACAAGCTAACTTTTTCCCTCTCTTCCTTAGATACATGGTCATCCTTTTGCATCGCGGCGTTGATTTTCGCCCTCGTGCTATTATTAATTCTCGTTATCGTCCTGTGATAGTACATCATATGGGGCGTGACAAATCGGACAAACCACCATCATCACATGGAGCATGGGGTTTGACGTTCTCCGGGCAGGCAATTCAAATCGAAATTGATTTTAGTTGCGAGCCTTCTTGGCGGGGGGCTGGTCATCGCCCTCATCTTCATCTTCATCATCCTGCTCCATGAGCTCCTCCATGGCCATGCCCTCGAAGTCAAAGGGAACCTCGAACGATTGAGCTGCACATGAAAAGGCGACAAGTCAGCGAGCGGTTCCTAAATGC
This sequence comes from Penicillium brasilianum, assembly GCA_001048715.1. Classification (NCBI taxonomy): domain Eukaryota; kingdom Fungi; phylum Ascomycota; class Eurotiomycetes; order Eurotiales; family Aspergillaceae; genus Penicillium; species Penicillium brasilianum. Next base: position 1,718,047 of record CDHK01000008.1, on the reverse strand, counting down.
TATTTGGGGCCTTATGTGTCTCTGGGTTTGACATACCGTAATACTTCAAGGCGTTGGCCCAGAGATCCCCGGCGAGGAGAATGGCGAGCTCCTCACCCTCGGTGCAGATCTCAGCATCCTCGAGGTCATCGACGAGAAGCTCGAAATCATCATCCTCGTCATCCTCCTCGTCCTCATCGTCATCGGGAACCTCTTCACCGTTGGAGATCTTGGCCCAGCGCTCCTCATCTTCCTTCACAGCCTCCTGGTTCTGCTCGGCAGAGATGGCACGGCCGCGGTAACCGAAGAAGGAGAAGAAGCTGGTACCAGTGGGGCTCTCATCCTCATCATCGGACAGCTCAGCCTCCATATCGACATCGTCCTTCATATTCTCGATATCGCGTTGCTCGAGCTTCTTGACGAGAGCCTTATACTCGGGCAGCGACTTCCGCTCGCCACCCTTCTTCTCGGCGTCGAAGAGGTCACAGGCAGCGTCGAGCAGACCCTTGGTGGGGTCAAGCTCAGCCTCCTTCCAGTTGATGCGGACGGGGTCGGAAACAAGGCCCTCCCAGACACGGCGCTTGCCGCTGGAGGTCTTCATGACTTGCTTGCGCCAGTAGAACTCCTTTACGAGCTTGGCGTTGTCAAAGTAGGAGTTTTCCTCGGGGTCGAACTCGAAGGTGAAGCGCAAGCTGCGGGGCTCGCCCTTGCCCTGAGCATCGACCTCGAAGCGCTCGACGTTCAATCCCTTGAGGGCCTCACCAATGATTGCGGCATCGTCCTGCAGGATATACTCTTCGATCTCGGCGGGAGCGCTGTCAAAGACGCGGGCCCAGAAGTCGGGCTTGACGCTGGGCAGAGAAATGACCTCCTCGCGCTTCTTAAAGGCGGGGGCAAAGAGAGCGACGGACTGGCGCACTAGTGAAGGAAGTGTTAGCGAAGATTCAGTGTTATTGTTTTTCAGCGCATGTATGCATTTAGAATCAATCGATAGAAATAAAGCATCGCATCGCGATATCGGCCACATTCCTGTCACAGCTCGAAGCTCGACAGATTGACGAAGAAAAGTAAAATCAAACTCAATATTCGCCAGAAGTAACGAATATGGTGAGGAAGGTAAATCACTTACTCTGCTCAAGCTCAGCACGCTCAAGCGCCTCCTGAGCATGACTGAACTTGCTCCGAGCCTCCTGAGGAATGGAGGGGAGCTCAATGCGCTCAAGAAGAGACTTGTCGTCACCGGACATTGTGTTGGCGGGGTACGGAAACTTAAAACGTAGAGATGAGCAAAGGGGGGGCGGGTTCGCAAGCTCTCAAGTGGTAATCAATCAAGGAAGCTTCCTGATTGACAGCTAGCAAGAGTAGAGTGTGTGAGGGTTAAGGAAGAAGAAGAAGGGAGGAAAAAAGGTTGGGAGAAAAGAGAGATGAAAGGAAAAGGTGGAAAGGGAGGGGAAACTAAAAAAAAAAATCTTCTGGCAAAAATTCTGGCAGATCAGCACGGAGCTTGTCGATGCGCGCGGTCGAACCTTTCGCTTTGGGGCGGGCGGAGAGGGCAAGAGGTACTTGGGTCTACGGGGGAGATACTTTGGTCGTGGCGCTGTTTACACGTGGAGTCGAGGTACTGCAGTTGTAGTGAGAATGTACCCCACGCGGTCTCGCTGGGCAACGGAGTGGACGGACGGGATGCGGGCCTGAGGTGTCATGGGTGGAACTTTTCGTTCATTTGCGGCAAAAAGTCTTATTAATTGATTAGTTTAGGGCTGTGAGGGACTTGGGGTAGCTTGTAGCTATATGTAGTACCCTCGAGACTTGAATGTAAGGGATATTATAGCTACAATGCACTATTCATTCCAAGCTAACGTCCCCAGCCCAGCTCTTCAAGCTCTCAAGCTCCGTACCGTGGCTGGCCCATTCAGTGTCCACACCACAGTCATAGTCATCTATAATCCCAGCACGGCGCGTACATATAGCCTAGTAACAGCTCCTTCAAGCCTCAATCAACATTCGCCACCCCCTTCAACTGTCCTACGCCATAGATTATCTGCAATCGCCTATCGTTACTATACTCACCAACCCAATCCTTATCGCACCCATACAATTGGATTCTTCCCCCCAGTAGATTGCTTTTTCCGACCCCATCCGTTCTTACCTATCTCGCTTGAGCGGAGCCCTGAAGAAAGGCAAATACACTCCTTGGTGCCAGTAGGTTATTTCAACTCCATCTCTTGCGGGATCTACGCTCTTATCTGCGTTATCATGTTACCCTCAACGTGTAGGTATGCCGGCGACGGGTGCGGACTTGAATTGTTGGCATTGCGCCGGATTGGGGGGTTCGTTTCTGTTCCTGGAGGCTGCTTACTGATAACCATTTTACTAGGATGATCTTGGTAGCTATGTTCTCATTGGGTTATCGTGTCAGGAGCGGTCTTGGGTGGTGTGATTGGTTGGATAAGGGGTTGTCTTGTTATAAATGCGATGGCGTGCTTGGGAGGAGCTAGAGAGGTCGGTGTGTTCGCTTTGCTAGGTCTGTTATATCACTCAGCTGCTGAGATTTTTGAGCGATAACGTGAGCTAGAGAAGGAGGTACTGATATTGATGTCGGGCTAGAAGCGGAGGATGGAGTTGTTCGATCTTCGTTTGTTGAACAACCAAGTGCAAAGTATAAGATCTAATAAGAATAACGATATCTCATTTTGGGTCTTATTTTTTTCTGAGAAAACATATTCCAGATAGAGTAAACTTCACTCCTCAGCGAGGTATGAATATTGAAAATAATAGTAGAAAGCACCATCCATAAAAGCAAAATCAAACTTTTTTTCGGGGAATCAGATAAGAAGAGAGATAAAAGGATATCCCCAATGCCCGACAACCGAGGCATATGGATCTGTCGGAATCAGAGAGTAGAAGAAAGTAACAAGCCACAACGGTGATATAACCGTTCGAGAAATCCCATAATTCCCATGCCCATTCGCCAACAATGCAATGATTAGAGCCCTCAAGGCAGTAACCCATAAACAAGAACAGTAGAAAGAACAGGCTGCGAGGCAGGTTCGACATGCACAGACAACATCACCGTGCACGTCTGCCGGGGATCAAACAGTCGTAAAAGAATCGAGAAAGCGGGGAACACAATACGTGCTGCTAACCCCACTTCCACCCTCCCAATCGCATGGTCATCAGCGACTCGGGCAAACATGACAGTAAGGAAAGACGCAATCAGGAAGCCTCAAAATCATACGCTTGCTTCCTTTCAAAGCATCCAATCCAGTCCGTTCGCCTCTTCTTCCACGGGGAATACCTCACGTGCATACTCCTCCATATCGCGCCATCCCTGCCACAAATGCCTCGCCTCGTCCGTCACCCGCAAAGACACCACTCCACCGGGACCTTGCATCATCCCCGCGCCGGCACCCTTTCCACCGGCCGGACCCAAACCCTTCGGCGATCCGGCAGCGGGTTGTGAGAACTCGGGCTGCGGGAAGTATGGCGCATCGCACTCGCCGAAGAGCAACTCCAGCGCCTCCAACTGTTCCCGGTATCCGGGAGGGATCTTGACTTTAATTTCGATCCTAGGCACGCGCACGTAGCGGCAGGGTCGATTCAAGGCACGGGAGAAGGCGGCGCAGACTTGATTTGGTGAGAGGGTCTCGAATGTGAGTGCGATACTACGATGCGCATTCGATATTAGTATGCGTGAAGCTTATCGGTACAAATCAGAATCACTCACCGATGGCCGTGCCACTTCTTAGGCCCATCCTTGAAAATCTGCAACAGTGTCGGTCCCACATCGTGCTCGGCATCTAACCAGGGCAAAGGCGTCTCGGGATCAAACGGCGCCCGCCACTCGAAACTCCCATCATCAAGCAACTCCATCTGGAACAGCGGGTACGGCAGACTGGTGAAATTATTATTGTAGATACCCGCGTAGACAAACGTAGCCGGCAACCCGAGCTGGCGCACGTAATTCTCCACGGTAAACTTGGGCGCCCACTGCGGAACCGCGGGCCAGGGTCCATGCACGGAGTGATCGGGCATACTGCTATAGATGTAATGGGAGATGGAGCCTGCGCGCTTTGCGGCGTCCGCGAGAGCGCGGCCGATGGCGACCTCGTCGCCGGCTTGGGAGACGGTGTTGATGAACGCGTAATTGGCGCCTTGGAAGAGGGCGTCCATGAGCGCGGGGTTATTTAGGAGCGGGCCTTGCAGGAGGGTCACGTTGGGCAGAGTCTGGAGTTCTTCGGCGATGAGACCCTTGAGGGAGTGGATTTGCGCGCGCACCGCATAGCCGACGGCCGATGCGACGCGGATTAGCGACGCCGCTTGTCGCCCGGCCGCGTTGACCACGGCTATCGTCTTCTGCGGTTGTGTCATTCGGGTCGTTTGAGGGTGTAATCCTGAGGGTGTTTTGGTGGTAGTTCCGGCGGTGGGAGGAGGAGAGAGAGAGAGAGGTGGAACAAGGTTCCGGGTAGAATTCGGAAAGACAGGGTAGGGAGGGGGTAAGAAACAGGAAAAAAAGGAGATCAGGCGGATGAATGATGAGTGGATCGAAGGAGGTCAGGGAGGAAGGAAGACAAGATAAAAGAAAATCCGGAGTAACCGCCTTGGCGAGGAAAAAATGGAGGTGAGGGCTTTAAGGCTTTGCGATAGTGGGGTACCTTGGAGGAGGGGAGGTGCAAAAAAGTCGAAAGTTGTATGTAACGAGAACTAAAAAAGCCCGCGATCAGACGGGGAGGGGGTTCCACCAAGGGACCGACCGATTCGAGACCGAATAAGGATTAGGCGATAGAAACAGTCAGCCCGATGATCTGCAGCGATCAGAGATGAGAGAAAAGACGAAAGGGAATTTTTCTAGGAAGAGGGTTTTAATTCCTCGAGGTTTCGATTTCCAGTTCCGACCATAAAACGCGGAGGAGGGGGGGAACACGGCGGTGGAAGGAGGGGAAAAGGAGAAAGGATAAGATAACGAGGCAAGGAAGTAAGAACCGGGACGGAGCGCCGGTCGATTTCTTAGTCGGGCTGTTTTATAGGGGAGCCGGGGGGAGGGGGGAGAGAGAATTAAAGTAATATTACGATCGTGACTATAGAGTCTTATAGAAGGGGACTCCGTGCGACGGGCTGATGAAATGATAGGGGGATCAAGCATCAATTCGTAGTGTGATCTGATAGTCGGAGTATAAGAAACAAGTAACGATAAGTGATGGCGGGAAAATTAAAGAAAAAAAAATAGATAAAAAAATCAAAAAATATGCTATAACTAGCGTCAAAAGCCGGTAGTAACTTAGTTTAGTAGTAACTACTACGACTGCTATGAACGAACTACGGAGTATACTTCTCCAATTATCTGCCCCTTTCGGTTGGGCATATTTCCTCGAAGATCTGTCGAGTATCAAACCATCATAATACTTATACTGGTCTATTATTACGATAGTTTCACTTTTCTTTTGTTTGCTTATTCCAACAATGATACATATTCTACCGTTTGAGCCCTTTTTTCCTCTACCTCTCGCCTCGACTCTTCCGATGACACCATCGTGTAGACGACGGACTGGGCTGGGCGGTCTCGAGGCCCTTTTTCTTTACGTAAATCGGCGGCGTCGGCAGCGTCCACTGGACGGGAAGATCCTGCCAGACCGGCCATCGGGATCCAGGCTCGGCCCCATAAGAATGCTCTGGAAACAGGGCCTCCCTTGGCTGCACAATTGCACATTCAGTCCAATTTCGACCGTCCATCATGTACTGCCGTCTATAGGTCTGCATGGGTACAGGCCCGGTTTAAGCTCCTGCCAAGCCAGGATGATGCCATCTCGAGACATAGTACCAAGGAGTCACTACCCCAACAAAAGAGCGCTGGAGTAAATTGGAGAGAGTTCCGACAGACCTGGTGACTACTATAAGCACCTTGCTGCAGTAGTCCTCCACGACTACTCGTAGAGCTTGCCGAGCATCGCAGCTCAACGTGATTTAGCCACGGGGGCAACTAATCCCTATGACGCCTAAATATCAGATTGACCCAAAATCGCGCAACGTGGGGAATCGGATAACGAAGATGTGGAAAGAGTCAAAAAAAAAGTGGGCAACATAGGTCATACCAGCTTGAGAACAAGCACTGGAAAAAAAAATCTCTTTTTTCTTTTCACAAGAGTAGGACGGTCGTGTTCGCTCTTCGTTCCACCAACTGCCAGGGGCGCGCTCACGTGGTGCTAGGATGTGGGTTCCTGGTGTCATTTTTTCTCTCTCTCGTCAAGTCCAGTGGATCATGGTACTGATTGGATGGGGGAATTGGGTAGGAGACAAAAGAGGGTCGATCGAAATTCTGGCGCATCACCTGGACACGCCAACGCATGACCCCTTTTGGCCGCCTGCGAAAGGAGCTGGAGGATCGGTGAATGGAGGAAGGGGAGACCTGCCTCAATCGATTAGTGCAGCGATGTTCGGAGTCTGGTTCGAGTTATTATTCCCCCTTCTCAGAATATCGAGATTCTTAGTTCTATATTCTAGATTCCTGCGTGAATTCAGTTAAATAGTGATAATCTGTGTATGAAAGAGTACATAGTTAGAAGCACGGGCACGATCTGTAGATAATAAGGAACCGTACGGAGTACAGACAAGACAATTCAAGACATGGAGTAAGATAATCAGATAGACAGTGAGCGTAGCAGTATTCCGTTCGCTCACCAAATTAGACTCCCGGAGACACGTACTCTCCTTTCTCCGTTATCTTCAATATTGTCCCCAATAGACATCAAGTTAGTCATGTAGTCAACTAATATCTCCCGGATCGCATTCCGAAGGTACCTGAGAATGACCCAAGCCCTTGGCCCGCGATGTGTCATGGCTGAAAGCAGCTCGTCAGACGAACAACGCCAAAGCCAAACCCCGCAAAATTCTATCGGCCAGCTGCGTAGTGCGTGCAGGATTGGCTGGGGGTGACTAGTGATTGCTGCACGGAGGACCTGCTGAGGTACTCCTGAGGTACTGGGCGGACGGTGGCATCCGAAGAAGTTGTGGAAGTCGCCGAACCTTGAGCCCCGGACCCATGGAAAGAAGTCGAAAGAACCAAGGAATTTTGCAGATTTTTTTTTCTTGAAGATCATAATCGCTTTCGCTATCTATCAATATCTATCAATCATGTCTAAAGGCAATCACTATGAAGAAGTCACGGGGGAAGAGAAACAAAATTATCAACTTAATTCGTTCGAGTCAACCGAAATGGGTTGCAAAGCCCGGAACTCAGCAGACGAGGGAGGGGAAGGACCAATCCAGCATCCAGACGCACCGGCATTGGCCATTCAGCCCAGGTAACCCCAGAAAATTTTCGTTGAGCCCTCCGTCACTCTCGCTGGCTATTCGTCTTGCGTGGTACCCACTTGGCGACTGGGCTGGCCCCTCCCTTTGCTATCCTCCCTGGCCCCAGCGGCAGGGCCCGATCTCCGCGGACATGCAAATCCCACACATCGAAATGACCCAATCGGTCCTTGGCTTTCTGGCGTGATCATTGCGCTTAGCATATCGCCCGCACACGCTGTACTACCCGCGATGATGTGAATTCCTGCCTCGGTCGTCCACAGATTGGGAAGAGGGACATATGAGCCGATTTGCCAATTCGCCAATTGGGGGATGTCGGGGTTTGGCTACGTGGTGGTGGTAATGTTGCTGCTGGTGTTGTTGTTCCCCCGTTGGCCCCTCCTTCTCTCGCGTGTCGCGAACGCCGCTTTCTATTTCCTCTCAGGGTGCTGACCCGGCCATCACTGTCCGACCGCGCCCGGCGTTTTGATCATCCTCGTCCATCTGGCGTTGGTGGTTCTCACGAGGGTCAATGCCCGCTAAACCCCAGACTCCGGGGCGCCGTCGGGCCAGAAGCTCGGCCGCCGGTCGCTCATCAGAGTGTAGATGAGCACCAGATTTCCGCAACAGCAAGACGTGCTCTGATAGGCCCGCGTTCGCCGCCAGGAACAGCGGGGTGCGTCCATTACGATTGCGCAAGTGAACGGAGCCACCATGCGATAGCAAGAAGTGGAGAATCGAGATCGCAGGGGAAGTAGCCGCCAAGTGCTAGAAACCAAGCACCGAGTCAGTAATGCAAAGTAAAAAGCAATCTGGCGCAATTTGGCAATTTCCGAAAGAATGTGGAGTTTTTCTTTCTTTTTTTTTCACTTACGATAGGCGTGTTCCCTGAGTAATCCGCATCATTTAGCAGCCAGTGGTGTTCCGTCTTGAGAATCGTCTGAACCCGTTCGAGATCGCCTTGCGCAATGGCGTACCCCATTGCCGTCAGCGTCTGCACGCGCTCGGGCAGCGCACCGTCCGGATGACGGAAGACGGGCAGCGATGATTCGGTCAACTCACCCCGGAGCGATATTGACATGTTCTTAGCTACTGATTCCGGAGTGGAGTCTGGTAACGCGAGCAAGTACGCCAGTTTCGTCAACGCTGCCTCTGTCGTCATGTCAAGGCCCGCGACAACGCCGGCCCGGGAGAGGCTCATTCCCGTGGCATAAACAGGGCTGACACTACCTGTCAGGCCTTGGCGGAGAGATTAAACCGTTAGTATCCTCTTTGCTCATATAGGGCAGGGGCCGGATATAACTCACATTGCGTCACGTTGACAATCACGATGCCTCGTCGAATGGCCGCGGCCAGCACGTTGATCATGGCGTTGTCTTGTCCAGATGGGGCATTTCCTGCTCCAAAGGTCTCCAACACCAAGCCACGTAGCTCATCCAGCTTCAAGACGGCATCCACCATCTCCGGTTTGATACCCGGGAAGATACGAAGGCACGCGACATGGGCCGTATCCAGGTTCGTCTGAATACGGAAGTGCTCCAAGCTCGTCGGCCGGTGGACCATGTCCCAGTTGACATTGGTTCGCATCGAAGTGGTCACGGCCAGCGGCGGGCAATTGGGTGCATCAAAGGCCGCAAAGTCGCTCGCAGCCACCTTCGTGGAGCGATTTCCACGGAAGAGCTTGTTGTTAAAGAACAAGCATACCTCGGGGATCATGAAGTGGCCGGCCACTACTAGAGAACCGAGCAGGTTGTCCGTAGCATCATTTTGGAGTTGAAGCATCGGCGCTTGAGACCCCGTGAGGACGACGGGCTTTCCCAGGTTCTGCAGCATGAAGCTCAGCGCAGAGCAACTATATGCCAGACTATCGGTACCATGCAGAACGACGAAGCCATCGAAGAAGGTGTAGTTCTGGAAGATGGTCTGCGCAATCTCCGCCCAGCCCTTGGCATCGATAGAGCTGCTGTCCAGGAGTTCCTCAAACTCGTAGACGGTGTAGCGTACCTGACGGCCGTAGGTCGTGACGGGAGTGCGTAGACTGGGATGCGGAGTGATATCGCGACCTCCTTGCGTCACCACGTCCATCTCCGCAGGGGCAGAGCCATCGTTGAAGCATGGCACGCGGGCCATGCAGTTCTCCTGGAATCCTCTTGCGGGTACGAACCCATGTGGCGATGGCTGCATGCAGATTGTGCCACCGGTCATGATGATCAACACCCTAGACTCTAGGATAGCGAGTTCTGGAGGGCTCTGGAGCCCCGGACTCGAGGAGGATGTCTCCGTGGAGCCCATTGTGAATATGAGACTGAGATGATAAGTCTGCAACGAAGAATAATGTAGTGTTGCGAGTGTCAAAGTAAGTCAGACCAAAGGCGACACAAAAGCCCGACGACCTTCAATTCCTCTGGCGGTCCTCAAATAATGGCGCGTGCTCAACGCGACAGGCACAATCAACGCCGACGATAGCCCCTCCAAGAAATTTCCGCGATCGCTGCTCTCACTTCGGTGAATTGCGGGGGAGATGACGTTGGGTTAGAAATTTTTTCCCTCTGAGTCGTTTGTTCCTGCTATGTAAATTTTCTCAAGTCCGATAAATCGACCCGACAAGAAGTGAGACAGAAAGAAAAATCCACGCTGATGCACAGCTTCTCCAAGACGAAGATGGTGATTGAGTCTTTTGGCCGAAAACCCCAAATCGACTCCGATCGTATTACGTACGGGCATCTCATTGGAGAGAGATTTTCACGGGCTGGGCCAACTTTAAAACGCGGCTCCACCAGGCGCTGGGTTGAGCCAACGGTATCGCTTGGAGTCGGCGGAGTGGCTCCGAGGGGGTGGTTTGATGATCAAGTTGAGAAAATTGATGTTGACGAGAGAAGATGAGAGCAGTTGAGAATGGAGGAGAAGAAAAGTAGATAGAAAAAAAGGTAAAAAGAGAGAGGAAGTTGAGACAATCAAACAAGACGGATCGGTGGCAGACCACATGCGGGTGGATTTGCTTTTTCTCTTATCTCTTGCCATCCGCGGAGAATGTCCTGTCTAGCTTCTTCCAAACGCGTAAACTCAATTCGGTTGATAAGAACGATCCTTAAAATGGGCCAGCATCTTCGTGGCTTCATTATTTGTTCCGAGACTGCAATCCTTTCCTGGGGCAGATCGTCACCCTTGAACGAGCTATAGTAGGCAGGCGTTTCTTCTTACGCAAGCCACATTCAGTACCTTCCCTGTATAGTATCACTTACTACACATTAGCCTCCGGTCACCCGTCACAGAGAATGGCCTGTTTCCGGATATTTATTGGAGATGCGATTGATGAGTCCTCACGAAATCGGGTTGAAATCTCTTTCTGTACACAATATGACATTCTGATATTTAGACATTATGTTGGGTTGAACTGAAACATATCTTCCTCGAGCAACCCCATCATATACTGGTTACCAGAGAACCAATTGCTCAATTGCGCAGCCTGCGACATTTCCACCATCGACATATCCTGGCCTTGAGGTTGCCCCTGGGCTGGCATAGGCGGATTTCCATACCCAGAAGCCTGGAGCGACAGATCCGCCACACCGGTAGTCATAGACGAACCATCCGGCTGAAACGCGCCCCATGGATTATTGGCGACCGCATTTCCAGGTGCCAATCCAAGCGCACTCAGGTAGGCATCGAATTCCTGGCCGACAGATGCCATGTTCTGGTCCTCGCCGGCTTGTTTTCGTGATTTCGCTTCGACGTAGAGACGGGCGACTGTGCCGAGGACTGAGCAGAGGCTGTGAAGACGATCGATTGATTGGGAGAAACGGCAGAGGGGGCGTAGAGAGGCGACGAAATCTTCGAGGCGGTTGAGATCTTCGTGGTCGGATGTGGTGATGACGTGACAGAATATGACGATGAAGGGGACAAATGGGGAGAGGAAAATCGCCCTGTAGAAGATTAGTGATGGGATACATGATTGAGAGAATGTTGGGCAAGGGGGTCAGTGGAAACGCTTCTCTAGCACCCTTTCTCTAACTCACCAATGCATGTATGAGCATCGTAGATTCTCGGAAGCTTCTTTCAGACTTGCTATGCACATCTGATGGAGCTCCAAGGCCGCTCTGGCCGTCTCGATACACTCCGGAATGAAGGTGCTGGGCGAGCCGGGCTCAACCGGGATAGCACGGTATATCAATGTCAAAATTGCCAATCGACTGACCCCATCAGAGCGAAGGTAGATAACATCGACTTCGGACATGTTCAAATCGGTAGTCAGAATTCGCTGCTCGTTACGGATAAGTATCAATTCAAAAGCATGTAACGGAGTGAGTTTTGTAGGGTCCGCTTACATCGAAAGGTTCAAGGACGTCCCTCCGCATTTCATTAGCCAAGCGCCGAGCATGGAGCACTCGCTCGCTTTCTGGCTGATTTAGTGCTGTCGGGCTGTATAGATTGGTATATATGTCGCTCTGGATGACGGCTTGTCTAGCCCATAGGGAGCAAACCATACTCCATACTCCCATGTTAGGGAAGCATTCGAATGGCGAAGGTATGTCCACGTCGCAGGCTTGTACCACTGGAGCACGCCCCAAGCGCAACACCATCAAGTTGATAATTGTGTAGACAGACCAGAAAATGTCCTGCTTTCGGTGTTGTAGTTCAGGAGGGTCATGTTCCATGGAAGAGCGGCGATTGTATCCCAAAGTCTGGCACATTTGAATAGCTGTCGAGGCAAGAGTCCAACTGACCGACGGTTTCGATATCTCGATTCCATGAATTGCCTGCTCTCATCAGTGGCTGGTCTGTGCTGGGAACGGCGTCTTATGTGGGGGAACTCACACCAACGGCAAGTGCCACGACAGAGTCCATGGTTACTGGCATCAAAATATTCAAATTCGCCAATGCTGCCTCCAAATTATCCTTGCATACCTGGACATAACGTTGGTATTCGTCTCTTGTGGCCGGCTCCTTCTCGCAGTATCCGAACTCAACAAATATACCATAGAGACCAAAGTTAGCGATAATGAATGTCGCGTCGGAGTAATCATCTGTCGCAAAGTAGACTTCCTGGCACCTCGAGATAAAATAGTCTACCGTAAAGAAGGGAATGTAGCCACCAAAGGAGGCGGGCGGATTCTCTGTTTTTGATTAGAACCATCGAGCTTGCTTGTCCTTGGGTTCTCAGTCGTACCTTTGGCCTTTTTCAGTACGGATAAAACCACTGGTAAGGGTGGCATCTCCAATTCACGTATGTCACAGCGCGAGCCCAATCGACTGGAGAGTTGACCTCTCTGCGTTCCGGCGTCTCGCTGTTTACTTTGCATCTCAACAATCTGTTTCAGAGATGAAAGAGCCTCGCTAATCTTTGGGCTAGAGAACATTTCGGGTGTACTGTGTGAAACGGCAGATTCGAGAAACTCCTTTGCATACGCGGAATGAGCCGCTAGAGAGGAATTCCCCTCGAATGCAGAGCTGGAGTCGTGCTGCTCGATCGCAAGGTTAGAAGTGTACATGGGGGCTTTTGAATCTTCATGATGTTGCTTGGATGCTGAGGACTGAGTTCGGGCTAGAGTATCGGGTGATGATAGAGAGGATGCTGAAAATCTGGTGGTACTGGCCACACTTTTCTGTCGAGATGAGACTAGAAGCTCTCTTAGAGCCTGTTCAATTCCCCCGAGGTGTTGTAACGTCTCCTCGATGCCACCGAGACGCTCTTCGATGAGATCAATCTTCTTCTCACTGTTGAATTCTGTCAGCGCCAAAGAAACGTTCCGATCAGCTACCATTTTGACGACAATCACGTACTACTGGCTAGAGATCAACACGCGACGCCGGGGCTCGGCCGGTCTCTGTCCTTCACCTGTGGAACGACAAGTAATGTTCGAGCTACGGCAATTCGAACATGGGACACGCTTGTCACACCGAATCTGAGTCAAATGTTAATTTTAGTTCGAATGGAGACAACGGTCATGCGCATTGATGGATAATTACCTTCCGAGTACGGCATTGATCACACTAAACCCAGATGAATATAGTAAGTCAAAATTATCGTCATATCAAAGGCCAGCGCTGACTGCATGATTCGTGTTCTTTCAATTTCCCCTCGAGCTCTGGGGAAGTGGAGTACATACTGCACGTCGGGTCAAAGCGCTTGGCGTCTCGCGCTCCTCACGGTCGGAACCCTCGGGCTCCATGGCAGGCACGTTTTCGGACCACTTCGGTCTGATGTGATTCTGTCTGTCGAGGTTGCTGGAACCCCTGGGGTCTGCTATGGATAGCATGGACGGAACTGAGGTTGCCTGCTGGAGAGTCACGTGGCCTCGGAGTCGTCGACGGAATCGTCAGGCCATCGCGGACTTGGGAAATGGAGATTTGATAGTACAAAACATTCTACAATAAACGTCTGCGATTTAGGTTTAGATAGAAATACAATACAGTGGAACGAAGTCAGAAGTATCGACAAAGTTCATGATATGTTCATTCAACGTAACGCAGTCATCCAGGAGCTTGACCGAGTTCGGTGGGTCACCACTCCCATGGGCAGAGCGCGTCCAGCACACACATACCACCGTTGTATAGTCATCTATCCAGCAAGGAATCAAAATGATAAAATCAAAAGTGGCCAAGCAAAATAAGATAGCCACGCTACCGTTTAGGAGAAGGAGGTGGGACCCAGGTTCCGTCGCTACTCCAAACGCCGGTAGGGCCGTAAGCGCCGGCCTCGGCACCGCGTAAGAATGCGAAGCGGAAAAACAGTGCTTCGGGCTCATCATTTTCGTCCGAATCAATATCGCTCTGCAAGATGGACTGGGTATCCAGCTCGACGCTGTCTACCCCGCGAGGCTCAAGGATCGGCATCTTGTTCAGCTCAAGCCCGTTGTGCCCATGGCGATGCCAGGTGAATTCGCCGCGTTTCTCCTCGTCAAGATAGCCACGCCAGCGTTCTACGTCATTGAGCAGCACCGAAACTCCATCCACCGCAAGCTCGGACATTCGCTCATGTTCCCATAGAGCAAAAGTGATGTTACCATTGCCACGGTGCATGAAATCGGACCCTGGCTCGGGTAATGCAATTTGAACGGACGAAGCAGTGACGTTGGGATATGTGGAGCCCCACCATCCGTGAGACCCACGTCCTGGAGCTAGCTCTCCCAGGGCCGCGGGAGTCTCGATAATAGAAGCGAACCCCCAGCGCGCAACACCGTTGATGAAAAGACCAAGGAGCAACCCCTGGTACGCCAGGGAGGGGCGAGTCGGAAAGGCGGTGCCTGGCATCAGCAGAATGGCGAGGATATAATGATGGATTCGGAGTCGCAGGCCGGGCAGCGGGAGCAAAATAAGGATGATCAGCCCCATGGTGCAGTAAATCTTGAGGTAGCGCGGAAGGAGACCACCTTGCCGAATCTGCCATGCTTGGCTAAGAACGATAGTGAGCACAGTTGGAATTACCAATGCAAGGGCCAATTTTGCACCAGGCTGCTGCTGGATATCCATTGGCGTCAAACGCTGAAGGGGTATCAATCGTGCAAATGTGTAATTGTTCAAGGCTCCGATGAAAAGCATCGGAAGGAACAAAAGCAGCTTCTCCAGCTGATAGATAGGTGACCTAATCGGCTGAAGAAGTGGGAATGCACAGAACTTGTATAAAACATAAATCACGAACGATGCAGGTAACAGTCGAGAGAGCAGCGTAGAGACAAGGTCGGACAGGTAAGGATACGATGGCGGATCAGCAACCAACCCCGTATGGCAGAAGACCATGAAAAATGTACTGAAGAAAAGGACAGGCGGCGACGTGCAGAAGAGCCACAGAAGCCCGACGGCCGCAGCAGTCACTCCAAGAAGCGACCAGCGCGGATCGGCTGGGCAGTTTGACTGAGAAGAGGACAGCTGGGGAAAGCTGAAAGACTTTGGGAATGTCGATGGGAACTCCTCTGATCGAATCCCATTCTTTTTGACGGATGGGAAAGAGTGCGCTGCACCTTCGAGCTTCGCGACACCGCAGCCGCCATCGTTCGAGATGACCCCTGCATGGATAGCGGCTTGACAGACGAAACTGTCAGCACGGTAGATCCCACGATCGTCGGTTCCTGGCAGTGGACCACCAATCACGAGGCCTTGGTAGTTGAATGTTTGGTTCCCCACCACATGTGGTTCTAGCAGCTTAGTATCGCGGCAGTTAGCGGGACATCGGAAAGCCACCGTCGAGGCAGAGAAGGGGCGACAGTCGTTTCCGTTGAGACCACATCCGTTGTCAAATGCCCTGCATGAGCCATACATGTGTTAGTGTATGTAAATGCTGTCGATAGAGGAAACATGTCGATACGTACCAGAAATTTGTGGAGCATGAGAGAGTCTGCAGCTGGCCGTAGCCTTCAATATACCCCGAGGAGCGCGAGTGTAGGAGAACCAGGAACCAAGGCAGAAACCACGATGTGTAAAGCAGCAGCAAAAGAGCCAATTTCTGTTTGCGCTTCGGAAGAAAGTGTTCGAAGTACTGTACTGGCAGTTCTTGGAGACGAGGGAATAGCGGCTTCAGTAAAAGCACATGTGGAGGATCGGGACCCTTGATCCAATTCACAGTCGCACGACCTGCTTTCCTTAGTGGCAACGGTACCCAGCCCCAGCGAAAAGATTTGGACGATTCTTGTAACCAGATAGGTAGGCTGCTGCCGGCTTCGACATCAGGCGGCGGGAAATCCTCGGAAGCGTCGGGATTGATGCGATTCTCCTCATCATCGAGTAATGGAGGGACATAGAGGCGAACAGCCTCGTCACGACCCTCTCCTATCATGGCTGAAGGGTGGTTGAAAAGAATAGACCGAAAATGTGGAGAGAAAGGAATGAACGAACGACTATGATGTCGGTGTTGGAGAGGCTGGCGCTAGGCGCAAGTGGAGATCTCCAAAAAAAAAAGTGGGGAGGATCAACGGGGTCACCTAGCCATGAAGCAGAGGTCGTGATACAGGTATTAGAGATTGGAATAGGAAATAGGAATAAAGGATAGAGTCTGTGAATGGCCCAGTATGTATAAAGGCGACAAGAGACAACACACCGGAAGTGAAGTGAAGAAAGAAGAGTGGGAGAAAGAAGGGACGTCGAGGGAAGGGCGGTGTTTCCTGTGCGGTAGCCAATCAGCGTTGGTCCTGTGACCCAGTGGCGAGAGGGCACGAGACGGCCCCAGAAAGGATGTTCACCTTGATTCTGCCTAACTGAAATTATGCATAAAATGTGAAGTATAGAGTGCAGAACTTAAAGGACCACTTACTTAAGAGAGTTGAGAATTAAATCAGAATTATGCCAACACTACTGCAGGCCGGTGCGACGCATGGAAGGATGATCATTTCGGGTTTCCCCGCAAGGGCGACTTCGAGGATCAGTGCTCAGGTACCCGGCAGAGGCGAAGAAGGCACTCTCATAGCGTACTGCGGATGTATGCAAGGATTTCGGTACAGATATCGAATATATCATCGTAAGTGGAACCACAATGGAAATATGAGCAGTTCCTCTCCTTCTGAACCATTTTCTTATGACGGGTTTCTCGTCTGCTCGTCTCAAGGTGGTTGGATGATGTTATAGAGATTTATCATTTCTTCACTATGTTCACCTGCCAGCATAAAGATCTGCCAGTAAATAGATACGCCCTGGAGATGAAGAGATAATCCCTTCATGGCCCTCTGTGACATCAGCAAGACAGGCAGGCGAAGGACGAGGGCGGCAAAGCCCTAAAAGTCAAATAATGCCACCCTACTTCCCCATATCATGAGTACTTTCGCCTTGTTGGCCCTCTGACGAATAAGTAGATTACGAGGTATGTTTGTGGAGCCTGCTGAGTTCTGACCAGGATCTATAGCAATCGCTTGAAAGAGGAATAGAGCGGGCATAGCCCGTTCGTGCGCCACGGCACCGGAGAATTGTAAAAGTAGAAGATTTTGTGGATAATAGGCCACACTCCTATCCCAAACCAACGCTGACAGAAGGCGCACATCGCACGATTGGATTCTGACCGGCATAACCCACATCATTGACTGCAAACAGTAAAAGGGTACACTTCGCTTCGATAGTATCGTATTTCCAATGAACCTGGTTTCGAAACCCACATTCGGCACAGAATCGGCTGTAATTTTCGCTTCAACCCATGCCACGATCTTGCAGTATCTGGTAATGGTCAAATCTCTTCGATGATGCAGCTTTAGACAGAAACAACGGGAGAAGTACTCATCGTATCTGGAAATGTAAGATGCCAGCAATCTCACTCAAGGTGATTCTGAGGAGCTACGCATGGGAAGAAGGTGCTGACTTAGGCCATGTCTCAACTTGACATAAACATGACAGCTTTCCCCATGGTATTGAATCTGGTGTGGGGACACTGGCTCTAAAAACGAAGATGTTTAGGATAATATCAGTTGGGAGCTATTGAGGTAGCGCATAATTTCTAGGTGCATTAAGTGCAGCTCGCTTAGGAGGTCAAATAGAGTGATCGTTGCAGAAGTCACGGTATAATGCGAGACTGTAAAGGCAACAAATCGCTTGATTGTGGACAGCCAGTTCCAAAGCAGTTTAGGTCGAGGAATTATCTGGAAGGATCAGCAAGATCTTGTTTGATGGTAGAGCTCAGTTACGCACAGTATGGGAGTTGAGACCTCCCACCTATTATTTCAACTATTGAATGCATCATCATGAGGTATAGTAAGTGAAACTTACCATACGGATCTGTTTTCGGATCTGTCGTGGACTAGCGTGTTAATGTAAAGAGTTCGGAACGGGTTAAGAAGGCACCAAAGGGCAAGGTTGAACCCGGTCTATGGTGTACATAGATATGACTATATAAATACTTTGTTCGGGCCTCTTATTAGCCTTCCTCTTCCTTATCTCTGCCCTATAGTTCCCTGAGATCCTTGCAAGCTCTAGGCGTTGGTCTTCCAACTACACCTTCCGTGACCCACCGGACCCAAACAGTAACCGGTGCTTATCAAGCACTCGGACGCCCACGGCCAAACCGTGCGGGGGGATCTAACAGGTTTCGTGGAGATTAGAAATCGGATATTTTACTACTATTCTCCCTCGAACAATCTCATTTTGCTTTTCCACCTTGTTCTTATCTTTGGTTTCCAACCCTCACCCTGTGAAAAGTGGGCATATGCACGCCCGTTGATCTGCAGCGATCGCCATGACAGCCATCACATCTCCACAACCGTTGGACTTGTCCCACCACTACTCGTATGCGTCCAAGAATCGCAAACCGAGCAGTGTTAAGAGCTTCTACCAGTATTTTTCAATTCCCGGCATCGCCAATTTTGCAGGAGGTACATCACAACGCTCTGCAGTCTCTGTGTAACCAGAGCCTCGGCTAACCTGCTATACTTCCTCGCCAGGTTTACCACACCCTTCTTATTTCCCGTATGATACCCTCGAAGCAGCCGTCGCCCGCCCTCAGCGTCTCCAGCCATCCAACAAAGATGATACCAAAGCCGACCGGTTACTCATCCCGAAAGCACTCGATACTCCCGATCTCACGCGTAAAATCGACTTGACCACTGCTCTCCAGTATGGTGTTGCCGAAGGCTATCCACCGATTGTCTCGTTCCTCCGACAGTTCGTCCGCGACCATCTCCATCCCAATGTTCCCTACGAAGGAGGTCCCGAGGTCATCATGTCATGCGGCAACACCGATGGCTTCTCCAAAGCCATTGAGCTTTTCACTAATATCTGGAATCCCGACCGGGACTGGATTCAGCAGCGCGAGGGCGTCTTATGCGAAGAGTTCACCTACATGAACGCCATTCAGACCATTCGGCCGCGAGGTCTGAATACCGTCACCGTGGCTGTGGATAGCCAAGGTATGTTAGCTTCCGGCAAAGGCGGCCTGGCGGACGTGCTAGAAAACTGGGATTTCCGGCGCGGAAGGCGTCCGCATCTCATGTATACGGTGACGTGAGTTACGCTTCCCGTTGCGTGGTTTTCGCAATGAATGACCCAATATGCTAACGGCATTATGTGACAGAATTGGCCAGAACCCCACTGGAGGAAATCTTTCCATTGAGCGAAGACACGAAATTTACGCACTCTGTCAGAAATATGACGTGATTATCGTGGAAGATGATCCGTACTGGAACTTGCAATTCCCCTCCGCATACGAGATGGAGGCCCGTTATCGGGGAGCCTCTACGGAGGCTACGCCCTACAATCGAAGTTATAATGCCGAGGGCCGGTCTTCGGGATATGCGTTCTTGGACTCGTTGGTCCCTTCATATCTATCAATTGACACCGAAGGGCGAGTTGTACGACTGGATACGTTCTCGAAGACCATTGCACCTGGCAGTCGTCTGGGCTGGATCACTGCGCAACCTGCCGTCATCGAGCGCATCACTCGCATCACCGAGGTGACAACGCAACAGCCTTCGGGATTCGTACAGTCTATAATCGCCCAGACCATTATCGGGGAACAGTTAAAGGAAAATGGCGCTTTTGGCTTGAAGAAGCAAGATGTCCATAGCTGGCGCATGGATGGGTGGGTTCGCTGGCTGGAGGGATTGCGTGGAGGGTATGAGAGACGCATGAATGACATGTGCACCATTCTTGAAGAGAACAAGTTTTTGTTCTCGGAGCAATCTGAAGTTTCGCCCAGCGCCGACCACGTTAATGGCTGGGAGGTAGTCGATCGGGTCCAGATGTATGACTTTGTCTGGCCCAAGGGTGGCATGTTTGCTTGGGTGGAGATCCGTTTTGAAACTCATCCACTCCGCGCCAAATATAGTGAGCAGAGATTATCCAAGGCTTTCTGGATATACCTTACGAAGAAGCCGCATTTGTGTCTGGTGGCGCCGGGTCAGATATTCGCGGCAGGGCCAAAGTCCGTGGAGAAAGAACATCGCTTCATCCGCGTTGCTTTTGCACCGATGAATGCCGAAGACGTCTCGTCTTTCACGCGCAGGCTTGTTGGAGGCTTCCGGTCATTCTGGAAACGGGAGAATCTAGATGGCTTGGATGATGGCGATGATGAGACTCTGGCAATGCGTTCGATGCAATCGGAGTCGGTCATTAATTTTATTGGGCCAGGGTGCTGAGAACATCCAATTTATTGTCTGTCGTAGACAATCTTTGCGTTTTACTTGTCTTTACCTTTTAGCCTTGTGCAGATCAACCTATAGGAGGTAATCTGACTTCACGAAGTACAAGTTAAACCAGCCGGGAAGAATATATTTTGCCTGACTGACTGCATTTATTCCAACAATTGACATTCGCTCTTCCTTAAGCGTCCTTTTGTATTCTTGTCACATTTTTCGTTAAACCCCAGTTTGCAATTATTAGTACATGTCTCTCATTGCAAAATAGCGGGTGGTAGGCTGGGAGAACGAGCCCACGAACCATACGATGATGCCTTGTTGCCTGAAGAAATCGGTGTGGAGATCCGATTTCTCCGCACGAGGGGGGGAATCCGAATCGCAATCTTTACCTCGCCTCTCACACAAACAATGTCGGCGCTGGACGATCTGCCGAACCGAGAGCTTGCCGAAGAAATTGAAGCGATAAATGCCATCTACGAACCCGACACCGTCACGGTGACCCGCGCCCCGACAGCGCAATCCACTAGTACCCTCGATTTGGGAAGTTCCGGATCGTCTAGCGACGATGCGCAAACAACAGTGACGCTCCAGATCCCCGGCCAGTCAGATCTTTCTTTTCGTCTGGGATTCGGCGCCACATACCCCGAGACACAGCCCATAGTGCTTGGAACCGCCTCGACTGCGGCACGGGGAGAGGGGAAAATAGCAGTGGACGTGCTGGAAGATATCGTACAGCGGGCATGGCAACCCGGCGCTGTCTGTTTATTTGATGTGATCAGTGAAGCGGTGGAGGTATTTCCAGAATTGAACATCGGTGGGGCCAAGGACAACATGCAGATCAAGACGACCGCGCCCTCTGGGACGACAGGGCATACGTCTAGTCAAACGACGAGTTCCAATGGTGCTGCCACGAAACAAGCAACGGAAAGCTTTGCATCTCTATCTCTACAAGATACGATTGGACTTGAAAATCCACCAGATTGGATTCTCTCCGACGTGGTGACGGAGAAAAAGTCCGTCTTTCTAGCCCGAGCAGTCCGAGTAACCAGTCTAGCGCAGGCGCAGACTTTCCTCGATCATTTGACAGCGACGGATAAGAAAGTCGCAGTGGCGACGCACAATATCAGCGCGTGGCGCATCAAACAGAAGAAAGAGGCCGATTCTAAGAGTAATGACTCTGATGCGGCGGAGACGGCGGTCCAGGATTACGATGACGATGGAGAAACGGCTGCAGGAGCCCGTTTACTCCATGTGATGCAACTAATGGATGTGTGGAATGTCCTCGTTGTGGTCTCGCGATGGTATGGTGGGATTCACCTGGGGCCTGCGCGATTCAGACTCATCAACGACGTTGGCCGGGATGCTTTGGTCAAGGGTGGTTTCACTCAGGATGACAATACCGCCGCCACTGAAAAGGGCAAGAAGAAGGGAAAGAAATAAGCGGTTATTTCTATACATGTACCGCACGTCTATCTAAAAGCCCCCAGTCAGAAAGCTGGGTCTCCCTGCCTGGATGTCAAATGAACATCCACAGCTATTCCCAGGGAATAAGGGTGCTATTTTTAGTATTGCTAGATGTTCCATGTATATACTACTTGTGCTTCAACCTTTGGAGAGGAGGATAACTCTCTCTGAAGTTGGAAGATCTCTCTTGCAACAATGAGCTATACTTTTTCTCCAAGCGGTTAGATGATAATTCAATCTTCAGTTTCTTGTAGGTTGATGGCCTACAGTAGGCTGCTATACTAATACATGAATTCGTCGCTTTTGATCACTGAGTAGATCTGAGCACGTCTTTGAGCACCTCTGATCTAACTGTAAGCTCACTTATTGGCTCACTGAGCAAGTCTGATCCGCTCATTGATCGTACAAGGCTTTGGGGGCCAAGCATCCAGGATCGTCACTGGTTTAGCGTTCCCCTCAGGTTACTATGAATTAATTTTACAGCCCCTTGACGCCTGCCTCGAATTTCTCCTGTTCACCAACTCAAGATTCCACGATCTCCTCGCGTCAGGAACGATGCTATCTCTCTTTACCCGCCCAAACCTTATTGCGATTATCTCCATACTCTTCCACTCAGTCTCGGCCAGCACATGTTACTATCCTAATGGCACTGCTATTAATGATTCTACGTTTCAACCCTGCCAAAACACGACATATTCAATGTGTTGTGCGCTGGACAACAGGCTTAACTATACAGTAGACACATGCATGAGCAATGGTCTCTGCTATAACCCATGCGTGGAAGATGGGACATGCAACGGATCGTCGGGAACATATTGGCGCGAGTCTTGCACAGACCCAACCTGGAAAAGCTCATATTGCTTAAAGGGTGCTTGCACTAATTCTTCTGTAAGAATCTCCAGTTGCGTGATAGCATGAAGTCTCTCGGGCTAAACATTAACTTTAGGTCACTGGTGGCTCAGCCTCTGATAATGTCATTCTGACTCAGTGCCCGACAGATCAGAAATGGTGTTGCGGGAATAAATCCCCAAGTAACTGCTGTCAAGATGTTGAGCGATTTGCGCTGGCAGATCTGGATTCATCTGCTACTTCATCGCCATCTCCATTAACTACAGCTGCGAGTCAAACGTCCACGGTCAACACCGCGAGTCCGATTCCAACAGATGGCAATACAGACAGCTCGAATGCAGAGAAGCTCAAAGTTGGTCTTGGAGTTGGTCTTGGAGTTGGTATTGGAATTGGGGTTCCGATTTTACTGGGCTTGGCATATATCGTTTGGCTTCGGCAGTCCCATTCCAGCAGGAAACATGATATTGTGCCTTCTAGGGACTCATCGCAGGTTGAAAGATCAGAACTTGACGGTGCCGAGGTTTCCGAGCTATGCGATCCTGGAGCTCGCTTTACCCATGAATTGGAAAGTACAAGGGCAAAATCTTCCGTTGCAAGTCCAGTTGAACTAGCTTGATTTTACAGTCAGGCTACACCAATTTATGCCCCGTCCCCGTCCCACACTAGCTTCAGTAAGAGATCACTCGTATCCGTGCCTACCACTTACCCAAGCCAGGAAGCGGCCCGGGTGCTCGGTGTTATGGGTTTCCTGCCCTTTTCTCTACCAGTAGTCTTCTACTAGCCAATTCTACCACCAACGATGCCTAAATCTATCAATATTGATAAATCTCGCATAGTCAAGGCCTGCTTAGTGGTCTTATTCCAACAAAAGTCGAATATCACTAAGTCTGCGCGTGAATTCGGCGTAGATCGCAAGACCTTGACCAGATACGTAGGAATGGCTAAATCGCCCATTGCACCTACCAAATCGCTGAGAAATGCCCTAGAGCCACACCAGGAGAAAGCCTCGATTAGCTAGATAATCCAAATGCATGGCTAGAGCCTCCTACCTACCCTTGCGGTAGTAGGCGTATGGGCAAATCACGTATTGGCGCGATCGGGCTAGCCGGATAGGCAGGTTGATAAAAACTGAGCGTGCGGCTTTATAAAGCGTCTACCATAACGCTTAGCCTAGGCCCTGTGAAGCAGAAGCCCAAGGAACCGAATCGAGTGAATTGGAGGATGCAGGCCTTCTTCAACACCGGTACGACTAGTCCCTCTAGGTACGACAAGATCCGAAAACTCAATTACATCCTACAATGAGGCGACCTTCCAGCCCGCATCGCCGTCAAGGCTCACTCGGTCCCACGGGCAGTAACGTCTTCGTAGCATCCCCTTACCTCGTGACTGGAATGAACTCAATATCAAGCAACCAATTGACTGATCAGTCTTCTTGGGCCATGTATTGTGCCATCTCCAAGAGATTGGCTAATATCCACCATCGTACTATCCACCTGCAGCTTCACCGTCGATGTGACCACAGGGCTAGGCAGGAGTTGGGAGATGAAGTTATTGTGGAATACCCAGTATATCGTAGAATGAGAAACGCCACTGATGAAGCGTACGGAGCCTGTGCTGAGGCATTTTCCATCTCATACCTAGAATGTTCGACCCACGTTACAGTAACATGCTCGACACCATAGACTTTTGACTGCTCGAGTTTGATACTATACCCATCACAAACCACCAGGCATTATCATGTGAGAGAAAGAGGAAGTGCAGGTGGCATCGGTGAAGAAGAGTTAGAATTTCCCTTGTGATAAACATGCATCCAAGTTGGTACGTCTAGCTGGCCGGGCACCTCCATGGCGCCAAGCATGTTTGTTTGGTTGAGGGGTTTTTTCGACTGAAGTCCAGTTTGCGAAAGGCGATTAATCTCGAGATCAATCAAACTACTACCGTACCATGGAACGGAACAGGGTGGATGAACCCTGGTGAACAAGAGAGGCGTCTCAGGAAGTATTGCGACTGCAGCTCTAGATCCCAGGGTCAACTCCATAGTTTATTGACGTTACTCCTGCGAACCTACGCCACAGACCCCGCTAGTATATCCACCATATTTGCAGGGCGGACGTAACCGAGATTATGCGGCGGGGAAGGCTGTCCATGAGGTTGGAAATTGCAGGGGATATATGAGGGAGGGTTGCCAAGGAGTGGCTCCATGCAACTTGCAAGAAGGTTCCTCGGGACCTACATGAGGGATCAGTTGTCAACATGAAACGCTTCTGACATATGGATCTTTGAAAAACTTATAGTGGTCCACGGCATGACGAGATCGCTGGGTCCCGGAAAATAATGTTGAACCGTGGGTGACAATGTGGGTGCTTTGTATGGATTGGATTGTAGATCGTACTATGCGGAATTAAGATCCGCCAGACAAAGAAAAACAATGGGACAATCGGATAGGTCACATCTTGTATGTCCATTTCTCCCCAGCAATCCCTGTCCAAGATGTTCAACAACAACCAGCACATGTGAGGTCTATGTTGAATGTGTCGATCTTATATTTTCGAAACAGCAGCGTTCGCGGCATCTTCGGTTGACACCTTCCGTTTTGCAAGATCCACTTGATCTTCCCGCTAAGCCGCACCATCCAAGCCGTCCCTCCTTGGGGTGGTTAACCGAGGCTGCCATACGACTAGGGGTGGAGGTCTCTGGACCCTGAACAATGTCTTTTTTCAAGGCAGAGAAAATTCTAGCCTCGTGATCGACACCCTCAGTGCCGGGCATGGTGGGCCACAACGACGTAGCCCGAGAAGCTTTCAAGCACACAATCACCATCATGAAACTCCTGCGCGACGGGCGCGAGGAACTGCTTTCAACTGTAGGGTGCATTTGGGGTCTTCTCCAGTAGCCATGCCCGTCTTCGCGCGGTGCGTCATCACAATTCAAAGTTTTGGCAGCACGCAAGGATAGAGACTTGACAAAACCGCAAGCGCGCAAGCCGGTTGGCTAGACAAAGTGCCGTCCGGGGGACCACCCTGCAGTCAACAGGGGTGGAGCTGGTACCGTCCCAGCAAAGCGTGGGAGAAACATGAAACCGCCAAACGAGGCCCTCCGTTCACCACGACTGCAACCTCCAGTTTCAACGTCCACATAGTACACATTCGATGCCAAATGGTCGTGCAGTGTCGTACAATCCGTACCTTCTGCAGCCTGATTCGTCCCCTGGCCCGCTGACAGGAAACGGAGGCGTCAACGATCGGGATTCTCCACAACCAATCCACCCGGTTGGCGGCCCAGGTACATGGAAGTCTTTGGGACCCAATTTGATGGTGAGACGCTTGGCAAGTGGCCGAGCTCTGGTTCGGAAGGGGGAAAGGTGTAAATGGTCGTGCCTTGCGCCAGTGCTCTTCCGACAGGAGTCTTGTTAGGGCGGTGGTTGGCTCCTTCACCAGCCGCCTCGCCGCTAGGACTGGTCGATCTGCCCAGTCCGGGGGTCGCGATCCGAGCCTCTGAGTGGCCACGGCCCTCTGCCACTTCACCACCACTCACCGTTCGGATCTGGCAATTGTACGCTGGAAGGCACCACTTGAAACATCCCAGCTTTTCGAGAATCTACGTCTCCATTCGTCCTCTTGTCCCTATTGTACTATCACGACGCGTGCCATCGTCGGACCGACCAGTTAGAATGGTAGATTGGCAGGATTGTGGAGGTGATCAAACTGTGGAAGTATCCGATTTTATTAGTGGATTTTTCAGCGGATCTCGTTGTGACTCCATCAGGGACCGAGATGTCCGCCGCGACTCAGTACCTGCGGGTTGCTGGCTGATGGGTGCACGACCCTACGTCGTACCTGACCGATCCTGGCGGGAAGCGAAGAGGAGAAAGTATGGGTGGAGGAAGGAAGTGGACGGAGAAAGAGGAGGAGGGTCAAGTGGCAGGTTGGATATAAAACCCTTTCACACCACGACTGCACCTTCTCTTTTTTTTTTTTTCTTCTTTTCTGTAGTACATCTCAATCCTTTTCTTTCCCTTCACAGGTTCGACAACCGTTTCAACAGGCCAGTCCTGTCTTCCTTTCTCTTCTTCTTTTTTGCTTGGTAGTCATCGCCTGTGGCGAACTACAACACTCCTTCTAGAACCTCATCGCTTCTATCCAGACATTCCATAACATCTGGTCCTACATTGTCATTGTCCCAACTGAGACACCCTGAAGAAAAAAGCTTAGCAGAGATTGTTTGATACAACTCTGCTCTGATCTGTGACAAAGGTATTCTTCTACGGAGCTCTCCATTACTATGCATTACATCGCATCAACGTGGAACTTTCCGTCCCCTTGTTCTTGTGCCCCTGCAGTTGATATAATTCCATTGTTGGATTGTCTCGTTGCTGCCTCGCATATCCTATTCGGATGGAGTGCGAGGACATCCATGCATGATATGAAGATGATGCCTGCAACAATCCAACATTGCCTTTATCCGCCCCCGGTGAAATACATCGCTGCCTATACGCCCATCTCCAAGTGAACTGCCCTCTATGGAATACCTTATAAACACATACCATACCCTAGCATCGTACCCTCACTCTTCCCTTTTCTCATCCACTGACTCTTCTGGCGCAGGAAGCCTTGATCCGTTCAGCTCTCGCGACTACCAACATCCAATCCTTTACCACTTGATCCCTTTCGTCTGGTACGAATCGGGTATCCAACTTTGAATTCATCTGTCGAACCATCAAAAAGTCTACTTCACCATGATGCTCGCCAAATCCTTCTTGATCGCCGCCCTCGGTGCGTCTGTGGCCAACGCCCACATGATCATGACCCAGCCTGTCCCCTACGGCAAGGACTCCCTCACCAACTCCCCACTTGACGCTCAGGGTGGTGATTTCCCCTGCAAACTCCGTACTGGCACCTACGATATCTCCCAGGAAAACGTCATGGCTATTGGCGATGTCCAACAACTGCGGTTCCAGGGAGGTGCTACTCACGGCGGTGGTTCGTGCCAGATCAGCTTGACTGAAGACCGGGCCCCTTCTAAGTCGTCAACTTGGAAGGTCATCAAGTCCATCGAGGGAGGCTGCCCTGCGAATGCTGACGGCAACCTGGGTTCCGACGCCAGCGCTGCAGACCCCTATCACTTCAACTTCACTATCCCTGATGGTATTGCTACCGGCAAGTACACCCTTGCCTGGACCTGGTTCAACCGCATCGGCAACCGTGAGATGTACATGAACTGTGCCCCCGTTACTGTTACCACTGGCACCTCTTCCAAGCGATCCGCCGAGGCCCCTGTCATCGAGCAGCGCTCGTCCAGCTTCCCTCCTATGTTTGTTGCAAACATCAACGGCTGCACTACCAAGGAAGGTGTCGATATTCGTTTCCCTCAGCCCGGTAATGTTGTCGAGTATGATGGTAACCCGACGAACCTGGCTCCCGCGAGCGATGCTGCTTGCTCTGGTACTCCTACTTTCGGTGGTTCAGGTGACACGGGCTCGGGCACTTCCAGCTCGGGCTCGGACTCTGGCTCGTCTGGCTCGGGCTCCGGTTCTGTGGCCTCATCCACTTCAGCAGTCAGCCCTCCCATCGAGACTTCATCCCAAGCCGGTGTTCCCGCTCCCACTTCTACCAGTACCCCGGCTGAGACCACCGCCCCTAGTGTACCCCAACCTGTCGGCTCTTCTACTACTTCGGCCTCTCCCTCTGAATCTAGCTCCTCTGACTCCTCCAGCTCTGGTTCCCTGACTGGATCCTGCAGCCCGGAGGGCTCTTGGAACTGCATTGCTGGCAGCTCCTTCCAGCGCTGTGCCAACGGACAGTGGACCCCCTCCCAGCAAATGGCCGCTGGTACTCAGTGCACCGCTGGCAAGAGCTCCGACCTCTCTATCTCTGCCATCAAGGCTGCCCGCGCAGTCTCTGGATTACGCTTCCGTAAGCGCTTCATTGGTGCCTCGCACCATGTCTAAGCATGCTCGGCTCGGCCATACTTCATCCACACCTACGGCAACCGCTGGTGTCGGTTGCTGTACGCTTACCTTCTCTCCATTGCATTTTCCCACTGATACTTCTTCCTGTCTTCTTTCGTTTCCGTTCCTGGGAAAGGCGCTCTAGGACGGACCCTTTTTTCATTACATCATGTTTCGCGGTTCTTCCCGTCGTGTACATTTCTAAGATGAGACTTGTTGAAATCAGATTATCTCATTAAATATATTGGTACTGTAGAATCAAAATTAGTGTACAAATCTGCGGAGTCCCGTCAAAAGTAAGTCAAGATACTTTAGATAAGGATATCATACTCGCTAGCAGGGATTATCAGCCCTATGAACTAAGTCTAAATAAAGCAAGTCAATTGCCGAGCTTTATCGCTTCAAGAAAAGGTAGAGCCAATATGGTCGTTACGGGTTGATGTTAGAATCCAGTGAATCTTAGCTAGAAGCTCGTGAAACAGCAGCGATGAATAACCGGTCGCCTTAGATCTAACAACTATCGGGACAATGCAGTATCTGATTCATCGAAAATTCTAGTTTTAATTCGAGAAAGTTTACTCCCAGCAGAAGGAGGCTTCAGATAATAAACTTTACAGTTCAAGCAGCCATCGCTCATCCTTGTTCCTCTTTCGACGTATGATCGATTGTGAACACTTTTCCGGGTTCTGCCCCAGCTGCAGACCCGTTTTCCCACCATCCAAGATAGAATCGACGTTTGGCAAAGGTCTTCTCAAGCGACTTGTGGTTTGGATCCCAAGCTCCGTCCGCAAATTGATCGAGTAAGTGGGAATCCGCCAAAAGGCTGGCGACTGCCGCGATGCTGCATGGATTCTTTGGCAAAACGTGGTCTGTGTTTAAAAGAACGGATCCAAGGATACCCAGGGCGAGCATCATTCCTAAAAGAGCTTCCAAGATCCGCGTCGAAGTGGCATCTTGGACCAATCTCAGACGACTTGAATTCGTGATGTTTCCTTGGAGTAGTGGGTGAGGAATGCTGTCGTTTGCGGTCCCCCGGGTGTAATTATTTAGCTGTTGCGCGTTGATAATTTTGTGTTGACGTTTGATCGCATCGATCACCGTTTGGTTCTTCTCGGGTCGTTTCAGGTAGTCGGATGGGATTGCGTATTTTCCAGTAACAAGGAGATAGAAGAATCCATCAAGAGTTGGGTATTGACCACCAGTGTTCAAAGTCCACCATTCGGGAATTGGGGTATAGAGATCCTTGTCCAGACTGACAGATGATTCATTTGGTACTGGCGGATGACTTTGGTCAATTTCCAGTTCCGGCAATTTAAGTCGCGCGTCCACATCGACATTTTCCGCGTATTGCATGCACGTCATCGCCATAATGTACTCAACAGAGGTGCCTTTCACATGCCCCCATATGTAGGTCTCGGTGTAAGTGGATGAAACGTAGTACCTGGCATAGCAGGTAGATTGGATTGAGTATCCAAATGGTCCATCCTTGAGGTCCTTCAGAGTGAATATTGTGGCGTTGAAAGTATAGTCGGTGTTATTTCCCGGACAGGCGGGGGTTGTCAGTACACTAGTGAGCTGGTACTGTACGGTGCCCTCTTGGACGTAGGTACTAATTTTGGGCTGTAGATCGTCTGCAGTAGCAAGTTTGCAAACAAGGGTCGATCTCAAGGCTGGAATCCGAATATCCACATAAGAGCCATCCCCCATGGTGTTGATCGACGAGTCATTCATTGAAATCTCTGCGAACGCAAGCTCTTCGTACGTCCAACGAGGGTAGCTAAAGTTGTATTGAAGAATGTATTCTGCAGTTAGAACTCCTGCGACCTCGCCAGCCTCATCCAAATTAAGCTGGACCCCTGCGATGGTCCTCGGGTCCGGGAATCCGCCCACGCGCGTGAAATTGGCGATCTCACTGGATGGGACTGCAACTATCGAGTACAGACCGCTGATCACGATGGTGAGAAAGAATGCCGCGCCTGTGGCGAGAGTTGTTGCTAACACGGGAAGCTGTTTGGAACGAATAGACCGATAAGCGTTGGTGAAGCCCTGGGCGTCCAAAAAGTCCAATTTCATGGACTGTGAGATTGAGGCGCCGGTGGGACGTTTGAGGTGCGAGTAAGGAGCAAGACATCTGGTGTTGAAGTCTATGCTACCGAATGCAAGACTTAAACCGGTCATCATGGCACCGGGAATAATGGTCCACACATAATGCATGTACTCGTTGACGTAAGTGACATTACCGAGCCCATCATTGACTTGTGAAAGGTGTAAAAGGACCTCCAAAACTGCGATTGCTGCTGTAACCAGTATGAAGATAGCAAGGCGAGAAAAAAGACCGGGGAACGGTTTCCAATCGCGATACTGAGAATCAATTTCGTGTGTCAATTGAGATTCATTGGCAACATTCTTATTGATCTCGATGGATATACCTTTTGAGGTACATTGCGAATAATAGTAGTCATCTTTAAGACGCTTCTGCAGTGTCTTATCGGACACTGCGCCCAGTCCGCGAAGGGATCCACGGAGCTCTTCACTGTTTGCTGCTATGGCTGCAATGGCTAAAATGCAGGCTGGGTTCCACGTCGTTGCTTTTTGGCGAGCAATATGCACAATGATCACTATTACCAGCAATATCACTATTGCCAAGCATGCCTCGATTGCCCGGAGTGGCAGCTCCATCATCATCACGCGGTTTTCGTTCACAACAGCAGAGCCAAGTGTCGTAGACTCTTTTTCTTGCAAGATACCCATATGCATAAGCTGGGCAGTCATTGCACGATAATATGTAGACGCTGAGTCACGAAGAACATTGCCCTGCCAGAGGTTTTGAAGAGTGGCGTCTTCTTCTGCAAGTAGCAATCCAAGCCTCAATGCTTCATCAACCTGCACATCATCTGGGAATGGATTGAATAGTTCAATGCCTCTGAACCCCGTAGTATCACTGGAATTAGCCATAATGTATTTGGCAACGTCTTCTGCGGTCAGACCTGGGAGTGTGGCTTCCTCGGAAGCGATTGTTTCAAGGCTAATGTCAGAAGAGAGGTCGGTTGCGTTTCCTTTGGCTTTTAGATCTACACGATAAAGTGTTGGCTTGCAGATCATGATTTTGTGGCGCTTTAACTCGAGTTGAACAATCTTATATTCAGGCGAACCTTGGTATGCGGAGGCTTTTGTGCGGGTCGCATTCTTGTCTCCGATCTCGACCAACAAGACCAGAACGCGCATGTCATCCAAAGTACTATTTCCACATTTTGTCCATTGGAAATGTCCCATTTGGGTATACTCTATCGCGCCTAGCCCAAACTGGTCGTAGTGGGAAATGTTGCACGTTGGGGTGACAATCTGGAAATCGAAGACCACGCTGACTTGACTGCCGTTAGTCTTGAGCCATTCTATGTAGTACAAGGATTTGGTATCGACGCTGATGGTATCTTCACAGCTCAAATCCGCTTTCAGCCCTTCTATGGGAGCAGTAACAATAGCAGCAGAGGAGACATTCGGAGCAGAGAATTCTTGAAACACCAAGTCGACATTCGTACCACCGGGGTAAGTCAGGTTGTCGAAGACTATACCATTGATTATGTCGTAAGGTTGTGATCCGACCGCTGCAAGTGTCGAATTTTGAGTGCTGAATGTGTCATGTAGTTGAATCGTGACATTGTTTTGTTGGATTGGAACCTCCTGTAGCGAAAAGAGACCGGTTGAAAATATAATGACCAGCTGCACGAGCAGTGTACAAGATACACTCGCGAAAACGATAATTTGTTTGTTCTTGAAGGCTTTCCACATGGTGACGGGCTGCATTTCGGATATGTAGTCCACGAGCACACTTTTGTCCGCTGGCTGTGGAGCTTCGAGCATTGACTGCCAAGGCGCATTTTGTTTTGACTGAAACTCGACTCGTGACCAAAGAGTGGCAATAATGGTAAGAATTGCGGTTGGGCCGTACGTCCAAAGATAATGACGGCCTTCAGTCGATGCTGCAATACCACTTTGGGCTTCGGACGTTTGGTATAGAGCCTCTAATGCAGCAATTATGGCGGCAAAAGCGAACACAAACAAAGCCAGTATTCGTTTTCGCAGGTATGATGGCCGCCAACCATTGTTTTGTGAATTTTTCAAAGAACCCACATGCTTCTTGATGAGATCTGATAGCATACCGAAGGTAAGAGGTGGAGGCACTCGATATATAGCGCCCGCAGCACGGCGGGCTATAGCTCCAACGAGAGGGACGTAGGGTGGTGATTCCTGCTTGGCATAGTTTTAGCACTTCTGATGGACAGGAACTATAATTATAAAGAACAGAGGAGTTGGGCTTCCTATCTATCAATATATCCCATTCAAAGTGGGAGTAAACGCGCGACCATCTCTACCCCTAGGCCCGTGCAGCACTTTAAGCGCCGGCCCCAGGTGGTAGCAAGAATCCAGCCTGAGGAGTTCATGAAACACGATTAATCCAGAAAAGCCGTCCGGGCGCTTAGAATACAGTATTTTCTCCAGTAAAATGAGCATGCGAACTTTGGTATTGATAATGTCGTGGAGCCATCCTTTGGTCGCTACCTCGTGATTAAGATGATCAGAGGGCGCCAAGATACTTAGCCGCATGAAAGTGAAGCCCCGGATGTTTCACAAGGCTCTGAGGTGGATAAATTTTCAAGATGTTAGGGAAAGATCTCCCTGGAATTGGGGGCTGTCTCGTCTATTTGGGGTTGTTCAGTGAGGAGAATAGAGAAGCAGCGTGTGCTTAAGTTAGACCCAGTATGCGTCCTGGCGGCAGTTTCCCCAGCCTAATTACATGGTGAACTTGTGCCCCCCTGAGCTCGTTATATTCTCACAGCTCTAAATAGATTGATGCTTTGGCATTGAGGAGCCAGAAACTATTTCAACAGTAGACTACTCTCTTGAGGTCATGAACCATTTCTCATTAACTCGCAAAAGACCGCTGTATACTTCCAGTCGAATCACGTGGTTGTAAGGGTGGGGTATTGATGACATAAACAGCGACGGGCCACGGCTCACGCTATCCTAAAGGGGAACGAGGGCTTAGGGTTTTCGTGACCCACCACCGGCCAAGCTCAGTAAGCGAAAAAATCCACAGGTGAAGCCAAACTGGGGAAATCTTTGGACTTCAACCTCACCATCGACATCGACCGACAACAATGGCCTCCCGCCCGACCGTCTCCATCGCCACGGCTGAGGGTAAGCCCTCCGGGGCCACCCAGCCCCTGCCTACCGTCTTCGGTGCCCCCATCCGCCCGGATATCGTCCAGTACGTCGAGCCCGCAAAATTCGAACATTGGTGATGATGGAAGGTGGAAATGCTGACGGATTTTGCTCTACAGGCAGGTGCACACCGGCATGGCCAAGAACAAGAGACAGCCCTACGCTGTCAGCGAGAAGGCTGGCGAGCAGACCTCCGCTGAGTCTTGGGGTACCGGTACGTGGAATCGAAATTTCGAGATCGAGCAACGAAATTTGGCTGGAGGGGGGGATGAAGCAAATTTTTTCTTTGCGGGGAAGGTCCAATTGGTATACTACGGATAGACGCTGACAAGACACTCTTTGATATTCAACAGGCCGTGCTGTCGCCCGTATTCCCCGTGTCTCCGGTGGTGGTACTCACCGTGCCGGTCAGGCTGCCTTCGGTAACCAGTGCCGTTCCGGTCGCATGTTCGCTCCCACCAAGGTCTGGCGCAAGTGGCACCAGAAGCTCAACCTGAACCAGAAGCGCTTCGCTACCGCCTCTGCTCTGGCTGCTTCCTCCGTCCCTGCCCTCCTCTTCGCCCGTGGCCACCGTGTCGCCAAGGTCCCCGAGGTTCCCCTCGTTGTCGAGTCCAAGACCTTCCAGAGCGCTGCTCTGACCAAGACCAAGGCCGCCATTGCCCTCCTCCAGGCCCTTGGTGCCGGTGATGACCTCATCAAGGTCCAGAAGTCCCGCAAGCTCCGTGCTGGTAAGGGTAAGCTGCGTAACCGCCGCTTCCGCCAGCGCCGCGGCCCTCTCGTTGTCTACAACCCCGAGGTTGATGGCAAGGAGCTCGTCCGTGCCTTCCGCAACGTTCCCGGTGTTGAGACTTCCTCCGTCTTCTCCCTGAACCTCCTCCAGCTCGCCCCCGGTGGTCACCTCGGCCGCTTCATCGTCTGGACCTCCTCCGCCTTCGAGGCCCTTGACCAGGTCTACGGCACCACCACCACCCCCTCGGCTCTCAAGAAGGATTTCCTCCTGCCCTCCGCCATGGTTGCCAACGCCGATCTCACCCGCCTTATCAACTCCTCTGAAATCCAGGCTGTTGTCCGCGCTCCCAAGGGTGAGGCCCGCACCAAGCGTGTCAACGTCCAGAAGAAGAACCCTCTCCGCAACAAGCAGGTTATGCTCCGTCTTAACCCCTACGCCGCTGCCTACTCTAAGCAGAAGCTCGGCCAGCAGAAGGTTGAGGCCGGCAAGCCCGAGCGTGCTTCCGCTGGTTTCGCCAAGGTTCTGTCTGAGGAGTAAATGTTCTCTCCCAACTGTTCTTTGGATATGGTGAAAAATGGTAGTTTGCAGCAAAAAATGAATCAATGACTTTTTTTGCAATACCCATGGGTCTATCGGAGTAATAATATGATCGGTTTTGTTCTCTCAATTGTTCAGCTGTTCTGGCTTTCCTAGTGGTAAGTTAATGGAGTGGGTTTGTAGTTCTGGGATCCTATCCTTTGCCCTGGTCACTCTTCAATTCTTCTTGAATGTTTGATGAGATTATCGGCCAGGCTGGTCGACTGCCCACTGTGTTTCTTGACTTGGCCTTGCTGCCATCTGTAGCCCAAACCCAACATTGTAGACACGTTCCATCTCTTATTGCACATGCATACCTCCAGCCGGTTGTACTCCACATGCAAAACCTATACCCATCTTCAAGTATTCCGCGGAGATTGAGAACACCAGCCGTAATTGCTAATCGACAATAAAATCTTCAGGGTGAAGCTGGTCCGCGTACCCGGCCATGCAGAACATAACTCTTCCCTGTTGTCTGCGGCATAAAACTCGAAATTTGGTCAAGGATATATAATTATATATAGTCTCGGCGGGGACTATGCCTAGGGTTCTATTGGTGAGATACCACACGGGTCGGTATGCATTATGGACGTATTCACGACGTCCCGTCGTGCATGACGACGGATATATATCTTCATTGGCTGGGTTACGTACCCTCCGCATAAGCGAGGAAGCATCCTTGACAAGGTGCAGGTTGGCGCAAATTAGCGACTATTATATTTGGAATTCATAATATAGAATGGACAACGTTACGCACAGTCTAAGGCGAAGGATCTCCGTACTATAGCTACTAGACTTTGATTCGCTTGTGGGAAATCTCGCAAGGTCTTGGAAACGCTTCGAGCAACGTGTTCATGCCGTGTTGTTTCTCGTGTTTCCTGTGTAGGTCACTGAGTGGTTCGGGGCTCACGGGCGCTCAGATCAAAATTTGACGAAGGACAGTACGGAGTAGGTAGTTATCACATGTGCTCTTCCGGAGTTCAAACCTAGGTAATAAGTTCAACGAATTGTACACGCAAATTGTGTATAAGAAGCAATTGTAAACAAGCAATTGAACCGACAGCCATAGCAGAGTTCAATATATCAAGATGAAACAGCCCGCACGAGGCGACGAACTAGTGCAAGGCCTGAAGCGCCCATGACATGACCAGCGTCTGCCCAAATAGGCAAGCCGGGAACTGTCAACCAGGCTGATTCCCGTTTTATTCGGCGATCGCACCTCCGAACTGAGGCTGAGTAGGATAGTTTAAGCGTCCAAACGTTGGAACCATACTTAACTTGAAACACGGAGAGCGGAACAAGGCAACCACCTAACCTAACTAGCGAGGAATATGAACCAGGGAAAGGCCAAGCTAGGCATTCGGACGTCCTTCATGCGTTCAGAGAAGCGCCTTGTTGCTTAGCTTCACATGCTAAATCCCTTTATTTTTCTTTTCTAGAAAATCTTCAATCAATTTAACTTTCATCGGCAGCCGCCGGCTCCCAGAATCCTAGACCCTCATCTCGCGGATCGACCTAGCAGAAACAGACGTCTTGCTTGTAACCCCTGGGGCTTGGGTCTTACGAAGGAGAATCTACCCCCTAACTCTTGGCTAAAGGTCCAGCAGCGACCAAAGCGAAACGGGGCAACGCGCAGGACAAGAGAGAGACAAAACAATTAGCAATTGTGGTCAGCACAGACACGGACAAATCGTTGGTATCGGGAAAGTCGACCGACCAGCCGATTCCAAGCGAGCTTGAACAAAGTAGACAAAGTGAAGATCAGGCCCTGCGACCCAGGACGCTAAAAATCGGCCCATCAGGGTCCACGGCTGGTAGTCGAATGTTTTTTCACAGTCCTAGGAGACTAGCAGGTCTTCAACTTGAGCGGAGTGGGGATGGAATGTACGTCAGTCTTTCGGCGAAGCGGATTTTCCGTGTTCTCGCAAACTGAACACGATGGAGTAAAAGAAGGTTGCGGCCGGCAGGGTTCTAAGGTTTTGCGATACTTAGGCGAGGTCGGAAGAGCAACCTTCGGACGAATTGAGTTTGGGGCGTTGATGTACGATGACACACCGATCCGTCGCGTTCTCGACGATGAGCTATGCAGGTGTGTAGTCGTGCATTCGGCTAGAGCTCGGTACGACCTAGTACAAAGTTTGAAGAGCTGCTTAGCATAATTTTGAGCTTGTAGAGTTGCAACAGGGTCAGGTTTATCCCCCGCTATTGCATCCCTAGCTCGCGAGTCCACTTTTGAGTTTATTGAGCTGAGCTAATGAATTCCAAGAATATTTGAGGGGAAGGGGGGAGTAGCAGGAATAGACAGATGCAACATCAACCAGGGGACTCCAGTGTGTAACCGAGATGATTTTCGTTTGGAAGCGATCATTTTATTGGAGATTTAGGACCCAACAATGACGCCGAGGGAGGCCTAGCCACACAAGACGCTGGAAAGGGGGGCATATCGGAGGAGGAAAATTCTCCGATCGAACCGCCGTTCCACCGGCTTTTGGAGGGTAAGCATAAATGCGGTCAGACCGCTAAGGATCCGATCGTAGAGAACAGCTGGCACGAGCCCTCGATCGTGTTTAGGAGGAGGGCCGAGTACTCGTAAATGGTGCTGACAATAGTTGATGCAAAGTACGAGTCTGTACATCCGTGATTAAGTGTGTACCGCAGTAGTTTACCAGAAAATACTTCGTACAGGAGAGTTCGTTGTTAACTGGAGGCTCCTCGGCAGGATCGGCGAAGCGAGCACGAGCAAATTGACGTGAAGAACCATGATCCTCATCTTACCTAATAGCGAACAAATTGTGCATTGTCTAAATTAATAACAATAATATAGATCACAATAACGCCCAGATACTTGGCAGACGAGGCACGGAGAAATAGGAATCCTTCATTACGGACCAAAAACTCCGATGGATCCCCCGGTTGAGGAATTGTATCCATTCGCAGATCATCCAGGATTGAACCGGACCTGAGAAGAAATTGCCTTAATAGCTATTGATTATAGTTGGTCGGAGACAGTTTTCCGTACCACGTATGGAGTACGTAGCATAAATAACAGACTTGGCAATGCCGGCCCCGGCGCCATCGCTAGGCGCATTTATTATTGTCTCACCTGCCAACACGATCCGACTCTAAAGGATTACCAGAGAGCTAGAGCTCAGCAAAGCCCCCCCAAAAAAACGATTGCGGCACCAAAGATTCTGTCGACCTGTGGAGTCCCTGGAGGGTTGAGCACGGGCGATGCAAAACATACCGAGAGCTGTTCAGCCGGCAAACAGCAGTAGAGTCACAATTGTAGTAGTGTCAGCAGTGGCACGGTGGTCCGTCTAGGAACCGGGCGTTAGTGAGTGTCTAGCGCCAGGCCGGGTGCGATGCGTGGATTCTAGATATTTTTTTTTGGAGCTCAATTAGACTAGCTAACTAGCTACATAGTTAGCTGCCATTTCCTAGGCTACGGGACCTCTTCTTTGGGATCTTCTTGACTCACTATTGACGCATGAAGCTTATGATATGATATGAGGGATTCGGCCTTAGCTGCTGGGCTAGACGGGATCCTCTATTCTAGTCTGATTTAGTCCACCATTGAGCGTTGTAAAGGATGCGAGCTAAACCCAGTTCATCATTTGCATCGGTACCTGGCGCGGGCGCAAAAGAAGCGACACGGAACGAAAACCTTAGTTCTCCTGAAGTGTCAATCGACGCCGAACCAAGTGGATCATAATCGTTTGTTGTGTCGAGGATTAGTATGGACTAACTGCAGTCTAGGACTACGACTGTTGACAGAGTCCGTAGAGTGGTATGCCACTGTCGACTAATATTGGTTTTTCTGCAGTAGTTTATGTGGTGGTCCGTCTCGGCGACATCATCTCGCATGCACTCTCCACCTATCGATTTTCATTACATACCGTATACTCCGTAACTCAAGACTTGCCTATTGTACGCAGTACGTTATCGCTCTATCTCATGCCCCAACCCCACGATCTCCATTCAAATTCATGATCCGTTCAATCAGCGTCGTAGTCGGTATTTGTTCGGAGGAAAATTGGGTCCCGATGGTGAATTGACCAATGGCGTGATCAAGTCTCTAACCGCGCTGAGCCACGCTTGCGAGTTTCTCGGGTGAAAATGCCAGATGGAGGACCGCTGAAAAGTTGGGTTGGGGTTTGGTTTTCTGGAGAGGAAAGTGCCGGAATCGAAGGGCCCAGCGCACTTCCTACTTTGGATCAATCCCGATGGGTCTCTGGATTTCCAGCATCATGGAGTATACAACCATATTATACACCATTTTTTTTCCCCTCATCAACTCATTACAAACATTTCGGCTACCCTGCTGCTTCCGGTTTCAGGCTTCCAGCGTAACCCGGAGCAGTAAACGCACCAAGGAGGGGCTGAGCCCAAATAGGCGGCGATCCCGAATGACGGCTTGCAGATCGGATCGCCATGCTTTTGAGACACCATACGTGGTCAACTCCGGATTGTGTCGCCGTTGAAGTAACTGTAATACGTTCGGCGGACGTGGATATGGACATGGTGGAGTGTCTCACGCCGGACCCATTGGACCATAGCTTCGTATGAGAGGGCCAGGGTTCCCTGTACTGTGGCATCGCTAGTCATCGGAGCTCCAAAGGTAAGTTACTCGATCGCGCTGACAAGTACCTGCACGGGACTCCTCGTTATACGATCTTGCGACGAGTCGAAAGTCGAAAGTAAGAAGTTGCATCGTGTCGAGCGCTCTATGGGCCGCCTGGCTTGATGAGCGCCCCGTACAGGATGTAATTCACGTGTTGTTTTGTGACGGAAGTGCTAGTACGGTTGACATGTATACTGTATTTAGTATTTCTTAGGAGAAGCCGTTTCATAGTGTGACGATGCTATCCATGATGATCATGTAGACGTTCACCGTCTTGTGTTGAGGACAAGAATTGTTTCTTCCAATGATCAAGTATGAGTATCTGACAAAGCCTATGACGAAGTTACTGTTCCTCTTCGTCTTGCATAGGCAGAATTTGCACATGCCAGCCAGCCACGGCATTCCAGCCCGAGTTTTGGAGGGAGCCACAATAAGTCGTGTGGAGGACGGTCGACAGCATTGTCCTCCACCCATAACGTGTCCGAAGCCCGAATATTCAGCAACTATGTATGGGTCAACCTTATGCTCTAGGTCTTGACCAGTACCAACCCTTCTCCATGCAGCACTCGGATCCAACCGAGGAGAGACACGGGTAGTGGTGTCGGCATGGACTCTGAATTCTCCATCCACTCATCTTGTATTCATCCCGGAGTCCGAGGAAGGCAGGACCATGTTCTCCATAGCATATGGAACGCCGAAGCTGGAGAAACGAAGTCAAAATGGCAGACCAGAATTCAACCGAGGGTCCTGCGCAAAATTTAGAACCCATCGAACCCACCGAGTCCACCAGGAGCACCACTCGATCCAGTGATCTTCGTACCGCGTCCGCCCAAAAGAGAGATAAGCCCTGCGGCCCCAACACCGGAAACCAGGAGGATTTGCCCGACTAGGCATCTAGTCGCCCGCGCCACCGGCCGAAGGCGCCAGTGACCCACTGCTGGAGGGGATTTACGGCCATCATTCCGGGTCCAAAACAAGCTCTTGTCTTATTTTCATCCTCTACGGGAGACACAAAGCTCGAGGAAAATAAGAAAAGCGAGAAGAAAAAAAAGATCCTTTTGTTGCATGATCTGTGTCGGAAATTCCGGCTGGCGGGATTTCTTCAGTTCTTCAACAACTCGTATTTTCCCCTGATTCCTGGGAAGATTTCTGGGAAGGCAGAGATATGTGGATTTTTTCGGGATTTATTATTGTCGGAGATCTCAGGGTTAAATCCCGAGACGTTTCTCTGGTTCATTGCGTTGCATGTGCCGGGAGTGGTCAAACTGTAAAACGCGTTTAGTAAGTTTAGTGCCTCCGGTAGAGTTAACGAACTAGGCTGCCATTTTTGGCTATGTTCACTATAGGCGAGCACAACACTCAAGAATGACTTGCAGTTTCTTTCAATACGATCGATGACTTTAGGAAATGGATGGCCCGATCGGGACGGGCAAAACCAGTCAGAAACGACTTCCAATCCTCCGGTAGTACTCCGGACAAAGGTGCATACATGGGGACGACCGGCCGCCGAGGCTGGGCACGCTTCGACCAGCATCACCAAGACGCTTACAACCTTCATCCTGGAGGAGGGTTTGTGATTAACATAAAAATGCCAAAGGTTGGAACTAAACATGGACCTATATAGACTCTGATGAGCCCAGAAGGGGGGGGGGGGGGGGCTATGATGCGCCAGTTGTACCCGTATAGTACTCCGTAGTAGCGTGGCCAATACCCCTCTGCCCCTCTAGTAAGTAGACTCCATGTCTAGCATCATAATTTGTGAAGAAGAAATTCTAGAATAAAAATAAAAATAAGAAGGCAAAATAACTAGAAGTTTTGAAAAATAAAAAATAAAAAATAAAAAAGGAAAAAAAAAAGAAAATTAACCTCGGATCCTAGATCCTCTCCACACCCGTGGAAAGCACCACGGCATTGTGGTCCAAATGCCGTTTGACAACGGATTACGCCAGCGTCCCCCCATAATTTGTGATCGGGAGCAAATCTCAGAGAGACTAGTCGTGCCCGAATGCCGAATCTACTATGTACTTACTTAGTACTGTACTAAGGACTGATCGCTGATCGGACTGGAACGGCGCGCGAACGGGCGCATCATTATACATACACTACTCGGGACTAAGGGCACAGATCCACTTGGAAAGTGACTTGGGAAGTGGTCGATATGACCTCAAAATTTCGATGGTCCTA
Organism: Penicillium brasilianum; assembly: GCA_001048715.1. Taxonomy (NCBI): domain Eukaryota; kingdom Fungi; phylum Ascomycota; class Eurotiomycetes; order Eurotiales; family Aspergillaceae; genus Penicillium; species Penicillium brasilianum. The sequence goes on along the minus strand of CDHK01000008.1, from coordinate 1,676,147 downwards.
TAGAGGTGGCCCGATGGGACCGTAGCTGCCATCGGCGTATTAGAGACGGGGCAAAGGGAACGGCCCTGCATCGTCTCTGAATTGTGATGGGAGAGAGAGAGGGAAAGGAAAAAAAAAACGGTGGCGCTAAGGAACATTCTATATCTGATAGCATACTAGTTCCAACATTAAATGAAAATAAAAAAACAATCTATTATTTTTCCTGAATTTTTGGACGAAATATTTACTTTTTATCATGGTCTCCAATCTTTGATTGCTTGGGAGCCGCCTGCAGCAAAGGATCCCGGTAAAAACGGCCTCTCCCTCGGTCGAGCAAACGGAGCAGAGACGGGGCTCAGCGAAAGTGTCTCATATTCCGAATTTTCCATGTGTCTTGGTTCCAGTCCTTCGAGACTTGGGCTGTCCTATTGTGCGCGGACCGAACCCAGAAGAGTATAGATCGATCCCACCTCTTCGTCGATCGTATGGTTGGAAGCTTGTCATGAATCGTTAGTAGCTGGATACATTTCCTCGTCTCTATTGATTCTTAATTTCTGGGTCTTTTGGGCTCTTGGTATTTATTTTCCATTACTACTACTATCACCTGTCAGTTTGACTCGGTACTACTACTACCGCAACGACGTCAACCGTTGTTCCCAGAGTACGGAGTACTTTTGCTCTGGTAATTATCAACGCCCGATAACCCCAGAACGTACAGCCTGCCACTCTGTCGGTCCTTTTGCCGTGAAGCTTCCAGAGGCTGCAGGCCCCTCTTCTTCTTTTTCTTTCGTTTTTACTCTTTGGGTTGGTCGCATCGGTCTACTTTTGGGGATTCTTCGCTCCCGTTGTCCTGCGTGCCCTCCTTTCGACTCGGTCTCGGCCCTATTTCTTACCTCATTGAGCGCCTTTTTTGTGGTCCTTTTTTTCCTTTTACACGATCCTCAATAGTGCTTTTGTCAAACGGGAGAAAGACGAAAAGGAGGACTCAAATCCTGCGTTGGTTCGGGGCAGGCCCAGAGAGAGAAAATAATCCGCCCGGCCAGGTCCAACGTGCTGGTCTCGCGGGGCAATCCGCTACACTACTTTTCTCTGGCTGATTGGATTTACCGCGGGAGCGCTACTTTTAGCTATTTTCTTGCCCAGGATCCCTTGTTCCTACGGGCCAGTGACGGGCAACTCCTCCGACCAGGCTACCTTTTCCCTGTATAGTCAAGGCCGTGTGCCACCATCGGCTCCTGGATCGGTCGTTTCCGACCTCATTATCGTTGCCAACATCCAAGTGCTTCCCCCTCCCGGACAGACCCATTTCTGTCCCTACGTTACCTTTGCTTTTGGCTCTAGGTTTATCTGTACATGCGGAGAAAGCATCGTCTCGGCGCTCTTTGACCGTCCTAATCGAGCGGACCGTTAGTCCCTTTCGGCTTACCTGGTGGTCGGCGTGCATCCACTCCCTGAACGTCCGCGATTGTCTACTTACTCTGCTTCTATCGCGGCGGGGCCTTTTTCACTTCCTTGGTCGTCAAACACTCCTTTTCGGCCCGAGTCCCGCGACATCTTGGGGAAGATCCATGATTGTTGGTGACTCGCTAGTCTCGCCATCCTTTTTTCCCCCCAAACCCCAGCGTGAGCCGTCCTTGAAGCTTATGCAAAACACTGGGATCCTGCAGCCACCCTGGTTATAGCGGAACATGCAACCAAAAACCGTGAAAGACTAGGGCCGTTTGCGACATGTTGGTCTTTTGAATAGACTTGATCGCTTCATCATCTTGAATCCTCTGCTCAGCTCCCATTATCTGCAGGCAGATGCGACTTGGCGCAATCCGCGCACTTGGAATGCCCAGAGCTCGACTCTCTTCGCTACGATAATCGACTTTATTCAATTTGAATCAGCTACGTCTTCTACATTTATCTGCATTTGCGCCAATTGCTCTTCCCTTCAGGTGGGATTGTTATTCAGGAATTATCGCTTTTCTTCCAGTTTTCTTGGAACAACTTGATTGACTTACTCTTAATACTACGTCGGTAACGGAGGCTGTTTCATCCTGCAATCGGTGAGTATACTGGAGCTGAAGAGAAATTCCAATCGCAATTGGCTCCTCGAAGAATTCGGATTTACTAATTCTCTCTGTCTTGTGACTAGATTCTTTGCTTGATCCAATTTCTTTGGTGCTCGAGATTCGGCGGTTTGGTCTGAATTTTAACCGGACACGATACCTTTCGATCTATCCAGCAATTCTCAATTCTTTCGTTCGGCGACACGAGGCCTTAAACAGTACCACGGCGGGCTGTGCAGAAGCAGAAAATATTTCAATTGATGCTCAGTGGAAGTGTCATGTAAATGCTATTCTTCGAGAAATCAACCCACACCCCTCAACGCTCGATCCAAACGCCGGCCATGTCAGGCTACTATGTTGGACCATTCGGTCGTATGTTACCCATCGCAGGTGGTCCGTCGTCGGAGCAGCCCCCGGATTATCGAGCTAATCAATCAGAAACCGGGGATAACCCATACCAGCTTCCTCCTCCGCGCACACCGGCAAATCTACAATTTGGATCAGATCCCTTCCTACGACGCCAGTCAGGCGACAAAGCAGAACCAGTCAGGGGCACAGCTTCAGCCGAGCCTGCCCCTCAGCGGCAGAGGACCGAACAGCTTCCGTCGGTGAGGTCGCTATTGACGCCGGCCTCTGGGCCACATTCGCCACCACCGTATCATTCACAAACGTATGGAAGTCCTACACCGATTGATCCACACCGCGAACTATCATATCCATTTCGCCATCATGATTCAACACTGGCCCCGCCGCCAATCACTGGTCAAGATAGACGTCGATCAGAGTCTCTGCCACATTCTCAATCCGCGAGCCTTCCACCACTGTCGCACGTGGCTATGTCCAGCCCTCGAGATATGAATCATCATTACGCAGCGACACGAAGTGATCCTTCCACAGCGATCATGCCACATGCCCAATTACCTCCTCACGGTGCTCCGTATCACGAACCAGCCACTGCGGGAGAGATTTCCTCCCCCGAAAGTGTAAGCCGGCCAAATCCGCCTGCAGTACTACCACATGTGGTTGATGAACGATATATTGACGGCGAGCTTTGCTTTGTCTACGCTGATGGTTCCCATCAGCCCAAGATTGTTGATGGAAAACCCGTCAATCCAAATTGGGGCGTCACAAAGGCAGGAAAGCCACGGAAACGACTTGCACAAGCCTGCTTGACCTGCCGCGAAAAGAAGATCAAATGTCAACCGAACCGTCCCAAATGCGACCAGTGCCAAAAGTCAGGAAGGGAATGCAGATTCGAGAATGCGTAAGTCATACGTCAACTGTAGGGAGATGCTTGGGTTATTACAAGGAATTTGTTCAAGTTTGGATCTCTGCTAACACTTTTCAAAGCCTCCGTGGTAATCGCTCGAGAGGTTCACACTCGGTCGGGCCAACGAATCCAAACTCGGACCTCTCTGGATCGTTTTATAACATCGCCCGTGCTTCTGATAGCGGAGCATCACTTCCAGGAAGTGGCCATTCACCAATGTCGGAGAGCACGAGGTTGACACCCTCCGGCATGGAGAGCGCCCACGATCCCATGGTTGATGTGGATCGGACATACCGACAGCGAGCCTACCGAATCCCTCGCCCCTTTGCTGACGAGAGCCTTGTTCGACAGGTCGAACATACCGAGGCCAATCGGCTTCCCGAATACTCGGAAATTCTGGGTGAACTGAGGGATACCAACTCCGAAGACCCGCTGGTGGGCTCTTGGAACGTCGACCCATTTGATCACGACCCGGAAATGACTTTGCATTACGTCGAAACATATTTGTCAAACATTAATGATGGATTATATCACATTTTCCCGCATGCTCGATTCATTTTGTGGCTGAAGTCCTGCGACACAAAGTCACCCGAGGATAAAATGATGCTTTACTCCATGATGGCGCTGGGTTCTATCTTTTCCGATCGACCTGATAGGGTTACTGCGTTGAGGCGTTATTCTCGCATTGCTCGCTTTGCTATTCAGAGAAGCCAGCATAATCTGTCTCTTCAACTTGCTCAGAGTCATCTCATGATGAGTTTGCTGTACTACGCTGCTGGTTCGTTGGTGGGATCTTGGGACTCGATTGGAGCTGCAGGACGGGCTGTCAGTGGGCTGAGATTCAATATCGAATCTGGTGGTGTTATTGTGAGCCAGAATCAGGCGTGCGAGTACGGGTTACACCCACAGGCACTGATTGAGTGTCGTCGCCGGACGTTCTGGGTCGCTTTCATCTTGGATGTAAGTTAGTTTGATGAATTGTCGATGCGGACGCTTTCAAAATGACCAAGCTAACGTGATGCTACAGCGAGTTTCATCATTCTTCTCTCCCACGTCAACTTCTATCTCTTCAGATTCGGCTTTGATTCGACTCCCTTGTCGAGAAGACATTTACGAGGTCCAGCAATACGCGACGGCACCATATTTCCAAACCGTGCTCAACCAAGCATCAGCCTCCACTGATGACGACCGGTCGACCCTCAGCCCCATGGCCTTTGTGATCCAGATTCTTTCTATCTGGGGCGACGTCTCCTTCCAGGCTTTCCGCCTCTCTCACACGCCGTCCGAAGGCTGGGCACAGCTTGCCGAAGAATTCCATACGAACATTATTCGGCGGACAGACGACTGGATCAATCGGCTACCTGGACACCTCTCATTCTCCGTTGCCAACATGGATCGTGCGAGTCAAGTCAAGAAGGTGGATGCCTTTGTTGCGATTCACATGTTCTACCACGCCACATTGATGAAGCTGTACAGACATGCCCGATACCAAAGCTTACGGTCCGAAGTGCTGATCCAGTATATTCATCGCGCCCGATACCACGCAGTTGAAACGCTGAGAATTGCACTGGCCGTCGTTCAGTACGCTCATGATGTCCAGGCTGCTCGCTCTACATCTGATACCTCCTCGCCTAACGTGACCCTCCTCAGTCCCTTCCTGGGGTACGTGGTCCTTTCTGCGGTAGACGTGCTCAGTGCGGGAGGGATGGTGGCTGAATTACCCGATTGTATCTCCTTCATCAACGGCGCATACGGCATGGTCCAACTTCTGGGTCGTCACTGGGATAGCTCGATAAGCCTGGCAAACCTCATTAAGAAAAGACTCGACGCGATGATTGACTGCGCCAATGACCGATCTCGAACTCAGGACAAGATCTGTTTTGCAGTGGACGGTCCTTCGCTTGAGACGAAAGTGCCTGCCGGTACTCCCCCTCAGCCACCGGGTACACTCGACGAAGACCTCTTCTATGGATCTCTACCGCGGGATATTCTCCTGCGCGCTATGAGAGCCGACGAGACTCCTTTATCGGACAAGAATATCGCATGGCTGAAAGATCGCTGAAATGATTCGACACTGACCTGATCTGCTCTGGCATGACACCCTGGCGCTCAATACCCTTGAAGCCCATCAACCTATTCCCATCTCTTGACATAAAGTTTCTTTTTTACTAAAATGGGTGGCATCCTTTTTTCTGAACATAGAAATTATCAGCGTCCTGTCCATTGCGCCTTTTTCAAATTATGATTCTACTTTCCGCACAGGCATGGATCACCTTTATGCAAATTCTTCTTACGATTCTTGATTGTTCTTTTTACGATCTGATGGTATCGATGTCAATGATGGCGGTTCGACTGCTTCAAGTTCTTCTTTACCGGTGGAATATTCCAAAATTTGGCTAACCCATGTACTATACAATCTACTTCTCCGTTGCTATTTCACACATTGTCTATTTCTTCAATTTGAGCGAGCCCGTGTGAGCGCTTGTCATCTGTATATTATCTACCGAAATCGAACGAGGAAAATACTTGATCGGGTAAGATTCTTGGATACCAAGTCTTGAAAATTGAAAGTCGTTCTTTGGTAATTGCATAGCCACTATGCCCTAGTCACTCCCGCTTTCCTTTTCCCATTCGCTTGGATCATATTGTCGTACCCAAGCCACTTTGCCCTTGGACGGGTCCATGATAGTCGCGTAATGTGTGGTTTCGTTCAAGACCGGGAATGTCGTCAACCAAGAGATGATTTCTTTTTGAGTAGCAGCCACATCCGCGCCTTCCAACGAGTCCTGCATTGAGGCGCGTTGTTGCTCAGCCTCCTCGGCTTCTTCCTCTCGTTTCTTTCGCAGGCGTAGTGATGAACGACTGCCCTGCGGCTGATCAAGATTCTCGATATTTTCTGTGACCTTCTTCATAGCGGCCTCTTTAGCTTGTACAGACTTTTGTACTTTTTCATCCCATCGGGCTTGCATGCAATCGCGTCTTTCGTTGCTGTCTTCGATGAGGTCGGCCATGACTTGGCCATCGGGTGAGACGAGTGATAGACCAACGTGGTTCTTCCTCTTTTCATCAGCAATAGCTTTGGGTGGCAAAGAGTTGGGCTCGTGGTCGTGGTTCGTGGCTATGATGAATGAAGGTGAGGAGCGCACGACGGCAGTTCCATGGTCTTTCTCCATGGTCACCGTAGTCACCCCGTCGCTGAAGATCAAGTACACTGCCGTGGTCGGCATGCTGGGGATTTGAGCAACGATCTTTTCCAGTGTTGATAGAGATTCTTCTCTCTTCTTTGGCTTCGGTCCGTCGGGGAACGGGAAAAGACACTCTCGCAGTAGTGACGAGATCGATTGCCGAATTCCCAGCAGAACGAGTAGATGATTCGTGTAAAAGGCCACGTTCCGTGATTCATCATGCACAGGTCGGAAATTCAGTGACATGCTCAAATCCTTTCTCACTCCCGTCAGCACGCCGACATAACCCACGTACGTGATGCTCGTGGCAAGCACTTTCTCCGGGTCATCGTCTCGTACAAATTCCAGCTGCACGATCAAATCACGCAATGGATCCATACCCCAATCCAGAGTTCGGAAATGAAGCATTTTGGTCTGGGATCCGCTTTTGCTGCGCACACCACCACTGGTACAGCCCATGAGAAGGTCAAGTACCGTGTTCAGGCTGATGAGGAGGTACATGTCAATATCCGTCGTGCGACTGATCCCACGTAATTCGTCCGTTTCTTCGTCCGTGTAGAGTCTGCGCAAAGAGAGTTTGGCCAGCCAATGCACGCCTTTCAGTGGAATCTTGGGCGAAATGCCTCGGACCAGTTCATCGAACATGCCGCGTAGGGCACGCATTTTGTCTCGGTAGATACGCGCCAGCTCGACATAGCGTTCTGATGGCGGGAGTGAGAGGTTGATTCTGAATATGGGTGGTGCTTTGCCCACGGCAGCAGGGCTTCTGGGATCCGCCATGGTGATAGATGAGGGTTTGAGGAAGCAGAGTTGTGGTGGCTGCCTGAAATGACCCCCTACGGGCTGACATGCGGCTCTGTTGGTCTTCTCCGCAGTCCCGCACCCGTTGCGAGACCCGCTTTGGATGACCAGGTTTGTCAGGGACTCAGGGCAAAGGTGGATTGAATTTGGGCGAAGCTGTTGCCGCCCGTCTCGATTTCCAGCGTGTGCCCTAGATTTCTGCCTGGCAGAATAATTATTCAAGAATACGTAGTAGTCTAACTATTAGCCACCTCCATCTAACTGGCCCTCTACTAGTCGAGGTTCATGGGAAGTTCAGAATCTTGACTAACTTGAACTTCAATCATCTTTATCAGTCGTGCTTTGAAAGATCGTTAACAACCTACTTCGATCGAGAAATGTTATGTGGACTATCTGGTAAGATATCTCAGACCTTCCGAAAGATGCTTGTACCGATGACCAGCCGAGCAAGATTTAGCTTGTCAGGCAGATAGATATTCTACGGCCCCAGGGGGTGGCAGCAGCCAAAACCATGTTTATTAGGATAAAATAGAATCCATCGGGTTCAGTGTGTCTCAGATACTATATTTGGCCGAGTCGTGCAAATGAAGGACTATCTTTCACGAGCAAGCTCTATGTTGACATACAGAGTGCTGTTGTGAACCATTGACTCGACTGTTGATGCCCCTCGTTTCTGCTGGCCCCAAAGGCTTGGTGCTGATTTGGCCTTCCACAAGTATTCACTGAATACACGTCACAGCGTTTGATCGATTTGAGACCCTCTTGAGAGTTACAAATGACTTTTTTGTATCGTGACAGCTCCGCTAAAAATGGGGTTGAATTCTCGCACTTACCTTAGCCAGACTCATCCCTTCCGGCGGGGCCTGACTTCAGAGCGGAGCCAGCGGAGCTCAAGGAAAGTTTCTCCGACACTCACCCCAGCTTTTGCCCTGGACAACATCCGCTGCCCGTCGCTTTTGGGCTCAAGGCTATGGGTTCTCGTCGCCTTTAGATTGATAGACTCAGCATACAGCTAGCCCCCATGTCCGAGCCTGCTGAATCGACCGCCGCCGCGGCCGCAGCCCGGGCCTTCGGTGCTCACCCGGAGGATGACGATGGCCTCCAAGGCGAGTTTGGCACGGCCACCGAATACCCCGACCAGCTCGACTACTATTCCCTACTGGGCCTTGCACAGAAACCTCCTCCTACTGATGCCGAAATCCGATCCGCATACCGCAACCTGACCTTGATGTTCCACCCCGACAAGCAACCGTCGCATTTACGGCAATCTGCCGAGCAACATTTCAAGCGCATCCAAACTGCATATGATACCCTGATTGATCCGAAGAAGCGCGTGGTATATGATTTACTGGGAGCCGAAGGCGTGGCGAAAGAATGGGGTCATGGCGGTGCAATGGGCGTGGGAGGAGACGCCGAGAGGCAGCAAGTGGGTGTCAAGGCGATGACGCCGGAGCAATTTCGTCGCTGGTTCACAAAGACTATGAAGAAGCGTGAACGAAAAGCGGTGCAGGACATGGTGGACAGTCGAGTAGGTGCTTCAGGCCGTTGGGGCTCGATGTAGTAGGCTAGGGTCTCCTGCTGATTCGCTTCATGGAATGTTTAGGGCTCCATCACCCTCGGAATCAATGCGTCTTCGACTATTCGTGTTGACGAGGATGATGATGTGACAGTTCAGATCCCGCATACTGTCGTTCCGATGTCTTACGCCGCCAAGTACTCGTTTGAGACTCCTTTAAGCTTGCCCTCCTTTGGAAAGAAGGTGAAGGAAGAGGCAGTGCCGGTCCAAAAGAAGGAAAAGATGGATGCAAGCACGGCTGACGAAGAAGAAGAGGAGGAGGAGGAGGAGGATGTAGAAGATCCTGTGCATGTGACATTCAATGCGGGAATCGCCGGCAACATTGTTCATCGCAGGCAACGCGCAACGGCTCAATTCGAGGATGGCACGGAGGAAGAGATGCAAGTAAGTCTCGGCTCGCCTTCTACAACATTTGAGCTGCATTCTAATATATTCTAGATTCCCTTGCCTCCAGTTCTGATTGCCAATAATATAAGTCTGGGTGCAACCTTGACACCCAATGTTAGGGAGTTGATCGGCACCAAAGGTATCTGGAATAACCGGCTGTTCTCAACTTTGAGAGATTCAACCGTCCTGGTGGAAACCAATCTTTTGCCTGTTCCAATGTTAAGGACAACCGTTGCTCGGGCCTTCCAACCGATTCCCGGGATCAAGCCTTTCCAGGTGACTACGAAAACCACCTTTATGCGCTCCCTGTTGGAATCACCGCCTTCGTTAGAAGTGCATGTCACCAAGGAGGTTGCGCCAAGGAAGCTTGCCTTTTGTGCTTGGTCCAGTGGTCTCTGGTACTATCCAGATTTCTTACTTGACAATTTCTTTTTCCGTGGGATGACATTGGAGGACATGTATGCCTCTGCTGGCGATCTCAGCAGTCTCCAAGTCGGCCTAGTCTCCATACCAAAACAGCCACTCAATGTCGTTTCTATGGACGAGGATGATGTAGAGTCTGAAGAGGCAGAATTGCGCCGACACCTCCAGAAGAAGCAGGTGACCGATCGTGCCGCCGAGTCTTGGCAGACCTTTGTTCAAGTTTCTCCTGGGGGAGGTGGCCTGGGTCTAACATATTCACGAAACTTGTTCTCCGGAACGCCAGCTGATGATCCTTTGAAGTCGGAATGGAGTGATGAGGGCTACGCTCCAATGGCAAAGATGGACGATGCCAGAGCTGTACGTCTAGAGCTCTCCACTACAGTCAGCCCGAATCTCTCCTTCGTATGGAGTCTCAAAGGGACTCGCCGGATTGGTGAATACACAAAGATGGGCATTGGAATTGGCTTCGCTGATCAGGGTATTTTGATGACGATTGGCTGGAGCCGACTGGGCCAGGGCCTCAACTTGCCCATTGTGCTTTGCTCCAAGGATGAGGCCACCCACGACGCTGCTATCTTGGCCAGCATCTTCACGTGGGCTAGCTACCTTGCAATCGAATTTGGCTATGTCCGACCGCGTGACAGAAGGCGACGTCGCGAGGCGGCTGCTCGTCGTCATAATCAGCTGAAAAAGCTGGTTCCACAGAAGCGTGCAGAAAGTGAACAGGCCATCCAGCTTATGGTTGACCAAGTTCGGAGGCGACAGTTGCGCGAGCATGAACAGGACGGTCTGGTGATCGACCGGGCTGAATATGGATACTGGCCACCGATAGACCGCAAACCCAAGCCTGGATTCGAAGAGCCTCGCACGACCGATGTGTTCTTCCCCGTAGCTAACCTCGTCGACCGTGGCCAGTTGGTGATCGGTGCCAAAACCGTCAAAGTAAGTGAATTCTTGACGCTTCATATCATGACAAATGTATAACTGACGCGATATCTACCTAGCATCAAATAATAGGATTCCATGATCCAGCACCGCTGCTGAAGAAGCGGCTGAAGATCTGGTATACTTTCCAGAACCGGTCTCACTTTGTGGAGATTGGCGACAAAGAGGGTGTTATTTTGCCTCAGCGAGCCCATGTCTGTCCCGAGTCCGAACAGTTCAATCCGCTGGCTACTTAGTAGCCTCAGAGCTCTCACCGAATATAATGCCCCATATCTCCCTCTTCCTGTAATATTAGTGCATTTCGATATCGATAGACGTTCATTATACGATCTTCAATTGCATAGTCTGCGCGTGAATCTGAAAGGACTACCTTCCTTCATACATGGTCTCTCTTCGTATCTTCTAGCCACGACTCGGGATAGACATTTCTCCCCTATCTTCTCAACGATTGTGATACTTGCATTGATGGGCACAATTTGACTTCGTAGATCCTCTCACGTGACTACATTTGATAGAAAGTCTTGGCGTGGGGCTTTCCAAGCAGACCACCTGCGCAAATCTGCAAAAGCTAGGCGCATCTCGACAGCCACCTCTCATTCACCACTTACGACTTGGAAACTCTCGAATAAGGGAACAAGTCTCACCATGGCATCCATTGCGTCGGGGCTTTTCAAGTCTCTCCCCAAGCCCAAATATACCGGCGAGGAGGAGGAGTTGCCACAGCATGCGCAACCTCGTGGTCCGCGTGTGGTGGGCGCCGACCAGCTTGATGAAACTCAAGTTGTCTTACGGGTGAGCTTTCCATTCATTCTGGCTTGCTAAATTTACATATACTGATTAAAACTTTCTTTTACCAGAGAACCGGACCTCCCCCATACGGAAACCGGACAGGATGGCGACCACGCGCGCCCGAAGATTTTGGTGACGGCGGCGCGTTCCCCGAAATTCTAGTTGCACAGTATCCTCTTGATATGGGCCGGAAAGGGACATCCTCGACGTCGAACGCGCTTGCTGTGCAGGTTGATGCGGAGGGCAAAGTCAAGTATGATGCAATTGCGCGTCGTGGCCACGGCGATAACCGCATTGTCCATGCCTCATTCAAGGATCTGATCCCGCTCCGACAGCGGGTGGATATGGGAGAGATCTCTCTTGATAGGCCATCCGAGGAGGAAGTTCAGGCTCAGATGGAAAAGACCAAGAATGCGCTTGCTAGCTTGGTGGAAGGAGCTGTGCAGGCGCAGAAGCCCAAGAACGTCCGGGGCGGTCGACGCGCAGAGCCGACCTTCGTCCGCTACACGCCAGCGAATCAGATGGGAGATAATGAGAAGAAGAATGACCGTATTATGAAGATCGTCGAGCGCCAGCAAGATCCTATGGAGCCGCCCAAGTTCAAGCACAAGAAGATTCCTCGTGGACCACCATCGCCCCCGCCGCCCGTTATGCACTCGCCGCCACGGAAGCTTACCGCAGAGGATCAGGAGGCTTGGAAGATTCCTCCGCCCGTGTCAAACTGGAAGAACCCTAAGGGTTATACCGTCCCCTTGGACAAGCGCCTGGCTGCGGATGGTCGTGGATTGCAGGATGTCTCTATCAACGACAAGTTCGCCCAGTTTGCCGAAGCATTGTTCACAGCCGATCGGCACGCCCGCGAGGAGGTGCAGCTTCGAGCTCAGATGCAACAGAAGCTGGCCGAAAAGGAGAAGGCCCAAAAGGAAGAACATCTCCGTCAACTCGCCCAAAAGGCCCGCGAGGCTCGTGCCGGACCCAGTCGCCGCGACTCTGTGGCCCGTTCTCGCTCTCGCACTGCCAGCCGCAGCGTATCCCCTTACTCCTCAAGGTCCGGTAGCCCAAGTGACGATGAAGAAGCCCGGGAGCGTGAGCGACAGCGTCGCGAGCGACGACAAGAGAATGAGCGCCAATTGCGCCAGTCTCGCATGGGTACTGAGCGCCGCATTCAGGCTATGGCTCGCGAGCAGAACCGTGATATCTCCGAGAAGGTTGCATTGGGTCTGGCAAAGCCTTCTCAGAGCTCCGAGTCTATGTGGGATTCGCGATTGTTCAACCAGACCAGCGGTATGAACGCTGGTATCAATGAAGATAATCCCTACGATAAGCCGCTGTTTGCTGCGCAGGACGCCATTAACAGCATTTACCGTCCCCGTGCTCAGCTCGATGCCGATGATGAGGAGGGCGGCGAGGCTGAGATGGGCAAGCTTCAGAAGACTAATCGCTTTGAGGTTCTTGGACGAGCCAAGGAAGGCTTCAAGGGTGCTGCTGATGCCGAGGTATGTTATACTTCGATAGAGATTATGGTGTTACTTATGCTAATTGCGTTTTCCCATTTTACAGGAACGACAAGGACCAGTTCAGTTCGAAAAGGACACTGCCGATCCCTTTGGTATTGACAGCATGATTGCCGATGTGACGTCTGGCCAGAAGCGCTATGGTATCCAAGAGGCCGAAGGCGAAGACCGAGGCTCCAAGCGGGCTCGCGTTGACGACGATTAAGCGAAAAGGGTGTATACCTTTTGTGCAGTATAATATGTGTTTTGGGCATGCCCCTGGGTCAAGGTTTCTCTTTGTGCATTGCGGGCGTTCTGGCAGTGCAGTCAATATCCACCATTCCGTTTGCTTCTACACCAAAACTTCGAGCGATTCAACCACTGGGTTGATTTCGATAAAATGTCATGAATGTACCTCTACATCTTCGGATGCAATCACTCATATAGTAACTCATGTTCGACGGCTAGTTTACTGGCATTGTGGCCATGCAGTAAGTCTTGAATAGTGTCTTGAACTGTGTAGGGAAAAAAAAGTGTATTGCAGTGTGGATCAACGACAAGCTACCGAACTAACATCAGAGGCATTCCTGCACTCTGAGAAGTTTAGGTTTTCATCTAGTTCTTCACCTCTTGTCTGTTCGGCGACAGCACATCCTCCAGCCACTTGTATGCAACTGGCAGACTATGGGGGTATCCCATATGGACCATGCCCTCGAAGAACCGTCCTTCCTTGGGACCGCCGTGGTTAAAGAGGATCATTGAGTCCTCAATGGGTACGACACCGTCATCGACGCCCTGAAGAACAGCATATCAGTATCAACACCACACGCACTCCATTTGACAAAAAAGAAAAACTTACATTCAGCAACAGCAGTCGACAATTAGGCTGGTCCATGACGCCAGTCTCGATCAGGGAGAACTTCTTCTGAGCATTCTCCTCAAAATCCTTGGTGCTGGAGTAACCATACTTCTCAGCCCAGGAGTCGGTGATTCTACATGATGCATATCAGTCCCAGTCCAATGTCACTCCATTCACCTCTCACCCTTCCCCCGGGAACTCTCGGAAAAACTACTCACGTAAACGGGTACTCATGATCATTCACCCGACTCAACCACTCCTTGCCCAAGAAATGATGCGAACCAGGTCCGTGTGCCACACAACCCACCAACCGGTGACGATGGGTACAAGCCGCACGAATGGCATAAAAGCCACCCGCACTCAGCCCCCAAACGGCAACGTGGCCCATATCGAGCTCCGGCCGGCTCGCCATATAATCCAGCACGCTCTCCCACAAACGGTCCGGCGACTCGGGGTCCGCAGGGTCCGCGGGACAATCCGCCGTACCGGGGATCTCGACGATAACGGTCGCCCAGCCTCGATCGAGAATCTCGTGCGTCCGCTGACTATTGTCGGGTCTGTACCCGTCCAGCCCGGTCATGATCAGGACGACGGGGACGCGGTTCGACGCGGACGCTTCCTCCGGTAACCGGATGTACAGCGGGATACTGGATCCATCTGTGCCCGCGGCATGCTTGTGCGGGATAACCTCTTCCTTGAGGGCGGGTTTCCACAGGGATGCTGCGGCGAGGTAGACCTTCTTTTGGCGGTCGAAGGCGAGACGCTTGAGGGAGGTCTCTGGGCGGCTGGCGGGACTGACGTAGGGGAAGCGGGAGATGCGGAGGACGACGGCGGCGCGGCGGTAGAGATCTGAGGCGCGGTCTGGGTGGCCGTAGTTTAGGGCTTCGATGGCTTGTTTTTCGAGAGAGTCGGCGATTGGGAGGAAGGCGTTTGTGTAGGCGTCCGAGAAGGCGTCGTTGATGTTGTCCTAAAGGTTTTGTTAGGGCTAGGGACGATGGGATTGGAGTGGAATGCGGAACGTACAGCGATCAGTTTCTCGAAGATTGGCTCAAAGTCTTCGATGGAGCCATCGTGGAATGGATAGATTGATTTCTGGCACTAAAAAGGTTGTGAAGAAAAACATTAATTACCGTTGTCTCCCAACGTCTCTGGCAGGATCCAGATGTTGACCCTGATGTGATGGATAATGGAGCGACGATATGGACATACACAGAACTTCCACTTGGTCTCCCACAAAGCCTTGATCGAGCCCTTGTGTGGGTAGACAGTGTTGAATCGGTCTCCAAGAATCCAAGGCGTCATTTTGATCAGAGATTGATGCAGATAACGGATCTGTGAGATTGAATGAATATTGGTCAGGATAAAGGAAAATAGATCCTACGGTTCTGACAGCCAGATAGTCTTCTAATTTAAGTATAATTCAAAGAGATGACAAAAGCAGCTGAGAACAGAACAGCACCAGAACAAACCGGATTAGGTCTACGATATTACGAGGGTGATGTTAGATGTTGACGAGAACAGTAGGTTGGTCTTTTGCCGGAAGAAGTTGGCGATGATTTAATTTGAGCGGGGACGAATCATCAGAGACAGATGGGCCGGTGGACTGGCCAGCCAGCCAGTTAGCATCGAGCTAGTGCGATCGAAGGGCTAACAGTGCGATGAGTGTGTAGCTTTCCGAATCCGGGGGTATTCCTGGATTGCTTGGAGTGGCTGGGCAATGCCGGGTGGGTATCCGTCGATCCTGGAATGCGGCGCCTTGGGATGCCATGTTTTGGGGCACTTGGGGAAATGGTGGCCCGCAGACATATCGACGCAAATGCTGGTTCTGATGATATCTTTCCAAACCTTCGGATAGACGTGCGATCAGACGAACGTCTGTTACATTAACATCGTCGAGTGAAGCACCCCTGTGCGTTGTAGCGAGCAATGAATTTGATTCACTTCGACCAAAGCAGTTCCATCTTCGAAACGCCCCTTGAAACTTTTGGATTTCCAAGTATCTAAGAAGTTGAGGAGAAAAGGAACTCAGAGAATGTTGATATTTTTAAATGCAATCGACGCCAAAGCTTGCTCCAAGGAGGCTAGAACCCAAATCACCTAAAACATTATAGGAGCGTGAAGCTTATATACAAGCTCTGAAGAAATGAATAGAAAGGAGAAAATGCTAATGCAGGTAGTCTACCACTAATGCTCGTACTGTTGCCAGTACTCGTATCCCTGGGGAAGGTCATTGGGACTGGAAGGAAGTATTAGCGCATGTTTTTAGGGGCGGGATTAGTCGTGACATACCCATTGTCGTGAGTCTGGATGATGTGGCCACCTGCTTGAACGTAGCCGCTGTTCTCGTGTGTATTAGGCCACGGGCCCCTATATTAAGATGAGTAAAGGTCGTGGTCAAAGAGACGATCGGGGAAAACTTACTTGATGTCCTCATTGTGAGCAATGATGGGTTGTCCACCAGGTCCGTCACCGATCTGTGCGTGGGACACGTCACTGTGAGGGTTGGGCCATGGACCCCTAAATATGTATTAGCTGGAGTTACTTGATTCTGGTTCTGTGTTTGAGGGAAACGTACTTGGTATCCTGAGAGTAGGCATAGTCCGCATCTGGACCGTCTCCAACTTGGGCATGGCTTTCATCAGTGTGAGGCTGAGGCCAAGGACCGCTGATAAACTCATTAGTGCGTTTCTTGATGGAAGAATGCCAGGTCCACTTACTTGCTATCGTGCTGATCCACGTAGATTGGGTCGTCATGCGGAGGTGGTGCCAGGGGCACAGGGTAGACGGGGACAGCCTCCAAAGGCTTGGCAGCAGGATAGTCGGGGTACTCGGGCCAAGCAGAAGAAGCGGGTTGATATGCGGGAAGCTCCTGCTGAGGCTCAGAAACTTCTGGAGCAGGCTGCTGGGCGGTGTCTTGAGGCTGCGCGGGAGCTTCTGGGGCAGGGGCGAGAGGCGCAGGAACCTCCGGCTGAGGCACGGAAGCTTGAGAAGTAGGCGGCTGAGCAGCTTCCTGAGCGGGCTGCGCGGGGGCTTCTGGGGCCGGGGCGAGGGGCGCAGGAACCTCCGGCTGAGGCACGGAAGCTTGAGAAGTAGGCGGCTGAGCAGCTTCCTGAGCGGGCTGTGCGGGTTGCGTGAGAGCTTCTGGGACCGTGGCCTGGGGCGCAACTTGAGGAGTAGGCTGCTGAGCAGTGTCTTGAGGCTGCGCGGCAACTTCCGGCACCTGAGGCTCGGGTTTTTGATGAGGCGGACGTGAATGAGTAGGAGTAGATTTCGGTGGCTGGGCAGGAGGAGGCGCCTGAGTGGGCTCGGGTGCAGGAGCAGCCGGTGGGGTAGAAGACTGGGTGCTTTGAGGGGCAGACGCTGCAGGTGCAGGCAGAGACGAAGTAGTCTGGGGCTGCTGAGGAGCAGGCGCAGCGGCTGGAGCAGAAGACGCCGGAGCAGAAGAAGCGGCACCCTTGTGATTATACATAGCACCATGAGAGTCAGTGTCAATCTCTGTGTTGGCACCGGTGAGATCAAGACCTTGCTTCCCGGCGGCATTACCATTGGTAGGATCAGGATAAGCAGCACAAGTATCATAGTGACTCTGTGGAGGGGCATCTTGAGACTCCGGGAATGTCTCGGGAGCTTCGATGATCGTGGCGACGAGACCAGCTTCAACATGCCATTCGACGTGGCAGTGCAGCAACCAGACACCGGGGTTATTCGCGCGGAAGCGGAGCACGGCGTGACCGTGGTTCTGGACCATGATCGTGTCACGACGGATCGGGGTCTGCGAGACGTTTGGCGAGTAGGCTCCCGTAAAGTAGCCACCATCAACGGAGGTGCGCTGTAGAACTTGGAACTCGTGGCCGTGAAGGTGCCATGGGTGCAGGTTGTTGTGGTGGTTGTTGACTACGATCTCGACGACATCGCCGTAGTTGACAATGAATGGGTTGACTTGACCGTACACGGCTGGGTTAGATGCGAGATCTTTGCCGATGGTGTTCGCCGTGTACAGAGTGGGCACTTCCTGAGGAATATAAGTTTTGTTGTTGATGGTGAAGCGCCGGACACCGTCGATCTCAGTAGAGAAGGTGTCGATGATGATTTGCTTGTTGACTGGCTGCAGCAGAGGTTCCCTATCCAGTGGGACAAATTCGACATCATCGGCAAAGTCAAACTCGTGCAGAACGGGCGGGGGAGGCAAAGGCTTCGCCTCGTCATAGACAAGCCAGGCAGTGACGTTGGGGTTGTAATTGGCTGGGATCGTCCGGCCCTCGTAGATGAACATCATGTTGATATCCATGGTATTCCAGATAGCAAAGTTCTTGCTGGTATCAGGCTTCGTGTGGATGAGGACACTCGTGCGCTGACCCGGAGCAACACGAAGCATCTTGTTGCCCGTAACATAGGGCTCGGTGTACACTCCATCAACTTCGACGACGGTCATCTCGTGGCCATCCAGGACCCAGGTGTGACCGGGCCAGTTGCCAACACAGATGATATGGACAAGGTATGTCTTGTTGGGCTCGACCTTGATCTTGGTTTTGGTGGAGTCGTTGATCAGAGCCGAGTTAGGGACGGGCTCGTTGCCAGCAAAGGCTTCCAAGTTCTCCTGCGATTGGTACTCATGGAGCAGATCGGCCATTTCACGGTGGTACCAGTCGCTGAGAGTAATGGTGAACTCATCATCGTAGTGGAATGGGGGCTTGGGGTCATGAACGATAAAGGCACCACGGAATCCATCCGGATATTGGCCCATGTTGTGCGAGTGATACCAGTAAGTTCCGGTTTGGTTCACCTATATCACCGAGTTAGCAAGTTCCATCGATGCCGTTTCTTCTTCGTGTGAAGACTCACGTCGAAACTATATGTCATCCGCTGGCCAGGGGCAATAGGACATTGAGTCACTGAGCTGGAACCATCCATGACACCGTTATGGTATTGGTGGAAGCCGTGCCAGTGAATACCCGTAGACTGGTTTCCCAGTCCATTGTATACATCCACAATGATCCGGTCGCCAAGGTCCACATCCACCTGGGGACAGGGCCATTGGTTGTTGATACCAATGACCGGTCGTTGATAACCATCCGGGGAGGCATTGACCCAAGTGACGTTCCAGTCGAGATGGACATCCTTGGCAGCAGCCAGCTTAGCGGCAAAGCCAGCCAAAAGAAGGAAATTCAACTTGGCCATGACGGCAGTTGATCTAACGAACGAGTGACAATCGGCTTCTCCGATTCAGACCAGATAGCTAAATCCTCCGAGTAGAGGGAGCCGAGGGATCAATGTTAGAACAAGCCGATACTAGAAATTAAGAATTAAAAAAAGAAAAAAGAAAAAAAAAACCGATTGAGGCTGTCGACAAAAGCCAAAAACGAAGGTCGGTGCAGGTCGTCTACTGCGATGTTGTTCGAAGAATCCCAACCCGAGTGACGAGGGGAAGGCCCTATTTTAACATCAGGCATGACATTGATCTGCACCAGGGGGGACAATGTTAGGTCGTCCCTGAATATCAGAGGCCATGTCTACGACCATGCCAAATGCAATGCTGCCATTCAAGGAACAGGAAAACAAAGGTAACCTCATAGGCAAAGTGTCCCTCTCGCGCCACCTATGCGAATGCTTTGTTTGGGTGCCTAGGCATTCTCGGGGGCTGGCATGTTGATTAATCTCCCGACTCGGCCACGAATCGGGACTTTCACGCAAGGGGCGCATACCGGGCCGACCAGGTCGGTGAAGGGTAAACAACAAGCGGACGGTCGAGAATTGAGCAGGGCAATACGTTGAATGCGATTATGAGCAAGATGGGCTGTTTTCAGTGTCCAATTGAACTGAGAGGGAGGGGAAACCAGGCTTTTGCGACTTGTCCATCATTGCGTGGAGCACATGGCTGGCTGGGCCTTGCCAGACATATTCCAGTATTCCAGAAGGTCCCACCAACAGGGATGTATTTTGTAGCCATACCCCCGTGATGTCAGTAGGAACTAGTTGCATCCTTGTTCTCGACGATGGTGACCTAGACTCATGTGGCATTGGCGGGATTTGGTGGGTAGAGAGGGAGCAGTGTCCCATCCATCTAGCCCAAGGCTCCACTCTCAGCGGCGATGTACGTGCAATATCTCTTATCGGAGGATTACCATTTGGCCGAGGCGTTAAGATTTTGGGAGTGTTGGCCAGCTGCGTGGAAAGGCCCAGGAGAGCTGAAAGTGGGGTGGCCTGGTGCCCGACAGCCCTTTTGACTTTCCGGGCAGTTCAAACCCCACAGATAATAGGACGATAGAGGCTGGTTACTGAAGCGGGCCATTGCCCTCGTGGGAAGCCCAGATCCCGAATGCAGGATCTATCTTCCCCGGCAGGTCGACCCGGTTGGCCATGCCGGCCGATTGTGCAGGTGAAGACTAGGCGTGTGAGGGGGCCACATTGACTGGAAATTATCGGGGTCACTTCATTGGGCGTGATCGAGGTCTTAGCTTAGAGGTATTTATTTCATGCTCCAGCCCTGAGAGAGGGACGAATCTGTGATGCAATCATCAGCAGGGGTTCCCCGCAGCAATGTCTTGTTCAGGTGTTCAAGTGTTCAGGTACCAAATGCACGACATGAAGTCCGTGCGGGCCCGGGAGCAGCGCCTAGCGCGGGGCCTGCGATAAGCAACTGAGCGAAAGAGCTAAGTGGGGGGGGAGTGTGGATCTCACAAAGATTGGTGAGATAAACGGTTGCACGAAGAGATTTGGTAAACGGGAGGTTGCTGATAAAGTACGGAGTCTTGAGGGGGTAACAAAGGAAAACCGAGAAGAGAGAAGTGAAAAATGGGTAATGGGCTCGGGTGAAAGAGCGTGTGACTCGACGCAACAAGTCCATTCGGTTTCTTTCTTTGCCTCTTCCCTTTCTTCTAGCTGCCACCCCCGGATTTGATGGGAAAAAAGAAAAGAAAGGAACCCTAGGCGCAACCCACTATCTTCGGACCCAGCATTCCAAATTTGACTCACTGGATAGCTTCAATACGGTCTCTCCCTCCCTCCCTCCTCCTCCCACTCCTCGTCTCTAGCTGCTCTCTTCGTGCTCCCAATTCCTACTGACGCCATCCCGCAGCTCTGTCGCCATACTACCGCCATAGCACCGCCGTACCACAGTACTCCATCCCGGAAATGGCGTAATAGAGCTGCATCGCCGCCAACCACTCTGCCACTTTAGGCGTCGGTTCTCCCAAAAGACCACGGCCACTAAATTGATCTACGTGAATTCCCTAGAAATTGGCATATGTCGGTCTTGCAGTCACGCAATCCCGCTCTTTGTCGCTGTTCTTGCTAGTCACAATCACCTATACCCAACTACCTTCGATCGCCAGTCAAATCCACCATCAGTTCTTTTCTCAACCAACGTGGACACGCAAGGACGTGGTAAATTGTACATCTATCACGAACAATGGATCAATCCATGTCTATGATCGATGCCCAGGTACAATTCCTAGTGAGTCATTTCCTATCTACGGGATACATGTATCACGAGGCTCAACATATATATATTCTAGGAGGAGCAACTGGTTCTAGTCCACATCCCTTTGGAACTGTATCCATATTTCTTCAAACCAGTGCTACGACTCATCTTTGACGAGATCGCCCCGTTGCAAGACAGCAACCAGGATGAAGCGGATGTGCTAGATGACTCCGAGTCGATTTCGGACACGGGCGCTGAGTATCGGGAACCTGCATTCCTCAACGTTTCCATCACCCCCGTGGAAGTCTCGGTGATCTGCCCTCGACGTCTGGTAGAGAAATACTTTGACCCTCTCATCAACCAACTTGCCCAGATAGATGCTTCACTGTGGTCTCGTGTAGATATAAGTGACAATGACTATATCGCCATGCAAGTTCTGGGCCAAGGCCTGGAAGCTGGCAAGCGAGTCCTCGAACTGACCAGTCCATTGTCCATGGCAGGAATGTGCGTATCTACTCATATTTTCTACTATATATATGCATATATATATATATATACGAACCTCCATACCAAGACTACACACAAAAGTCATTTACTAACACTGCGTCCAGTTCAATCTTCTTCATCACAACCTACTTCTCCGACTACATCCTAGTCCCCCTCCGCAGCAAATCCAGCGTAATCTCCACCCTCGAAAGCCGAGGCTTTCAATTCGAAAATTCGAACACGGCATTCACCAACCCCCTCACTCCAATCATAGAACGAAAACTCAGCGACGCAGTACCTCCAGTGACCCCGCCACCCTCATCAGTCGCAGAGCTCCAAGCCCGCACGTTCGAGAATCTCCGCAAACGCCAGATCCTCCCGGTAGTAGACGATACTCTCCGTCTCGTCCAATGCGCCGCGCACCATCCGTACCATCACCAGGAGAGTTCAATGTCCATTCTACGGGATGCGCTAGCAAAAGTTCTCCTCGTCGACGAACCGCGGTTCTTGTCGCTGACTCTGGCGGCGCTGGATCCGGCTGCGTCCCTGCTGTTGGAGAAGAGATTGCTTCCAAGGTTTTCGCGGCAGACCGATGATGATGATGGGGGGTCGAGTTTACTTCTCGGTGCGCAAGGGGATCATCTCGTTCCTATCATATTGGATCTACGTGATCTACCGCTGGAGGCATCGGGTATAGTCTGTGGTGTGGCGGGTCGACTCGCCGAAGCAACGAGCCATTCTTCACGAGATGATCACCCCGACACCAACAACCGTGTGAGCGGCCAACAGAGTAGTGTGGTCGGCTCCGTCCCCAAATTGGTCGATACGTTCGGTACCCGGTTGGCACTTAGTGATAAGAAATCATCGAGTCAGCACCAGCTCGCGCCGGCGACGCACCACCTCAAGCCGAATTTGGATTCGTCCGCCGATGCAGTCGAGATTAGCTTCCTGAGTACTGCGCGAGCAGGTACGATTATCGTGGGCGAAGATGAACTGCAGAGAGCTATTGATGCCCTCGATGCAGAAAAGGTGCAGGATTCGCCTGCCGAGATGGTATCTGAACCTGGCGAAATCGGACTTGGACTGGAGACGGATACCGTCGAGGTTTCTTAACAAACTTGAAAAAATAGGGACATGTGTGTTTTCCCCCGTGAATCCCCACTGCATATTGGCATTTTTTGGATTTGAATTGGACAAAACGAGAGGAAAGCTGGACAAAAAAAGTGATTTTATATTGGGCAATGCCTGTATGAGTACATGATTCTGATTTCTGTTTACTCTGAGCCCTGGCGTTGATTCGGGGCATTGCTGTTGATAATTCCGGACCAATTTTTACCAATGAAAAGAATCTCCCATCTCTGTAATCGAACCCCTGATTTATATGTTCCCATACAAACTCGTCTCGCGATCACCTTTGACCTCATCTTAATGCTCACCTTCAACATATCCCGAACCAACCTGACCACTACAAACATATAGTTTATATTTTTTTATGGATGTTAATATTCTGCTCGTCTTTCTGGTTATAAAGATACAGATATCTCATATCAAAAGGCATAAGAAGTTGATGTGCTGGAGTGATGTAAATTTCCGCGGACATAAAAAGGAAGAACCCCCACGTCGGACCTACCGGAGCGTGGTACATTTCTGCATTGCTCATCGTCCCCGGATTATGCGGGTAGACACCTCAATTCTAGGTCTAAGCCGCTAAGCCAACAGAACGCGGGGTTGATTTTTGGAGGTAGAAGTCAATGATAACCCTCATTCAGGTCATTTTCTTGGTCATCTAGGAGAACCCGTACAAAAGGCCGACATGGCTCAACATACCTACTAATGTATGATGGCTATTTGATAATAGGACAGAATTCCATAGATGAATCAATTACTAGAATGCATTCATTTTGCACTAATATGAGCCAATGTCGATCAGCTCTTGTTCAAGATTCAAGCCGCCTCGTAAACATAGAGCGTCGACTTATGCTGATCCGGGAGACAGTAAATCCTCAACTTTCCATCCACAACCGCAATGTCGACTGGATTCTGTGTCACGGGCGCCCCGAGATCACTTTTCATTGCGATCGGAACTTCCCACAGCGGCAACATGGTCTCGAGATCAACCAGGGAAATACCACCCAGACTGAACGACGACCCGATAGAAGCAACGCCGCCGCAGAACATAATCGCTCTCTTGCTTCCCTGATCACCAACACGGGCGGCCACGGCATCGGGAAGGGCATGGTGCCCAATGAACTTGCAATCTTGGTAATCAACGAAGAACGAATGGTCTGGGACGGAAGACTTGGGAGCCGTAAATCCGGGCATTGGCGTGAATCCATGCGGGTAGTCTTTAAGAGACCAGGTGGTAGCATTGCGGCCACCCCAATTCAGCGTGACGAGGTCATCAGTGACAGTGTCATGCACGATTCCACCATTATGATCAGTGGTGCGAAACATCTCCTTCTTCTGGAGCGTAAGCGGGTCGATCTGGACGATAGTTGCAGTCGAATTGGGCCGGTACTGAGACAGCGTTGCCCACAGGTAACGGCCATCGTAGTCGATACCACCGGTGTGATACTCAAGATCTCCGGGCTCCGTCAGAGTGGCATTGGCAATTAGTTTGCCCTTATCGTCGTAGATGAGAGCGTGGGCGAAACCCGCGCCGGGAGTACGGTCGGTACCGTTGATCGGCTGAGGGTATTTCGAGGTTGGGACAGTCCATTGTCCGGCGGAAACGAAGTATCGATCGTCACCGACACGGACGATACCTTCTGGTTCGCCAGTGTCGCCTTCAAATTTGGTCTTCGAGATGAGGTTCCATTTAGTGGAACGACCAAGGTTCGGGAACATTTGCACGATAGAGGCTCCGTCGGAAGTGGCATGCGACGGAGGAAGCTTGTTATGTGGCAAAAAAGGCTCGTTTGGGCGGACGACGGAGACATTGGTCGCTATAGCAGTCGTTATAGCTGACGCCGCAAACGCAATCGGGGTGGCTCTCATGATGATGTTTGGCTGTGGCAGCTAATCAAACTCTCAGGGTATGGATTGAGTCCCCTTGAAAGGGAGGACTTTATAAATCCCCTGTAAACCAAACGGGGACCAAGCATCGGGGTATCGGGGACAATAATCAAGATTACGCACAGGTCCGTGCCCTGCAAGATGTGAGGTTATTTCTCGAGAAGTATGACGGAGTGGAGACGCGGGCAGCCACGTTCCGCAGGAAGGATCGGCCGTTGGCTCAACCAAAGACCCGGACGGTACCTTAAAAAGGGACGATAGTCAGTGCGTGAGCCCTACAACATGGAACACATCCACCAGTAGAACGAAATGGAAATGGAACTTACTATCCGCACATCCGGCTGCCCAGTAGCCCTTCTCGTTCCACGCCACGCAGCTCACAGCCTTGACATCCTCTCCCATAGGCACCGTCGCAACATTTTCACCACTCAAAATATCCCATGCGAACACGGCTGCCCCCATTGCAGTGCCATCGCCTTTGGGAGCCGCCTCACTTCCACTGAGAACCACTGCATCGCCCTGCGCAAAGACGGAGCGAACTCGCAATTCGGTGTTGCGATACCTATGGCGTGGCATGGTATCGAGTATGCCCCGCGCAGGCCCCTCCTCTTTCGTGGATGGTCCGCCGAAAGCAGCGAGGAGCGATCCATCTGTGCGATCCAGCATTCGAATATAATTATCCAAAGTGGACGTCAGCAATGCATTGCCATCTGCGGAGCACCGCACACTCGTCACAGGGTGTGCCAGAACGTCGATCGTCGTCTTGCCCATGCGAACATCATAGACGCGGACATGACCATCGTAGCTACCGCTGGCAATCAAGTAGGTAGACATATTCACATGTAGGGACGAGACGGTGTCACTCGCTTCGGTGAGAGTCTGGATAGGCTTGTTGGCGTTGGATTTAGTATCCCACAGATTAATCGTGGTGTCTGCACTGCCTGAAACAGAGGAAAGAAAACTGTTAGCATGGGAAATATCAGAGGTGAAGGTTATCCGCCGCGACTAAGGATTTTAAGAACCGTACCAGAAACGACCACCGAATCACCATCTCCCGCAAATTGCACAGCCTCGACTTTGCTATTGTGGCCGGTCCATCGCCTTGTAGTTCCTCCCTGCTCAACATCCCACAAGAAGACCTGTCGATCGCCTCCGACACTGGCAAAGCGTGCATTGTCCGCGGCGACGGCTACGTCGAGTACCGAGTAACCGTGTGCCTCATACCGCTGGATGGGAGTGGTCGTTTCTACCGGCGTCGCAGAATTTTCCGCATTGCTGGGAACGGCACGAGAGAGGTGAATAGCACGGTCTGAGGAGCCTGTTAGGACATAGGTGCCTGGGTAGCTGGAGAAGATAACCGCGTTGACGGGGCCTGTCGCGAAGTGGAACGGTTAGTGTTTGGTCGCGCGCAATTTGAGGAAATCCTGGCATACCATTATGTGTTCTGAGGGTGTGGAGATGCCGCGTGGGAAATCTTTTCGGAGGCATGACCGCTGGGGAGAAGATGGGACCAACAACAGAGCAGATAAGAGGCCTTTTTTTGAAGCTTTAGGGGAGCGCGAACGATGCGTGGGGCTGGGAGTCCGGCGAAACGGGGCCCGGGCATCCACTTTTGACAACTCCGTTCAGGCGGGAGCTAAGGCGAACTAAAGTACAAGAATAAGCTACAGCAGCCAGATACTCGAAGAAATGAATTCAATCAAAAACACCTAAATTTAATTTCGACCAAAGAATTAACTCTGTATTTTCCGCGCTACAGAATACAGGAGGGATTATTATCAAGGATGTAGAGACACCATCGCTAGCTACCAGCGGTAAATGGATATAACAAAACGAAACGAAGAAGCCCTTCAAGGCGAAGGTGCGCCCTCCCAAGCGCGTGAATTGCAAGACATTGGGTACTCAAGAGAAAGAAACGACGAGAGAGTCAACACAAGTGTGCCAACTCCCCTTTTGAACCACCATTCTAGCGACGACCGTGGCTGCGAGTGCCGGAGCCCTGCAGGCCTTCGATCTCTTGCTCGAGGGATTTGATGCTGCCAGAGGTCAGTAATTGTAAGCGCACGAATGGATAGATTCAAAACATACGCAGCGTGAGTGGCCTCGAGATCCTTGTTGAGTCTGTCGCGCTCGGAGATGAGCTTCTGCTCCCACTGTCGGAATCGGCTCTCCTCGACCTTGACTTGCTCGGTGAACCGCTTGCGCAAGTTCTCCTCCTCCTCCTTGAACTTGGGGTTGTCCAACTTGCGGGGTCGGGCCTCGCCGAACTTGCGAGTCTCCATCTGCTGGGCGCGGTAAGCCTCGTAGTGAGACTCCTCGGTAGTGTGGATGAGATCCAGCATGTGGGTGCGAATCAAGATCGAACGGAGCTTCTTGAAGTCACAGTGATCCTCGTTTTCCACCTCGGCAACACCCCAAGCATATTGGCGACCCTTGACAACACGGCCGTCGTTGGCCTTGACATCCTTCTCGGAACCAATCACAGCGAAAGGCATGGCAGCCATCAGGCTGCGGGCGTGGGTGGCGGCGTGCTCATCGTCCTCCTCAATTGGCGGGGTGTAGATCTTAATGCCCTGGGCCTCGATAACGGCGCGAATCTAATTGTCTCTGGTTAGTCCAAAGTGCTCCTTGAGTGCAGCTCAACTCCCCGGATCCGACTCACTCTCTCCTTGTACTTGGCCAGATCGGCGTGGCTCAGGGTATCGGCCTTGGCAACGACGGGGATCAAGTTAACGCGGGAGCTCAGGCGCTTCATAACCTCAATGTCGAGGGGCTTGAGGGTGTGTCCAGTGGGGCGGATGAAGTACAGGCAGGCGTGCACACGCATGTCAATCTTGTCGGTACGGCGGGGCTGCTGCTCCTGGAGCATGTAAGACTCGTGCTGGTCATCCAGGAACTCAATAATGGGCTGCCACGAGTCGCGGTTGTTGACGTAGTCGCCGAAGCCGGGGGTATCAATAACGGTCAGGCGAACTGTGCAAGAAAAGCAAGCCGGGTCAACAATCCGTAATTGCAACAAGGCAGATGTAAACAAAGCCCCCATCCATCCTTATTGCCTGCTTGGGGTCCAGCATTATCGCACCTTTGAAGAATTTCTCCTCCAGCTCGGCCTTGGTGATCTCGATCTCGACGGTGCGGTCAACCTGCTTCTGGTGGCGGCGCTTATGGTCGGCATAATTTTTGATAGTAGTAGAAAAGAGGGTGTTGATGAAGGTGGTCTTTCCCAATCCCGACTCTCCAGCGACCTGTAGACAGGGTCATTAGTGTGGATGCTCAGGCCGGGAGACATTTCAAGCTTAGACACACCATAATTGTGAAAGCCGCACCCCGCTTCGCGACAATCTTGTGTCTGGATACCATCAATTAGAAGCTAACCCTTCGAGTCAATTCGGCTTCAATTCCGTCAAGTCACATACCGCTGGTTGGGGAGCTAGAAGGAATGACATATGGTTAGCTATCATGACGTCCAAACGCGTTTTCGGAGATTCGGGAAACAAGCGAGGGTCTTACATTGGCAATGCCAATGGGAGTGGCGGTCTCCGTTGTAGACATGATGGGTGTGCTGGTCGGGTGGGGATATCAAAGGGTGTGAAGGTTGGAAGAAAGCGACGAGAGACCCCTCAGGTATGGACCGGGCTGGAGTGGAAAGATTGGTCGGAGATCCTGGAGGAAAAGGGGAGAGAGAGGCGATGAGCTTGCTCGTTGCTTGCTTCCCCCTGAATCTCCTTTCGTTTTCTGGAGTATACCTGGCCTTGCCTATCTGGGGTTAGCCTATCCACTATCCCCTTTTGGGTGCGGGACCGGACTATCGCTGATCCGAGGCTTATCTTTTTGGATTTGGCCGTTGTGAGCGAAAAGAGGAATTTTTGACGGAGTGTCTCGAGCTGTCGCAAAGGCAAAATGAAGACGGACTACAAGGTTGGTATGGTCTTATCTGCTTTTCAAAAACACTGGCTAACTCTTTGACCAGTTCTCCAATCTTTTGGGGACGGTCTACCGCAAGGGCAACCTGCTCTTTACTCCCGATGGAACCTGCTTGCTCTCGCCAGTAGGCAATCGCGTATCGGTCTTTGATCTTGTGCAGTAGGTCGTCCGCATCATAAAATTGCAATTTTTTGGATCTCAATTACTCATATCTGTGAACCTTTAGCAACACCTCCTATACCCTTCCATTTTCCCACCGCAAGAACATCGTCCGCCTTGACCTCACGCCGCGAGGAAATCTTCTGCTCACGGTCGACGAGGATGGCCGAGCTATCCTGACCAATTTCCACCGTCGCATTGCGATTCATTACTTTACCTTTAAGGGTAAGGTGTCAGCCCTCAAATTTTCTCCGTCGGGCCGACACTTTGCCGTGGCCGTGGGTAGACGCCTGCAGCTCTGGCAGACCCCCTCGACTCCCGGTACCGAAACCAATGGCGAGATCGAGTTCGCTCCCTTCGTTCTACACCGTGACCTTGCGGGACACTTTGACGACATCCAGAACATCGAGTGGTCAAGTGACTCTCGGTTCCTGCTTACCGCATCCAAGGACTTGACGGCGCGAGTATGGAGTCTGGATCCCGAGGATGGGTTTGAGCCCACGACCCTGTCTGGGCACAGATATGGAGTTGTCTGCGCATGGTTTGATGCCAATCAGGAATTAGTGAGTTACTTCATAGTCGTGGTCTCTAGCCGTGACATTAGACTAATCCTTCAAACAGATCTACACAGTTAGTCAGGATGGTGCACTTTTCCGTTGGGAGTACCTCACGAAGAAGGATCTCGAAACGGGCGAGGATATTGCATTGGCTCGATGGAGGATCACCAAGAAGAACTTCTTCATGCAAAACGATGCCAAAGTCAACTGCGCGGCGTTCCATGCGAAATCCAATTTGTTGGTCGTTGGCTTCTCCAACGGTCTGTTTGGGCTTTATGATCTACCAGAGTTCAACACGATCCACCTTCTAAGGTATGCATCAAAGACCGACTTAGATACCAAACTATTTTTTTTTACTAACTTTAATCACAGTGTCTCTCAGAGCAACATTGATGTGGTGACGATCAACCAATCTGGAGAGTGGCTTGCATTTGGATCGTCCAAGTTCGGCCAGCTGCTCGTCTGGGAGTGGCAGTCCGAGTCGTACATTCTGAAGCAGCAGGGTCATCTCGACTCTATGAACTCAATTGTCTATTCGCCAGATGGGCAAAAGATTGTTACGACTGCCGACGACGGTAAGATCAAGGTGTGGGATGTCAAATCAGGCTTCTGCATTGTGACATTCACCGAGCACCAGAGCGGAGTGACCGCGTGTCAATTTGCAAAGAAGGGTAATGTCTTGTTCACTGCATCCCTGGACGGCTCGATTCGCGCGTGGGATTTGATTCGGTACCGCAATTTCCGCACTTTTACTGCACCTACCCGTCTCTCGTTCTCCTCCCTGGCGGTGGACCCTAGTGGCGAAGTCGTGTGCGCCGGCTCGCTCGACGATTTCGATATTCACGTATGGTCCGTCCAAACCGGACAATTGCTCGATCAGCTCTCCGGCCACGAGGCCCCCGTATCCAGCCTTGCCTTTGCTGGCGATGGTAACCACCTGGTTAGCGGCAGCTGGGATCACACCGTCCGAGTGTGGAGCATCTTCGGCCGCGCCCAGACCAGTGAACCCCTCCAGCTCCAGTCAGACGTTCTGAGCGTCTCTTTCCGACCTGATGGCTTGCAGATTGCAGCCTCTACTCTCGATGGACAGCTGTCCTTCTGGAATGTCTTCGAAGCCATTCAAGAAGGTGGCCTTGACGGACGTCGTGATGTCTCTGGCGGTCGGAAACTATCCGATAGGCGCACTGCTGCTAACTCAGCGGGGACCAAGTCCTTCAACCGTATTACCTACAGTGCCGACGGTAGCTGTATTCTTGCAGCTGGCAACAGCAAGTATATCTGCCTGTACGACGTGACGACCGGATCGCTCATCAAGAAGTTCACGGTCTCGGTGAACACGTCCCTGGACGGTACACAAGAGTTCTTGAACAGCCGTGATCTCACCGAGGCTGGACCACGCGGCCTCCTGGATGAGTCTGGTGAGATGTCGGACAAGGAAGATCGCATTGACCGCTCACTCCCTGGCGCGCATCGTGGTGATCCTGGCGTGCGCAGTGTCCGACCGG
Source organism: Penicillium brasilianum (assembly GCA_001048715.1). Lineage (NCBI taxonomy): Eukaryota > Fungi > Ascomycota > Eurotiomycetes > Eurotiales > Aspergillaceae > Penicillium > Penicillium brasilianum. The sequence continues at coordinate 1,645,320 of CDHK01000008.1, read as the reverse complement.
AAGTGCGGGTGACTTCGGTTGATTTCGCCCCAAGCGGTCGCTCTTTCTGTGCGGCTTCCACAGAGGGTCTCCTCATCTACAGTCTGGACACAGACTTTGTCTTTGATCCATTTGATCTAGACATTACCATCACTCCGTCGACCATTCTAGCCACTCTTGATGCCGCCAAGGCGGCCGCCACATCCGGCACTGTGGACGATGAGAACACATTCCTCAAGGCCCTTATCATGGCCTTCCGTCTGAACGAATCGAAGCTTCTACGTGCGGTGTACGAGGCAATCCCTCCGTCCGATATTCCGCACGTGGTGCGGTCTGTGCCTACTGTTTATCTGCCCCGCCTGCTTCGCTTTGTCGCACACGCGGCCGATGAGACCCCCCATCTTGAATTCAATTTGTTGTGGATCGAGTCTCTATTCAGTTGCCACGGTCGTTACCTTAAGGATAACTCCGGGACTTTTGCGCCCGAGTTGCGTGCCGTTCAGCGTGCCGTTGACGAGATTCGGGAGAACCTTAAGCGCCTCACCGAGAAGAATGTTTACGACCTGAACTACCTTCTGTCTAAGCCTGTCCTCGCCGATAAGAAGCCGTCCACGGCCTTGCTTGCACTGGATAATGGCGACGCCGACGAAGTCGAAGACCAGATGGTCGAAGGTGACGATGATGAAGGCTCATGGGTCGGTCTGGAATGAGTATCGTGAGAGATTCCCCTGTAATGTCTACTTTGCATGTGCGCCTGGCGTTTGTATATTAGGAGAAAAAGGCGACCCCTTCAAAAGTGTGTATAGAGAAAAGGGTCCTTCCCAGGATCTTTTGTTTGAACAATAGAAGTACTGCAAACACAAGTGCAGTTCCTTTCCAAAAAGGGCAGCTCCACAATGAGTATTTAGGACTATCTAGTTTGTTCTTCTTTCGTCACTGAAAGATACCCACTAAGCACCGTGGAGCGTCTTTCAATACTATCCGACGGCTTCTGTACAACCTCCATCAATTTTATCCTGACACAGACAGTCCACCTTTAATTTTCTAGGAATCCTTGTGAGCTTTCCAATCCGACCCCTACTTTTTTCACGCATCTCAGATGGCTGGCTCAGCAATATGGTTTATCTTGGGGATCTTCCTGGCGCTCTATATTTTGCGCCAGAAACCCGATGCGCGCCTCAAGCACATCCCTATTATCAGATACAGCACTTTCCTGCCGGACCTCTTTAACCGGTTCATCTTCTACCCAAAGGCAAAGTCGATGATATACTGGGGTTATGAGAAAGTCCGGTAACATGAAGATAAGGATTTGCACAGTGCTGACTTGGGTAATAGTTCAACAATCATCCGTTTCGTATGCTCACCGGTGATGGCGAGATCGTCGTTTTGCCTATCAAGTATGTAGAGGAGCTGAAGCACTTTCCTCCATCGATCATCAGCTCGCTGGATGCACAATTCGAGGTATCGTTGTTATTTTTTTCTTTTAGTAGTCGGTACAATCTGTTTTCAGCAAATTGCTAGCTGAGTATACATTGTTTAGAATGCGCTGGGGGAATACACCAACATCAAGGTCAACAGCTATTTACCGTCAAATACTGTGCGCAAACGCTTGACTCCCAGCATTGGTAGGATGCTCTATACAATTTCAGTTTGAAATATCACATTCTCATCAACTGATACGATACAGCTCGAATCACGCCTTGGATACTTGACGAGTTACGCTACGCCTTCGACTCTGTTCTCCCGGATTGTGAAGGTGAAAGCCCTGATACATACCACAAAGACTATCCTAATATACATCTCCCGCGGGAACAGATCAATGGATCACCATCAAAGCGCATGAAATGTTCGTCAGTCTGATTTCGCGTGCAACATCCCGGGTCCTGGCCGACTCGCTTCGACGCAACGAGCAATGGCTCGACATCGCAAGTAACTACTCCGTCAACGTGGGCATTACCATCCTTCTACTACGTCCATTCCCAAACTTTATCAGGCCCTTTATTGCGACTTTTCTCCCCTCCGTTCGACAAATGAAGAAACAGCTGCAATTCGCCAAGAACCTTTTCATTCCCATGATCAACGCGCGCCGCGCTGCCGAAGCTACGAATGACCCAAGCTACATCAAGCCGGACGACTTTCTGCAGTGGATGATGGATCTGGCAGAGGACGAGCAGGATTTGGACCCCGAGGCACTGGCACATCATAATCTGATTCTAATGAGCCTGGCAGTGGTGCATACAAGCTCTATCGCGCTCTGCCAGATTCTTTACGATTTGATTGCCAGACCGGAGTATATCGAGCCATTGCGTGACGAGATTATGCAGACGCTCAGCAGTGGATGGGATAATGCTTCCAAAGCATCATTCGACGCCCAGAAACGCTTGGATAGTTTCCTGCGCGAGTCACAGCGTTGGGGTCCACCGGGTGAATGTGCGCAATCTCTTTCTTCGAGTGTTTTATCATTTGCTAAGTCCAGCACAATCTAGTGTCAATGCATCGCATTGTCAAAACGCCTTTGGCATTGTCAGACGGCCTGCACCTCCCCAAGGGAGTACACATCTGCTTCCCATCCGGCCCCATCAGCAAAGATCCAAACTTCGTCTCGAACCCGGCTGTCTTTGATGGATTGCGGTGGTGTCAGGACCCGGCAGATCGGAATGCACTTCGACCATCAAACATAACTTCGAACGGCAGTGCGGGAAAGGAGCAAAACGAGCAAGATGGGACATCACTTGCTCCGTCTCCGACTACCAGCTTTATCAGTATTAGCCCATCGAACATGCACTTTGGATTGGGGCGCCAAGCTTGTCCGGGTCGGTTTTTCGCTGCGAGTACGATCAAGGCAATCATGAGTCGGATTATTATGGACTATGAATTCAAATTTGAGGGTGATCGGGTTGGATGGAGGCCGGCAAACATTGGGATTGGGGAACATATCTTCCCTGATACTAACACACGAGTGTTGTTTCGAAAGAGGCAAAGGTGAGTCGGAGATGTCTCACTCACGTGCAGCAGCGGGATTCTGGAGGCTGCTGGCTACGATGGGATTGCTTGGCTGCACTTTGGGGTTCGAGCAGGTTGGCGGGAGGAATAGATGATATTTGTCGAAGAAGAAGAGATTATTAAGCTGTGGTATCATTTCGATTCCTATCTTGTTTTCTTAATATTTACTTATTTCAAATACACGAGCCCAGGCATGAATACCAGTCGTGCGGACTGTGTACACAGTCCGCACGACCAGACTATACCCATCAAAAAGAATTTCATGCACAGTGGTAAAGACACATAGCTTCGTCAATCTTTATCATCTACAGGCAAAATTTTCGTCAGGTCACTGGCTAGCCACGGAGGGAGCACCGCCTTGACCCCCTCGTCCGCGCCCACGCTGTCCATTACCCCGTCCTCGTCCGCGACCACGCCCACGACCGCGGTCTATTCCCTGAGGCGGGGGCACCTGAGACATGTTCTTAGGGCGGAAATTGGGGTTGTTCTGGATGACTCCCTCGCCGGGGTCGCTGTTGTCAACAGAGTTATATCCACCTCTGAACCCACCACGGCCACGATTTCCATTTCCGCGGGGGCCACGAGGAGGACCATTGTTGGGATGAGGACGGTGCGGGAGCACCATAGGCTGGCCATTGTTCATGGCAACATGACCTCCACGATGCGTACCTTGGCCAGACACGGCGCCTCTGAATGAACCTCTCAAGGGCGGAGGAGCCGGAGCATTTCTCAGCTGGCCCTGTCCATTGGGGCCCAAAGGAGCACCATAGCCACCAACGGTGAGGGGGGTTGGCTGTTGGCTAGGTTGCTGGCTAGTCGCGGCACGGGAGGAGGCAATCAGCTGTCGGAACGAGACGTTGAGAACAGATGATGCAAGCACTGTCTGTCCACGGAATGGGGAGCAGCGACCGCCAAGGGTAGTGCCACTCATGAATGACACGTCGAATAGGACGTCAAGCAGAAGAGCACGAGATGTTCTCGTGATACCAACCACTGTGCCACGGGTGGCGATTGGCACTTTGCCCGAGTCCTGGCAATACACGACCCGGTCTCCAAGCTTGAACGTCTGGTTGCCCAGACGATGTTCAACATCGGCAGGACGAAGGAGAGCACTACGAGGAACACCGCGAACCTTCTTTGCTTGCATTTCTGGCGTCCCGAGCTGGTCGGCATCCTGTTCAATCAACTGGACGATGTCGGAATCCAGTTGCTCGGCATCAAGAGGGACTCTCTCAAAGTTCTTGCTCTCCATTGACTTCAACCACTCACGGATATCCTTCATCTTGGCAATGGCGATCTCCTCCGGGTAGAAATCAGTAGGAGCGTAGCGATCCTTTTGAGGATTACGCTGAATTCCAGCGATGAATTCCGGGAAGGTGATCATGTATTGTGCCAGTAAGTCCACTGCTTTCTGACTGAACTCCCATCCAGACTGTCCACGGCGAGAGTATCCAAGGACCTTTTGCTTCCGAGCCTCAAATTTGAGGTTCAGGCCCAGGTTCACTCGCGCGCCGTCAACATCAACGGAGAAAGAAGAGGTAATCTTGGCCAGCACCAAAGGGTTGAGGTTGAGACTGCGAGCAACAGCGTAAGAGGGCATGTAGGGGCAGTGTTGTTCAGCCTGCCTTACACGGGCCTTTCCGAACTCGGGTTCGCGGTCCTTCACAGCTGCGAGCAAACCGTTCACTTTGCCGTCGGTATGGCCGCTGACATGGACAGGTCGACCATAATTGAAGTCACCCAGGAAGAATGCCCGAGAGTTTGCGGGGAACTCTTCTTCGATAGGGAGAGCTTCCTTCTCAATGAAGCGTTCATCAGGGTTGACAACATCATCGACAACGATCTGAAGGGCATAATCGGTCTCTTGGCCGGGTATGTCGGCAAACTCCTTGACAATGGCACCTTCTTCGGTCTTGGTCATACCCTTCAAGGGCTGAATATGGACTAAAGCTTCCACACTCCCAATGATCATAGCAAGACGCTTGCTGTAATGACTTTCAATCCGGTCCGCCTTCTTCTTGAACTGCTCGATCTGCTGAGGAGTGTGCGGAATTTGGACAACGTGTTGCTCGCCTGGCGGAAGGATGTAGTCGAAGAGCTCGTCCGATACACGAATGATGAGCGCTTCTTGCAGGTACGGATAGCCGACATGGACTCGCTTTCCAAGTTTCTGCTTGGCCAACTCGATGCCGGACCGGCTTCCTGGGTCAAGGAGAGTGATGACTTGACTCTCGTTGCGACTCTCCTGCTGGAACACGGTAACTCCATGGAAGCCCAACTGGCCGACATGGGGGAGTGTCTTGATACTAGGGAAGCCGGCCAGGGCTGCTTCGCCTAGATGTACGCCCTCCATCAGGCCATTGTACGGCTCCAACCCATCCATAGTGGGAAGATCGAAGAGATTCTCGATGCAGTGGCAACTCGGGAGATCAGGGAACACGCCAGGCATTGAAGAAGGATACACAAAATTCACATCGGGTGAGTAAGTGAACCTCAAACTTGCCCCGAAACCATTGCGCGCTTTTTCGTCGGGGCTGAGGAACTTTTCCTTGGTCTTAAGGGCATCCAACAGACGCGTCTCGTCGATGAAAGGAATTTTGACCACAGCCTCCCACTCCATCTTTTTTCCATTCATATCCAGATCGAAATCACGAGGATAGAAATCAATGATAGGAGACTCGGGGGATGTCATGAGATCCCAATAGGCAGTTGGCACAATGCTCTTACTGCGATCCGGCAAGACGCCCATCAGCTGCTCATATGGCCGGAAAGGCTGCCCAAGTCGGAAATTCATGTCGGCACCCAGGCCCTTTTTCACATCTGAGAGTGGTGGTAAGTATATGATAACACAGAATCAAAGCACGGAATACAGCGTCCCTGTGTAGATGAACTTACCAGAAATCATGGGAGCATAGTGGTACCTGAAGAACCAGGGCCACGAAGCAATACCGCGGTAGTAGTAGAACAAGACCCACTGCAGTCCTTGCACGTAGTTCTCTGTCAACTGCTTCATCTCCTCCTCATTATCGAGTCCCCAGCCAAATTTGGAGCGGTAGTAATTATCCTTCCATTCCTGGAATTTGGCGTCATACTTCTCCTTGGCGGCCTGTTGCACCTCCTCCGGTGTCATATCCTGGACCTTGGCCTTTTCGTACTTGCGAATAATGCGCGAAACAGCTATGAACGATTCTCCCTCATCGTCATCTTCGTCATCGCCCTGCACCTGTGGAAGCTGAATGCGCATGAATCTATCGCCAGCCTCGTTGTCCACGGTAGACCACTGCACATGAAGCTCGTCTGCAAGTTTCTCAATGAACGCGCGGTCACGAGCTGGAAGCGTGGGAGGGAAGTCGAGCGGCTTAGGCTCGGATTCCTTGCCAGGCCGATTCAAGACATATTGCTTCACTTTCTTGAGAATGTCCTTTTGGGCGGAGGTGACCGTTAGCTCCCTCGGCCTCGTGTTCAGCTCCAGAGAGCCATCATTCTGCTTAGCCTTGATCCACTGCGCATCGGAATTCTCGGCCTGGAAGAACCGGTGCTCGACCTCGCTGAGGGCCTCGACCAGAATTCCAAGCCGTTCGACATTAATGGTACCTTGCTCGTTGATATATCCTCCCATCTTTCGCAACACGTCCTTGTAGATCTTAAACATGAGCGCCAGCGCACCTTCGTTGATATGTAGGTTAGGCAGATTGGGCAAGAAATCGTTTCCAACAAAGAACGCCATTAGGATGAAATCATCAATCACTCGCTCCATATCGAATGGGAAATTGAGCGCGCCTTCCTCTTCCAGCTCCTGGAACTCCAACTCCAGATACTCACGAACCATGCTAAGATGCAAAAGATAAAAGTTCTGGTGCTCGAGCTCCTTTGGCTTCTTGGAGACTTGACGGCCGAAAGTCACCTCCTCGCGGAGGAGGCAGAAGTGAGGGTCATGACTGAGCAGACCCAGCATGATAAGATCAGCATCCAAACCGTAAAGACAATGGCGGACATTAGGATGGTAGTCGGGTTGCGCTTTCGCGCTCCGAATGTATTCCATGATCTTGTGTTCACCCTCACCGGGCACCTCATGGCCCGAGAGCACGATCTCCACTCCTTGCCAATCGGAATCCTCCGAGATCTTCTTGTTGATAAAATACTTCAGTTGTTGTGTCAACTTTGCCATGAACTCGGTACCGGGCGTAATGCAGTTGCTGTCGAATGCATCCTCCTTTGGCATCTCCACGCCCTGTTGGATGGCCTTCTCCTTCGCCACCTCGGCGTCCAGCGCCGTTCTAAAGCGACGCGCACGTTGTTGGTTCATCTTAGCACGTGGGGCCACACCATCAACTGCCATGAAAAAGAGCTTCTTCGGTTTGATTTTGCCGAACAAATGCTCGATGTAGTTAAAGATTGCGATGAACATCTGCTCCTCGGTCATACGGAATGTCGGGGAGTCGCTGTCCTTATGCGTACAGTTATGAATAATACCGTTCATATCAAGGTACAGGCTGTCAAATTCGGGGATGCGGCTCTCAGCGATCAGCATGGAGATCGCGGGATACCGCTCACTGAGCCAGCGGAAGAATTTCGGAACACCCATAGTGACAATGGGCTCAAGTCAAACGCTTCGTGATTTCAAGATATTGATACAGATGAAATGGCCAGTTGCAAGATTTTTGCTGGAGCGAAAAGAGATCGAAAGTGGTCGTCAGAGGTATCAGGATGAACTTGCGACCGAAGAGAGCAAGCTCAACCAAGAACTGAGGAGATCGTAAAGTAGTAGAGAAAAGGCCTTAGGCAACTGCCGCAGGGCTAGAAATTCAAGAGTTATGTAATGTGAAGCGAAAGCCCCAGTTAGGGGGGGGGGGGGGAAGGGACGGAGGGAGGGACGTCTTGAAGTCGTGAGTCGTGGAGGAGGAAGCTTTCCAAGGTATCGGGGCAGATCTGCTGTTCTCGGAGTCACCGCCAAAGCCCCCGGCTTCCCAAATAAGACTAGTGGCCGCTTAGTCGTCCTCCATGAACAATTAACGATTAAACGCGGTCTGAGCTTGCCCGCCTGTCGCAAGTCGCGTTCGTGTTCCGTGAAATCGCAGTGTCTTTCCACACGATTCACCCATTTCTACCTACACCTTGTCCCGCAAATTGACCTTCAACACCATTTCTGTGATCGCCTTGAATATCGTTTAGTGAAGAACTGCACAATGGAGCCCTACGAGGAGGAGCATGGTAAGTCGCTAGAGCTATGCAAAGCGGCAGGAAATCTCAAACTAACAGCAGAATAGCTGGAGTGGAGGAGCAGGAGAAGGAGCATGAGCACACCCAAGAGAAGATTGTCAATGAAGGTATGGATATCGACTTATCTTAGTCCCCTTCTTCGTCTACCTCAACATTTACCTTGCGCGCAATCTTGATCTGGATCTCAATTTCGGTCATCATGGTTAACCTCAGACACCTCTACTCAGAGTACAAGACATGGAAGAAGAATGCGCCTTTCCTCTATGATATGATTCTCAGTACAGCTCTTGAATGGCCCACACTCACTACTCAGTGGTTACCTGATGTGCAAGCGTTAGTACCTCGAAGCCCTAGAATCACTCGCTCTGAGCCAGAGGATCCTAACCGGTCTTTCTCTCACAGTGTTCCCGACAAGCCATATTCGACTCATCGTTTGCTTATTGGCACCCACACCGCTGGTGATGCTCAAAACTATCTTCAAATTGCCCATGTCCAACTCCCAAATGCCAACGCTCCTAACCCTGATGACTATGACGAGGACAAGGGCGAGATCGGCGGCTATGGGGGTGGCTCGAAGAAGTCGCCCATGGAAATCAAGTTCAACATTGTCCAGAAGATTGACCACCAGGGAGAAGTCAACAAGGCCCGCTACCAACCACAGAATCCGAATATCATTGCGACCATGTGTACGGATGGCCGGGTGATGATCTGGGATCGCTCAAAGCACCCGAGCATGCCCACGGGGACTGTAAACCCTCAGATGGAGCTCCTGGGTCATGAAGCGGAAGGTTTTGGTCTGAGCTGGAACCCTCACGATGCTGGCCACCTCGCAACCGGTAGTGAAGACAAGACGGTCCGACTCTGGTGAGGAACAATCGGCTCTAATGAGTTTGTCTAATCGGAGATCTGGATTCTCACATATGTACAGGGACATAACTACATACACCAAGGGCAACAAGGCCGTCAAGCCCACCCGTACCTACACACACCACTCCTCGATCGTCAACGATGTCCAACATCACCCCCTGCACTCGTCCCTGATTGGTACCGTCTCCGACGATATAACGCTCCAGATCATTGATGTGCGCAATGCGGACAGCACTCGGGCTGTTGCCTCCGTTGGAGGTGAGCACCGGGATGCCATCAACTCAATTGCCTTCAACCCTGCTTCAGAGACGATCTTGGCCACTGGATCTGCCGATAAGACCATTGGCATTTGGGATTTGCGAAACCTCAAGGCCAAGCTGCACTCTCTAGAGGGGCACACCGACTCGGTGCAATCAATTGCTTGGCATCCCTTCGAGGAGTCCGTGCTGGCTAGCTCCAGCTACGACCGGAAGATCATGTTCTGGGATCTCAGTCGCGCGGGAGAGGAGCAGACTCCCGAGGATGCCCAGGATGGACCGCCAGAACTGTAAGTCACACCCTGTCGCACACCTTACTCCCTTTTCATCGTTTCCATATCGGCATTACTGACTTGTTTCTTCAGTCTATTCATGCACGGTGGACACACCAACCGCATCTCCGATTTCAGCTGGAACCTCAACGACCCCTGGGTCCTTTGCTCGGCCGCCGAGGACAACTTGCTGCAGGTATGGAAGGTTGCGGATGCAATCGTGGGCAAGGATCTGGATGATGTACCCACGGAGGAGCTGGAGGCATGATTTCTATTTTGGGTCGGCTCACTCAACTGCCACTCTCGGATGGTTCTCGTGGTCGATTGTTATTCTATTTTTTTTGGAATTAAGTCGCGGGCGAAAAGCTTCATACTGGGTGATAAATTAAAATCGCATGAATACCAATATCTAATTTATTCACGGAGTCCATAGAGGTGCCGATGCCTCCAGACAAGCCGCGGGTAGGTCCATCATTGGACGTAGTCATCTGTGGCTTCCTTTGTATCTCGACTTCCGCAAGTGGATGTTCTTTGTCTCGTGCTCGGAATAGCCCTGTATATACTTGCTATTTCAATTCCCTTACGATGGTCTCACAATAGTACTAAAGGTTGCGATGTCTTCAATGAAATACAGTCGGGCATAGCTATAATAGTCATAGCTATGATGACTATATGTGTGAAAGTAGTCTACTCTATTGGCCTAATCAGAATAGGCCACGATACATGGATACAGTGTACGGTACGTATACGCTTGAGAAGGGAAAGGTGGATTGGAAGCCGTCGACAGAGTCAAACAGAGCATGGGATTTGACCAACAAGCTATGTCCTTCTGGATCGTTGCCCAGGGTGTAACGGGGCGGTGGAATTCCATTATGCAGAGCGAAGTGGGGTGTGAAATATACTTACAATTGGTGAGATTAGCCTTAGGGATAACTTTGATTGAATTGGCATTCAAGTTTCGTATTTCTTAAGACCGACACCCTAAATAACCAATTCTAGAATTCGAGGAGAATAATAGCACACCAAGAATCTCCAACCTGTTTCAATACCTCAACCCTAAGGAAAACCCCTCGAGTGCCCTCCGCGGACAACGTGATGGCGCCACCGGAGCAGGAGGGCTGAAACAGGCAAGCGGTGTCGGGAAGATTGAGGGGAACTCTTCCAAACGGGCTTAGCGCCCCGTGATTTCGGATTGCATTTGCGCCAAAAAAAAAGTAGTCATCATGTCGCTGACAATGTTCTGCTAAGCCCATTGTTCTTATTCTGCCTCGCTATCAGGTTCTTTCTTGAGTCTACCAACTCCTCCAAAAACTCTCAATCCATTCTCCATGGGTGCTGGTTCTCCTCCAGGCCCGGCCAAGCCGTCGGCTATCCCGTCCCACATGCTGAACGGCAGCTCACCCCTCCAATCCTCCACGGCGGCTGGTGGTGTGACTCGTGTCCGTGATAATCGCGAACGAGAGAGCCTCAATTCTTCCATTCGCTCCTCTTTTGCGCCTCGTGTTCCCCCTGAGTTCGAGTCTCTTGAGGCGGGGTCTCACCCCGCGGGTGAGCACACTGCCGCCTCCACCGCTGCTACCGAAGCAGGAGCTGCCCAAACTGCCTTGAGCCTGCGGTATATTCCATTCATGTCGTGAAATTCACATATCCAGTACCATCTCTGACAATGCAATAGCGGCAGACTCCCTTTGAATGACCCTCCCCGCGATCCCCGCGATGAGGGTGCTCCGTTGACCCCACCGGCGACGTCAAGCCGCCCCGCCAGCCCCTATACCATGAACCCCCCCATCGACTTTGATGGTCTCAGCTGGCCTTGTAAGTGGCTTGAATTCAATTACCCCGTTATGCGTGTATGACAATTGTTCTAAACATTTTTTTGCTTCTTCGCCACCCAGGCCCCGGTACTCGGCAGCGATTGGAATCGACCCCAGAGGAGAACGAAGAGCGTATCAAGAAGCTTGCGGGAGCAGTGCGAACAATTCTGGAATGTGTTGGTGAAGATCCTGAGCGAGAGGGTCTCCGCGAGACCCCGGAGCGATATGCCAAGGCCATGCTCTACTTCACCAAGGGTTATGAGGAGAATGTGCGGGATTTGGTTAATGGTGCAGTGTTTCACGAGGATCACGATGAACTGGTCATTGTCAAGGATATTGACGTGTTTTCGCTATGCGAGCACCACATGGTACCCTTCACTGGAAAGGTAGGACAGACCCTGCATATAGTTCCCATCGAATTACGCTAACCATGCGGGGCAGATGCACATCGGCTACATCCCGGATCGCCGTGTTCTAGGACTTTCAAAGCTAGCCCGCTTGGCTGAGATGTTCTCTCGTAGACTTCAAGTCCAGGAGCGTCTGACCAAGCAGGTTGCTCTGGCCATCTCTGAAGTCCTCAAGCCCCGTGGTGTCGGAGTTGTTATGGAATCCTCCCACCTGTGCATGGTCATGCGTGGTGTCCAAAAGACTGGCAGCACCACGACCACCAGCTGCATGCTGGGGTGCATGCGGTCCAGTGCTAAGACTCGCGAGGAATTCTTGACCCTGCTGCATCGACGATAGAGCATTCTTGCCGTTTTGACTTTCCCCTTCTACCTTGTGCCATTTCATTTTTCAAACTGGGGAGACAAGTTACGATTCCGGAGTTTTGGTGGTGACCTTTCAACAGGTTAATGTAATGTTGGCTTTCTTTTCTCATGAGCATGTTGCTCCAGCGCGGATCTGGGTGTTTATCTTTCTCCTCTGTCTACGTTTCTTTTGACGTTCTTCCCGGATGTTTCTTCTTGCATATACCTTGAAATGATGCCGACGCCCTGCGATCCTTCAACCCGCCGTCTTTAGGGACGTTGAAAGCAAGCATCCCACCATTTTCACGCTTGCATTTGTCCCAACTCAACGATGACACACTTTCATTTCATGATATTAGACTTACACACCCTACACAGGGCCATTTCTGTCCTTTGAGTTTAGCCAGAGTTCTGTTCTGGAGACCGAGAACCTTCTAGCGGCACCGGCGAGGCTGTTTCAACACTTGACGTTCCATACTGTACCTTTTTACTCCCCGATGGCAGGACCTGTTTTTACTTCTTTGTACATGTCCCATGTCCGATTCCTCAAAATACAATGTTGAAAATCCCTGCGAACTCTTTTCACCCCTCGTATAAGAAGATAAGAGCTACCGTCTTACATAGTTATTATTACTGTATATCTCCGGTAGCATAAGCAAGTCAAGATTTCCGACCTCCCCCTTCGCCAGAATTTGGTATTGTAGACAAAAATTCAGGGCCGCTAAGAGAAGTGGGAGGTGAGGAACGAGTCATCAACTGGCGAGGGCAAACAGCCAGCAGGGGACCCGATTGAGATCCCAAAGAGGAAATAGAGCAAGCAAATGTTCCAAGGCAACGATCGCATCGCTGGGAAATCAAGCATCTTTCTCTACTCCCTCTCCCCTCTGGAACACCACTGTGACAATGATAAATATTCTCTCCTTGTCCCTTCTTCTCCTTTGCGCTCTTCTCGACACCCCAGGACCAATTTCTCACCGACCCTGACATTACTTCTTGCTACTTCGAGTTAATGGGTAGGTTTTTGATGACGAGTTCTACGCGGTTATTACCATGCTCCCGACGTGACCGTGCCTGATATATGGCGGTCAAATTTGTTGCCATATGTCCTGGGCAAACTGTTCAGCACTCTCTCACAGAGAGCTCCCCCTTGTCTATCATTTAGTCACCAGAAGTGAAGCTAATGTTGAAGCATTTTTTAGTGCGAGACCCACGAAAGAGCAGCCAATTAATAGGACGGTTGATTTAAAGATGCCCAACCCGCCTATCGACCCTCAGGCCGATAGAGCCAACGAACCTGATCCATCGGACACCGATATGATGGGCTTCACAAGCTTCGACGAGCTTGACAGCGCAATTCTCGACGGATTCGATCCAGCCAACATTAACCAGATGTTTGCGGAATTTACAGACTCCCTCAATGCCGAAATGGCAAATGCTATCGCAAGTGCCAATATTCAGATGCCTCCCCAAGCAACGCACTTGGTATCCAGTCAACAGGGCCTTGAAGCCTACATGGTTCAAATGCAAATTTATGCTGGAATCTCTCTAGACCAACTTCAGCCAATGCGAGCATCACCACAGTCCCAAGGGGGCCGGAGAGCCCCAGTCATCCAAATCGTTAACGGTCGAACCATGCTGGCTGTCATCCCTCCAGCGACCTTTAATGGGTTTTTGGCTCCGATGTTAACTCACCAAATTGGCCCATGGAACTCGGAAAATGTGGAAGGCGGCCCTGTGAGCTTCAGTTTTCTTTTAATGAGAAACTAACTGCCTTCTGGCTCTTTCAATATTTCAAAAAGTCTCTGATATAATAAATACTGATATTTGGTGTCACCAGGGTCATAACGCTCAGCCTGAGTCTCAATACACTGGCTCCAACCCCAATGGCTCCAAAACCGACGAGTCCGACAACAATGGTTACAATACCGATTGTTCCAATTCCGATGACTCCGACAACGATGGTTCCAACAGTGATGGTTCCAACAGTGATGGTGCCAAACCCGATGGTTCCGACACCGATGGTCCGGACAACGAGGGTACAGGAACATGCGTCTATATCAGAGCTGAAGATTCTGACATTGAAATCGACATGGGTGAAAGTGGAAATCGGTGAACTTGAGGCTAGATGTGGCTGCTCCACATTTCTCGTCAGTGGCAGAAAGCCGACATACCTGATAGATGGCCGAGGCAAGGTGCAATGCTCTTGAACTCAGACGAAAGAAGGGATGCTGTGTTTATGAACCGAGTGGAGGAAGGGGACGGCTTAAATGCTGATTATTCATTAATATCAAGGAGTATCAGAACACAAATTGTATTCATATCTCGAATCTCCACGACCCAAGCAACAAGATAGCAATCAACCACCAAGGGTAGGGTATTTATGAGTGCGATTATGTCGCGAACAATTTGTGTCATTTTACCGCTAGGCCAAAAATGCTCCATGGGCAACATTCTTAGTCTAGACGGGCTTCTGTTGTTCTGACAGATTATAATGCACGGATGTTGTATACATTGGCTTGGCGCCCCGCAACATCATGTGACCATCATCACATGACATGAACCTCCCAACTCCGCCGCAACCTCAGCCTGACAAGACATTCACACCACCACCTCCGAGTCATGGTACAGGCTCCATGAGGCGTACTTTTCCCTAGTGGATTTCCACAAAAGTGATCTCCATTCTAACGTATCAATCTTCGTACCTTTTCTTTTTTTTCTGTGGCGATTCTGTCACCGTGAAGGGTCGCAGTGCTTCAAACCTCGTGCCCAGCTCATCCAGCCAGACCAGTATCGGTTCGCTCAAGATTCCCCTTCACAATAACGCGTGTGACATGGAAGAATCTGGCATTCCTTCTGCGTCACTCAACATGGGTTATTTGATCTGGGTTGATGCATCTATTCTGGCGACCGTGGAATGACCCGGATGTACGGGGATTATTGGATTACTCCGCTAGACATGCCTCGGCTTAACTTGAACACACTCACGGCAGGCTTTCGGAAATTTTGATGTGTTGCTGCTTTCATGAAAGAGCAGGAATGCCACTAGTTCCTCGGCTCTATATTTGACGACTTTCTCCTCTTCGCCCAGCACGATCTCCAGACAATTCCAGATTGCGACACTATGGTACTTACAGGAAGGTTTCTTGAGCTTCCTCCTCCCGCAGATACAGCGCTGTGAAGGCCTAGGCCTGGGAGATCTTTCTTCAACCCATCAATACAGCTTCCCCTGGCCCATTAGCCCAGCCCCATCGGTGGTCTCTGTTGTCTTCAGATGATCGTGTTTATACATCTAGCTGCTGTAAAGGCATTGACTATCACTTTTTCTGCCGTGGATGACGTACGATTACTATCAGCATCTCCCAGAAACATTAACGACGTCCCCGAGCTGGCCTCATCCCTTGTCACCCGGCAGAGGCCAATCTGAGAACGGAAACTGTCGACAATGATGCAGCATGTTACCCGAGATAAGCCCCTACTTTTACAATGGCGACATCGGAAGTGAACACCGAGGCCGAAGCAACTGTACCGCATGAGCACCGTGCTGAGTTTGGCCTGGTTGTGGCACCTTTGGGCCTGGGCGACGGTCATTGTGACTTTATGCAGAACGTAGATAGATGCAGATCCCTGGGGATGAAACCCATGATCTTTTCATTCAGAAGCCACACAAGGCACAGAGAGTGAAGCCGAGAAGCTGATCGTTGGGGACGAGTTTATGCAAGACCTACGAGATACTCTCCACACAGCGATGCGAGTCACGTCCTGGTTTTCGCTACTGGAAACCAATCGGGCAAAAGCTGCTCCAGAGGAGAACAAAGAACAACAACTGGCTATTGCTGAGCTCCAACCAGTCTCGCAGATTTACCCTGGTGGATGCATATTACGACTGTCTCGTCGTCGAATCGTGCCGTAGAGCCTCACAGGTTGACCGCCCACCGCCAACATTTACCGCACCAGTTTATGGAGGGTTATGCGACGGCTTTGCACAAGTCAATCATATCCTCCGAAACCCAGTAGACTTTCAGATTCTGTCCATCAGAGGGACATTTAAGTCCAAGTAAAGGGTGCGTATGTATTTTCCATTTTTGAGTGGTCTACAGGCTCACAGTTGACAGGGCACCGGAAAAACAGTTCCTCCGCCGCTCTCCCCAGTCCGAAAGACTTCCGCCTGAGAACGCGGTCACGATCCAGGTGCGGCTCCACTTACTTCGCTTCCCTCGACATCTAGCGGATCCCTCCTTCATTGCTGGAACATCTATCCTTGTATCTACCTTGCTCGGCATCTGGTGATGCCGTTAGCGCAGATATAATGGCAGGGTCCCGTAGGAGTCCGGTGCTGAGAGACCCGAGGACCGGCGATCCAGACCGTGATCCCCGGGACAGGGACCGTCGCAGAGGTCGAGGATCCAATCGAGATCGGGGCAGAAGTCGCTATCGTGATCGAGGTGGCCGCCAGTCGCGACCAAATGACCGCCATTTTGACTATCCCAATCGATCGCCACCATCACGCGCCTCCCGCTTCGGCCCTGACCCATCTCGTACTCCGAATGACTTTCCTCTGGATCGATCTCCTCCGCGTGGTTCTCCCGGTCCTGATCCAGCATTTCGTGACACTCGACGGTCGGACCATGACCATCCGCGACCTCCATCATCTAGTGACATGAGGCACGCGCATACATCTGCGCCCATCGGGAACGATACTCAGGGCTTCCGGCGCGACGATTCACCATTTGGGCCACCCTCTAAACGCAAAAGAACTCGCAGTCCCTCTCCTCGCGGTCAGCGCCCTCAATTTTCCCAGCGACGTTCATCGTTTGCCAAGAACGGGGACAGACGCGACCGAAGCCCCCAACCTAATAGCCGAGCCCGCTTCCCAGGGCGTGGTGCCCCTAGAGGCCCAAGAGGGCGCTCTCCTCATCGGGGTCGGGATCGCAGAGGTAAAGACCGGCGTCGCCACGATATTCCACGCTCAGGTCGTTCGAGATCGCCCCTTCGGGACAGGGAACTTCGTCTTTCCCCTGACCGACGGCCTCGATCACCAACCGACGACTATAGCGACAAAGATTCTCGATACCGGTCTCGTTCCCTATCACGGCATTCTGTACGATCGGCGGCATCGAAAGTATCCGCGTATTCCTCCCATTCCAGAGGTGTCGATGGCATGCACTCGACGAGACCTATCAAAGGCGCTGGAGACGACTATGGTCGTTCACCTTCGCCTTATCGCCGAGACTTGAGCCCTAATGGCAGCAACAAAGTTATATCCAGTAAGACCCGAGCCAACTTGCGAGACGCTTTCCCAATGCTCGACATGCGTGCATCCGATGTCCACAACAAGCAGCAGCGCCGGCCATCACGGCCACATCTAGAGACCGGCTCCTATTCGACTTCACCACATCTGAAAACACCAACGAGGTCTCCACGGGGATCTCCTCAACCAGAGTCTCCTTATGGGGAACGAGGTAGCTGGAAGGGCCCGCCGTCACATTCGGGGTCTGGGTAAGTCTCTTTTTCCATTATCCCTGTCTCACTTTCACGCCACCGGTCCCTCGACTAATCTTTCTAATTATTGTCGCTTGTACAGCCACTCTCCAAATCATCGACACGATGGACACTATTCACAGAGTGCCGTTTCTGGGCAGCGCTATCAAAGTCACCATGATCCTTTCAACGGCTCCTCTGAGCATCAGCCGCAATCCTCCCATGGCGGTCCACCTCGCCGAGGCGGATCTTCCGACCACCCGGGACATCAGGCTAGTCGTGGATTGGACCGCCGATATTCCGGTTCTGGTCCTAGCGGCCCTGCGAACCGTGGCGGACATGGCCATTTCAATAGTTCACAATGGACTGCCTCTGGATCTCATGGTCGTGGCGGCCCGTCTAGCCCCCGTGTAGCACATACGCACGGCTCACCAACCGCTCCCGCTCGGCCGCTGTCAGAAATTGGCCCGCAGTCTCATCGTGCGGTTGGGCCCGAGAACCAATTTGAGTCTGGGGGCAGGGCCTTCCAAAGAGACGATGATCGAGCTCCGCATGCATCGGCAGAGTCCAACCAGCAGAGTATGCCTCCTCCTGAGCCGCAGGTTTCGACGCCAGCAGACAAGGGTGGAAAATTCAGCTTTACCTTCAAAGCAAAGACTACGCCTAACCCTGCTCCAAAACCTGTCCCGGATCTTGCGCAACGAATGCAAGTACGTGGGCCACCTCCTCGCGCGCCTCCAGCTGATCCGCCAACTCCTCGCAATCGACTCACCAATGGCCCAATGCCCACGTACCCCAACAAGCCTAATCCTCGATTTGATCGTCGGGATCGGGGCCGGGATCGGGGTCGCGACCGAGGTCGCGATCCGCGAGATCGCCGGGATTTCCGGGATCAGCGAGAATCGCGAGACTACCATGGTGATTCCCGGGATCGAAGAGACGACCGCCGGCATGAAAATCGTCGGGACCGACGAAAACATGATCGTCACTCCGATGTGCGGGACGATCATCGCAAGGAACCGTCTTCCGAGCCTCCGCGAAATGTGCCCGTGCCGCCAAAGCAGAGGAAGATTCTTACTCGTGTGAAACCACGGCCGATATTCCCGGAGGAGTTTGCAAATGCCGATTCCGTGTACTACCGGAAGCCGGGTAACGAGTCTGTTATCGGCGCTGGTACATACGGCAAGGTCTTCAAAGGCATTCATGTTTACACCCAACGCAAGGTTGCGCTCAAGAAGATTCGAATGGAAGGCGAAAAAGATGGCTTCCCCGTGACAGCCGTGCGAGAGATCAAATTGCTTCAGCACCTCCGCAACCACAACGTGGTCAGCCTGCTGGAGGTGATGGTGGAGAGAAATGAGTGCTTTATGGTCTTTGAATATCTCTCGCATGACCTCACAGGCCTGATTAATCACCCTACGTTTTCTCTCACTCTCCCACACAAGAAAGATTTGGCCAAGCAGATGTTTGAAGGACTAAGCTACCTCCACCACCGTGGCGTCCTTCACCGAGATATAAAGGCTGCCAATATTCTGATCAGCAACACCGGCCTGCTGAAATACGCAGACTTTGGTCTGGCGCGTTTCTTTTCGAAGAGCCGTCAGCTTGACTATACCAACCGAGTAATTACCATCTGGTACCGGCCCCCGGAGCTTCTTCTGGGTGAGACTCGGTACGGCCCCAGCGTTGACGTATGGAGTGCGGCATGCGTGTGCATGGAGATGTTTACCAAGAAGGCCGTCTTCCCCGGCGAGGGCAGCGAACTCAGTCAGCTTGACAAGATTTACAACTCTCTGGGTACTCCGACACGAGCTGAATGGCCAGACGTTGTAGAAATGCCGTGGTTCCAGCTGATGCGACCCGCCGAGCGCAAGAAGCGCGTCTTCGAGGACCACTACCGCGACATACTCACCTCAGCTGCGCTGGATATGATCACGCAAGTCTTCCAGTACGACCCCAGCAAGCGACCGAGCGCCGACGAGGTGCTGCAGCATCCATTCTTCGTGTCGGAGGAGCCCGCCCCTCAGCAAGCTATCGAGTAAGTGCCCGTTTTCATTGGTCTGCTCGCCTCTTTCCGACTAACATTTCACTGTAGATTGGAGCACGTTGAAGGGGACTGGCACGAGTTTGAGTCCAAGGCTCTGCGTAAAGAGGCCAAGCGAGCCGAGCAGCAGAGCCAAAGGGACCGGGAGAAGCGCAAGGCCGAGGTATCCGTTCCAACAAGCGATCGGGACGCTAAGAGGGTTCGCCCTGAAGGCGCTCACCAGACATCTGGTCCTGTATGAGTGGAAATTGACGCAGCTACGAGCGTGATCTATTCATTTCCGGCATCGAGTGTTATTGTACGGCATGGGGCATAGCTGGAGGACCGGCTTGCATTTGCGTCTCGATGTTTTTCTTCCACGAGACTTGATTTTCAGGGGGATATCCTGGGCTTATTTTTGTGACATATTGCTCACGAGCATTAAAACTTCTTGTTCAATATTCAATTGGTTCTTTGCATGTAGAAAGTAGATTCTCAGTCTACTTATAGTATATAGGGAGATGTAGACGAAACAGGTAAGAGGACACGAGGGTATTCGAATATACGTGATGGCCATGCAGATGCAGATTCCGTAGCTTCCAGGGGCCGGGGGAGAAGATTGAAGACTGAAACAGAAAGGAACAGAAGAAAAAGCTACCGGATGCTCTTGTTAGCATCAAGTCGACTCGGGATCCCAGTGAATAGTTCGTGCCATCAGGGTGTAGTGTATAGGATCAGACTTTGCCTGTTGACCTCACGCCCAACCAGCCTAGTAGATTGAAGGCGGTTGAGGCCTCGGATTACCAGAGAGCTCATAAAAGATTTCATCATAAAGAAACATGTTCATTTTGAATTCTCATGTGAATTTTGATTTGATTGATTGAATTGGGAACAAAGTAGCTATCAGGGGACGTACCCTACCAAGGTCGAGGTCCAACATCATGGAGCCCTGACTGAAAACACGTCGGCAATTGTGCAAAGGAATGTTTCGTCTATCAGGTCATCAACGCATCCTGGGAAGCTCAGAAGAGCCCTCGTGATGATGGTTTTAGAAGCGACATTTTATTCTCGACACACACGGCGGAAACGCCAGGGTAGTGGAAAGGACAAACCCCGGCGGTGATTTGAGTAGGTGGTCTTGGGTGAAGAAGAAAAGAAGAAGAAAGGAACCGAAAAAGGAAAATAAAAAGGCGGCGACGGGAAAAAAGACGGTGCGGGCGGCAGGCGAAACGGGCGGTGATTGGCCGTCGGTCCTTGGATGGAGCTGGCGGGCAAGCAGAAGCAGACTATCCAAATCCAAATCCAAATCCATTTGCAGTTGGCATTTGCATTTGTCTGCTTCATCTTTCCCCTCCCCTATCACATCTCTCTCTGCTGCACATCCATCCCTCAACCTCCATTTTTCTTTCTCTCCGCCATCCAACCTTCCTACTACCACCACCTTCCTCTCCGATATTCCCCGTCGCTGCTTAATCTCTCCTACTACCTACCTCCATCCGCCCTTGTTCGACGACATCACTCGGCATCCGAACTTATACCCCCGCCACCTCAACCCGCTTCCTCCACCTCCGTCCACCCTTCTTCTATTGCCCTCGCCAAACTCGAGCTCTTAGTCGCCGTAACACGTTCTTCCTTGTCTCATTGAACTAAGCAAGTGGTCTCCTTGGGTTGTGCCGTCGTCTTTCCCGCGCTCTTTGTTCCTCCCGCATGACCGCTCGTGTCTCGGGCAGTCACACCCGCCGTCATGGATAATGCCAACCTGTGGACTCGTCGAGCAAAGTGAGTACCCATGGAGTGTGCCAGCCCCAAGTAGCATCGCTAATCTCATACCCCTCCTCTCCCTTCTAGCTCCTCCAAATTGTCCCTGTCCATGTCCGGGACCGACGGCAAGGACGGTGCCCGCGTTGAACTGCCCCGCCCATCCAAACGTTTTGGCCCTGACAGTTCCCACGGCCGCTCAAATCCTTTCAATGCCATCTCGCCACTATCCGCTGGCGTCTCCTCGCCCTCGACCAATGCCTCGTCTGCATTCGGGCTCGGCTCCGGCGCTTTCGCATCGTTCGGCGCGCCCAAGACACCGGGTGGTTCATCAGAGGTTAAAACCCCGGGAGAGAAGCGCGATCTCTCGACAGAGCAGGAAGATCTGATGAGGTCTAAGTCCCACGCCAACGGTTCCGCTGGTCCCGGAGAGCATGGGTTGAAGTCCACCTGGATCGTCTGGTACCGCCCGCCCACACCCAAGTACTCCGACTATGAAAAGTCGACGGTACCGCTCGCCTCGATATCCTCGGTAGAGAGCTTCTGGGCAGTCTATTCGCATCTCAAGCGGCCTTCGCTCCTCCCGACGGTGTCGGACTACCACATCTTCAAGAAGGGTATCCGTCCTGTGTGGGAGGACGAGGCCAACAAGCGAGGTGGCAAGTGGATTGTTCGGCTGAAGAAGGGTGTCGCCGATCGGTACTGGGAGGATCTGCTGCTTGCTCTGGTGGGTGACCAGTTCGCCGAGGCTGGTGACGAAGTCTGTGGTGCCGTGTTGAGCGTGCGGGGTGGCGAGGACGTGTTGAGTGTGTGGACCAAGAACGATGGCGGGCGGAACATTAAGATCAGGTATGGCCTCGGATATTGCTATTGATTGGACTAAGATCCAGGCAGAACATCAAAACTGACATTCTTTGGACAGAGAAACGATCAAGCGCATGCTCGCCTTCCCCGCAGACACCAACATCGTCTGGAAGAGCCACGATGACAGCATTGCTCAGCGCTCCGCCATTGACCAGGCCCGCCACGAAAAGTCCCAAACCTCCGGCTCCAACCCAACGGGTCAGCGACGCACCGGCCACGACGATTCGGATAAAGGCAAGGGAGCCGCCGTCCTGTAAAGCCTGGTCTCAGCATTCTCGGCCTTGAGCCCTGTATAGTAAAGCTAACCAAAAAACATATTATGCACAATTTACTACTCATTGGGACGCGTTTGGGTCTGGGGGGACGGTGGGCATCGAGGCGAACTCAGCGGGTTTGATTTGTTTTATGTCTTGGGTGAAGCTTATGTCTCTGTTCTCTTTTTTTTCTTCGCCTTGAGCTTACGTGCGATGCTTCTATTGTTTCTTTTTTTTTTTTCCCTCTTTACCTCTACTATTCTTTGCACAACAAAACCACTGCAGCATTGACTGCAGCCGGCGTACTTTGCCTGGATGTCCAAATAGCTCTCTGTTTTGCGAGTTACCTTTGACGGTGGCTCCTGATAACCACCTATGACTGATAGCTCTCTGATGCATTCAATGAAACTCTAAGACTCAACCCGTTCACAGATTATTCTTTGTAGACCTATCGACCGCCCATCTCATGCTTCGACAGATGCCCGTTCATATCAGTCATGTCGCCTGAGAATTCAGGCGTTCACAATTGACCGCCCGCGATAGTACGATATCGCAAAAGCAACCGCATAGTTGCGACGATGCAGACAAAGCAACTCTTCCCGGCAAGATGAGACACCTATTGAACATGGTCCTGCTTTAGTCCTTACTCTGTCTGGATGTCTTCATTCTTCCAAAATCTCAGTGCGGCTTTTGCCTCCTTCAACTCATCGCCGCTTCGTCCTCGAAGTGACGATCCTCAACGGCCGCTAGACCGACACCGCCGCAGTTCGCTCTCAAAGCAGCGCGCCCATTCTCCCTCCCCACATCGTCGTTCCCCGCCATCACCAACTGCTGGATCTCGCCGGCGTATACCGAGAGCGAAGAACGAGTTCTCTTTGGGCCTGGAAGACAACGATCATTCCCGAGCTGATCTCGGCTTTGAATTCCCACGCGATATCGCTGCTTCGCAGGTATGTTCTAGCTTGTCCAAGCTACTCGAAACACCTTGTCTGCTTTGATCCAGTGGTCTCCCAGTCTCAGCTCGCTGCTGGAATTTATTGGACACTGGACAATACCCGATTTCGCGAGGAAACAGAATCCCCGCACGTCTTTTACCTCTCTGAACTTTTTTTTCTCTCTCTCATTATGTTCTAACGGAAGCTTATCCCGCTACCAGATTACTCAGAGTTATGCCAACGAACTTTTATTTACGCCTGGATCTGCACGCCCCCGTGGACAATTACGGTATCTGCCCTCGCCCTCTGTCGTAGGCTCTAGTGCCTGGTAGACATGCCTTCGCAATATGGATCCACCGGCAGACCGTCGCTGATAACCTCCGCGCGCAGGCCGGGCGACCCTTCGCAGATGATGAACAAGGATAGGGAGGATGAGGCTCGACTGCTTCCAGGCGCCACTTTTCGGTATGAGCTCTTTTCGGCTTGAGACCATGGGGTTTAAACTGTGAGAACACTTGCGCTAATTGAAGTTCTTTGGTGATCGTAGGCCTCAAGGTGCATTTGAGATAAGACCGGGAGCAATTCGAGCAATGAGGAAAAAGCCCGGTGTACGTGTCAATTACTGTATTCTGCACCAGCGGGGGCTTCGGGCTAATATCTGGGAGATTTAGGCTTCTGCAGCGTTTCAGCCCACAGACAGGATATCTCATGCGCGCCAGAGCGGACCAATCCGCGCGTCGGGAAAGACTAAGAATGGGGATGCATTCGTCAACATGACTTACCGGCAATTAGAAGATGCACATGACTTTCAGGACTCTGACCGGCCGAATAAGCGGCGGCGTCATGAGGGCTCGAGACTAGTTGATCTAACCCACGAGGATCAGGCTGGCTCGGTCACTTCTGAGATCTCCGCTTCTGGGCGTCGGTCATCCCGACTTTCTCCAGGCTCGAATCTATCCATATCGAATCCTAGGAATAGGGCCCGTGCTCCCTTCGTCTCTGAATATAGGGGGGTGGAGGCCATGCTTGAACGGACACACCACCCTCGCCCGACAGATCGTCGGACATCTAACGCTAGCTCTGCAGACGAATTATTCACCTGGGAAGCTGCTGCGGAGCGGCGCTCCTCGGGCACTGCTGTCGAAAAGGCCGACAAGCATCATACGCAACCCTCTCTTGACTCGCCTAAACTAAAACGCGCTCCACTCTGGACTATCGAGATTCCAGATCCAGAAGAGAATCATTCAGAGGAAGCCCGCCCTCAGACCGACGCGCAACCCTTGACTCCATCGAGAAGGCCGCCGGCCGCCTCAGACCCTGGTGACAGCCCGGATGAACTGCAGGGTGAGGTGACGACTAGGCCGCCTCCAAAGCATCTTGCAGAGAAAGGTCTTCAGAATTGCCGCCAATCAACCCCAGAGGACACTGTGCTATCTCCCCCGCGCAAACGCTCACCCTCCGATATTGAGCCGACCCGGTTCGATTCACCACGAAAAAAGAAAAAAGCCAAGCGCGGGCAGCCAAACCCGGAATACCGCAATCTTCCCATTCAGTCTATTCGGTTTGGTCCTATTCATAAGCTCGTTAAGGACGGGGAAAAGGCTGTCATACAATTGTCTCCTGACAAAATTTTGCTGGGAAAAGACATCACTGGTGATAGACCGGAAGGGGTTCTTTTCCGCCATGTGAGGGTCACTTACCAAGCAGAGAACAGTCAGAAAGTGCGCTTGCAGTTGAACGGCTATCAGGGAGCTCCAGGCTCTAAATTCGATATTCACTTCACTTTGAGGAGCAGCAAGGACGCGTTAGTTGAGCGTATAAGAGAAGGCGGTGGCAAGGTTCAAGACAAGGACTCGTAGGTGTTTGCTCTGATCCATCGGGTGTGGAGTCACTGGACTAATAAATGAACTAGGAAATGGATCGACGACGCTTTTTCTACATATGACAATGAAATGTGCCACCGTCGGATTCCCCCGAGGTCTCCTTTGCAAGAAATTACCGAACTGGAGCCAAAAACGCCGGCGTCTACCTCTGTCCATCAAATGAAAGGCAAAAAGCTCTCTTCGCTGTTGGAAGGCTCTGCCAGCGAGTCCGATGGGCAAGCTCAAGACCAAAAGAAGGGCAAACCTGAGGAGGGTTCCAAGCTCATGAGCAGCGTCGAACTCTCCCGAGGAACAACAAAGGACAAGCCGAAAACCACGGACGTGGAAGTCGAAATTCCGGTAAAGAAGATTAAATCGAAAGAATCTGGCGAATCCGAGACGCGACGGTCAACAAGAACTACGACGCGACGGAAGGAGAGATCGGATGATGACGACCCGTCGACAAATAAACCCGATACCGCGTTGCAGAACGATTCATTCCGAGATAACTGGAAAAAGCCCTTGGTTTACCCCAAGGTTGGAAAGAAAAAAGAGGAAGTCAGCGTCGACGACCGTGACCGGCTGCGTGAGAACGAGTTCCTGAATGATAACCTGATCGCCTTCTACATTCGCTTCTTGCAAGACCATCTCGAACGTACCAATCCTGACGTCGCGAAACGGGTGTACTTTTTCAATACCTACTTCTTTGCCACGCTTACAAACAAGGGTTCTCGCGAGATCAATTACGAGGGTGTGGAAAAGTGGACGAGGGCCGTTGATCTGTTCAATTACGACTATATCGTTGTCCCTATCAACCAGAATGCGCATTGGTACGTCGCGATCATTTGCAACCTGCCCAGTCTCGGGCTGGGCCCTGTAAAGAGTTTGGGGACCTCCTCCGCACCACTCAGTGACAAGGAGTCTTTAGCTCGACCAGAAAAGGAAGTGCAGGAGCTCCTCGAATCACCCGAGCCTGAAACAGTGCCTTCCCCGGGCAGACTTTCCAAAAAAGCCCCAGCGGAGGAACGAAAACCAGATTTCGTGTCTCCCCCGTCGGAAGAGACCCGGAAATCCTTTGCCTCTATGACTCTTATAGAAAGAAAGAATGCGCTCGCCCAGACAGTAGTCCAACAGGGTCTGTCTTCGACAGCCGAAGCTGGACAAGATCTCGAAGAAGCCTCTGCTTCTCAGGCCGCGAAACAGACCGTCCGTCAGGACGGCCCCGCCTCTGGGCAAATTGGCAAGGCCAAGCCCAAGAAGAAGCGAGGTGGAGTCAAGTTGGAACCTGACCAGACAGCCATCGTCACCTTTGACTCTCTCGACGCCAACCGTTCGCCCACGGTAAAGGTCTTGCGTGAGTACATCTGCAAAGAGGCGGACTCGAAGCGAAAGGTGGAAATCAAGAACCCATCATCGGTGATCAAGGGCATGCGTGCGCAAAATATTCCCCTGCAGCCTAACTATTCGGACTGCGGATTGTATCTGCTGGCATACATGGAGTGCTTCGTGCGCAATCCCGATGAGTTTATTACGAAGGTCCTTCGAAGAGAGATGAACGTGGATGAGGACTGGCCTCCTCTCGGGTCTGGGCTTCTTCGTTTACGCATGAGGAATTTCCTTGATCAGCTGTATCAAGAACAGTGGAGTGATAAAAAGGAGGATCTCATGGTGGATCGACAGCCTATCTCGTTTTTACTGGGGCCGCCCAAGGCACCTCGGGAGGATGACCATGAAGATACCAAGGCGGTTGAGAAGGAAGGGCCTACTTCATCTTTGAAAGTAAACAAGGCTATCGGGGAGGGACGAGTGCATGACCAGTCTCTACAAGAAGTCGAGGCGAGCGACAATGAGGCTACGGACATGCCTGTCTTGGTGCCCACGGCCGCAATACCCGTTCAGAAACCAATCAAGCGGACGCTCAAGCCATCTACACCTGAACCAGCTCGGTCTCGTCCTCCTCTCAACGAAATTGAAGTTGAAACGATACCTGACAGCCAGGAGATGGCTGCATCTTCCATCCCAGAACCAAAGCCCGGCCGCACGGAGAAGAAGAAGTTTAAACAGGCCAAGGCGGATATTTCAAGCAATGAACGCGAGCGCAATCGGCCTACTACTCCGGAAAACAGTAGTGCACGAGGCCTCGATCTGGCCCTTGAGGAATCGGCCTCGTTCCCCCGAGTTGAAATTCAAGTTCCGCAAACACCCCCGCGAAAGGACTTGAAACAACTGCGACATAGCCCGCGAGGCCTGACTCGCAAGAGGTGAAATGGATTCACAGTTTTATCTTACCCCCTCGTTACCCTCAGCACCTTTCTAGCATTATCAATTATTTAGCATTGTGGTCCGTGTGGTGTTAACCCAAAGCATAGTCCAGGTTGGCCTGGTGGTTCTTCTGTTTCCGTTTCCTTGTACTATTTCTTTGTGTGTATTATTTCCCTCTTTCGTTCTGGTTTTGCATGTTGAATAGCTTTTCAGTGTGGGATAGAGGCGTCGAACGAGCCAAGAAGACCTATAATCCGTTTTTCTCTTTGCCATGAATACATGAACTAGATATCTACGTCTGCAGCACACAGCCCTTCCTCTCTATCGAGTATACTATGCTCAATTAGAACAATCACCCACTAAAACACATTTAAATCTGCGTCCACACACTTTATGTACAGTTCATCTCCAAACCATCTACCACTCACTCTCTTTCGCCCCAACCCACCACGCAAGTTTATCCCGTTTAAACGTCTCAAAATCCCACTCCACCGCCTCCAGCCTCTCCTTCCCTGCAATCCACACATAAGTAGCAGCCATAACTTCTTCCCCTTCATCAATAACCTGCGACCCAGCAGCAATCAGCATATCCCTCAGCTGCCTTTCCGAAGTAACATCTCCCTCTTCCTTCGAGGCCCCCTGTGCCGACGCACGCGCCGTGCGCACTTTCACAGTTTCCTTGACATACTCGCTCCCCTCGTACTTGTCCAGTCGATAAATGTCACCGTCCGTTAAACCATAGACGAGTACGCCTAGAACGGCGGTGTCTGATGTAGACTCCGGGTCGGACTCGGCCACGATCCCCGGATAGTCTGCGCCCCGCACTCGGTGGCGTCGATAGCCATGGAGGAGGGCGGGTTGGAAGCGGATGAGAGATTTTTGCCAGGGTTCTGGATTGGGACTACCGTGGATTACGCGATGGAGCATTTGTGGTGCCATCAGGGTTCCTGGAATATAGTTAGCATGGCTGTATATATAGAGGTTGACTTGGGGGTGGGTGGTCCTGTTGGATATGACTGGGCTAAATACCATAGCAGAAGAGGATGTGGTCGCCCATGATGAAGTGGTATTTTCGAAATCCAGCTGGTAAATAAGTAGGTATGTATCAGGGTCTCTTGTTCTGAGGCAGCTTATCGAAAAAAGAATTGAATTCAAACAGGATTGTGAAAAGAGTAAAGGTCGTTCGGAGGTAAGAGATCTCGGAAATGTATACAACCCGCTTATCGCGATAAGTCGATAAGCCCCAAACACGCCCAGCTGGCTTCATCTCCACCCTTGACCCATCACCACCGCGGATTTGCGATTTGCGATTTGCAGACCTCGTGTGGACAATCACAGACCCTTTTCCTGCGCCCACAATGCATTCCTCACTCAATCGTCTACAAGCCGTCTTCGGCTTCTTCACCACCGTCGCGCTGGTGGTGGCCGGGTTCGCCGCGCTCTCGGTGCTCCTGTTTCCCACGGATACGACGACGGCTACGGTGCAGTTGAAGAACGTCCAGGTGTAAGTCTACACCCTCTGGACAGCTTAATAGTACATCAAAAAGCTACAAGGCGATCTATCCTACTGAAGACGACCACAAAAAAAAGGAAAACCAAAGCTAACTACTTCCCCCGGGACTCAAAACAGCGTCAAAGGCCGACCACACTACTACTCCACCAAACGTGAAGAATACGCCCAAATCCGCTTCGACCTCGACGCCGACCTCTCCCCACTCTTCAACTGGAACACGAAACAACTCTTCGTCTACGTCTACGCCACCTACTCCTCCTCCGACAACACAGACACTCAAACCCGTGACTCCGAAGCTATAATCTGGGACTCCATCATCCCGGCGTCTCCATCGCCGTATTCCTGGGAGATCCTGAAGGAGAAAGCTACCGCTTTGATTCCTTCCTCGCTCACTGCTTCTTCGAAGTCCTCGTCCGGGGGTAAGCGCGCTACTAAGCGCAATACCAAGAGCAAGACTAGCGCCGCGAAGAACAAGAAGGCTGCCGAACCCGCTACCCCGGGTGTCCTGCGTTTGCGGGGACAAAAGGCCAAGTATCAGATCAGTGATATTACGGGACGATTGGCGGAGAGGCAGAATGTGACGTTGTCGGTGGGTTGGAATGTGCAGCCGTGGGTTGGAGCGTTGTGGTGGGCTCCTGCGACGGGGGCGGTACCCAGGACGGAGGGTCAGATTGTGAGCAGTGAGAGCTTTGATTTCCCGGCTTTGAAGGGGAAAAAGGTTGAAGGGCAGACGGGGCAGGCGAGTGCGCAGTAAGAAGGGCGTTTTTTTTGTTGACGGTGTGGAATGTGTACGGTATTGAAGGCCACATTTATCTTGGACTTGGGATTTTTGGGAAAAGGATACTTTGGTATTATATGCATACAAAACAAGACTACAGATCTATTTCCGGTTATTTGACGGCTGCTACAAAATGTTGGATGTAATCAATCGGACTAAGATGATAATTGGTATTGGGGTAATCGGCGAATTGAATCAAAGTACAGGATGAGGTTGTTCATGGGAGGTATACTACACCTCACTTGGCATGAAGTGAACAAGAGTGTGTAGCAAAATATCGCGAAGGCTCTGGAATCGCAAGGACGGACGCCATAAAGAATCATTATCGCATGCGAAACGCCATTCAGACGAGTCGTTTAGACGGTGCCGTAATTGCGCGCATGCGAGTGACCGCCGCTTTGAATACGATCCGAGTACACGCCCGGCGCAGGTCGCTGGGTTGCGCGAGTTATAGGGTCCCGATTGCGGCGGTCATAGTACACATATTCCAAGTAGAAGGCATGGATGTGTCCAGGAAAGTATCTGTGAGACACGACGCAATTAGCCATCGTCCTTGGTAGAGCTGGATATGTATATGAGATGGCGATAGCAAAAGTAATTTACCCGAGAAGAGTTAGAAGAAGGTTGATCCAGAAATCGACGCCACAGCCGGCAATGAGAAAAACACCCAGTGGAGGGACTAAAGCAAGGTTAGCCAGGTAATATTTTTGGCTGGTGCTTGGCATCTAGGCAGCAGAAAACTCTCTCGTTCACGGACAGCGCACCTGCGCTGAAGGAACCAAGAATCGCGCCCGATGAATGCGATCGCAGGACGAAAAGTATCATTACTTACTGAAGAGGGTGATAATAATCAGACACAGCATTGAACAAGTACCTGCCATGATGGAGTGGAGGAAGGAACGGGCTGCGGAGTTGAGTAGATCGTGGTAGGTGAAGTTTGTAGTCGCAATTAAGTCGCGTCGGTGTCGGAAGAAGGTTCAAAATCGGCAGTGGCTTGAAGACTTGTGGAGGAAAAAGGGCAGAGAGGAGGAGGAAGATATAAATAGGGTTTGTTATCGTCTTTGGGGGGAAAAGTCGAGGTGTTCATGATCCAGTGATCGGCAAAGACGTCAGCGGTGGTGCCAGGCTCCTGCGATCTGTCTGTGGTAACTGGTAAGGCTGGGATTAAAGAATCCACGTAATAAGCTTGGCAGGTGAGCTTTGCAGGCCCATATGGATTGGAAATTCTTAGTGACCACCACAGTACTAGTGCGGTACAGGGGTACGTGCCTTGCTCGCCGTAAATTGAGCAATTCGCACAGTGCTTCGAGTACTTCGAGTACTTCGTAGGGCTGAGGGGCTTCACCGCGGGGGCCGCACGCCGATTGGCTGATCGACCCACTGACGTCATTCCCACTCTCGAGAGGGCGAATACTCCGTACTCCGTATTGGGTAAGAGGATATACAGTACTGTACTTGCTCTGGAGGTCATACAAGGTACTTCATTCAATCCTTGCACGCCTCGTGAAAAGTACATATCCGAAAATAGCCGATACTAGGGGAACACAAGAGGCGAACGACAAAAACCAGGTCATGAATAGAGAGAGAAACACCCCTCACACCGCGTCGATGGCCGCCCGTGTCGTCACCTGCTCGTTCTTGTTCCCCAGTTTCGAGATCTGCAGAAAGGCATCTACCCCATACCCTTCTAGACTGTGCAGCTCCAGACTGCCTGCCCAGTACTCTGCATAGACCCGGCTCATCGGCAGGCCCATGCCCAGCCGCAGATTCGGGGGTCGCGACGTCAGCGAGTCAAGCGACCCTTCGTGCCAGGCTTCGCGATCATGATCATGCTTGCGTTCCGGAACTTTCAGCTCCTGCATGGTGGCAGCCATGGCGGGGACTTGCCCCAGATTCTCTAGCCGAGTCTGCGTGCGCGGTCCCTTGCTGAAGGACCACAGATACGGGAGGATCTCCCGGGGGATCCCGCCGCCCTGGTCGGAGATGCGCATGATCACGTGTTGCGGCGTTTCGCAGATCAACACTTCGATGGGTGGTGGTGGTTGCGACGAGTCGTGATATTTCTCGACTACGGCCTGTACCGAGTTGCGCAGCAATTCGCCGATGATGTATTCTAGATGACTCAGGATGTATGGGAATGTGGCATCCAGATGACCCTGAACCTTGATCTCGGGAAGCTGCGCGGTTTGCGAGGTTTGACGCATGAGATCCTGTGCGACCCGTCCGCATCGTTCCACAACCTGTTTGGCCTTGCATTTGAGGAAGACTTCACCGACAAAGTCTGCGTTCATATCAGTTCGTTCATGAGAGTCTGGGAAATGCCATGGCGAGTTGAAGGTCTCGGTCAGGGCGAGGTGTTGTTCTGCAATGACACGCCGGGAGATTCTCTACAACAACGGTTCAGTTACACGGTCGTCTAAATTTGGGGGTTATGGAAACATACCGCTCGCAGAAGGGTGTTCATAAACTTGTCCATCTCGTTCGGCGCCACGAGATCACGGCACTCTAGCACCCCCATTGCCAGGTTGGGGATCACCACTAGGTGCTCCCTCAGCATCTCTCGAAGGACATCACAGAACCGGTCATTGTCTTCCAGACTGCAGATCTCGGGGATCGCTCGAAACCGTTCAAATGCCTTATAATACAGTTCGTAGACGAGGGATAGGTGCGGGTTGGCGACGACGACGTAAGGTAGTTGCTGGATATCTCGTAGACGGTGTGCAAGACTACATTAGTGGCCAAGGTCAGCTATCCAGTGCTTTTCACCACACCCCAGGATTCACTCCATTCCATGACCGAACATACCGAGTGGGTAGCTCGGTCCGCACGTAGTTCGCCGAGCTAATGAGTCGAGGTTCGGTCAAGGTACGACCGAAAAAAGTCAACTGGCGCAGACTAATCGGGCGGGCTTGACGTTCAACCCATCTATATCAAAAGGTGGGGCTAGTTAGTCTCGACATTTTCCACCGGGGGCAAGCTTCTGAATCATACTCGTCCAAGGCGGAGACGGGCCGCCACGGCGGCGGTTGTTGCTCCCGCACATTTGAATAGAAGCGCAGCTGGGGAGCACGCCGGAGGCTATTCCAGCATCTGGCGGCATGACTCGACCGCATTGTGCTCCATGTAGTCCCAGTCAGTCTGGGGGAAGCCAAGGAGCCATGCGATGGGCGATTGGGAAAGTGAGGAGAAATGAGCTGTTTGCATGTGCTGCCCGCTTTGTGGAGGGCGGTGAGGCATGTGACGTGGAGAAAGCTTCCCTGGGCCGAGTTTAAGAATTGAACAGTAGGATTTAAGGGATATCACTATATTTCAAGGTGGATGGATTCTTCTATTGGGTCCCGTTTTGTGGTTGGTCAATAATTCTATACAATTTCCATTTTTGTTTCCGTTAGTGCTGGGGTAAGATGCTGGGGGTAGGACCGTTAGTGTCGTTGGCTGGCCACTAGGGTCTGACCTTTTGACGAGTTTGCAGTTTGCCTGGTATAGAACCAACTATGACGGTGATGTTATAATATACTAGAGCCTATATAACCGAAAAAAGGATCCGGATAGACTGATATATGTCTTTCTTTATCCATCATTGATCTGAGCATTACTCGTGAAATAATCAGCTGTGAGTGAGAGTGGCCTGCAAGAGAAAGCAAGAAGCAAGTCGATCACACACCGGCCGTCACAAGAATCAGCCAACACTCTCCATATATCTTGCACCCACCAGAACTCCCCTAGACGACAAAAGCTCCTTGGGAACTGAGATCAACTTCAATATCGGTTCGCTACCTTCAAATCATCATTTTTCACTTTTCAAATCTCTCACTTGGTCCCCCTTCGACTATTGTTCTTGTGAGAGAAAACAGATTCACTGCCGAGTCTCCACGGGCTCCGCCACCGCTAGCTGTCGGACCCTCTCATTCTGCGGTCCAGAAGAAATTCCTCCCGACAAACACGACTACTCCGTCCTCTTCCCGTTCAAACGTTCCTCACTTTCCTCTCCCCATTTGACCATCTTACACCATCCTCATTCCGACCAGGTGTCTTACGGCTGGACGGGAGGGTCCATTTCGCCATGGAAAACGTGAGTGCTGTTGTGTCCTTTGCCCGTGCCGACCGTGCCCCTCGCATGTGTCGTCATTGCAGATCTAACCGTGCTTCTCACCCACCCAGCTCGCGGAGAACGAGATGCTTGTCGACGACTATGAGCAATATTCCAATGAGAAGACCGATGTCGTCGTCGTCTCCCGCTCGGGCTCCGATGAGCCCGAGCCCGTGCTGTCCGCCGCTGACCGTACGTTTCTTTCCATGTCTTTCATTCCGAGTCTACTTCTTTTCTCTTTCGGAGCCTGCCTGCCCTCCCTGGCCGATCTCAAAGCATGAACAAAGCCGGCGTGATAAACCGATAGAAACGAACCTTATCCGACCGAAAGAGCTTTGGGATCGCTCATCCGGGAGGGTTGCGAATTAAATTGCAGCCCGGGACTACGATGTTGGAGAAGATGGCTGACCGAGGTCTGCAACCTTGTCTTAGATACGGCAATGATGGCGCGAGTCCTCCCCAAAAACCCCGACCTCGAGACCCTAGAAGAGGTTCACAATACATGGCACATCCAGAACTGGAGGAAGATGGATAAAAAGTCCCACGGTCCGGTCTTCAAGTGCGGCGGGTCGTCTTGGTGAGTAGCAGTCCTCCCCCGGATCACTCGAAGAGGCGAAAACAAACGAGGCACACATTTCTGATCCAAGTACAGGCGCATTCTCTTCTTCCCATACGGAAACAATTCGGAGCACGCTTCGCTCTACCTTGAACGCGCAGGGGAAGATGAACCGCCCGAGAACTGGTATGCCTGTGTGCAATTTGCATTGGTGTTGTCGAATGTGAAGGACCCCACAATTTACTTCTCCCACGGTAAGATTATAATTTTGGGTGGTACATTGAGTGAAATTGGATAGACTAACGCCGTAAACTAGTTGCAACCCACCGTTTCACTGCTGACGAGGGTGACTGGGGTTTCACTCGATTCTATGACCTCCGGGGTCTGTTCAACGATCCGTGGAAGGGCAAGAACGTTCCGCTCGTCCAGGATGAGGAGGCTAACGTGACCGCCTATGTTCGCGTGGTCAAGGACCCTACTGGTGTTCTCTGGCACAGCTTCCAGAAGTCAGTCATTCACGCAAGGAATTTTTACAGCGGTTCTTCGAGCTAACGGCATTTCCAGTTATGACTCCAAGAAGGAGACCGGTATGGTAGGCCTCCGCAACCAGGGTGCTACCTGCTACCTCAACTCCCTTCTCCAATCTCTATATTTCACCAATGCTTTCCGCAAGGTACGTTCCTGTAGATCTAAGAATCATTTTTCTAACATGTATAATTCGTTCTGACTCTCTTCCTAGGCTGTATACGATATCCCTACAGAGAACGATGCTTCTTGCGAGAACAGTGCTTGGACCCTGCAGAGACTCTTCTACAATCTACAGACCATGGGAAAGGCCGTGTCAACAACCGAGCTGACAACCTCCTTTGGCTGGGACTCGAGACAGGCGTTTGAGCAGCAAGATGTCCAAGAGCTGTCGCGAAAGCTGATGGAGCGCTTGGAGGAGAAGATGAAGGGCACCGTTACTGAAAAGGCTCTGCCTGAGTTGTTCGTCGGAAAGACTAAGACTTATATCTCCTGCATTAATGTCGATTACGAGTCCTCTCGTGTCGAAGATTTCTGGGATATTCAATTGAACGTTCGGGGAAACAAGACCCTCGACGACAGCTTCCGGGACTACATCCAGGTTGAGACGCTGGAGGGTGAGAACAAGTATGATGCGGGACCCCCATACGGCCTTCAGGATGCCAAGAAGGGCGTCATCTTTGAGAGTTTCCCGCCAGTTCTGCATCTTCACTTGAAACGATTTGAATACGACCTTAACGCCCTGACGATGATGAAGGTCAATGACCGTCATGTCTTCCCGATGGAGTTCGATGCCGCCCCTTACCTTTCCGCTAATGCTGACAAGTCGGAGTCCTGGGTGTATGAGCTGCATGGTGTGCTTGTCCACAGCGGTAGCCTCGATGCCGGCCACTACTATGCGTTCTTGAAGCCGACCAAGGATGGTCACTGGTACCGCTTTGATGATGACCGGGTCAACCGTGCTACCGAGAAGGAGGTCCTGGAAGAAAACTACGGAGGAGAGTACGAATTCGCCAACGGGACAACCGGTGTTCGTCAGCCGTACACGCATAGATACTCCACCAAGCGGTCCATGAATGCCTACATGTTGGTTTATATTCGGAAGACCCGTTCGGACAATGTTCTTCTCCCAATCACTAATGAAGACGTTCCATCTCACATTGGTAAGAACGAAATGACTCAAGACTCCAAACGGCGTGGCTAACTTTTGACTCTAGCAAAGCGCGTCGCCGAGGACCGAGCGGAGATGTTGCAGAGACAAAAGGAGAGGGATACGGCTCATCTGTACATGAACGTTGGCGTT
Organism: Penicillium brasilianum; assembly: GCA_001048715.1. NCBI lineage: Eukaryota > Fungi > Ascomycota > Eurotiomycetes > Eurotiales > Aspergillaceae > Penicillium > Penicillium brasilianum. Next base: position 1,608,958 of record CDHK01000008.1, on the reverse strand, counting down.
TTGAGCGAGGAGACCTTCCAGAATCACCACGGCTTTGATCTGACCAGCATGGATCTTCCAGCTGAAGACCCTGCTCTACCGGATCAATACCGGATTCTTCGCACCAAGACACTTAGCGAGTTTGCACAGGAGATTGCCGAAGAGCGCGGTATCGATTCAAACTCCATTCGATTCTGGACGATGGTCAGCCGTCAAAACAAGACGATTCGCCCCGACCAAGTCATCGCCGACAAGGAAATGACGATCGAAGAAGCTTACACCAAGTACGGCCCCCGCACTAATAGCCCCAATGCTCCGCCTTTCCGACTGTGGATGGATGTCTCGCCTCTAGGCCCTAGTGGGCAACCCCAAGAATGGTCAGACAGTGATTCCATTTTGATTTTCTTGAAGAACTTTGATGTGACCACGCAAACACTGTCCGGTATTGGCCCCGTCTATGTCCACAAGAACCAAAAGGTGCAAGACTTGGCGCCCATCATTCTCTCAAAGATGAATTGGCCTGCCGGGACGGACTTTATGCTGTTTGAGGAGATCAAGCACAATTTGATCGAGGTGATGAAGCCCAAACAGACCCTCCAACAGGCGGAGATCCAGGATGGAGATATCATCACTTTCCAGCGAACTGTGAAGGACTCGGAGCTTCCATCGACGGCTCTGTACACGGACGCTAGGCAATACTATGATTACCTTCTCAACCGGATGGACGTCAGTTTCGCCCCTATTAAGACTGGTGATGGTGATGGGTTCACCCTGGCGCTTAGCCGCAAGATGACCTATGATCAGTGGTCAAAGAAGGTGGCAGAACATTTGGGCGTGGAGCATACCCACCTTCGGTTTGCGCCCGTCATGGTCAGCACCGGCAAGGCCAAGGCTTTCCTGAAGCGGACCACTACTTCTACTCTGGCTCAAACCCTCAGTGGCCAATACGGCGCATACGGGTACACTGTGCATAGGTCCGATGCCTTGTACTATGAGGTCTTGGACATGAGTTTGAGCGAATACGAGAGCAAGAAGTCTTTCAAGGTGACGTTGCTGCCGGAGGGCATCACGAAAGAGGTAAGTCACATTCGTCAGCCACATTTGTCATGAAGTGATCACCTGACAAGTCTTTTGTAGGAATTGGTAGAGGTTCTGGTGTCTCGAAACGGTACTGTCGCTGAGCTTCTTGATGTTTTGCAAAAGAAGGCCAATCTCGACGAGAAGGTCATCCAAGAGATGAGGCTCTTTGAGGCCCATAGTGGCAAGCTCTATAAGGAGCTCAAGGAAGACACCAATGTATCCGCCATCAATGAGTACTCTACGCTCTATGCGGCGAGAGCACCGACCGAGGAGCTGAATATGGAAGGCGACGAGCGGTTGGTTAGCGCTTTCAACTTCGACCGGGAGCCTAACCGTACCCATGGAGTACCTTTCAAGTTTGTTGTAAAGCCGGTCAGTGCTACACCAGAAAGTGCTTTGGCTACGAGATGACTGACTATCTGGCAGGGTGAAATCTTCAAGGAGACCAAGGAGCGTCTTTCCAAGCGCACAGGTATCAAGGGCAAGCCGTTTGAGAAGATCAAGTTTGCCGTCATCCCCCGTGCATCGTTCACGACCCCCAAGTATCTTGAAGATGGTAAGCACACCAACATTCGTGTCCTAAGCTTGTTGCAAAATGTAGCCTCTGACCATAATCTTAGATGACATTCTCTCTGATGTGATCGGCCCTGACGACTACCTGGGTCTTGACCATCCCGGCAAGAGTCGCGGATTCTGGGGCAAGAGCGAGAGCTTCTTCATTCGATAAAGTAATTCCCCGGGAGGGGGGCGCTTGTGGGGTTTTTGCGGGCGGGCTCGATGCTTGCGATCCGGTACATGAGCAATTGACAGCCCGAAGTGATGATTATGTTCTTTCTTCCTTTTCCGATTTTAAATTCCTTGTTTTCTCCCTTCTATTTCTATCAAGTCTGCGTCTATCCTATAGCCCCATAGTAAGAGTAGAGCGAATAAGACGACCCTCTAATTGTACCAATTAAAGTTTGTGAGGCTGCGAGGTTGTTTGGGTGCAAACAGAACAAACACCGACTCTCCAAGCTGGCCAGAACTCCTGACACGCGATTCCCCGAGACCCTGCGATCTTCACCGTCAACCATCAATTCCTCCCTCCTCCAGGCACCATGCGGTTCGCTCTTCTCGCCGGCCTGGCCTCCTTGGTCTCCTCCGTCAGCGCCACCGCTCTGACGTATAGGCTCGAGGCCAATGAGAAGGCATGCTTCTACACCAATGTTGAGCAGTCTAATGCCAAGGTGGCATTCTACTTTGCTGTCAGTATATCGTCCAAGTTGTCTTTTTCCAATTGCTAGAGACGTTCATCTGCTCTGCAAGCTTAGCCCGATCAGGGATAACTAATATCTCGTATTTGTTTAGGTCCAATCCGGTGGTTCCTTCGATGTTGACTATACTGTCACCGCACCTGGCGGCAAGATCGTGATGGATGGTACAAAGGAACGTCAGGGCGACTTTGTTTTCACGGCGCAGAGCATCGGCGAGTACGCATTCTGCTTCAACAATGAGATGTCCACGTTTGCCGAGAAGATGGTTGATTTCGAGATTGCCGTACGTTGTTTACTCTTTCCGCCAAACATATCCACCCGAGCATCAACATGTTCTCTACAACCCCCAATTCCGTCCTAATTTGCACCTCTCCCACTTGCTTTGACAAATTGCTAAACCCTACATTTTCAGGTCGAGAACGAGCAGCGCGCCCAGCTCCCCTCCCGCCAAGGTGCCAGCCCCGAGCAAACCACCAACCTCGAAGAGTCCATCTACAAGCTATCCGCACAGCTATCGACTATCTCCCGTAACCAGAAGTACTTCCGTACTCGTGAAAACCGCAACTTCAGCACTGTCCGCAGCACCGAGCGTCGTATTTTCAACTTCAGCGTGATCGAGAGCTTGATGATGGTTTCTATGGCTGCTTTGCAGGTGTTTGTGGTGCGCTTCTTCTTCCAGGGCGCGCGGAAGGGTATGTTTTTCCTTTGCGTAATACTGATTACACTCTATTTCTTCTTCTTATGTCGTTGGACTCCATACTAACATGCTTTGCTAGGTTACGTGTGATGAGCATGAAGTCAATAATATGATGCATTTACTTTTTTTTCTCTCTTCTGGAGTAAAATCCCCCCCCTACCCTCGACATGTCTTTTGTTCTAGTGTATCCACCTTTCATGCTATAATAGGCTACCTACTAGAATTACTCATCTTTCAATTGAACCGAAAACAGGTTTTTGCATGACATGAGATTGATCTCCTCTTTGAATTGTTTGTGCGAGTAGTCTTGTGCTGATGACTGGAGCTGGAGTAGGTCAACACTATACGACGGTCTAAATAGGAGGATGACCTAGTGATACGTGCGGCAACGTAGCCTAGCCATCGAAAACCTGATACTCTGGCAGCTGCCATGGCTGGATCCTCGTTGTTCAGAGGGTGGCGGACAGATCTAGCCGGTAAATGGCCTCATTCAGAGGTCGCTAGGGTCCTCTAAAAGCACCAATGTCGGGACAATGATTCACAACCGGCGTCATGCTTGAGGCGGTACGACCCTCTCGGAAGCCAACCACTCAAGTCCGACAGAACGACCCGAAATCCCAACACTCCATTCCATTTATGATGCGTTTTTTCCGTTCTTGGTTAGCGACAGGTCTCGACAACCAGCAAGAATCAGGTATCGGCCCATTGGTGTGGTACGTAATTTGCTTCGAAGGCGTGTTATCGTACAGTCTTGGCTCGTTTCGAGGGCGTTGATCTGCTCTGGTCATCGTCGTGGGGGAGGTCCAGGCTGGACGATTATGCACGGCCTAGGTCCTAGCGATGGTCATACCTGTTTTGGCTGTTATGATTAGGATGGCCATCGTCGTGGCAATGTTGCGTCGATGAAGATAGAGAGGGTCACATTTACCGACAGACTGTTTCGCACGGCGATCGAGCTTGTTGGTCACGGTATGACGAGCTGTGTGAGAGTGGGATGTGATCAAGATCGAAGATACCAGACGGACTTCTCATTGAAGTTGTGCTTGATAAACTACTCATGTATGTCTAGTCGTTGTGTTTTGGTCCGAAACAGGTTTCTCGAGGGTTCTAGGCCATCGCCCTTCTCGTGGCGATATGCATACGAGACTACCGTGACTTGGACACTTGCAGGGTTGAACAATGATCCTCGTGGCAGGGGGGTTACTTTGTTCAGGAAACTGACCAGCGTAGGGAGAGAGGAAGGCAATGATGCCGAAAGGAGTTTGTCATACGAGGAGGGATACCTAGAGGGTACCATGACATTCAACCCACGATAGCCGTGGTTCGACATGTTTCATCTTCATGCAGAAATAATTATCCGATCGCTCGAATGATTTCATATCAATTAATCCATTCAATATAATTCAAAATTAATGCTGACATGGTCGTGTTCTCGGTCTGTGGGAATGCAGCCGTTCAGCTCGGGGGAAGTGATATCATCGGCCCAGCAGCCACCGACGAGTCGGCTGGTTTAGATCGTCATATTCGCCTCCATATCTGATATGATGCCGACAAGCTCGGCTATAGGATGACTTGATACGTCTTCTGCGGCTCAACTCAGTTGGGACTACTCTTCTCAACATTGTAGACTCTGGAATGATCTGGATGGGAGGATAACCCTGCTTTCATGGGTTGGCATGGATGTGCTGGTGTCAGGGCAACATCTCGATGTTACCTATGATTATCATATTTATGGGTATTAAACATTGGCAATGCGTTCATATGCTCCACGTAGCGGTCGGGAAGACTCTCTGTATGACGCACGAGTCCAACATAGAATTATCTAGCAGATGAAGTGCTTTGGCACGGCCCCGGTTGAACGGCATTGCATTTTCTAATCGGGTAGTATGTGTCCTTTCAGCTTGCCGCCATGTATGTAGGACCCTGTCAGGTCTGATACTCACTGAAGTCTCAAACAGGACGTCATGCGCAATAGAAGGGGGTCCTACTCCACTTTTTCCTTTGAGTTGCAACATTGCACGAGACATCCAGTGCTAGCGCTGATATCATCAAGGCATCATTTCCTTTTTGGCAACAATCAATCCGCCCAGTTGTGTTTGTTCGATGCTACGCAATAAGTCTTTTGAGGGTTTCCCTTTTTGGGAAGCTCGTTGTGAGAGATCAAAGTCATTGGTCTATATGACTTCAGTGATAAGAACAATGGTAATTATTACTATAACAGAGAATGGCGCTAAATTCGGCCATTGGGCGTTCTGCGCAGGAGTTTCTGCAAACTCCCATATCTGAGGTCGCATTCGCGCCTTCCTCGAGGACAGGGGCAGACTCATTGTCATCCCACTCCTCCCATGGAACAGGAAGCAAAACTGCAAGAGATGATTTCCAAATAACCATCTGATTATAATAATGGCTCTTTTCTACTAGTGGAGAGCCAGAGGAGTGGCGATCTTGGGAAGAGGGTACTCCCCGTGTGCATGAAATGATATATTTTCCGAGTTTATCCACTTTCTTTGCCTCCCCCGCTAGGGTAAACTCAACTAACGATCCATCGTTCGAAACCTCTACACCCTACTGAAGCCCTGGACGAGCAAGGGGCTTTTGACTGGTCGTAATGATATTTTATCCCGTTTAGATCCACTTACACTGAGCGCAAGTACTGTGCTCCGCAGTTCTTGAGAAAGCTTGAGTGGGGCTGTCATTCCATCAGATTCTTTTCACTACTTTGTTCTTTTCCATTGATGGCCTACAGCATGCATAGTTGGGGGTTGATTCTAAGCCTTGGCCTGTATGGGAATTGCCACAATCACGAGGTATACTCGGAGCGTGTCGCTCCGTATACCTGACCCCCGTTGATACTGCTTTCGTTCGAAATGGCATGGCTGAGACGTGAAATAAATTCTATTCCGATGAGTAAGAAACAACATATTATTCCAACCAAGAATAAGATGTCCTTATGGTCACCTAGTTCTAATGGGTGGCGAGGTATCTCGAATATATGGTCTCGAATATAAGCAAGAGTACACTGGAAGTCGCCCGTTCAGGGCTTCTGACGTCAGGTGCCTTTCCTGCCTCAGGTGTCTCTATGAGGCAACTCGTGGAGAAGAACCAAGAGGGGGAAAGACAGTACCCAATCAAAGATCTTAATGACGGCGTTCCCTTATTAACGCCATTATGCTAATTCAATTTGGGCGATCGGTCCCGCCGATCGGTGCCCCCTCAGGAGTAGGAATAGGAAGAGTTGCTGGGGGGCCGGGAAGTATAGAGCGGTAGAGTATAGGCGCCGTTTCTGACATGATGGTTTGTTTGGCACATTGTAGTCTACGCTTATCATGCCTCTTTGAAGTATAGGACGAACTCGACAAGGTCGTTGGCTGGCTGAATTGCAAGAACAGCAAACAAGCCATAATAACAACCGTTAGGGCAGCAGGCCAGATCGAAGCATGGATCGTCCCGACCTTCTGGGGATGACGTTATGGCGTTCCCAACTCCACTTGCTCGAGCCTCAGCGACTCGAGCTTTGCCGCAATACGGAATACTCCAGCGAAGGCTGTCGAGGAAATGAGACAGCGCCTTCAATATTTTGCGATTGATCTGTGAACCTACACAGAAACATAAAGAAACAGATCAATGGCCCATGTGTCCAAAGGGGGCATGCTATGGGACGTTAGGAAGCTGACCATCGGGCTCATTTCCAAGCCACCGATGGATCAAGGCCCTCCAAGTGATCCTCACCGAATGTCATTTCTTTTCTCCACGTCTGATCTTTTGTATCATTATCATTCTAAAGCCGATGGATCAGCAGAAGTCCTCTCGTGAGACTAACGTGGATGAATTGTGGCTGCAGCTCTCCACTGGGTATGTCCACCTTGCATTTCCGCTACTCATCCAGCACGCTCTGTGTCCCACGGCAGTAGCGAAACGCAAAGACGAGGTCTTCGTTGATCAAAGTGATGGCTTGTCTAGCGCCATTCTGATTCGGTCCAGAGACGTCAAAGGAAGATCTGCAGGGGATGGTCAACTTCCGTCTGCCGATCTTAGCTCAACGGGTTCCAACTGGTTCCCATCCGATCCATTCGGTCCATCTGGCCCATTCGCGCATTCCCAAGTGACCTCATCGGGAGGAGGTGGTGGTCCAGGAGGGGATGGTGATCCATTCGCGGGTGAACCGTAACGAGCGGTTGCTCCCTCAGCGTCCAGAAACTTTCCAGTTCTTATGGAGATTGTGGAGGTGGATTATGCCATGATGATTATCATCTCCACTTTTCTCCCCCTAAGCATGAGCGGCAGTACCGCAGCGGTAACCTTTTGCGAGCTGGTGGGAACTGTCGAATGTGAGGAGGGTAAGGCGCAGTTTCTTATGATGTCGTCTATGTTTAGCCTGACGCAAAATGGAAATCCATATACATCCAAACCCCCTCTCCTTCAGCCAATGATGTCACTGCGCCGGGGCCCAGCAATGATTTTTGTCTTTGAACGCCGCCCATGGGCCCTCTCAGGAGAAAGATGGAAACTATAGCCTCATACTCCAGGACCAATTAGCAACGGCCAGCGCGATGGGAGTTCTTTTGCCATCCTGATCATCCGCAGTGATCTCATTCGGGCCCATCGAGTCACGTTTCCGTTATATATCAAATCGAAACTATCCTATTTTCGATTCATTCTTCCTTTTATCCTCTCGTATGCACCCTAACCCCGTGATCGCCCCATAGCCCGATTAACCCTTTAACGCTGAGCCCCATCGCACCCGCTGCCCAAAGTTCTCTCCTACATCTGAAAGAACTTAAATTATTCAACTTTGGTTCTGGTTCTTCAACAGCCGGTCGTAACAGGTTTCGTTTACTCTTCTAAAGGTAAGCTATTCCAAACCCATTGCCCTGCGAAGCTTCTACGCCATTTACCACTTTGGCTGTGCCTTCATCTTTCCCTACCTACTCCTGCCCATCCACAACTATATCCCACCTTCCGAAGCGACGTGTCGTCCCTATATGGCTACACAGAAGATAAGGAAAGATGCATTTATCTTTCATGATCCCACTAATCCCTCGATCCATCAACTTGTTTCACAAACTTCCACTACTTGATCAACGCCCCATCCAACTGATACCCACCTAGGCTTTCAGTCTACTAACATTGTCATCTGTAGACAATTCTCACCATGACTGGAGGCCACCAAATGCATCAACCCGCGGATAATATTCAAACCATGTTCCCTCAAGAGTCAGGAGGGACCGGCCCCGCTCACGGGAACCATGTCGAGACCCAACGGTCTACGGACCCTGGAATCACCCTCGAGGATTACAACCGTACCATGTTGGAGTATACTCAACGCCAAATGTCGTCCTTTGTCGATCATGACGGAAACAACAGCCCTGGTGGTGGCAGCAGCCGTAGTAGCCAAAGCAGCGGCAACAGTGGCCACAGCGGCAACTCGAGCCATGGTGTACTTGCTCGCCAGGCCAACGGACCTCCCCCTACTTCGGCTGATGCTGCTGCTGCTGCTACCCGTCATGCATCTCACCAGCATCCTGGCCAGAAGCCCCCGCGAAGTTCAAACGAGGCCGAGACGTCTCGACGTTAGGATCGCTAGCATGTCCTGAGGTATCTCTCCCCCCCCCCCCCCACCCCCAACCCAAGTGACAGTTTGCTGACACTTGAAAGTAGCGGTTCTTTCTCATGAAATGATCGTTGTGATGCCTCGGACCACATTCGTCTGGAGTTTGATGCAGCTCCTCGACGAGAGTTCATACGAACACATTCCCTCCCGCGTATGTACGCCTTTGGGAGAAGATGATTTCTATTCACGGAGTATCAACAGCAGTTTGAGAAGGTGCATTCCCTGTTCTCCCAGCAGTATGGCATTTCCAAGCATTGCATGTGCTCCCCACGATTGTTGAGTCACCGTGCAATGGTCATTCCTTTTACACACTCCCACTCCCCAGTATCCCCATCTGCCCTTTACCCTCATGGACATCTTATTTTGCACAGCCTTTTTTTCTTTCTTTTTTTTCCACAAGGGACATTGATTGAGTTACTGTGGCGATTCTTGCCATCAGCAATCTACCTCTGCCTTGACCCTTTCCTACCCCATTCACCGTCATATCAGAAAACTCTTGCAAAAAAAGCCATGAGACCCGACCTGGATTTTACCCAATGCCCTCAAGTTCCCTTCTTTTTCTCCACATTCTTTTTGATTACTCTTCTTCAGAATCCTGTGGCTGGCTCCTCGTTCGCCTCTGGACATAGAGCAGTCTACAAATGATGTTCCATTCACACCGCCCATCCATCCTCATCCACTCCTACCACCCTACCAGCCAGTGTGTCACTGCTGCTTCATTCTGAACCCTGTCGTCCCCTCTGAGGGGATACAGGTTGTACATTACTTCCCTGCGATTCCTTTAAGCGAGCGAGCGATATTGTTTTCCCCACCTACCATCTCCCTGCTTGTCACTGCGGGATGATTGTTGATGATGTTTTGCCATGAATGCACCCATGTGATGACCACTGACATCTCGACCGGAGACGCGACCCTCTCCCTCGAGAAAAAGTCTGTTCTTTAAGACTTCGACCCCATGTATACTTACCACTTCTGTTATCTCTTACTTTGCCTATTGGCATCACGACCTGTACAACATTCATGACCAAGATTGCCTGGTGCAGCTGAACTTTCTGATTTGATACCGGATCCTCAATTTGTATTTGGGCCACTGTAGCTTGCAAAAGATTCTCGTAGTTCCCCCTAGAAACACCTGTGAATTTACCCAATAGAAAATAACAAAGAAAACAGGACTAAATGAGCCCGGTTGATCACTCAGCGAAACTTCCGAGGGGCCATCCTGGGGCCTAAACTTGAATGCCCGACCACGTTACGTGGATCGCGCAATGACCCGATCGATCAACGAGAGCCGTGAGTAGGACTACGAATCAATTGTGACCTAATTGCGGAGCAAACTTGTTCCTGCATAGAGTAGCAAGGCACGAGTTCCCCTAAGTGGCAGGGGGCCAACAAGTGGATTGAAGGCGCATTCTTTAGCCGATCTCGCGGTATCCCTTGCGTCCTTCGTGGATTGTGAGCTCAATTGGTTACGCTCTCAAGGCATTGTTTTTAGGTACTCTTTGTGCATATGGAATACAATGGGATTAATATTCAGTCTAATTGAAGCAGTGACCGGATGTTGTGATGGGAGCGGAAAAAGTAGGGTATTGATTCACACGGTACTAATAGTCAGTGATTCGTGCAAGTTTATAGCAGCCTAAATGTGAGCATGCAGTACGAGACAGGGACCTGTAGAACCAATAAGAATAATGCAAACTTGCAAATACCCATATTTCAACATTCCAGATGATTCAGACAGCCTATCTGGCCAACCAGGAGTCGACGGACCTTTCGTTGCAGACTGAAGCTCCGGGCCCTGGATTCCCCTGACCAAGGAACAAGGGCTCAATCACGACTCAAGGGAGCAAAACAGTGCACACTTCTGCGTGGATACCGGTAATTCCAGCCAACCAGCCCCGAAAGGGCCTTCTGGAGCGCCGGGAGGGTTGGAAACACCCTAGCAGGCAAACATCTGGCAGTTCTTTGTGGCCTTTCGCCTATGCACAGTCGACATCCTCCAACTATCATCGACAACAGACAACTACGCCATTCGACAACCTCGACTTCTCGCCCAGCTTTCGCCGTTCTTTTACCAGACTCTCAGAAACACGCCACGCCCTATTACACTCTTTTGGATCCGACCGCTCCATGCAAGACATTCCTTTCAAATAAAAGCACTTCTTAATCAGCGACAATCGCACGAGGCTTTACCGCACAGCCCAATATCTATAGGGACTGCTTATACCTCAAGCCTGGAAATCAACAGATCAGATACTAAGACGACCAAGATGTATTTCCCAACGCTCTTCTGCGCCCTCACAACCCTTACCATCGCCGCCGCTGTCCCCGTCGCAGCGGGAAGCTCAATGACTACGCCTACTCCCACACAAGCCATCGTGGATCCGTCGGAGGCTTACCCCGTGGATTACCCTTGGATGACACCAGTGGGTGCGTACCAGTGCCCACAAGAGCAGGTCAAGCGATGCTGCATGTCTCTTGAACAGACATCACGCATGCTCATCGACGGCGTTGGAGAACTTTTTCCGGTTGTGAATGGCCTCTCTATTAGCTCGCAGATCTCGTTCCATTGTATGTTTCCATCCATCTGTCACGCTATCAGCATTATCTATAATGTTGAGGGATTAAAATACTAACCGCCGTTTCCAAAAAATGATAGGCAAGGATATGGCCGATGGCGTTGACCCTAACACGTGTAACCAGAAGGGATATGCCCCGATGTGCTGCAATTCCGGGGGCGGAGTATGTTGTACCCAATTGCCCGGCTTCATAGCATATATCTAACGCTTATTTACTTTACAGAGTACCGGAGCCGATGGTTGCAAGCCCTTTGAAGAAGTCAAGGAGAAGTACTACAAGTCCTTCGGATACAACAAGGACGACCAGTCTCAAGCAGACTATATCATGGAGGCGGTCTCATAATTGAAGAGATCTTTTTCAGCACTGGATGCTGCGATCGTATTCTCCTGGATTGCCTAGACGTATCTTTGGGTTGGAGATACTTCTTTCGTCGGGGAAGTACAAGATGGTATTGACGGTCTATTTTGTTTTTTTGTCCCTTCACTGAATATTAGTCTGGCACGTTGTTTCATTTGTTTGTCTTTTGTCTATTATTTGTGTAAGATCATTCTGCATCTTTAATGGTCTTGTTCGTTTTCATTCCATCTAGACTTATCTCTTCTATTTGATGGTGTTTGAGGTCAAGCACCTACCAATGATAGCTGGTGCTTCAATTGACAGGGGCTCATCAATGCTCATGTATTCAGTATCAGATCCAAGACAAGTAAAAACTAGCACCGGCCTACCAACAGTCTCTCTATGTATCATAATAAGTCCACTCTCCGTTACTCTGTTTGAAGACCTGTCTCCCAATCATCGTCACATTCATTATCTCGCAATAACAGAATCATCGAGAAATGATGATTCCGCTATATAAGCCGTGGAAGCTACATAATTTAGCATTCTCGACCTTTTCAATGATCTCCACAATGACTTCCTTATAAGCGAGGGATTAGAAGTTTTTTTTGTCATCGGCTCTCTTCTCTCGAAAAGACTTAAGGAAGATTTGAGGACACGGAAAAACCACTCTTGACCGATGAGGTAAGTACCATGGTAGGTAAATCAGAGCAATTTGTTCCATCCCACCAAAGCCTCGAGTCTACAGCAGAATGGAAGAGTGGGTGGTAGAGGTTCGAGCAGGTATCTCATTATTAACATGCAGTAGCTGTCACAATCGGCAAAGGTGCCCGTACGAAACACGAGCTGGCTAAGAGCCCTACTGAAGCCTATAAACTACTCAGGCAAGACTGGGCACGGGTTCATGACCCTTCGTTCGAATCATTTAGCTCCGTAAACTCTCCAATCTCATATAAGAGAGAGGGTTTCAAGCCCGTAATTTTCCAATCACCATTTATCTTGCTCAACTTTTGCTCCATGTAAGACTTTCCATCACTTGTCCTATCAACTTGCTTTTTCAAAGGGTGGGAGCCCTGTATCCATCTGCCATGACCAGCAATCTGTTGCCATTCCACGACAATCTCGTCTTCCGAGACAGACTTGAAATAAGGTTGACCAAGTAGATGTTGCGTGAGGAGAGTCTGCCTGCCTAAATGTTCTGGAGATAGAAATTCATTGACGAAGTCGATTTGTTTGTAAGTCTTGTTTGGGATCGTCGCTGAAATCAGGCGATAATCAACATGAATCTCTGGGCCAGTCACACTAAGTAGCCGTTCTCGATCCTATACTTGATAAGTCTCGAGCTTTCCAAAAGGCTCAATTTTGGCGTCAATTACCATACCTTTCTATCGTAGCCGTCGGCAAACGTACGAGCCGTTTGGACAACGGCAATGTAGTCATCGAACTTGAACCCCCGAGGAATATAAAGTTCAAAGCTCATTGTGGCACAAATAGTAAGGTGAGTATTCTGCAAAGAATGAGATTTTGGGAATAGCGGGCGGATTACGGTCTCTATTAATACCGCAAGCATGCATCTGTTCAGGCCAAAACGTGGTGGACAGCCGACAACCCCACAATGGCCCCCGAGTTCTCCCCCCGAGGTGGGGATACCCCGGGCTATTCTTGACTTATGGCCAACACCTTCTGGTTATGAGCTCTGTTTATGGGATTAAGATGAAACAAAGCTCAGTGGTTAGTTGCTGAAGCTGGGCATATGGGAGCGGGCGTAAGTATCATTGCTAGGACGGGTCATTCTGCAGTTGACGTCCTTGCATATGTGTTTCAAGCAGGGTTAAGTCATGTACTATCAGCTGAACGGGTTCATCGTTGACCTGAGCAGGTTCCGAACCTTGTATAGAATTTAGTCGAATCACATCAAGTGCAGAAAAGGCCTAGAAGAGAAGAATGTGAAGGTGTTGGTAAATGCCTTCTGTCGCCAGTTGTAAGTAAGAATATAAATTGTCATTGTGAACTGATGAGAGCCCATGGAGATAGCTGCCCATCATTACGCATGCTCTCGGGCTAATTCCTTGATCACGCCTGGGAAGATGATCACTTTGTCACGGAAGATCGTCTGATTTGGTCTCTGTATTCACAGGAGCCCAAGCCCGAAGTTGTTACTCTTTCAGGTTTAGCTTGATCCATAGATCCGCAAAGCTTGGAAGATTGTAAGGCTGGTCTAGAACTATAGCCTAAATAAGTTTATCGAGATAACAGTCGAGATCAAAAGTTGATAAGGCTATCACTCTACAAGAGTATTGTCCTCGAACGGCTTGGAGCGGGGATCCATATGGCCAGTGCTGCAAACGTCTTAGTGCCCAGCTTGTGCTGAATATATGTATCCATATATAACCTGTGACAGATATTGGAGTTAAAGTTAAGTTCCATTGCTCGCGACATGGTTAATTGCCAACACCCAAGAGTGATTCACAACGGACCAGATTCGTGCATCTACGTGAAAGCCCACAAATTCCATGGTACGGTCTTTGTTTTCCTGAGACGATGTCGAGATTCCATTCCATTAAAAAACTTGCTAACAAAATACGATAGATCGTTATCACATATCCGTAGATCGACATCATCCCCAGAATTATCACAGCCTCGGTAACCTCATAGGTTGCATGACATTCGGATACCAGACGATGAAGCCCTTGTCATTCACTGTTCCGAATCACTTCTTTGGCTTGAGACCAAGCATGCGACGCCACTCCTCGCAGGCATCCTCAAGATCCTCCAGAAAGTCCCAATACTCACTATGCTTATCCGGCTCAGGCACATCCTGTCTCAGAGCCGGGTCAATCGACTCCCAGATCATGTGCAGCGCCTCCCAGTGCTCGTCGCTCACTGGGTTGGCGCGATTGAACTGCTCCGCCATCCAATCCTCCACATCCCAGCCCTGTCGAACGACGGTCAAGTCCAAAGGATTCTCGTTGATTTTCTCCAGGTACCACTCTGGGGACCGAGAGAACCGGTAACGCAGAGCATCGAGCCAGTCTTCAAGAGGTCCATCACGAAGGTCTTCGCGGTCTTCCTCGGTTAGTTCTTCTCGGTACCAGGTGGCCGCCGAGCCCTGCAGGCAGTCTTGGAGGTGTCGTGTGAACATGCGATTGCTGTGTCCCCAAATTGATAGTCCCATTATGTGCTCCTTGTAAGCGCAAGGGTCGGTGAACTTCTCGCCGTCATAGGTCCCAAAGTCGAAATCCGGGTCGTCAGGATCGAAGACGGGATAGTCGCTAGCGCACCAGGGCTCGCTCGGAGTGCTCGCTCGGGAAGTTAGGGGTTCATCGCCAGCAGAGAAAGTGTCCGGCCCGGTGGCTGCTGGCAGACAGTCATTACTAATGGAGATGGAAGCCCATACGTGAGGGCCGAGAGGTGGGCTGGTAGGAGGAGGAGTTGCAACAAGGCACCCAGCGTCGGCATCGATAGGGGAAGTAGCAGGGGCTTCGTCTTCAGGAGAAGCGGCCCTTTCGACTAGAAAGGGAATGTCGTTTCCCTCTGCATCTCCTGCAGAAAAACGGGGGGTCAACTTGACCTTCTTCGACGGGCCCCGAACCAGCTCGTCATCAGAGGACATGTTGAAATCGTATGAGTCCTCAGTTTTCTTGTCCTTGATCACTCCGGTTGGAGTAGCCGAAGTAAGGTTAACGGAGCCACGAGCCGGAGTAGATGGCGGGTCGGGAAAGGCAGACATTGCAGGTCGGTTGAAGGTGTCGGAGGCAAGGAGGGGATGGAGTGTGGAAGAGAAAGAGAGAAAGACAGAAAGGAAAGAAGATGTTTACATCTCGTCGTGAGAAAGATGGACGCGTCGCGAGGCGTTGTGATATCTTTGTTCCAGCGTCGCGTTTTCCTAATTGGGAAATTTGTATTCCCAGACCGCGTTGGATCTTGAGATGAGTAGACTATAACTAGGCATACAAGAAGACAACTTTAAAAGGTCACTGCACAGCCCTGTCATCGATTGTCCAAGTCATATTTTGAATACTTCGGGGCAGAAACATCCTACAAAAGTTCATCAGAAGTTCAAGAAGTCCTAACGACTACACGAAGATATTAGCGCGAGATATACTGTTTCGATATTATATCAGAGATTCGTTTAATGTATTGAGCATGGTATCATATTTGAAAAGTAGAATTACATGGCCAAGAGTGGCCACGGCTATCGCCAGCCACGCCCACCCTGCTGTCCCCAGCCGTCACCATGTTGGCCACCAGGATGGGGAGGAGGGAAGTGATACTGCCCAGGAGGAAGCTGTTGACCAGGAATCATAGGCATTCCTGGGAATGTCGGAGCAAAAGCAGGGTTCATTCCCTGGCCAAGTGGGGGGAAGGGCATGCCCGGCATATGTGGGGGTGGGCCGGGCGGCCAAGCGCCGGGATATGGAGGTGGAGGTGGGGGAGCGAAGTTGGCGCCCGAAGGAGCCGCTGGATATTGTGGATTGTATGGTTGAGGCTGATGATAGGGTCCAGGAGGTGGTGGTGGCGGGGGAGGAGCGTGCGAGGGTTGATGTGGAGGCGGGAAGCGTGGTGGAGATGGTTCTCGCGGCGCATAGGAGCTTTCGCTCGTGCGAGATCGAGATCTGCGGGGGGAGCGGCTCCGCGAGCGTGAGTTGTAGCGTCGATTCTCCCGTTTACTAGTACGAGCCCGACTGCGTGATTGAGAATCGGAGCGTTGGCTGTCCTGGCTCAGCGAGCTGTCGCTGTATCGCCGTTTGAGGGCGCCACGGGATCTGCTATGGCTCCGACTACGACTGCGAGAGTCGTCAGGTCGCTTTTTCATTTGCTGACAGAATGCCCGAGACCATCCGTAATATGTCTCGCCATCCAAGATGTCCCCTGTGATCTCGTCTCGCGTGACCCGCTGGCCGAGCTCATCGATATCCATGTTTTCGTCATCCTTGATGAGTTCCTCGGCACCATAGATCAGATCCGCTTCCTGCAAAAAGTCTTTCAAAGCCTTGACTAATGATTGATCGGCAGGGCCGGCCAGGAAGTGTAGTGGTTTGATGCTATCCGCGTGAAGAGGAATGCTCGAGTTGGGAATGATATGAGGAATCCAATTGCCGGCCGGCAGGTCGTAGTACGGCGTTGAAGGGTCGCCATGGGTGGATGGCATAATAAAAGGCACTTCCTTCCCGGCCAGCTTCTTTGCAGCATCGGTTTCCTCAATCAAGACATCAGTCGACGAGGACGGGGCAGTGCCCGTGATTCCCATGAAAGCAGAGTTCTTCGCCGTTTCCCGCAACTTCTGGACCAACTCGGGACCAAAGTATCCATGCTCAGACCATATATCGAGTAGCTCATCTAGGCGTCGATGATGCCGGGGATTTTTCTGTCGATCATAGGCTGCAGCATGCCCGAGCAGCTCCACCACGTATGGTTGCAGCGATCCGCTGACCGTAGAGAAAGTTCCCGTTGTATCGAGGTGGTACTTGCTATGATGGAACAGATCATTGAGAAGATAGAGGATGTGAAGCCTCCGGCGCTTCACTGAAGTTTTAGATCGGGTGCCAGCACCGGCACGGCCGCCAGGGCCAGCAGCTGCGGTGGCCGGTTCATCAGAGGAGCCAGCGAGGGCCACGAGATATTTGGCTAGGCCTCCGACCCGGTTAGCGGAGGAGGCGACGTATTGGAGTAGCCATGTCTTGCAGGTCTGTGTGGACCGAGGGGCAGTTTAGTTTCTGGGGCGCGATAGGAGGAGAGAGCTTGTTACGGATCAGACCTGGATGTTTGCTGGGGAGCAGTGGTTGAGGGCGCGTTCGAGGGCCGTATGAAACGCAGCGATGTCATCCCGCGGAACCGATGAAGGGTCCGGACGCAAGAGTCCAGCCGAGAAGGAGGCCTTGGCGATGGCGATCTGGTGGGAGGCCATTGAGTGCTCGGCGCATTAGATCTGGGGACTTGGGAGGTGCGCGTCAGCTACAGAGGGTTGAGTTCCCGCTCCGCGATTACGAAGAGTTATCACACGTGACTTGGCACGGCGGAGCTCCGCTCATTGGAGGTGCCCCCACCGTGCTTTATTGTGTTGTACTGTAGTCTAGGGAGCTCCATCATTCAGATCCAAGGAAGCTTGTTTGTTGACAATGGCTCCCGCAAAACCCGAGATTTTTCTTCTCTCCCTCGTATACCGTGACTTCTTGGATGAAATCTACTCCTCTTTGATCGACAAATTAGCCGCATCGGCCACCTTGAAGCGAGCCAAAGAGGCGGACGCCGCGATTCGCTACTTGGAACAGAATAACCCCCAGGCCATCATAATTACGGATCAAGGCTTGATCGATCGTGCAAATGCAAATGTTCTACAAAAAGTGTTATCCTACACACGAAATGGTGGCATCGCTATCGTCGGTCTGCATTTTCCCAGTTTCGTAACCATGGACGCCATGAATTAATTTCTTCGCTTCTGGCTTTGGGCTGCCTTGGAGGCGTGGCGATTATCACCGCACCGAATTTGCATTCAACCCTCGTTACGCTCTTCCTTCGGGAGTGAAGGTAACCTCGCTCCCTGGGCCATATAGTATGAAGGCTCTTCATATCAAGAATGCTCGCCGTCAGGAGAAGATCTTTGTCCCCCTCGCCGATGCTCGGACTCAATCGCATGTCTTCCCCCCTGAATCTGTGGATCAGTCACAGGCCGCAGTCACTGGAGCCAAAATCGGAAATGGACAGCTCATCTACTGTGGTGATGTCAATCCGAAGGCAGGTTCCGATAGCGTTATCTTGGCCTTCTGCGGCCTCTGAGAGAGACCGTCACAGTTCAAATGTCCGGAGTTGCTGGTGCCCCGTGCTGTTAGGCATTTAGGGGATATCATCCATCGTCTTAAATCTCGCCCTCATGCATGCCATGAAGTATAAAGTGGGATCTGATTGCAATTGTCGCTAGCTAGTTATCTAGGGAAGCTTTGCTATCATGTATGGATACCGGATATGGATACAGGACATATCTACAGTTTATTTGTAGCCGTCATTTTCCAATGGAAAAAAATCATAATTGATATCTCGGCGGCTGTAGTACATGATCATTGGCGTCGGATGTAGTTGGGAGATTAGCGTTGCGAAGGGCCAGTTGATTGTATGCCCATTTGGTCAGATGGGCGGATCATCGGTAGTCCGTCGGGTTTCTATCGACGCTCTGATGTCGCTCCAAATTAATCTCTCGCACTATGCCCCCTCAAATGCCCAGAGGTCTTGTCCTGATGCTTGACTCTCTCCCCTTTTAGTCCCCATTCCTTCATGTGGAGGAGCTCAACAAGCTCCCCCACAAAGTTGGGTCCTCAGAAGATAAGTGATCTGATCCGGCAAGGTGCCCCGGATTGTACTTACCCGCCATCAGTCTATGCAGTACATAGATCTATTAATTGTCTCGTTGTTCGGCAGTTCAGATCGGATGTCTTTCATCCCGCATCATTCCATGAGCCGTACATTTTTAAAAGCTCTCTTCCGAGTGTGATCATTTCCACAAACGGTGAAGCCCAACATCCAGACCCTAGAAACCCCGCTCTTGTCTTGTTTGGTTGATTTGTGTGCTCTTCCTATTAGGCTCGTCCTTCGTTGAAACTTGAGGGGCAAATGCCGCCCCACTCATTCGGCCGACGTGAGCCCCGCGATGGCGTGAGAAGCGCACGTTATGTACCACTCTAGGGTGGAAGAGAGCTAGAAATGACGAGATTACCGCTCTACTCAGATGTCTTATGGCAGTCTTGGTAATAGTTAGAAATAATTAGGCAGTAAACTAGTAGTATGATAGCAGCTAGTAGCAAGCCTGGTCCCTTGCGGATTCTGGTTCCCCTTTTTTCATACCTAGATATCTATTCGTAAGCAATTCCTCATCATACCTGCTGCATCACATCTGTCTACGGCCTATGGCCCTTCGTGCCGACAGGCCGATCCGTCATGAGGTACATGATCATCCTTTCCTCAGGAATGCGATGAACATCAGCCCATCAGCCCAGCACCCTCCTGGTCCTAGCGGGCCCCGCAGGCCATGACTCTTTCGCTATGCCTGGTGGAGAACCGTAACTCATGGATCGCCCAAGGTTGCCGAGTTCCTCCCCCACACGGGTCACTTGCGCCTTTGCATGGCCTGACTGTCTCATCGTCCCACGTTCTATAAATGGCCTTGGCCCCCCCCTCCCCCCTCGTAATTAACTGTCAATCTAAGAAACAAAAAACTATTAATCACTCAACTTGGGTTATCTATCCTAAACTACCGTGCCACCACCATACCACCACTGATCACTCCACACAAACTTCTCCTTCCAACATCCGCGATATACCTCGAGTCGTCGTCTGCTACTTTACAACTCACCCTTCACTCTAAAGTCTCCAACGCTCGAACTTCCAAATCACCACCATGGCCACCATCGTCGCCGCACAGCTCGCCCGCCCTTCTATTCGGCACTTCTCGGCCCACCGACCACGACCTGACAGTCGCGCTGCTCGCGTCGTGGCTATGTCCTGCCTTGTCACTGGCGTGGTCCTCCCCTTTGTACCCCCCGCCCTCGAAAGCTCGCGGCAAAGGAACTCAAACTCCCCGGACAGCACCAAGTGAGTCTAGCCAATCTTCTCGACACTTTGAACGCGTAGTTCTTTATTAGCGCTCGCTTTGATTATGCAATGCGAATACTACTTATGCATATGGACCATCGACGCTAATCGAACCATAGGCCCCACCCCCCACTGTGCTTCCATGCCCGTTAGCACACGGGCGCGTCGATCTGACTTTTGACACGATTTCCTTTTTACAGTTGCATGTTTCTTTTCCATTGAGATTATGGGTTTCCAGTGCTCAGTGCCGGCACCAGTGCGGGACATCTTGACTCTTTGCATATGATACGGGGGCGTTGGGGGATCGGGCGTTGAGTTTGACTACCTCTCTTGATTATGATTTTCTTTTATTTTCAGATCCTTCTTCAGCATGGGATCAATCGTTGGGGAGAATCACCGTTACGAGACGGCTGGGAAGAGCTGTTATAGCTACGGAGATCTCGAGCAACGAGGCACGTAAGGATGGACGTTACCGAAGACCAGCAGTATATTCATCATAGCATGATGCAATTCTAGTTCGATAGCAATATGCAATACAATTTTTTACATACAAAGGCCACACCTCCTGTCGGATGTAGTCTTGATTGTCAAGCCAAATAGGAAAAAATCAAGAGTCGCAGATCAACTCGCAGACTCGCTCTGTAACTGCATACCAACCTGGCGGCACGCCGCATTGGATGTCTTTTTCCTCAGTATTTTACACGTTCACATATACAAAAAAAAACTTTCAGGACGCATGGAAAGCTTCTCAACTGAAGCGGTTCCCCCGCGGCGGCCGGAACGGCTCTGCAGCCTCGTATTTCCCCTTCTCCGATACCCGATCGGTTTCGGTCATCGGCTCATGTCGCGTTGGCGCCGGGTCATGCGAAGCTTCGGCACTGGGCGAGGCCACGTCGTCGGCCGCATTCTGGAATCGGGTCATATTCGCGCGCTTCAGACTGGGGTCCTCGCTCGGGTTCGTGGTGCTCGCGGCAGCGGCCAAGGCCGCCTGTCGTGTGTGCTCAGCTTCCATTGCTTTCAACTGGGCCTTGCGGGTGACTTCGGCCTCGAAGCGGGCTTGTCGGTCGGCATTGATGGATTGTTTGGCAAAGTAGTAGGCGCCACCGCCGGCTGGAGGGGTGATGTCAGTGAAGCCCTTGGGATCGGTTTCCGACCGGGATTAGACGGTGGAACTGAAAGTGACATGGGGCTGAAAATACGTACCGACACAGAGAGCGCCCCAGCCAATCCTGTCACATGGGTAAGGAGCTCTTCGTCAGCTTTCGTTGCTCCGGACTAGCAATGGGCCCATATCGCCTCGAGGACTTGGGGGAATTTCTGCTTACCAGGTTGATCTAATCTGAATGCAGAGAAAAGGGTTAGCTATTTGATAAATTTACCTGATATGGAATAGACAACTCACTGTGTTCATGGCTGCGTAGTGTGACGGAAGTCTAAGTGAAGAGAGAAATATGATGGCATGATCCTCGACCTCCGCAGAGGAAGCTCCGCGGTGGAGCCTTTCTGCCTGATGCCTCAGGCTATGATATGTCAGCCTTAGAACTTTCCCAAGGTTGGGGTCAAGAGTCCAGACACTTTCGATCGTTATCCTTCTTTCTCCATCATCCTCGCCTTCCACAATAGCCTCACTTCGTCTGCAGGAACTTGACCTGCATTTCATCTGCACCTCACAAATTTGCATCCTGTCTACTGCACCACCAACACGAAGCCGTTTGTTAGATCCTGCCAGCACACGCCGCCTGTTGCCTGCGGCGCCACTGTTCGTGGCATGCAGTTTTGAACAGTCTTACCTGAGGCGGTATTCGCCTCCAGCACCTCCCTATCCACCTCCTTCTCCCTATATTTACCTCGTTCGCGGTTCAACCCTAAAATCCGAACAAGATGCCGCCGAAGCGCAAGGCCGCCGATGGTAAGTTCTATGAGGCGGCCGATCTGCTCCCCCGCAGACCACAGAGCTGACATTCTTATCCAGTCGGCCGGTCTAGCAGCGCCTCGAAGCGAGCAACTCCTTCCTTGGACTACACCGAAGTCTCCAGCAGTGACGAGTACTCGGACCCAGATGATGGGCCGGTGGACAACAACTTGAAAGGTAGAGTTGAGCAGTCTGCGCACATTTCGTGACTCAGATGCTAAAACTGGTGGTTGAAGATGTCGTCAACAAGTTCTCGCTAGAAGCATACAGCAAGCGCACACAGTCCCAGAAGACCGATCCCAGATTCGGCTACAAGGACCTCTCATATCTCACCCTCAAGCGTGACCACTACAACCGACCTCTATGGATCGAGCCGGTAAAAGGCACGATCACCCTTGAGAGTTTCTCCCCGCTGGCGCCCCAGGCGCAGGACTTCCTGACCACCATCGCCGAACCCCTCTCGCGTCCCACCCACCTGCACGAGTATCGCCTGACTGGCCACAGTCTTTATGCAGCGGTGTCTGTCGGTCTGAAGCCAGAAGATATTGTCGAGTTCCTGGACCGCCTTTCGAAGACTCCGCTCCCCGAGAGTATCTCTCAGTTCATCATCGAGTTCACCAAATCCTACGGCAAGATCAAGATGGTTCTGTACCACAATCGATACTATGTGGAAACGGTCGAGCCGGAGATGCTACAGATGCTTCTGAAGGATGAAGTGATCGGACCGCAGAGAATTTCGAACGAGGAGGGAATCATTCAACGAGCGGCACCAAAAATGGGAGCCCTCGTGATTCCCGGAACTAAGGATGCGGCCGGTGTACGAGAGACGGGCGGTCAAACAAAGGCGTCTGCTAGTTCTCGGACCGAGAATCAGGGGGAGAGACAGGACTATGGCATCAATGACGTCGGCGATGAGGTCTCCGAGGCCCTCACATATAGCTTCGAGATCCCAGCTACTGGTGTCGAAATCGTGAAGGCCCGTTGTCAAGCCATCGGCTGCCCGGCTCTAGAGGAGTACGATTTCCAGGGTGACACCATAAATCCCAACCTTGACATGGACTTGAAACCTACGGCGCGGATTCGTCCATACCAGGAGATGAGCTTGAGTAAGATGTTCGGCAACGGACGTGCGAAGAGCGGTATCATCGTTCTTCCTTGCGGTGCCGGTAAGACCCTCGTCGGAATTACCGCGGCGGCTACCATTAAGAAGGGTACGATCGTCCTCTGCACCAGTTCCATGTCCGTAGTCCAGTGGCGGAATGAGTTCTTGCGCTGGACTACCATCGACCCAGGGGATATCGCCATCTTCACCTCCGACCACAAGGAGAAATTCAAGCGGTCGACGGGTATCATTGTGTCCACCTACTCCATGGTGTCGCAGACTCGAGCACGGTCTTATGACGCTCAGAAGATGATGGACTGGCTTCAGAGCCGTGAATGGGGTATGATGATTCTTGACGAAGTGCACGTCGTGCCGGCCTCGATGTTCCGAAAGGTCACATCGGCCATCGCTGCACAGACCAAGCTTGGTCTCACTGCGACGTTGCTGCGTGAAGACGATAAGATCAAGGATCTCAATTTCCTGATCGGACCAAAACTGTACGAAGCCAACTGGATGGAGCTTGCGGCACAGGGCCACATCGCCAAGGTCCAGTGTGCCGAGGTGTGGTGCCCCATGACTACCGAGTTTTATTCGGAGTATCTGCGAGCGAGCTCAAGAAAGCAAGCTCTGCTCTATATTATGAACCCACGCAAGTTCCAGGCTTGCCAATACCTCATTGACTTCCACGAGAAGCGCGGTGACAAGATTATTGTGTTTTCCGATAACGTTTACGCCCTGGAGAAATACGCACGCAAGTTGAATAAGGCCTTCATTTACGGTGGCACCGGCCAAAATGAGCGCCTGCGTATCTTGGAGAACTTCCAACACAACGAGCAAGTCAACACCATCTTCCTGTCCAAGATTGGTGATACCTCGCTTGATCTGCCCGAGGCTACGTGCCTTATCCAGATCTCCTCTCACTACGGCTCTCGCCGTCAGGAAGCACAGCGTCTGGGACGAATTCTCCGTGCCAAACGCCGTAATGACGAAGGCTTCAATGCCTTCTTCTACTCGCTGGTCTCCAAGGACACCAGTGAGATGACCTACTCGTCTAAGCGACAAGCCTTCCTCGTCGATCAGGGTTACGCATTCAAGGTGATCACCCACCTGGAAGGCATCAATGACTATGAAGGGCTTCATTATTCTACGCCGTCGGAACGCCGCGAGCTACTCACGGAGGTCATGCTACAGAACGAGTCCTCGGCGGACGTGGAGGAAGTCACTGACGACCTGTTCTCGATGCGCAGTGGCGGGCGCAATGCCGCTGCGAAGAGGGCCAAGGCCAAGCGCAGTGCTGCCACGCTCAGTGGCCTGGCTGGCGGTGACGACATGGCTTACATTGAATACAACAAGAGCCGGAACAAGCAGCTCAAGGACAAAGGGGCTCAGCACCCGCTGTTCAAGAAGATGGAACGGGATCGTCTGCGCCGGAAGAAGGAGCGCGAGACAACCAAAAACCAGTAGACTCGGGGACCAGCAACAACAATCGTTTCCCAGTCTACATGAAGAGAGACCCCCACTATGAATACCCCCACCGTTCACATTCCCGTGTCACATAGAAAGAAAAATGCTCGCAGGAACGTCTTCCGTGATGATGCAGACCCAGATTGTAACGAGCCTGGCACATTTATCCTCGTTCTCGCTTCATGACCTTTATCAGGCGCGTTATTGCAGTCTAGCAAAAAGAATGACAATCTGTGATCTGCCAATGTTTAGATGCCAAGTAGACCAGCCCAATCACGACCCGCACCGCTCTCTCGTAGCTGACTGATAATTGTAAGCATCCAATTTGCAATCAACTCGTTCCCGACTGGTCCAGACTAGATCCCCACTTCTTTAGTAGCGAAATACGGGGACCCCCCTTAACAATCTGTCAGCAAGGCCGGTCCAGTCTCCCCGCTGGAAACCGTATTACTGAGCCTAGTTAGTTCACTGCGTATACTCAAAATAATCATGGCTCGGGCATTGGCCCAAATGACGTCTATTCGTGGCAACGGAGTCCCGAACCCCCGACACCTCCGCTTTTCGGGCTCGAGCTCTGGACTGTACACGAGCACCAGCTTGCTTGAACTGTTTCCCGTTGGATCCTATCGTTTGACCGAGCCTGTCTGGCAAAGTTACTGGTAGGTAACACCGTCCGGTCTGGCCACCTCGCTAGGTACAGTAACGAGATACGAGTTGGAGACGTGTCATGCGACCATACTATAAAAGGGTCATATTTCCCCGGACAACAACCCCCCGCAACATCGGCTTCGAAACACCGACTGCGAATAAGCTTCTTTATCGTACGATTGTTCGCCTTCCTGGTTCCTTGCCGGGCGTGCGTGCTTTTGCGACAAATACCCTTCCGCCACAAAGATCTGTCGGGTGTACAGTGACCCTGCCCAGGAGCTTAGACGCCGCTTCTAGGACTCGATTCGCGCAACGCAATTCCGCATATCTGTCTACAATGGCGACTGCGCGCAAGATCCAGCTCTCAGCCCAGACGGATACGGGTATCTTTAGCTCGGGTGTGAGAGAGGATACCGCGCGGGCGGCGAGTGAGGCTTTGCAGACGGACATGGAGAGTCATCATGTTTTCTTCAACGATGATGGTTTCCACAGTACGATATCCCCCTAACCCAACCCAGTCTCCGTAGGAATGAGATGGATGTTTCATTAACCCTCATAAAAGACCACATCCCGCATTCCCTTCTCAGCATCTACGCTCTCGGCGGATCGCCCGAGGATATCCGCGCAGCTTATGAGAGGAATACATCCTACCAGCGCAAGGTTGTACCCGCCGTTGTCGAGGTGATCGAAGAAATGAACAAGACCGGAGACTTCAAAGAGTATCTTGGGAAGGAGAAGCATTATCCGAATTTCTTGTCGTTCTTCCAGCGCCAGATCGACGAAAAAGGTGTTGGTGCGGTACTCAATGAGTATCTTTTTGCCGAGACTGAGCAGGCGGAGAATATGCTATGCCGATTGTGGGGAGGTATGCTGTCCCCAAAATCAAACGATGATTCATACTTACAATAGAAAGAGATGCTAATTTCTTGATACAGGTCTCGTTCATCCACTGATTCATCTCGGCTTCGGGCTTGAGTTCAATCAACCTGCCATTGTGGCACAGGCCCTCGCACAGGCTGCGGTTCATGAAGACCGTCTTGGTCGTGATTTGTTCCTACCTGCGGAGAAGCTGGCTGGCGGGATCGGAAAGCCCGGGAAAAAGTCGCTGAGACAGCTTTTGGAAGAAATTCGCAAGGACGAAACCTTGTCTCGCTCAGTCAAGAACACCGACGTGAACAAGATCCGAGACGGAGTGATGCACCGTGCTCCGCAGGAAATGCGCCAGTATGCTGCGCAGTACACGGTGTCCGAAGACCAGGTAGAGGAGAGACTGGCAGATATGATCAACAACGTTGGTGAGTTTTGGATTCTCCCGGATCTCCGTATGCTCCGTCTTTAATCGATTTGCTGAGCATGTGTCGTTTAGTTTACTACACCAGTGCCGCCCAGCGACCTAACAAGGCAGTGAAACTGGACTTTTTCTTCATTCACTGCGTCAATTCGTCCATTTTCTTCTCGAAGCTCGCACATATCCCAGAGCTGAGCCAGCGAACTAGACTGCGTCTCCTGGAATGGAAAGGTCGCATGGACCTACTGATGTACGTGTCGCGCGGTTGCCCCAAGCTTCTCCGGGATGAAATCACAAACTATCCCGTGAAAAATGACTGGTCGACTCTCTTTGCCCGCGCCGCATCCCATCCTGTGGATGACGGGCATTTGGCCAAGTTTGTGCGCGCAGCGGCACACGGGGAGAAGGCGTGCAAACCATTCGAAAGCCAAGGACCACAGGCTATGCCCGTATCTGGCAATATGTGGTTGCAAATCGGAAATTTGGGTAAGTTATAGCATCGTTTTTTCTGCTTGACTGTACGACTTGATTTTTTTTCGTCATCGCTGACTGCTCAACAGCCATCGACTCCACTGTTGGGGATGAAGATGGCGCGATGTGGATCCGCTCCACTGGTTTCGATGAGGCATGGCAGCATGTCCCCGGACGCGCCCGGCTGTGACGATGATGGATTCCAGGCTGTGAGAGGATATGCCTGGTAATTGATACTACTCGAATGTATACAGCCCAGTGTATGTGAATTTGACGGCCGTAATGAGCTCTAAATTGACGATCTTTTACGTTGATGTATGGTTATCGATCTAAGCTGCAGTGGGGCTCGGCCCAGACTGGCCGTGGTCATTGCGTATGGGCGCGTGCAGTAGGAATTGATACGATGAGATAAGACTTTGATATTCGTATGATAGAGTTGAGACACGGGTAGACTTCAATTGAAAGAGAGATGAAGCATCAAGATACAAGTAATTGAAAAGGAAAGAGGTCACATGTACCGAATACTCGCAGACGAAAACATCAATGGGTGGAGCTCACGTGGCAAAAGTTGAATGTGGGGCGGGCTTCCCAACAGCTTCACCTTCAACTTCTTCAAGACTCTGCCATCCTCTTACACCAAAATCTTACTGCAAATTCCCACGATGCCCACTGATCGAGACTCTGAAGACCAAGATCGCAACAAGAAGCCTGACAATATGCCCCACGAGGAGAGCGAGAGCAACCCGTTCGTCGCCTTCCGTCGCTTTGCCGATGAACAAGTCTCCTCCGTCTTACAATCCATCACTGGTCTCCCTTCCGCCGTGTCGCCTCCCCAGCCAGACCACTGGACTATCTTCACCGATGATAAAGCCTACAACAGCATGAAATTCCGACAGCGAGACGGCACCAGCGCAAATAATGCGGGGGATCAGAACTATACGTCAGGTGGAAGCGCCGGTGGTAGTTCGTCCGGAAATCGGGACGACGACGACAAACCTTCTGATAACAACGGCGGCACCCCCGTTTCAAATTCATCCCAATCGCGACCACCCACAGAAACAGACTCCAAGACGTCGCAGTCGCGCCAACGTTGGTCCAACGAACCCTCCGACCCGCTTAGCCTCGACGCGCTCTCCTTCCCCCTCTTCTCACAGCCCTTTCGTACAAACTTTACATTTTCCATGCCATCATTCTTTCAGCACTTCGACGACAAATGGCCTCTGAATTATATCACATTCAGCCCCTACTCCCCTCTACATCTCGAACGGCAAGCACGCGAACGGGCGCGCCACGGAAAGGCCGTGTTTTCATCCCTCGTGTCCTCTTTCCGGGAAGAGTCGGACCGTGATCTCAATGAACCACAATGGCGGGAAGCCTTTGAAGACCTCCTCCGAGTAGAAAACGGGATGTCGCTGTTGGACCGCGACAGGTTGATCGCCGGTAGGACCGAGAGCGAATGGGACTGGCTGAAAGGGCTAGTCAAGCGGGGCAGTATGGGGAGCGGATTCCAACTGGTTTCTGGCCCGAGCATGGACGGAGTCTTGGGAATTCAAGGCGCTGAAACCTACCGAGACAGATTCTCAGAGGCTGCGGAAGCAGAAGCGGACGACGAGCTGGCCTTGTACGAGCGCTTCATGCAGGATCTTGAGGCTTGGGGGCGAGATTTCTCCGAGACGTTTGACAGAAGTCATATCCTGCGCTCTCTTGTTGAAAATCGCCAACACAGAAATCAACTCGAGGAGTTGTATCAGTCCGACTTCCCTCGTGGCTTACCTCCACTCGAGGACAAACAAGGTGACGACGATAACGAGAGCTGGCTCGATCTTGTCTCAGGCGGCAATCGCAAATCTGTGCCTGAGACTCCAGTCGACTCTGCTCCTTCAGACGGATCCTCATCATCTCATATCATCTCCACCATGTCTCGGACAGAAAGAACACGGCTCCCCGATGGCTCGGTCCAAACTAAGAAAGTTGTGACGAAACGTTATGCCGACGGCCGCGAAGAGACGGATTCCTCCGTCGAGACGACTCATCCTCGTTCTGAAAACGCAGATTCTTCGAGCTCGGGGGAAAGCGAGTCCAAGCCGAACACTGGTTGGTTCTGGAAGGAATGATCTTTCTATCTTTGTGATGCATGAAACCTACAATATGCCAAGGCTGGCAGTGACACGATCCATGAATATTTACCACTCATTTCTTGTTAGCGTTTTCCTTCTGATCATTTTAAAATTTCTTGGCGCTTGCCATTTGACTTGACAGTCTTTTCCTTTCCTGTTAAATACTTCATCTCAATCGTTATACTCCATATTGAATGTTGACATTTTCTGGGATCTTGATACTTTATCAAACCTTTCCACCCCTGAGATCCCCCCGAATTCACAAGAGCTAGTAGCACCATAGTTGTCAAGAAGGCTCGAGATATGAGTAGAAAATTTGGGTGTTTCATTGCCAATCGGCATTGCTAAAGCCCCTTGCGCAGAGAAAAGCGATTCTAAACATCAAAGTTGATTTAAATCTCTGAAAAGAAATCAACAAATAGAATACGACATAGGAGAAACTAGGTCCAATCTACGGCAACGGCCTTTAATCCGCCTTAACGCTCTTCTTCTGGGCCTTGCCAGTTGTCCAGCCTTTGGACTCCCAGAATTCAACATTCGCCAGCATCTTCTTGTATGCCCATGTGAATGGGGGGTCTGAAATGATTAGTATGAGGCACTCTTCCCCGGGGCAAGAATGGCATAGCTTACATAGGAACTGTCGGAGATCATGTCTGTTGTCCTCGGGGGAGTAATCGAGTGCGTGACTAAATGAGATTAACTTGATTAGCATAGGCAAAATTACGGTCGTTACGGTCAGAATGGCTGGATTGACTCACTATGCCGGCGTGATTGTTGTCATCTTGTGGCGATTGATAGCTTGAACATTGTCAGTACGTTATTTTCCGCATATATGGAGTGATCCACAGAAATTCTCGACTGACCATAGTAGAAACTAAAGTGGCGGACCTTCTCGTAGATCTCACGCGGGCTGAGCTCATTGCCCCAGACGTGGAGCAACTTCTCATACATCGACCAAGGGCCGAGCTTGGCTACCTTCCGGAGATAACTGCAGTCGTGTTAGCTTCGTGTACGGTGTTAGATGGAAAGGTTACCGCACCCAAAAGTGCCCAGTTCGGAATATTTGACTCCCATGTCAACCTCGTCGGATTGTGCAGCTGCCAGAGGTTCCAACTCAGCAGTCGGGGTAGCCTCTAGGAACTCGGTCAAAATGGGCATGTCGAATTCGTGAACACCCCAGGCGATAAATCGCTTGAGGTCAACCTTGTTGAGACTGCCAATCGGGTTGAGCTGTACAGCTGTTAGTACGGAGTTTGATGGGGTAAGAATTGGAGCTTACATCGGCAGATGAGGCGTCGTATTTCGTAAGGTAGCCTCGCAAACTTGTATTGTTAGCATTGTTTTACTAAAGCAGAGAATTCCGAAGAGCGAACCATTCTAAGAGCTCGGTTAGTATCTAGACATCAAGGAAGTCCTGACATGACGTACCATCCACGTTTGACGATGCAAGCACCAGCAGACCGCCCCCACCAGGGCGTTGACGGACAGTCGGTAGTAGCGAAGCAAACAAATAAGAGAATACCATTCTCATACGGGCCTGCACATTCTGCAAAGCCAAATTTTCGGCAGGAGCACCACCGTGGAATTTGAAGCGTGGCTGAAAGCTTGTTACGGCAGTGAAGACGTTCATGATTGCAGTGACGACCGTATCGAAATTGAAATCGATGTGGTAGCAGCCGATATCTTGCGCAAGTCTTTTGGCTCGGTCCCTGGTCTCATGGCTGGAGTTT
Organism: Penicillium brasilianum; assembly: GCA_001048715.1. NCBI lineage: Eukaryota > Fungi > Ascomycota > Eurotiomycetes > Eurotiales > Aspergillaceae > Penicillium > Penicillium brasilianum. The sequence goes on along the minus strand of CDHK01000008.1, from coordinate 1,578,110 downwards.
TGGGTACCCATGTACGCTGTGTGGAAGATGCACATGCAAATCTCCTGGCTTGAGGAGGGAAGCCAATCCGAATCCGCAGGTTTAGCACAGAGCCGGCGAACATCCTTGATCACCTGTTCATTGCCCTCCTTGACGGCCTTCAACACTTGTCGGCACATTGAGTGAACGATTAATGCAGAGGAACAGCTGTCAATACCACCGCTCAAAGCGAGGAAGAACCCGGCAACACCGCATCGCCGGAGGTAGTCCCACAGCCAGCAGGCTGGTCCAAGCGCAATTTCTTCTTCTGGTGCATGAATGCGAGCCTTGCGGGGCTCAGATACCGTAAGGCTAGGCTCAGCATCCTCGGGGCGACGGGATAGTCGGACATCAAGGTCGATGCGCTGGTAGGGTGATTGCTTGCTTGCCTGCATGCCGCGACTGACACTAGCCCGGTAAGTTCGAACCTACTTGAAGTTAATAAGTGGCATACGAATGATTTAGAGACGAGCGTACTTCTTCAATGTCCACAGTAGCAGTGACTACTTCTACATCATTCAATGAGAACTGGGAGCCCTGAGCAACGATTTCTCCGTTGATGACAATCATGGCACAACCATCATAGTAAAGCCGGTCGCCGTCACATCCTTGCTGGTTGGCATAGAGGTAGATACCTCCGCTCTATATGGTGTCAGTATGAAGTATAGACATCTCCAGAAAGCACACTTACCAATTTGGTGGCCTGGGTGATGAGGTTCAACCGCGTGTCGAGCTTTCGAAGCTCATGATGGCTACCGGAAGAATTGGAGATAATTTCAACACCTTTGAGAGAAAGGTCAGCAAGTCCACTTGAATCTGACGTGAAGATACATACCTGCCAGTCCATAGGGAATGTGAGGGCTTTGAGGATATTAGCGCATGGTACCAATGATGCTAAAACACTATAGTGGAGAGCGTCTAAGCAGGTGAGGGGTAGAAATCTACGCACCCATTGGGCGTAAATAGCTCTTCGCAGGTCTCCAAGCCTAGACAAGTATCTCTTGTGCTGATAACCGCGTCGCCGAAGGGGACCTTGTACTGTCCAGTAATATTGCCCGCAATTTGTTCGAGATAGTAGTCCTCCGTCTCTTGGGGGCGCTGCCAGGGCGTAAAATGGCGGTATTCGCGGTAATTTCCATCTATCGTCGAGAAAGCATCAATTACCAATGGCGTCTAAAAGGTCTGCAACGGTAGGAAAGGTAAACAAACCATTCGCCAACCACATTTTAGGGCGGATGAGGATAATTTTGCGGTTGTAGAAAATAATACTAGAAGCTTTGTTAGCAGAGTTATTTCAGAAAGCGAATCCAAAGCATACCGGCAGTTGTATCGAACATTTCGGTGTCGGACTGGCATACCAACGTCTACGACAATGTCTTGACAATCAGGGTGATCGATGATCTGTGCAAGCATTTCCCATGAGTGGAGGAAAGTATCGCCCTCCAGGAAGGCATCAAGACAGCCATATCCTGCGGCCAATCGTCAGTGCCTTTGCGCTGAGTTTCATATTTGGACAAATAACCAGTAATCTCAAGCTCGGGACCAACTCGCAAAGTAGCACCAGCAGCCTTTGCTTGCCGGATGCTCTCAATGATCCTGTCTCGGTTTCCCTCCCAATCCAGAGCCCATTGGTTCAGGTTGCTGTAGTCATATTAGCGTCATGCGGTAATGGTGGGGAGGGGAGTGAAGCTCTGAAAATGAAAATATAAGCTTCAAATCCAGCCGGGAAGCTCCTACCATGTCGCCAAGGTTACCAGATGCCCCATGATGAAATGACAGTCTCCGTTCTTGCGTGCGATAAGGTACGGAATTGTGCTCCCTCATTCTCCGATGGAAATGATTCAACCAGGTCACGTGTGTGGGAGGCTGCATGGTGAAATGAATGATTCCCCCGCTTTGTCACGTATTACCGTCATTTTGGGGCGATAACGGCGATAACGGCATAAGTCCGATGAAAAAATGGAAATATGGATACCAACGGGAATGGATCTTCCCGGCTGATTAATTGCCTGCTGTTTGGGTCTTGTTCCTGGTCGTACTTCTTCTCAACTTTCAACATACCTCTAGACTTCGTTCCAGCGCCTTTTCCCTATAGGTCTGCCTGCTAGCGCATCTACATTCGTTATCAGCATGAGCGCAGCCTCTCAACTCCCCAACCCGGCCCATGCGCTCGCGGAATCTATGTTGTCGCTGCGTTTCGGCAAAGAGACGGTGAACTATTTCTCCAGTACGCAGACAGTGGCGATTTGCTAGAGCTTTCTTCGGGAGTACGACTAACCATATATAGGCTCTCCAATCAATCGGTTGTCATTCTTGCGAAATGACCACCCATTCCTATCCTCGGCCTTGAAGCATTCATCTGCCCGATTCCTTCTTCTCAATAATCTTGCCCCGCTCACCCGCTCGCCGACCGAGGTATACTACGCCAAATATGACGAAGTGCGCAGCCTCATTCCCAGTGACACCTTTGACCAGTCCGAGGAGGAAATGCTCAAGGGGTTCGACTCGCGCAAGACGCATGCGACCTTGATCTTCCTCGGACTGGACGAAAGCCGCAAAGAGGGCAGCATGACGCATAAGATCTACTCGGGAATTCCGTTCTTTGCTGTCGACGTGACGCCCAAGGGCTCTGCAGCTCAGCAGACTGCTTGCAAAGACATCATTAGCGCTATGGAAGAGAAGGGCTTGTCATTCTTCCAGACGAGAGTTATTACTACGTTCACTCCAGATGATGGTATGTTCCAGAGAACTACGATTGGATCAACCCAAGAAGCTCATCCTTTTTTCTAGCCGCTATCTATGCGCAGGCGCGCGCTCTGACGGACTGGAACACCCGCAATACCTTTTGTGGTACCTGCGGCCACCGCACGCTGTCCGTCAATGCCGGCACCAAGCGCGCCTGTCCCCCCACGGATGCAGCGCGGACTGCCGAAGGCCTGCCGCAGGATCGCCCTGAATGTAACACGCGCACCACGCTTTCCAATCTGTCCTTTCCCCGCACCGACCCCACTATCATCGTGGCCGTTGTCTCTGCCGATGGGAAGCGCATCTTGCTCGGTCGTAGCAAGCGGTTCCCACCCAACTGGTACTCAACATTGGCTGGGTTTATTGAACCCGCCGAGTCTATCGAAGACGCGGTTCGGCGCGAGGTGTGGGAGGAGGCGGGCGTGACGCTTTCACGAGTCGTGATTCACTCCTCGCAGCCCTGGCCCTACCCGGCCAATTTGATGATCGGAGCGATTGCACAGTGCAGTGATGCAGCCCATGAGAAGATCAACCTCGAGCATGACCCTGAGCTGGAAGATGCTCGTTGGTTCGAAATTGAGGAGGTCGAAGAGGCACTGCGCATTGGTACAAGCGACTTGAGCTCTGGCGCGGGCCCCGAGTATAAGGGTGGCTTGCGACTGCCCCCTGAGACGGCCATTGCGAATCAACTGATTCGTGCAGCTGTCAATGCCGATTATTTCCACTCAGAGAGATCTAAGATGTGAGGAGTGAAGCGCATAGTGTATTTACAAACAAGCCCCTCGTACATATAGAAAGACAAGGTGAAAAAATACAGAGAAGCTCCTAGATAGTTGATAGATCTCATATGGTTCTTTTGATTGAGAATTATGATAAAGATGTCCGCCGTTGACTCTCATTCATTTGCATAAACCGTGCCATCACGCAATTCATGAATCCCGTGCTGGCCGCTAGGGGATCCGACCTCGGTGTAGCGAGTACCGTCTCGCAGCTCATGAATAGTAACCCGTCGGTGACTTCGTCGAGAGCGGCGCGAACCCCGAGCAGATTCCGAATCTCGGGCAGACGGTGTTTCATCCAGACTACCAGCATCACTTCCCGCTATACTGCTTGGCGTGAACGACCGGTTATCCCTTTTGATGGATGCCTGGAGTTGGCTATCGGCCACCATGCTTGCTCCAGTTTGAGAGTACCATTGCCGCAAGCCAGATGCAAAAGCCAGTTCTTCAGATTCGTATTCGACCGGCGGGCCAGTCATCTTTGCCTCGGGACCGGAGCCATCGAACACGGCCCAAGAACTGGATTCGAGACTCACAAGTGTCATGGAATGACTATGACTCTGGACTTTGAAGTCTCGAAGAAGGATGGCTTGACCCTCTGCCACCGATGGCATAGCAGACTTGTATCGACGGAAAATTTTAGCCTCAAGGGTTGTGCCACCCATCGATGGATCGGTGAGAAAGATCGTCATAGTATAGTCTTTAGGGCCAGAAGTCGCCTTGGCGACAGGGGAGGCCTCGTAAACAACAGAGATTGTGTCCACAAGCGTATTGTAATGATCCGCAAGCGTAGCAAGAGGGGCGAAGTAAGACAGTTTGCTCCGTAGCCCGTGGGCATCGCGATCTGGCCCTGGGGGCTTGCTAATGACGACAATTGGGGTTTTGGGGGCTTCGACTGTCAACCCGGACGCGGGAATATGTGGTTCATTATCTTGATGATGATCATGGATAAGCTCGGTTGTCTGTAAAACAACATCTGCGCTATCTGCATCGTCTTGCTGCTCCAGTTCAATGGGTCCTTCCAGTGCAGTGGCGAGAGAGATGTTTGGATCCCTTGGTGAAAATAGCTCGCCAGTCACCACTAACTCTTCTTCTTGCTGATTAGTGGCTCCTGACTTGTCGCTAGGCAATAATACCTGGGTTGGATCAGGAGTCGGTAGCTGTTGCTGAGTCGTATCGAAGGTTGAAGCATCAAATGAAAGGCTCTCGTTGTGGTGCTGTTCAGCGGCAAGAACGTCGGACCTAAGGGCCTCTTTTTGCATTTCAGAAATTTCTTGCTCCTCGATGCCAGTGGTGCCATCCTCGAATGAGATTTCATGGTTGTCTTCTGATGGGTTGGTAACTCCGGACCAATCGTCAGCCCCGTCCAAGGTCATAAAGGCCTTGAGCTTTCTACCCGATGGGCGCTCCTCATCATGGGAAGTTGGGTGCTCCGGCTGCTTAGCTGGATCATGAGGTGGTGGTTCCTCCACTGAAATCGACGTGCCAACGGCTTCGCTGGGCCGGACTTCATGAGCTTCCACATCGGTAAAGGCCTCCAGTTTCACCTCATATTTAGACACATCATCCGTTTCTGCAATTGGTTGAAGGTGCTCCTCACTATCTGGCACATCCTCAACAGACCCATCCCGGGTAGAACCCTCTTCGCTGTAGTCATCTTGAGCCAAATCATCCACAGACGGCTCATCATCCTCCATATCACTGTCGTGTACACGGTCATCTCGTTGATCGTCTCGACCAGGGCGCCCGTCATCATACTCATCCTCAGACTCATAATCGCCAGACTCTTGATCTTCTAGAACATTGTGATCTGAATTGTCTTCAACAACAGACCAATCCTCTTGCTCGTCCTCCGCCGATGATTGTGAGCCTTCGGAAGACACAGACTGCTGACGAGCATGGTGTGGGGATGTCACTGCCGGTTGCGCCGAGGCACGCTCATCTTCGCTGTCACTATCTAGTACGATGATTTCGGGTTGCACTGGTGACCGTCTAGGCGCTCCACTTTCCTCATCTTCACTTTGATCCGCATCACTTTCATCTCCGTACCCAGCTTCGATCGCTTCCTCTTCCTCATAAAATTCATCATCAGAATAGAACTCTCCCTCTGCATCTTCCTCGTAATGAACTTGGTCTGCGTCATCGCTTTGGTTGTCGCTATCACTGTCGCTTTGCGTCACAGTAAAACCATCGGCGCTCTCAGATAGGCCTTGAGCCTCGTCTGGACCCGCAGTCTCTTCGAGCATATCTTCGTCTGATTCGGCTTCGTCGAATGCCGTCTCCTTTGGCACTGGAGGAGAGCTTGCCCCCTGGGACACTTCAACCTCTGCTTCTGCCACCACGAAACCAGGTGCCCCATGAGCCTCGTAATTATCTCGTAGAGCCTCATTTTCTGCCTGGTTCAAGAGCTGGGCGTCGGAGTGTTCAGTCGAGACCGTCATATGTATTTCTTTAACAATCTCCATCCGAGTATCTGTCTCAATAAAGCTGGATTCATTCACAGCGCCGTGAGAGTGGAATTGATCCATAACGACAGTCGGCAATTGATCAGCCGCACCTATGAGAGGATATCCAGGCATTGAATCCAGGGCTTGATGATCATCGGAAAGAGGCGGTGGGTGAGCCAAAGTCTCGCCGTCGTGTACAGTCTGTGGACGCTCCGTCAATTCCGTTGCCTCGTGCAGTGCGGTTTCTTGGGCATCTTGAGCCAAAGAATCTAACCCTTGGACGACCGTGTTGAAATCCGACTTCAAGGCATGGTCAGGCGGACCAGTATGGAATGACGCAAAGTATTCCTGCTGATTGTTCTGGTTGGAAATGAGCGGCGATGGGATTGGAAGACCGGGAGAAGGTATTGGCCGGAGTTGAGGCGTATCGGTGGGTCGGTTGAACAGGTTTCCAAATGGACTTTGGGAAGCAGAAGTGGTCAGCCCAAAGTCGGAGTTTTGGGGCACACGTCTCCCAAAGAGACCACCAGCGAGATCCAGGGATGGTTTGACAAAAACAGCAGATTCGTCTTGAAAGGGGTCCTCAAGATTGGCCTGATTGACGGTGTCCGAAGTGTCTGGGGCGGTGTCTGGAAGCGAAGCGTCCTCGGCGGGCTCGATAGCCGCCGACTCTTCAGTCTCAGATTCGACATCTACTTCATCCTCCAAGACCTCTTCCCAGTCCATTGGCTCTTCACGCTCTTGGGGACTCTCCGGTTCGCCCACAACGCGCCATTCGGTTCGTTGGAGGCTGTACCTCGGCCGTTTTCTTCCTTTCCCAGGCACGAATCCATCCTCTTCGGTGAACGGATCATAGGCGAAACCAACTGCACTTCCAGAGGACCTCCGGGAAGACTTGTGGAATGCTGGCGACCCCCAAGACTCTCGAGTGGGTGCTAGTGTGGCATCGGGATCGATTGAGATCAAGCGGGGGGTAGAGGGTGGCTCGGATTCATGCGGCGCAGGGAGCTCCAGTTCGATTCTGACTGAGGGTATGTTCTGGGAAGACCGATCAACCTAAAGGGGGTGGCTGTTAGCACCTTCTGGGGGAGGGGGTGACGTTTTTGAGGCTAGCATACCTCGAGCGTCAAGCCGCGTTCGAAGTGAAGATCCCACGCGATACTCCTTCCTGGGGTTTGAGACGCGCCATTGTTGGGAACAAAGCTCGAATCTTTCAGAGAAAGGCAAACAGTTTCTCCAATCCCAATATGCTGTTCCGCGACGCTTTCTGCGGCGTGCCCGTGAAAGACAGCCTTCACCTGACCATTCGGTCGGCGAAGGCGAAAGTCCGGCTCGGCCAAGAGTAGGGCCAGTGATTTCGTTGAAGAGGAGTACGGCCAGACAAGGCTAACAGTCGCATATATGCATTTTTCTTCGGGCTGTTCAAGGGTAGGAGACAGGCGAGCGATTGGAGTTTTGGTCAACTGCGGCCGCATCGGCGGCCCAGACGGCGCAGACTTGTCGGAGACATCCATGATCATTACACCGGGTTTTCCTCCTTCAACACCAACATTTCGCCATCATGTGTAAAGGTTCAACCATCTGGACAAGGCGGGACGAAGGTGGTAGATTATTGTAGCGGTGGAAAGAAAGACCCGGGGGAACAAAGAGCTGGGCAATACGCGAGCTTAGTGCCACTGCGGGAAATTGTAGATCACAGGCATGTGCTCCGGTGTGGTAAGACCGCCGTACAAGTACAATACCCAGGCAGCGAGCGGACGTCATGTATTACCAAAGTTACGAGCTCCAGCCTTGGCCATGGACCACTGGAAATTCTACCAGTCAACTATAAGGTTCTTGAGGATATGCATGACTCTCGAATTAAGCCGAACTCACAGATAACATACTTCAATCACCTTTCCATCAATCAATCAATAGATGACAGCTCAATCGCCTGGGGGTCTTTAAAATCAGCATGGGTAGCACGTAACCCCCCGATAAGCTTGAGGTCCCACCTCCACTATGGCGACAGCGCCCGCTGTCCCTCCACTTTCCATCAACATCCCCTCAGCTGATAGAATTGAATGATGACCCTCACGAACCCAGTCCGCCAAGTTGCAATCATTGGGGCAGGGCCATCTGGCCTTGCCTCGTTGAAGTATGTGCGATCTAGGAAACTACTATTTGCGACCAAATACTAGACCTCGATGTGCTAAATACCGCGAGTAGGTTCCTGTTAGCAGAGAAACACTTCGAGCGTATCGACTTGTTCGAACAAAGAAGCTCGGTTGGAGGTGCCTGGAATTACAGTCCCAGCTCTGCAAAAGCTGGACTGGCCACGACTGTCCCTCAGCTTGATCCATTTGAACCTGCGGAAAACCCGACCTGGATCAAAGAAGCAGATGGCTCATCCAGCGCCGTCTTCGTATCGCCTCTGTATGACAGGCTCGAAACCAATATTCCAAAGGAGTTGATGCGCTTCTCTGATCATCCTTTTCCGCGAGATGCTCAGCTCTTCCCCAAGCACCACACTGTGAAGCAGTACTTGGAGGACTATGCTGAGGCCGTAAAGAGCCATATCCACTTTGAAACCCAGGTGGTGGATGTCAAGCTGAGTGACCCCAAACTGAGCACTTGGGAGGTGACGACAAAAAATCTCCGCAACGGCCAGAATACTACTCGACCCTATGATGCAGTTGTCGCGGCAAGCGGGCATTTCACCGTCCCTTATCTCCCCAACATTCCTGGGATCGTGGACTGGGATCAATCATACCCCGAGGCAATCTCACACTCCAAATTCTACGACTCCCCTGAGCCTTTTGCGGGCAAGAAGGTCGTTGTAGTGGGAAACTCCGCGTCGGGGCTTGATATTGGCGCCCAAATCAATACGGTTTCCGCAGGCCCGATTATCGCGTCGCAACGCTCAGAGTCCTATTTGTCTGCATCTGCCCCATCTGATAAGATCATCTGCCCGGAGATCGCTGAGTTCCTATCACCGGCCAATTACAACCGAGGTCTTCGATTCGCCAATGGCCGTATTGAAGAAAACGTTGACGCGGTTGTCTTCTGCACGGGTTATTTTTATTCGTTTCCCTTCCTCTCGTCCCTGAATCCAGCGGTCGTCACACATGGATGGCGAACCATGCATGTCTATCAGCAATTATTCTACTCTGAACACCCTACGCTAGCATTTCCAGTCCTTGCACAGCGTGTGATTCCATTCCCAATGGCTGAGAATCAAGCAGCTGTCTTCTCCCGTGTTTGGTCCCAACGACTCGTGCTCCCTTCAAAAGCAGAGATGCAGGCATGGGAAGATACACAAGTGACCAAAAAGGGAGATGGAAAGCAATTTCATCTTCTACCATTCCCGATGGATGCTGATTATTTGAATTTCTTGTATACGTGGGCCACATCAGCTAAGCCACGCCCGGGACTCTCGACTGGTGGGCATGGCAAACAGGGGGCGTTTTGGGGAGAACGGGAACGGTGGATGCGTGCGCTATTCCCTGAGATAAGAAGAGCCTTTGTACAGAGAGGCGGTCAGAGGAGTAGCGTCAGGACTCTTGAGGACCTTGGCTTCATATTCGATAATCAGAAATTAAAGAGTAGTATATAGTATAGGTATAGAATTAGATCATATTACTTGACCTGAGTTTTAAGTTAAAGTTCGGTCGATAGCGATAAGGATAACGATAAGAGGTACCTATCACGTGAAGACCGTGGAGCTCCGCCCGAGTCGCCAGCGCGCATTCACTCCTATCCTCCTCCATTGACAGCGACGACGAACAGAATCACAAGTTGCGCATCTTTGTAACAAGTGAAAGTTCCATGGCTTAACCTACTATCTGCTCCAATATTCAAAGCCAATTAATTCTCTTTCAAGATGGAGGACAAACCAACGCCTTCTTCCCTTGGTGATATCGACGCTACAGTGCCTACATCTATTCCGGAAACCATAGTGCCTCTCAGTGTACGCTCTGACGCGGACTCTGTGACGCACTCGCATACGGCTATTCACCATGCTCATTCTGAAGCACTTCTTCAGCCTCATTTAACATCTGGTGCCTCAGCATCCATGCATACTATTCAACCCAGCGCTCTAACAGTCGAGAGCGCCGAGGATGCTCCTGCGGGATCGGTCCGTCTTGGACCATCCGAGTTTGCGGTGACTCTTCCTATGGACTCGCGAGTGAAAGACGATTATGACCGTGTCTTAACCGACTCCGCTGAGATCACAAGGGAGTTTCTCGCAAGTCTAACCCATGCTGGTCACGCCTCTGATTCTCAGGTAAGTTCACCCACGTGTGTCAGGAAAGATAGACCAAACTGACGGGAGATTGCAGCGAGGCTATCTTTCATCAAAAATGCATGAAGTCATTGCGAAACTTAACAATGTATCTACGCATCCAGATTTGAATATTGCTCATCATGTCTTATTCGAGGACTCGAAACTCGCTCGGGAAGCCGAGTGGGCTGAATACTCGAGTGCCAAATTCCGGCTCCTTGGATGGCTGATACGACTTGGTTGCGATCGCGACCTGCATATCATTCTGGCTGTTCAAGGCGAGGACAAACGTCAAATTCTTGAACGTTACTTGCTCGGCAAAGGGTTCTCCCATACCAAGCCTCGGGATCAGCTTGGTGGTAGCTTGGAAGTCTCATTGCAAAAGGACTCACTGAGCTTTGCTATCCACTCTGAGGACGGGGTGCAAGAGATGTTCAAACCACCATCTGCCATCTTTGTCTTCGACACATCATACAAACTCGAAAGCCCTGCAGTGCAGCATCTTCGAACTACATACACCAGGAATGGGATGCTTCTACCCGTCATCTGGTTCCTTGTTTCCAATACATGCGAACATATTGAACGATGTCTACCTCAGCTGCCTGAGCCTGAGCGACTGCGCCTTCTCATGCAGTACACCGACTATTTCCACGACGACGTCGGCGACCTTCAGGATGATGCCCTCAATGTGTGCGAAGATGCCGAGGAGATTCTCAACTACCTCTCAGATAGCTTTGCCAGTTGGTCACTCCCCGCCATTGAGCCTTTGCACTTCGTATCTGCCAATGAATTGGAGTCGGCGACACCTTCTTCTGAAGAGCAAGTACTGGGCACTCAGAAACGATCACTCGTAAGGTCTACATACTTTCACACTCATTCACTATCTAATAGGCGATCAACAGGATGACGAGCAGGAAAACGAAGACTACATATCAAAACGCGCACGGGTTAATACTCAAGATACCAGCCAAATGACTCAATCTACGAAGCCACCCAGTCAAACTCTGGATCGGGATCTGGCATCGTTGGAGAGAAGTCTCATCCAAATGAAGGCCACCCACGACACAGAGAAGCAGCAACTCCAGAGAGAGCTTTTGCAGACCCGGGCTCGCTTGCAAGAATTTGAGACTGCGTTGGGTGTCCTCCAACACCGCTACGAAGCCCGAACCAAGGAATTACACCTGACTCGTCAAGAGCGCGGTCGCCTATCAGAGGGCAAGGCATCCATGGAGCAACGAATCGAGAAGCAAAGGGAGGACTTATTCAAACTGAAAGAGGAGCGCTCACAGTTAAAGGCCGAGCTCGAGGGAGCGCGACAGGAGCTCAAGAATGGTGGTGGCTCTCTGGCAGAACTGGAGACAGCTCGGGAAGAGATTCGCCGTCTTACCAGCGAGAAAGCAAGTCTCGAGCGTAAGGCTGAGTACGAGAAGAATCAAGCGGAGTACACTCGCGAGCAATATCAGACCGCCTCCACAGTGGCCGCACAAGCAGGAAATGAGCTTCGTCAAGTTCGTCACGAAAATGAGGCTCTAACTCGCAAGGTGCAAGGTAACATTGTTCAACTTCGGGAAATGAACATCAAGAACGACGCGGTTCGTCACCTTGCCCGAATCAACGAGCTAGAGTTGATTCTCGCTTCGCGGGACGATTTGCTACGAAAGAAGGAAGATGAACTGCGGGAGATCCGTAAGAATCGCCCATCCACGCGTTCGACAAGCACACAGCCGCGGAGTCCGAAGTGGGCTGCCAGTAGCCGTCCAACGAGCCCGGGCGTCGGCCATAATGGCAACGGTAACGGTCTTGCTGGCCGGGGCAGTGCCCTACGGTTTAGTTCCGAGATGCCTTTCTGATGATATCCATTCCGTCTCGGCCCAAGTATTTAGCCTTTTGCATTTTAGAGAGGAGTTACAAAGCGTCAATCGGTAAATCGCAATTCAGACTTGCGCTTGTCAATTTCAATACATACTTCTTATCTGCATGTGCAAGTACTTGCAGCCTTGGCACATGGAGAATGTCCAACGCTATTCGTGAGATGGAGATATGGTAAATTTCGGTCAAATGGTATCTATCCATGAAGCCGTGGGTCAAGGAGCACTGCAACCCGCCTTCTAATGCTACCGTTCTCTACCATCGCGTATTGGAACCGATACTCGCTAGAAATGGCTATCTATGACGTTTATATCGTCATTCTAACAAAATTGTCGCCCAAAGATTCAGGTAGGTTCGTAATGTCCCTCCACATTATCCGCTGTGTTGAATCACATCCATATTTCTGAGAACAATCTGTCATATTTAGAAATTGAATTATATCCTATGGATGAGCTATTACACGGAATTATTTGTATGATAATAAAACAAACAAGAAGAGAAGATTAGAAGTATCATCAACCAACAGAGGAAAAGAATGGAAACAACCGTACGCCGTTAGCCAACTTCAAGCATCAAATGATAAAACCAAAAAAATGAACTTGACTATGAATGCAATTTGTTCAAGAAGAGTTCATGGCACCCGCAATGAATGCTGCCAGTTCCTTCGCCTTCTCACCACGAGTCATGGTGAAGTGGTTAGCCCCCTCCATGACAGTGATGCCACCGACATTCTTGGGACCAACAAGTGTATCCCATCCATTGGGACCAAGGTTGGTACGGTTGTTCAGCAACCACTGCATCTCCCGAGGGTCGGGGCTTCCATCCTCGGCAGGTTCAGGGCGCGGGTCATTCGGCTGGTTGCAAACTCCGTCCTTGGCCCAGACCAGGAAGGTCTTGGGAATCTTTCCGGCATGCTTGGTCTCATCGAATGGGAATGGGGATGCCTTATAGGCATCCAATGAGTCAATAAAGGCCAGGAAGTGAGGGAGAAGCCACTTTGGAGGAGGAGCCTTGCCCTCGCCAAAGAGACCAATAGAGTCGAAGAATCTGTACAGGCGACGAGGAAGCTTCTCAAGGCCAATTGGGAACGGAGAATCGAGAAGGAGCAGCCGCTCAACTCGCTCACCTTCCTCGAAGATGAGGTGCCGTGCAGCATCATAGGCACAGATACCACCAGCAGACCAGCCACCGAAGTTGTATGGACCAGTTGGTTGCCGGCGCCTGATCTCAGCCACGTATGGATATGTGAGTTCGTCAAGGCTGAAGTTGAGCTTTTCGGGAGTACGCATGTACGGACAATTCAACCCGTAGACGCAAACATCAGGGGAGATACCGGGAATCGTTGCATAGGAGGTGGCTGATCCAGAACCATCGGGAAACAAGAACAGCTTTTGAGTCGCAGTCTTGGGATTTCCTTGCAGGAGGATCGAGGTTGCCTGTGGGTGTTGGATCAAGCTGCGAGCAATCTTAGGGGCTTGAACATGAATCTCCTCGGGCAATCTGATAGGCTCAGAGGGTACAGCCTTGGGCTTCAAGTCTAGCGCAACCTCAACTTCATCGAGTGTCTGGTTCTCAATGAAAAATTCTCCAGAGAGCTCGAGATCCAGAGTCTCACGAATCTTGCCAAGCACGGTAAGTGACATCAAAGAGTCCAGACCCATCTCGGCAAGATTAGCGTCACCCCGAAGCTCTTCAGGTTCAATGCCAATCTCCTCTGTCAGAATGGCGCAGATTTGCTTCATGGTCTCATTTTGTCCGAGCGTCATGGACTTCTCATTGGCAGGCGTAGGCAGACCGCTCGAGTTTGGAGTCGAGAGATCAGTTGACGAAGCCGAAGACGACAGATCCGGCTCGCTGCTTGATCCATCATTGCTGCTATCCTGGGGACTCATCTGTACCAGCAGCTGCTTGAAGTCCTTGATCGTGGGTTGATCCACAAAAACGTTGGAGTCCAAGTCAAGGCCCATCTCTTCACGGTAGCGACCAGTAACAGTCAAGGAAAGCAAAGAGTCCACTCCATAATCAGCGAAGTTGAGGTCGTCAGTCATTTCACTCGTTGAAAGTCCAACTTCCTCGGCTAGAACAGCAAGAGCCTTCGTGACGATACTAGGTCCTGCAGACTTTGGTGACACCACAGACTTCTTAGGCCTAGGAGCCTGCGACTTTTCCACATCAATGGGAGCAGGTTTGGGCTTAGAAGCAGCAGCAGGCTTAGGGGCAGAGCCACCGGCAGGAGGAAGAGCAGTGTCAAGAATCTTTCTAGACAAGGCTTGGAACTGTTTGTTTCAATGTTAGTATTTATCGAAGTGAGGTCCGAGCTTGCACAACATACCTGTACACCCCCGTAAACGGCCACAATATCATCTCCGTCGAAGAGATATACATCACCAGCGTAGATTGAATTTTGCCAGGGCTGCATACGCACATATGTGCGATAGGTGACGTTGGGATCAAATTTCTTCAAGCAGCGCATAGAGTCCCACCCATGGTTGACGTAGACTAGGTTCTTAGAATCAGTCGCATCGCTTGCGTTCATAATGAAACCGGACAAGTGACCGATACTGTCGATCCAGAAGGGGTTGCGGTGGTAGTTACCAGGCGGCGCCTGGAACTTAACCAATGCAGTAGCCTCGTGCTGATCGCTATCGAGGATGACTTCCTGAATGGACTTGTAGTTTTCGTCATACTCGACCAGGGCACTGAACAGCTTATAGACCATGCCACGCTTCATCCGGTGAGCCTGACCAGTCTCTGTGCTCTCTTTGAGATGCTCAATGCTCCTCTTGATGAGGTAGGCGCTCCGCTTCCACTCGAGTTCAGCGACACTTGTGTCGAAGAACTTGATTGTGCAGGATGCGTGGTCGAGAATCTTCTTGCCCTCCGGGGTGACAGACCACACCTGCATTTTGGCGCTCTCTTCAGGCCAATTGGCAGTAGCAGAGACGCGGAACAGCTGCTTGCCCCCCCTGGCAATGAGAGGCTTGGGAACCACCACATCACATACGTTGAAGCCACGATCTTTCCATTCAGACTTGTACTTCTCCACAAGGAATTCTCCCAACGTCTGGGCAATATCTGCATAGAGAGACTGTGTTTGTTGTTAGTGAAAGGATTATCTAAACTGCTGTGGAAATGAACGACTTACTGATGGGCAGAGCGCGGCCCCATTGACCTTGTGACCTTGAATGACACGGTTCAACTCTGGGTCCGCTATGTCGTTCTCAATCGTAACAGTCGCCGACGTCCGATCGCCGCTAGTCTCCAGAACCTTTTGGCAAGAGGAAGTCAGGAAGGTCGTGACTGGTGCAGCCTCAGCCGCAGGTGTGGCTGGAGCACCCTTAAGCAGACAGAAGTTGTTGGTGTACGGGATCCAATAGTTCTTGAGATCCCACTTGTACGCAGGTAAAGCAAGGACTTCGTGCGCCGTGCTGAAATCTTGATGATATTCCTTCCAATTGAGATCAATGCCTGAGAGATAAAGAGCCGAAAGACTGTTCGACAGGACCTTCCAAGTATCTTCCTGGCGACGAAGAGAGGTGACTGTCGTCGCCTGAGGCCCGAAGGTCGACTTGACCATTCCAGAGCAGACTGGGTGCGAGCCAATCTCAAGCCATAGTGTTTTGTCATTCATGAGCTTAGCATGACGGGTGGCTTCCAGGGCAGCAAGGAAGTTGACAGTCTCCCGGCAGTGACGAGTCAAGTAACTAGGACCCATGACTTCAAGGTTTGCCCCATCGATGACATCACCCAAAAGGGCAGAGACGAACGGGATGGTGGGTTCATGGAAAGTTACTCCCTTGGCAATCCCTGCAAGGCCTTGGAGGATGGGTTCGACTTGGGCAGAGTGGAAAGCGAAAGGAACCTTAAGCTTGGTGGCCTTGAAGCCTTCCTTGGAAAGCTTCTCTGCAAGTTGGTCGATCGTCTCAATGGCCCCACTGATCACAGTCTCACCGGGTGCATTGATACAGGCTACCTCTGCAGTATCGTCATCAAGGAATTGTTTGACCTGCGCGACAGACGACTTCACAGCCAACATGGCGTGGGTTCCCACCTTGCATTGCTCCACCAGCAGCTGGGCGCGACGACCAGCGAGGTAGATCGTATCACTGGTTGTAAGAATACCAGAAGCATTCAGTGCAGCATATTCGCCCAGGCTGTGACCCAGAACAAATGTAGGAGTCACGCCCAAGGAGACCCAGAACTTTGTGAGAGCCATTTGCAGGCAAGTGGTCCCCAATTGGGTGACAACAGGGCTCAATTCCTCAATAGGCACACTTCCATCAATCAAAGGCATAATGGACGGGAAGCCCTGGCTCCGGCCAATACGGTCCAAGCGCTCAATGTTGGCACGGAATTGTGAATTGTTTTCAAACAGTTCCTTGCCCATTCCAGTGTACTGAGCGCCTTGACCTGTGTAGACGAAACCAATTCCAGGCGCAACTGCAGGGACCGGAGAAAAGCTGTCACCGCTTGCACTCGAGTTCAATGCACTGCGGATCTCCTCTAGGGTAGAGCCGGTGGCAGTGACTCGGAATGGGTGGTGGATTCGTCGCGCCGTGGTGGTGTAGGATAAATCACCGAGAAGATGTGACTCGTTAACGTTGAACAAGTTTTTGTTCTTGTCAAGGTATTGAATAAGGTTGGCAATGTTGTTCTTTAGGGCAGACTTAGATCGCGCAGAGATGGCCACCGGGTGGACGGTTCGGGGGTCCTTGCCAGTGCGTTCACGCAGGGGTCCATCTTCCATCAACAGTGCCGTGTTTCCACCGGCGGCTGAGAAGTTGTTGATAAAGGTCTTGCGCTTACCACCATCCGGTCGGTTCCAAGTAGTTGGCTTAAGAGCGATATGGACGTTGCGCTGTGCAAGATCGGTGGGGAAGTTGTGATTGATCTTGGATTTGATGCCACAGTGGGGAGGGATCATATTCTTTTGCATCATCATCAACACCTTCAGTAAGGCTGTAACACCCGAAGCAGATTCTCCGTGGCCAATGTTCGACTTGGCGGAACCAAGGTGAAGCGACTGGTTTGGCCCGCGGCGATAATCTGGAGCAAAGACGTCCAGAACAGATTGCATTTCGACAGCATCACCGGCCTGGGTTCCAGTACCGTGCATCTCAATATAGCTGACTTCCTTAGGGTCATAGTCATTTTCGTTGAGAAGCTTGTCAAAGATGAATGCTTGAGCGCCGGCATGGGGCCGGGTGATAGAAACTGCTTCGGCGGAGTGATTGGTATAGGCCCCGGAGATAACGCCGTAGATGGGATCATTGTCAGCTTGGGCGTCCTCCAGTCTCTTCAAGACAATAGAACCAATGCCATCTGCTCGGCAGTATCCATTGGCACCATCGTCGAAAGTGTTGCAATTTCCAGTGCGCGAAAGGAAGTGACCGCGATCGAGTCCAGCGTGATTGTCGGGGTTGGTCAGAATATTGACACCGCCGGCGACAGCAGAGTCACATTCATTTCGCCAAAGTGAGTTGCACGCCACGTGAATTGCAGCCAGACTTGAAGAGCAAGCGGTATCAACACTGACACTGGGTCCGCTAAACTTGAAGTAATAGTTGATTCGACCAGGAGTGAAAGCACGGTTACCGCCAGGAATGAAATAGGTATCAATGTCCTGTCCACTGTTGATTTCACGATAGTCATCACTGGTCATTCCATAGAAAACACCAACTCTGTTCTTCTGCGTAGACGGGGTGCTGTCAGGAATAAAGCCAGCCATTTCGAAGGCCTCATAAGCGGTGAGGAGCGCAAGGCGCTGAGCCGGGTCGGCTTGGAGTGCCTCACGCGGAGACATGTTGAAGAAACGAGGATCAAACAGGCCTGGCTCATTAATCCAGCATCCGTATTGAACTTTGCTCGTGTTCCTCGTATCTCCTTCCATATCGACGTGGGCCTTGACATCCCAACGCTCCGGAGGCACTTCACGGTGAACATCGAGTCCCTTGTACAAGAGATCCCAGAACGCTTCAGTGTCTGGAGCTTCGGGAAATCTTCCGGACAAACCAATAATCGCAATCTTAGACTGATCGGCACGACCGGTGCTGTTGGGAGTCTCGGGATTCTTCTTCACGTCACCAATAGTGCTGTCGAGCTCTAGATTTGATATTCCGATCTTCTTCAGTGAGCCGTAAAGGCTTTGAGTTGCGGTGCTTGAGATGGGATACAACGTGCATGTTGAGGTGGCCGGCTTCAAAGCAGATGCACACGAGTCAATAACCTTGTCCCAGCAAAGTTGACGGAGTAAGATTTCCTCAAGCGACAGCCTCAGAAGATCTTCGAGGCTCTTGGCATTGAACGGTTTGCCACTCGCACTCGATAGCACAGGGATTAGTGGGACATAGTTCGCGAACTTCTTCGTGGGCCAAGATTCCAGAATGCGGCCAATGTCTCTCTCATCGTAGAGGTGCATGGCATGGTACGGACCGTGGATTGGAACTCTCACGGGCTTCGACTCTTTTGGGAGTGAGGTTTCGATGAATTGCCCCAGAACACTGGGTGCTCCACTGATAGTCAGGCCATTGGGGCTCACAGCACTAATATATGGCAGTGAAACGCGAGGCAAAGCCTAAAGAGAGTGTCAGAGGCGGGATTTCTTTCTTGTGTCTGGATTTGTTAATTACTCACATTTGCTCGACCGAAATTCTCAATGATCTTTTGAGCCTCTTCCTGACGCATGCCAGAAACAAGGACAGACCAGCTTTGTGAGTGCCCATTCTCCTCAACAAGCTCACGCATTTTCACGACACAAGTTCCTAGTCTGAGAGCCAGAACAACGGTCTCAACGCCGGCTGGGATCAGCTCTCCAACTGTTTTGGAAGAGCTAACAGCGGCAGAAGCCAGTTGACCTGTGCATAGGCCAACTATGAGACTCTCGGACTTTGATGGATACTGATGTCCAAGATCTCCATAATAGCTGTTCATACCTTGATTAGTATGCCAAGATCCAAATTTGAACTTCTGGGATTGTCTTACTGGATGAAGCATCCCAGTTGATAGATTGTCGTCAACGCGCTCTCCAGAGCTGGATTGGGTCCAAATTCTCTATATCTGGCCAGGAGATCGACAATGCTTGTGAATCGCGGGAACATCTGTCGCTGGGATGGCGACAGCTGGCTGATTTCCTTGCGTAAGGCATGATAGCACTTCTGAAAGAAGGCTATCAGCAGCGAGTCATTCTTGGCTTGCAGCAGGCGGCGAAGACCTGAATCGAAATCTGCAGTCTGGTCTCCGAAGAGATACACACCACTGGGGCTCTCCATCTTCAAACCCAATGCTAGCCAGGGGTTCGAAACTTTACGAAGAAAGAAGAAGGAAAAAACAACCCAAGTATCTGCGCAAATTATTGGGGATCATGATTTATACATGCGACATCCGGCTGTATCTTTGTGGGGCGATCTCATGTCTCAGGGCATCATCACACAGAAGAACCAATTCTTGGATTTCTTCATGTGTTCCCTGTTTTCCATGGTAGGCTATAGTGACGATATGGGAATTTCGAGTTGGGCAGATCATTCCACGGTATCGCATCCAGTACTTTTGCCTTGGTAGCACTCCGGTCGATCGGAATAACAGGCGATCTGAGTCTGGCCAGTGGAACGGTTACTGCAGTCGGCGCTGAAGCTAAGACCTACGATGTTGTTTTCAAGTCTGTGGGTCGACCACCTCAAGCTATGGGTCCGATGGTGGCGCATTCCCTGGAATCATGGCTGGACCCTGATTGCTCTCACGGGATGTCAGAGGTACCGGTAACCCGAGGATAGCTCCTTGCTGGCCGAATGCTGTTTGCGGATACAATAGACATTTTGCAAAGTAAATTTCCCTGATATACGACATAATCAAGATCAAGAGCTCCGGATGAGGAACCGGATAGATGGAAAATGCTAGGGATCGTTGCACTGACAAGAGGTCGTCGCCGCTTTCAGAAGGTTGCAGCCGCAATCATCCACCTATCACGTGACTGTCTTGCCCTAGAAATGCCTCTTACTCCTGTGCCTTTTTTTGCACGTCCAGGGGGCGAGAGCCTCTGCTGGAGGTACAAAGTTCAAACATGAAATCTTTTTATATCTTACTCAGATGTTCCATAGATGTTCCATAGGTATGAAGATCGGGAAAAATGATCGCTTCTCTTCAAAGGATCAAAATAGAATTGATCGATTACTGTTCGATTAGTAAACTTTTCTGAATGCAACAACACTAAATGAAGTAGGTGATACCAAGATCAAAATTCAAATAGAGCATTTATTTGTAGATGTTCTTGAATTATCATACCAGTGTCTGTACTACGTCATGACTCGATCAAAATGTTCAGATCCTGGGTAAATATGCACGATCTTTTGTAGCAGATCCAGTGCCGTGAAAAGCGCATATCCAATGTCGGTCGGTCATCTTCTAGAACAATCAAAATCTAGACCACTAATGGATAATTTAAATTGATGAGGCTTCTGAGTATGTGTCACTTGCAATCAGTTCCCTGAGCTATTAGACAGGATCCGGGAGTACTTTCGCATTCTCTGCATTCATGTCAATCTAGAAGTAGCAGCCATGACCTTGCTCGACACAATTTGAGCTTCATGAGGCTCTAAAAATGGTATCAAGTCTTCAGCTGGTTGATTTCGAAAACTTTGCGACCCGCGATTGATCCAGAAGCCTAGATCAGCATCGATCATGGTGGGTCAAAGGTTACGGACCGATGCCCACCTGGCCAAGCTGCAGTATCTAGAATTCATCGCCGGAAATAGAAATATCGAACATAGTCTAAGAGCGTAATGAGACATTTTTCTCCCTCAAGTGTTGTCGGTATGGTTTTGCCATTGTTAAACGAATTTCATTATTTTATTAAACCAAAATCATGCACCAAGTCCCAAGAAGTATTAGTATAAGTGACGAGGCAACAGCCCTATTTACATATTGCGAGAGGCGCACCCGCCTCGATTCAATTCTCGAGTCGTATTTGAAGCTTGCGCATAACCCAAGTGGTTTCGGGCTCGGCGTAAGTAGTAGTTTGGGGGGGGGGGGAACCACGTGCGAGCTAGGAACCTTAACTGGTGTAGAGACAGCCGGAGCAAGCGTTGTGCTTGGAGTGTAACGCACAGGAGCGACAGGTGCATATGAACCAATAAAGGCAGTGTATCCCACTTGGCCTCCCGGCTGAACTCTAGCTAGCCATCTGTGCCTCACTGATTATGTGTGCCGTGTGGGGCTTTGGTCCTCGCCTGCTGGAACCTGGGGCCACACATCAATACCATCAAGCAAGGCGACGGCCATGCCGTTGGCAAGGTGTGTTTCAATGTGACAGTGGAGCAAGAATGGTCCTGGGTTGACTACCTGGTACCGCAAAATCATCCACGTCGGACCCGAAAGACCATTTGTGACAAAAGTATCTCGCCTCTGAGGGTTGTCCAGCTCGAAATATTCAGGATGCTCGTCAGCAGCCTCCTCAGTGCTGGACCAATTGAAAAAACCGGGACCAACACCCAGGATGAAGGCTTTGTTAGAGTGCTTGTGCATAATATGTGGACCCTGAGTCGCGGGAGAGCCCGGCATCTCTCCCAGTTGTAGGAGCAGGTCGACCCACGTCCCATTCAAGGTCTGGATGGTCACTTGCTCGGCCAGATTGTTTCTAGCGTCGAGGTCGTATAGAATAGGGTCATCCCAGTTCGCCATAACGTCATAGAGTGCATTCCCAGCAGCGGTCCAGGTGTAGGCGGAGCCCCAGCGGCCGAGGGTTAGGTTAACCAGCTGGTCAGCATGTCGAGGAATGGAAACCTCTGGGTAAGGCTTTATGGCTCTCTGCTCTAGAGCTACGACTGAATCAGAGGTGCTCTGTCCGCCATAGTTAACAGAAGGCTTAGAGGGCTCGGTGTTTGAGGAGCCTTTGTATCGCATCGTAGCAAAGCCAGAGATGACCTGATCGCCCTGTGTGTCGGGAACTCGGATGGTGTAGTCTTTCCCAACCTTGTCGAGCTTAACCATAGCGGAATAGCGTTCACCATTATAAATGCTGACACTATCAGCAGGTAGCGGCTCAATGTAACTTCCATCAACTTCATAGATATACATCTGGTGCTCGTCGATAGAGAACATCAAGGACTTTAAGGAAGCGGCGCTGATAAACTTGAGGGCAACCCATTGATCATTAGGGTCTACCTCAATGATCTCATGAAGGCCTGTCGTTGGAACACAGCCAGAGTTGAGGCCCTCAGGAATGCGCTCCGGGTTCGTGGGTGGGAAGTTTCCTTGGGTTTCGTAGACGTTGGGCAGGCAGCTGAAGTTGGTGAACAGAAATAAGCTATCGTACAAACGCATAGAACTTTCCATCAAAGTTTGGTGTCACTTACCCTTTGTCGGTAAGCGGTTGGTTGTCAATCGCGGTCTTGAGAAAAGAAAGCTCAACCGCAGAGATATTTTGAGTTCCAGGGCAGTAAACCGCACCCCGGCCATTGACAAGAACGCTGTCCATGCAGCTATCTTTGTATCAGTAACTATGAATCCCATGATCTATCTAGACCTGCACTCACAAGATGTTCACTCGGGTGTCCTGTTGCACCTGCTGATACTCAGCAGCCGTTAAATGGTCCCAGTCTGACAACATGACAAGTTGGGGATTCTTTTCCGCTTGACGCATAGCTTCGATATCATCAGGATCACTTGAAATGAGATGGAATGGGTCGAGCACATCCGGAGCCGGGCTGCATGGGTTAGTATCGAAAGATATGTCAGGGATCCAAAGATCTTACTTGATCCAGATTGGCCCATAGAGACCATCCATCATCTCGGATCTTGCATGGGCATGGTACCAGTAGGTTCCATATTGGGTAGCCTTCCAGCGGTATGTCCAACTGTGGCCTGGTTGGATAGGCTTTTGCGTCAAGCCAGGGACACCATCAGACCATGGGGTACCCTGCTGTTCAATGCCGTGGAAATGGATCGAGGTGTTGAAGGGCATGTTATTGTTCACAACGATCTAGAGCCAATTAGTATTGTTGGTTCCAATTCCCAGCATTCAGTCTAAAAACGTACCTCTACATCATCACCTTGGTCAAACCGCAACTCAGGTCCTGGAAATTGATCGTTCATAAAGATCATATCACGGACATTGCCGTTGGGGGCACCTTTCTGCCAAGTCAGGTTCAACTCGAATTGGGCCTGCTTAGCCCAAGCCAGGGACAAGAGGCCTGGGGCGGCGAAAGCCCACAGCGATTTCAGTGGCGCCATGCTTCAGTCACCTCTTGTATCGATTTGAGGTCAAACGTATGTAGAATCTACCAGATCGATTAGATCTCGGTCCAATGATGAGAACAATGGACTTACTGTCTCGACTGGTTAGATCAGCGGTAGATCTCAAGGGGCTTTCTCATGATCCTTGGGAGTAGCAAGATTTTAATAGTTCAGGTTTTGTTTCTCACCACATACCAGACCCTGTGCAACAGACGCCACAACAAGCCGATTAGGGTCCGAAAACACGTTTGCATATTCGACAAATTTAGTGAGGACTACATGTGGGTTTTGCAGCATTTGTCTGTGTGCATACTGAATTGGATGCACAATACATCTTAGGCCTTGAGGCTCTCATCATAAGGAATGTCCATGAGGCTGGAGGCGGCCTGGCTGCAACCGTTTTCAACCAGTGACGAATAAGTTGGTCACCTTGCGCCGGGGGGTAGCCTAGTCTGAGCTGAGTCATGCTCGAAGATCTCGCCCCAAAAACCTCTACGTGGTGCATTATGTGGTAAGCCTATGATTGTATGCAAGGGGTGCTCATAAATCACCCGCTAGAGTAAGATGTTTAGTTGTGGCTGGACATATTCGAGGACGGAGGAATGCGAGACATTTCCCAATCCGGACGCTTTGTACAGCATGACGAGGGTTCGACACCCAAACACCTTTTATTGAGCGGAGTGATGGGAACAATGGTGCTCAGACAGAGACTTTGTTGTGTGTTCGATTGCATCTCAGAAGCAGCGCTAGGAAATTCCATCTGTATAAGAAACGTTGATTGTGGCGAACTCTGCTCGAAAGAACCGTTGAACGGCTCCGGTTCCAGATTTGCAGAAAGTTCTTGATTTAAGTTGCGAAGTAGCCCAAGTCCCTCGCTTTACGAGGTCCAATCGTAAGATTCCAAAGTCCCTGAACTATAGGTCGTAGTGGCTCCGTTAGCTGTTTGTGTCCTCATCATCGAAGACCTCCATTCGAGCCTATGGGTAGGATGTTTACCTATCGCCCGCCTAGTTTTCGTAGGGTCAAACTTTATAATATATACCTCGATGTCCAGATGGCTAGAGACACATAAAGTGGCGGCGTTGGGTGCTTCCAAAAATGTTCGAACTAGCTCCAAACCAATCGCATCTTCTGTAATGATATCGCCCGCATCGACGCCTCGGAGGGATTATGATTACAAGTGGCCCCCAACCCCAACGAGTGGGGGAAGCGGGAGGTTGCCAGGGTCAAAGAGGTTTGGTTTGCGCCAAAGCAACCATGGATCAAGCTCGGGAGGCGCCATACATCAGCCACGCTTGATGCCGGAGAAACGAGGTTGATTGAAGATATTCAGCAACCGGACAATAGCCTGTCTCTCTGGTCAATAATCGATTTCCTCCACCAAAGAGACTTCAGGAACTAAGGCGATCCTTGCTCGGTGCCCTGGAAACCAGAAGTATGACATAAGCGCATTAAGCTTATCGATAAGGCAGGTCTCCGCCACTAGTCCCGATCGGGCCACCACGTAAACAACCCAACTCGGGCCTCACCGTCTGAATCACCAGCCCTGCTTGATCCCTCTTCCTCTCACTCACTTCCTTCGCATTCTCCTGCGGCCTGCAGTACTTCGAGTGGTATCATCTTTTTGACATTCCGATAGCCCTCTCCGAAGTCACAATGCAGGTTGTTTGAGCTTTTCCTATCATTGCGACCGTGCGTGCCTTGCAACCCCATCTGGGTCCCATCCTGCGACTACGACCTCCGCACCAACCTCCGATCCGTTAGCGGTTACCCATTGTCCAGTCCAAGCTCCTACGCTTTGACAAAAACCCTGCCATTAATCAATTTCAAGAGGCTACGCAATATTCTCTTTCGAACGTTTCCCATCCTTGGCGACCAACTTCACTAGGGTGGGTTGATCGCGATGGCACCGAGTGCGCCCCAGCTCCCAGTCAAGTTTCCGTGTTGGTGTCGAGCGGTTTATTCGTGGGGAGGTGAAACAACGCGAGATCTTGGCTTTGTGGAAGGCGATTTAATTGAATGCTTGAATGCTGGAGACGGACAATGGTGGATGGGACGTTTGCGCCGCGATAGGCGCGCTGTTGGGCTATTTCCCTCCAACTTTGTTGAACTCATGAGCGAGGACTTTGTTCCCATCAGTCGCGATACGAGTCCAATGGTGTTGGCCGGATCCTCGCCTATCAACAACCCGACCTCGGCCCCCAAAAAGACTAAGACGGTCTTTCGCAAGCCTTTTCAGGCGCACAAGGAGGGCTTATCTCCATCATCTCAGATGGCGCGGAGTGGATCTCATACTCCCGTGAAGAGCTCAATTCCGCAAACACCACCTCGAGCTGGCAGTATACCGAAAAAGGTCAAGCCTTTACGGACACATGCATCTGCAGTCAAAAACCAGGGATCCGTATCTCGCCCTTCATCAGTGTCCTCTCGCCCCTCGTCGCGGGGAATTTCAGTGTCTCCTCGTACATCTATGGAGCCGGAGAGGCCGTCTACTATGGTGCCCCGCGGCAGCGTCTCATCTTCGCGCCCGTCCTCGCGCGAAGTTTCACCCATGCCACGCGAAGTCTCCCCAATGCAACCTCCGCCGATGCATCGCGCCGTTTCTCCGATGCCTCATCGAGCCGTCTCTCCTATGCCTCAACGCGCTGTCTCTCCTATGCCTCAACGCGCTGTCTCTCCTATGCCTCAATGCGCTGTCTCCCCAATGTATCATCCAGCCTCCCCCATGCATCATCATTACCATGATCATCGCGAAGTGTCACCCATGGCGCGTGAAGTATCACCACTACAATTTCAAGAGCGTGAAGAATCTCCTCCGCCGCCGCCACCACCTCCACATCGAGTCGCTCTCAATCGCGCTCCATCACATTCCCCTCAGCCGCCTCAGCACGATCAATACCATCAGCGTTCTCGCTCTCCTCTACTACCTCAACCATCTCGATCTCCCCAGCCCCCCATGCACCATCAGCAGCACCAATCGCGCTCTCCACAGCCTCACGCCCATGCTCCACGCGCGTCACGCTCTCCAGCGCCTCTGAATATGAACGATCGCTATGTGATATTCGCACGAACACCATCTCCCGGGGCAGCCTCCACACACTCCGCCCACTCCGCAGTCTCAGCTCAATCAGACATGAATGGGAACACGCCCTCTCCATTGAGAGATGCTATGGAAGATGTAATGACATCATTAGAAGACATGGGCCTCCCTCGCGAACCGCCCTCGCCATCCCCACAACAAGCCCCATCGCCTTCACCTCTACCTCCTTCTTTCAACAACCCTTGGTCTGCAGATGAATATAACGAAATAAATGATCGAACACCACCCGCAACTCGCAGACGGCCTCTCACATCACTCGGCTTCGATGGGCAAAGGGAGCAAATGCGCGGTAATTCCGTACAGCGAAACAGCGTCTATTCACACGATCATTATATTGACGGTCCGCCTCAACTGAACAACTATGTACAGCGGATGGAGAGCCGCCTGCGCCAATTAGAGGACCAGAACCGACCGCCCGAGGATGAGGCAGGTGGGCCAGATGACGATCAGCCCCCACCACCGCCTCCGAAGCATGCAAGCTATCATCCCCGACACAATTCAATTGCAGGCCAGTATGCCCAAGTACGATCTGGGCAAGACCATAGGGGAGATATACTCAACAGGTCGCACACCAACAAGTCAAGCGCCACTACTTCCAGCGGCGTGCAAAGCATTGGGACCAGCATGACTAGCAGTACGGATAAGACAAACCAAAGCTTGATGAGTGGTATTTCTGCAGGTGGTTTCAGCGCAACCAGTGCCGGTAGCTATGCTAGACGGAATGGCGCCTATCAGCGGCCAAACACAGCTATGGATACCGTCCGATCACGGGGCTTCAGTGATGCTGGGAATCCAGACCGGCCGGAGACACCGTTGACTGGGATTTCCTACCACTCCAGTCACAACACATCTCGCCAGGGGGCCTCCTCTGCTATTCCTTGGTCCTCTACAGACAATGATGCAGGGGATTCTGGTGGAGTTTTCGGTGGTCTATCGACGCCCAAGACTAAGAAGCAAGGCTTCTTCAAGAAGATCTTCGAGTCCGCCAAGACGGGTGCTGCGAGCGCGAGAAGCAGCATTTCCGTTGGCCATGGCGCTGGCTCCCAGTCTCCGACCAAGGGAAATAGGATGATTGACGTGGTGTCACCACTCCTCACCCCCAACTCTTCGCGCGACACCGCACGGGACATGGGATTAAGTGCTAGCTCCATTGACTGGGTGCAAGTCCGTCGAGATGTCAATCGGGCATCCTCACCAAGTCGAAATGAGCGGATCGAAAGGGCTGAGCGGTGCCAGATGATGGATTATCCAGTCATCTATGCTATTGAGGAACTGTACGACACTGCAGAAGGTGACGAAAGTATCGACGGCTTACCGATCAGCGAACCCACGAATTTCAACGCTGGAAATCTGACTCTGGTCGACAAGAGTGCGCGGTTTATTAATAGCATTCCGCCACTCACGAACCCCGTGAGCCTTGCTCAGGGTTACATTTGCCGGCCATATAAAAGTGACGTTCAGCGTCTGCGGGCCATCTTCACCTGGGTCAGTGAGAAGATTGCATGGGAGGAGCCTGTTGACGGCCTCGATGTCGATATGAAGAGAGTGCTACAGGCGAAGCGAGGGAGCCCTCAGGAGATCGCCTATTTGGTGCACGAAATGTGTGCAGCCGTCGGTCTGCATGCTGAGACAATCCGCGGCTTCCTCAAGAATCCCGGTGACTCCCTTGATCTCGACAGTCTTTCTCGTCCGAATCACTGGTGGAATGCGGTCCTAGTTGATGGCGAGTGGCGTATCATGGATTGTGCGCTGGCGAACCCTACAAACCCCCAGCGAAGCAGGTTCGTCACCAACAACATGTCGGTGGCTGAAACTTGGTACTTCCTCACGCGGCCTCTTGACATCTGCTTTACTCATGTCCCACTTTACCCTGAAGAGCAGCACATATGTCCTCCCGTCTCTCCAGATGTCTTGTTAGCTCTGCCGGGAGTATGTCCGCAGTTCTTCAAGCTTGGTGCACAAGTCCCAGACTACGATACTAGCTTGATGCGCGTCGAGGGCTTAGAGTGTGTCCAGATTCGGTTGGTGGTGCCTCCCGACGTCGAATGCGCCGCAGAGGTTGAAGCCCCGGCGTTCGCTTGTGATGCAGATGGAGACTATTTCGAGAGCGGCGACATTGTCCGCAAGCGCGCCCTAGTCCAGCCAGACTGGTTCAATGGCCAGAAGCGGATTACCGTCAAGGCTGTCCTGCCAGGAGATGAAGGACAGGGTGTCTTGAAGATTTACGCCGGCAAGAAGGGCCTCATGCACTCTAGCCGCGACATCCCTCATCCAATGGCGCTCGCTCTGCCAATGGTACACACTGGAGAGAACCCACCATACGACTTTGTTTTGCGTCATCCCACGCCCCACGCTCAGCGCCATGATTTGTACATCATGCAGCCCCAGTGCGCCCGTCTAGCAGTGAACAATACCTTTGTCTTCGCCGTGCGACAGCACCCTTCTTCGCCTCAAGCACCGGCCAAGGATGACCATGCCGGTACGGGACGAGCCTCACCATCGGTTTTCAACCGTCCATCCAGTGCTCTTAGTATGGTATCTAGCACTGCTGGTGCATCCACGATCTCGAGCAATTCCAACGAGTTCTCCGCTTCGACGTCTGCCATCTCCTCGACCAGATCTGCGTCCGGACGCGAAAAGCCGGCCAAACTCGCCATCCAAGCGCCATCTGGCAAGATCCTGCGTCTTACCCGCAAAGCGGATCATATGATTAGCTCGCCGGATCCTAATGGCTGCTCCGTGACGGATGCTCCTGCCGAGGGCAGCGTATGGGAGACGGTCATCAAGATCGGCGAGCGAGGTACCTGGCGTGGCCTGGTCCTTGCTGACCGAGTTGCACGATGGTGTGTGTTTTGCGAATGGGAATGTGTTTAAATCCCTTTTTAGAAGTCGAAATATCGGCATTTACGTGACAGATACTGCGTGTTCTGTACTTGGTCTTTCTTTTTGATTTGCGGTTTTTGCATATCTCATGCTTTCCTGGGCGGTTTCCTGTTGTTCGACTTTGGCGCCAGCGATGCAAGCCGTGATTTTACCATGACTTTTCTTTCCCTCCCATACTTGGCATTTGCATCCGGTCGGTTTGGAGCATTGCATATATCTGCATTACAGTGTTTCCTTTTTGCCATCAGACATAGTCCTTTCTATCTGTCGGTGTTTGGTGTAGGTGTTAATAGGATCATTGAGGAATACATATGATGTTCCAAGATGTTTCATTTCATCATGTAGCTTCGTAGATTTTGACTCGGTCAACAAAGTGTTATGTAGCTTATAGTTTGGCAACTGCATCCCGCAGCATTGGCGCCACTTGTTTCCTGCTCGCGGTGGCATTTGTCTGCACCCACAAGTGCCTCCAGACCTCGGAGGTCCCATTCAGCGAAGCCCGGATATCGGCATCGACCAAATCCACGGACTCTCCATCCAATGACGTCCATTCGACCAGGCCAAGTGAGCTCGACTCTTCAATAAACTTCTTGATACCGTCCACTGTTAGACCGCTTTCCTGTGTCGCACAAATGAACAGCTCTCGAGTATGTTGCTCCTCGGCCGAGGTGAAAGAGGTCATGACGACCACCATGTCCAACTCTTTATCCTCCATCTGCGCAAATCGGCGAACGGTAGCCAGGAATTCTTGCGAACCACCTGCTTTTTCGATAATCCACCGAATAGGCTTGACCGATGAGCAAAAGCCGAGCTTGACAGTCTGCCCGGAGGACCGAGCCGTCTCGATCCAATCCTTGAAGTCACGATCCAGAATCTCTTCCGGGGTCAACAAGTTCAGGCTGTTCTTCTTCGCGTCCTGGATCCGTTCATAAAAGGAGTCCATGTTCCATTCGACGGCCGACTCGCTCGTTGCTCCGCAGACCAATTCGCGCAGAAATTCGAGGGACTGGATATCCACATCCTTGACCTTTCCTTTCGCGGTGAGATTAGATGTATCGATCAGAATCGGCGCCAGTGCGAGCTTCGCGACCTGCGCGATTTGTGCCGTGGACGACGCGTCCTGACTGGCGGTCCAGAGCCCGCGTTTCTGGAGCTCGCTGGTGATCAAGGACGAGCATGACCCGGGACCGGGCTGGATTACCAATGGCTGCTCGGACGGAAGGTCCTCCGATCCAGGTACGAAGTGCTCATCGGCGTGGTGATCGATACACCCCACCGTGCAGAAGGTGACTTCCTCCAACCCGCTCACGGAGCCATAGCCCGGTTTCCCTTCAACACGGTGCTGCATGGCATTCCAATCGACCATGACCGCATCTGCCTCTATTTTCTTCGTGGTAGGGAGCTCCTTCAGACTCCGTGCAAAGTCCGCAACCGTGACCAGATGCTCGCCGAGCAGTTTCCCCGCAGACTGGGAGTTGTTATCGAATTGCTCCTCGGGCCGAAGAGGGGGGCAGCCGGTGGAAAGCCATAACGCCTCGACAAATTCCGGTCTCAGTCGGTACAGCTCCGGACCTGCGGGTACATTGGAGAGGTTGAGGAGGGGGATATGGGGTCGCGGGGTGGTGGGAGGCACACGGTTGTTGGCGCAGTACGAGTACACAATGGCGGAGATGATGGAGTCCAGGTCGGCGGAGGGATTACCGAGCACGTAGATGGGGGGCTCGGGTAAGGCACCAGCCAGGAACTGGAGGTGTAGCTGGCGCGCCTGGCGGAGGAATTGGAGGAGCGTCATGGCGATTGGCTTGGGCTGAGCACAAGGAAAGACGTGGTTTGGGCGGGTGAGGCGCAAATCGCCTTTCTCCAGTTGGCTGCGACGTCACCGCGGGGTGCCGGTGCACAAGCTAAACTACCATTACGCCCAGCACGTTCTGATATAGACGGTAGTAGGACAATTTGTTATTCATAAGAAATCGTAGGAACTTGGTAATGGAATCAAATGATTGAGTTTGAGCTTAAAGACGCCGACCGAGTCCGCCTAGTCCGAACGGGCGTCCCGGTTTATATTTCACTCTACTTGGATGACATTAACGACACGACAGAAAAGTTCATGGCACGACAAGGCTAGTTCTAATGAGGAAACCCCCCTTTCAATACAAAATGCTATATTCGAAATACACCAGTTGCCTACCGAGTCATTATACATAATTTATATTGATACTTCTCGTTAACATCTTTAGCGACTGTATGCACGACCTCTATCTATTTATCCCTATAATAGACTAAGGTATTATTCTACTCCCCCTCCTACTATCACCCTTTTTTACGGTCTTTTCAATGGTCTTTTCTAAGATATAGGCTTATATATACATAAGGACTCTGCTGGTATTTTGCAAATCTCAAATGTAGCATTCTGTATTGAAGAGGTAGCGCTCCTCATTAGGACTAGGCTCGTCGTGCCATGAACTTTCTGTCGTGTCGTTAATGACATGCTTAAAGTAATTGCAACGCGATCAACACGCTCAATCAACAATCTCAATCTCGCATTCGGCCGTTTCTGTGTACATCCAATCGAAGAAGAGCGAATGCCACATGATCATGAGTATGAGGTGGTCGACTTAAAATCTTCCCAGTCAAGTCTGTCAACTGGTGGCTCTAGAAGTTGCTTAAGGCGATGGACCTAGTCAAGCTGTGAAAGCCCTCAAGAAATATCAAAATGGGAATCTGAAAGCTCGACGGCGTCGCGGTGGAATGAAACTTCGGACCTAGGATGCCCTTAATGCAGGGTCAATTCCGAGTAACTTAAGAGCCTCGTCCAATTGGCAAGTCCAATCTCAAAGTACGTCATCGAATTCCCCCACCGAACCACAATATCAACGATCAACAATCACATTACAGTCACCAGCACCAGCGCTGCCACAGAATTCAAGCACCACGCATTGCCCAAACATGAGGTCCAGGACGAGCACTCAACTGCCTCCACCCTTCAACCAACTCCCTCGTCACCCCATTCTATACCCCGATCCTTCTCCAATCCACACCCTCCCCACCCTCACGCGGATAAGCACCAGAACCCCCCACGCCCACCCTTCCCCCCGGATTTGCATCTTCGCCAAACGCGAAGACCACGGCTCCCCGCTCGCCTGCGCAGGCAACAAATACCGCAAACTCGAATACATCGTCCCGGACATCCGCTCCCAAAGACCGACATACCACTACCATGAATTTCATCCAACCACTCAACCCCTCCAGGGCCAAGCCACCATCCTCGTCACGGAAGGTGCTCTCCAAAGCAACCATACCGTCCAAGTCGCCGCCCTCGCCCGGAACCTAGGCCTCAAAGCCCTGGTCCTGCTGAACCGCGACACGGGCGGTGGATACAAGACAAGCTCCTCGCCCGAGCACTTCGCCCAACTAGGAAATGTGCAAATCAATAAACTGCTCGGCGCGGAAATCCGCACGTACAACGCAAACGACCCAGAAGCGACGGACGCACAACCCGTCCTGGAAGAGCTCCGAAACGCAGGCCAAAGACCCTACTGGATCCCCGGCGGGGCAAGTCTACATCATCTCGGAGGTCTAGGCTACGCCCGAGCCGCCTTTGAGATTGCCGAACAAGAACGCGAATGCCCACTCGGCAGCTCCGGCCGCTTCGATTTTATCTTCGTCGCCTGCGGGAGTGGGAGTACCGTGGCCGGATTAATAGCTGGGTTCAAGTTAGTGGACAGTCTGCGAATGGGCGCCGCCGAGAATTCGCCCCGGGCATCACGGAATATCATCGGCATTCTCAACTCCCCGACTAAACCACGCGCATATCATGAAGAGCGCGTGCTTCGGTTTGCGAGACGGGCGGGACAATTGATTGGTCTGTCCAATTCTGAACGGGAAATTACCATGGATGATGTGCAATTAGATGATCGGTTTGTGGGAGAGGGGTACGGAGTGGTCGATGATGAGACGCGCCAGGCATTGTCGATGATGGCCGAGACGGAAGGCATTGTATTGGACCCGGTGTATACGGCCAAGGTCGCGGCAGGGATGATGCACTGGGCACAAGGCGAGGAAATGATAGAATATGCCGAGAAAAATGGGTTGCGACAGGTGAATGTCTTGTTCATCCATACTGGTGGGCAAGCTGCGATGTCGGCATACTTTGACCGGGTCGTGTAAAGATGGTTGGGCCGAGATAGAGAGTCTTGAACCTGGAGGTAGATACTGCATGCACGAAAGGTGCCAAGATATCATTTGCATAAATGACTTGGAAGACGTCCAGAACTACTGCGAATACACCGGAAGGAATAGAATTCTATCGTCAAAGTGCTAAATATGACTAGCCCTGAGGAGAGGAAGTACCGAGATAGTCGGTTGGATAACGGCTGCATTCAACTAGTAATACAAGATATCGATGACGGGCAAGAGCAAGAGGGAAATCAAACATACCCAAAACAACGGACGGCCTCGGTCATCATAGGAAACATAGCCTGGATCGGAGACGAAAAAAAAAGAGAATCTCAAAAGAGGACAGAAGAAAATAGAGGGTGTAATAGGGCACGTAGTATCAAACACCATCCGGGGTAAAGTGTATCAAAACCGCTGCAATAGAAAACCAACCTCAACTCCGCGGACATTCGCCTGGCCCTGGCACCGCACCCCTTGTAGTACATCTTTGAAAAGCGGAATGAAGAATCAACCTGCGTGGGAGAGGAGAATGGACCAGAGTCACTCCATCATAGGAGGAAAAAGGAAGAAAAAAGATGAAACAGAAACATGAAGTATGTGAGAGACTCGGAAGGAGTTCAGACGGGGTTAAAAAAAAAGAAATCATTCCAGAACAACCAGAGAGAAAAAACAATCATAGCTCGGACTCGGGGTTCTCGTTCGTCTCTGCAGTAGAAGCAGCGGTGGTTTGTGCTTCCCCATTGGGAACTGCATCGTCATGAGGTGATGGAGCACGACTGCTACCATTACTAGCGTTGAGAGCCTCAAGGGCTTCGGTTGCGTGAAGATTCTCCATGGGCTCGGTCTCGGGCTCAACTTCTTCTTGGTTCGTGAGGTCCGCAAAGACATCGTCCAAGTTCTGACGAGGACTGCTGCTAGCAAATTGGGCATCACGGCCAAAGCCGGGAGGGCTGAAGAGAGGCTCCATGCCCTGCTGAGGCGTTGGCGATCGGTGAAGGAAAGAGGGAGACTCGGAGGCCGCGGCACCAGGTAGGAATGCGGAAGAGGACGTTGGCGCAAATGCAGGGGTGGAATCACTTGCGGGAAGAGAGTAATTCGCAGAAAAAGGATACGCCGCCGCACTGGCATCCGGCATGGGAGTCAACGTGGGTCCAGTGGCTGTGGGCACACCGTTACTAGGAGGAGATGGTGCGGGCTGTAAAGAGGTGGGTCGGGACGTTTGAGCATCGATTGACTTTCGCTTGCCCGCCACCATGTGCTTTGTGCGGAGGTGCTCGGGAAGGTCCTCCAGTCGGTCAACGCCAAGTTGAGCCATGATCTTCTGCTGCTTTGTCGGGCGCGGCTTGCGGGTTGACAGAGACTGCTCGAGGATCGGAGGGGCCTCTGGTGCAACGGGGGCCCACTTGTGAATCTCCTGACGGAAGAAATTGGTCTCGTAGGCCAAAAGAACTTCGGCACCCTCGATCTTTCGCAGGTAGAAGATCAACGTCGGTACTTCCTCAGTGGTGGTACAGGCAGCATTGGTGAAACCATGAAGGAAGTCACGGAAGGCAGTAGCTTGGTTGATAATTCTCTCAAGAACCTCCTCCTCATCAGGCTGGAAAGGCAAGCTAGCCATTTCCGTCTGCCAATCCAGCAGGTCTTCGAGCTTGGGTCGAGCTGCGTCTCGAGGAATCTTTTGCCGCCAGTCGCAGATGGGACAGGTGTACTTGTCAAACTCCTTGACTTTGCCGCGCGCAATCTTCAAGCATTTGCCATGGTACCATTCGTGGCAGACTTCGCATTCAATCATCATTCCCGCTTCGGAACGACGGCAAATACAAAAGACGTCGCGCTTCCGAGATTTCGGCCCCCACACGTTGGGAGCAGGGGTCTCAAGTAACCCATCGGGAGTGTTGTCCCGAGACGAGGGCTCCACGGGCGGTCGATAGCTATCCTCCAAATCGAAGCAGTAAGAGTTTCGGTTCTCCACGTACTCCATATGTGACTTCAGGATATGCAGAGGAGCATTTGCCTTGCCAAAGAGCTTCTTGCCCTTCCTCATCCAATCCTCATGGCGTTTCTGCTCGCGTTCCAGATCAATCGCCCCGATCGGACGACTGTTGAGCTGCTCCAAAGACTCCGTGAGTTCCCGAACCTCCTTATACTTGGGGCGGTTCTTCAATTCCGGGTCTTTGCTTTTCTCATAGAGCGTCTGAATCCGCTTCTGAGCTTCCCGTTGCTTGGTCAAGATGGCATCAACGGCCGCGAGGGTGTCGGGGGATACGGGGAATCGAGAGGCTTGTGCGGAGAGAGCTTCCAGTTGTTGATAGTGAACCGCTTCGACGGCTATTAGCTCCCGAGCCTTGGCCTCCCAGGCCTCACCGTGGCGAGACATTTCCTTCAAGTGGAGCAAATGCTCGTTATTGTCCTTGACACCAAGTTGCTCTCCAGAGACAATCAGATCCTGGCAGTCCTTAAGCGTGAGGTATTGCTCCCGTTTGCGGGCAGCTTCTTCGGTCCATTTCATTTGCTGATGGATTTTTTCCAGGTGTTCCACTTCCGGGATTTCGACGTTGAAGTTTCGGCCAGCTTCAACAAGGTCCTCGATCTCTTGGGCCGATCGGGTATGCGGGTTCCTCAGGGCAATGTTAAGGTCCTGACGGAATTTCTCGATTTCGCGGGTCTTCTCTTCCAGGGCCGCCATCTGTGGACAGTCGAAGGAAAGTTTATCAGCCTCTGCCAGAAGGGCGTAGATGTTCTCCACTTTGCGGACTTCTCGGTCGCGATCGTCCAGCTGCGCCGCCTTGGAGCCGGGTTTGCGCCACGCCTTCTCGTTCTTTCTCCGGTTCTGCTGCTTCCGGGTGATATAATTGTTCGCTTCCTCAACCCATTTATCGCAGCGCTGGACGAACGCCGCAAGATCTTGGAGGCCAGGCAGGTGGTACGGGATTTTCTCACCTTCACTGAGCAAATTGTGGAGAGCCTTTAGCTGGGGCTTAGGCTCATCCTCCAAGGTCTTGTCGAGCTTTTCTCCCCAGATTTCCGGAATCCTAGCACGTTCCTGAACCCTTAGCACTGCTGCTTTGAGCTGATCGTCGCTCATGCGGTAGCGAAGCGTATGACCAGGCCCGAGCAGCTTCTGTGATGGGGGTTCACCACAGCAGTCGTAGACCTCCGCATGCATAAGGCAGAGTGTCTTGCCTGACTTGTGGCAACGGAACTGAGTGAGGTAAGTGTACGCTTTGCAGTGCTGGCACTGGTAATCATCCTCTGGGAGGTCCTCCTCCTCTACTACGAACTTCAGCTGACAATCACCTTTGGGGGGGTTGGCACCAAGCCCGCAATTATGAGGTGCCGCATCTCTATGGCGAGCGAGGAACGATGCACGATCATGTAATTCCCTGTTTGTAGTTCGCTCAAGCGCAGGAGCAAGCCACTTTGCTGTTGTAATGGAATTGTCTCGCGCTGCTGCTGTAAATAGCAGCTCATCGTGAGAGAAGCAAGGGTGTCGACGGAAAGTCTGAAGACGCTCAACTCCTGCAGCGCCGAAAGGCTCCCAGTCGGCAGGTGCAAAGTTGACAGCCTCGTTGAAGTTGAATCCATGGTTGAACCCAGCATGGTAGGCTTGAGGGAAAGTAAGGACAAACTGGCCTGCTCTCTGATCCACTGCATAGACGTTGACACCAGCCTTGCGAAGTTTGTCAGGAGGCATCAACGTGACAAGCTGGAAAAGAAGATCGGGCTGGCCCTCGAATAACTCTGGGACTGCCTCCCGCATGGCATTCTCAAAGGCCTCGGCGTCGGAACCGGGAATACCATA
The DNA here is from genome assembly GCA_001048715.1 of Penicillium brasilianum. Lineage (NCBI taxonomy): Eukaryota > Fungi > Ascomycota > Eurotiomycetes > Eurotiales > Aspergillaceae > Penicillium > Penicillium brasilianum. Next base: position 1,540,801 of record CDHK01000008.1, on the reverse strand, counting down.
CCAAGTCTTGGTAGCGCCAAAGTGTTGATAGTTCGCAGAATAGGCATAATGATCCTCATTGTGCCAGCAGAAAGTCGAGAAGCACATTCCAACATAGACCCACGGCACTGTCATGCCGGAAATATCAGACTTGATATGACGGAACAGTGAATCACCGTAAAACGGCAGAACGTTCAAATTCCACGGATCGGACGAATACTGATTAAGAGGGTTGCGCTCAATAGTTGGGAAGCCACTACCATGAGTAGTAGAGTGGATGTCGGCGCCGTACTCGACTTCGACAGTCTCGTGCAGATCCACCACCAACTTCCAGAACTCGGCTTCGACATCATCCTCAGTCTCCCGTCGGTGGGTGTTGAGAACCGGATCAAACGGCATCTTTGAGGCGAAATAACGCTTTTTGAACTCGTTGGCCTTCTCCTGGAATTGTTTGAGGGAGTATACACCGCCATCCTCGAAGCCAAACTCTCCGGTGCCAACTAGGCACTTTGGGCAATGCCAATCGTGATCAGAAGCCGAGGTGGTAGTGGGATCAAGACACGTCGTATGGTATCCAAGCTCACAGCTGTCGCATACAAGAATCGTTGAGCGATTATCCGACTTGCCGCATGACTCGCATTTCTAAGGGATCAACATTAGAATTCTGGCTCGGTTTCATCAAGGGAAATGGAAACAACATACATCTCCAGTCCTTTGCACGCCATTGCGACCTTTGGGTGGTGCTGGTCGAAGGAGAGACATGTGAGACCCGGCCACGGTTGGTGGCATATCTAGAAAGACTAAGAGTTAGAGCGACCCGATGATTCTTGTTATCAACTTTTGAAAAAATACCTTTCTTGAGGCGCTTGCTACGGCGCCCACTTCCACCATCATCCCCATTCTCGGCCTGCGAGCCGCTGTCATCATGGCTGATGGCACGCTTCACAGGTTGTCCAGGCTGTCCGTTCGGCACTGGCGTGAACTGAGAGGGATGCTCAGAGACACTCTTCGGCGTCGAGACCCCATTATCAGCTTCGTGCTTGATGGACGGACCATTGTTGACTGGAGTAAACGCCGGAGAGTGATTCACAGCGGTGAAACCACCTGCACTGGCATTAACAGGAGTGAAGCCGGAGGGAGCTGGGCGAGGCGGAGGGGGAGGTGTAGGCTCCACAGAGGGGGTGGGCTTATCAGTGGCCTTTTCGACCGGGGTGCTCATCACCGGAGCCATGCGTATCGAAGGGGTTCCATCGCGGGTTTTGGATGGGGTACCATTCTCCTCCAAACCGGGCTTCTTGGTCATAGGCGACTGACGCGGAGACGGGGTGTAGGGGCCACCATGTTCCATTTCAAGCTGTTGTTGGACGCCAGGCTTCGCGCGGGCGAGGTACTCCTCATACGGTTGCAGATACCGCTGGTATGAGTTTTTGAGCGAAGTAGACAGAGAGGACATGATCTTTCCGCTGTAGCCAAGATCACGACCAATTTCAGCCCATTTCTTAGTTTTACAGACGGACTCAAACCCGCCTCGCACCTCGACGGCCTTTTTCAACTTGTAGAGGTCCAGAGGGCGTTTGTCCACACTGGGCAATCGACTGTAATTCGTTCCATGCTGCTTGTGAAACATGGCAAGCCCGTCGATATAGTTCATGTTCGCGCGGTTTCCTGGAGCAGAGTCTAGGTTAGAACCGCGCTGCGGAGAGACTCCACCGGCAGCAACATCGGCTGAACGCGGGGCCATACCTCCTTCGACCGAGTTAAGTTCCTGTCGACGGGTCTTGAAGTGGAATCGCTGTGAACACATCCCAAAGGTTAGCATACATAGAATATGATGGAATCTGTTGAAGGCGCAATCTGAATGAGAGCTGATGGCCCTGCCCGCAATAAGACTCGACCTCCAAGCGCAATCCGCGAAAACGGACTCAAGGACGGACGCGAGCACGGGGGAAAATCTACCTCTGTATCTATCGCGAAGGGGGGCTGCCAGTTCTCCGGAGGGATCACTCGGCAGATTCCATATTTCCTTCCTTCCGGCGCAATCTTTTGAATGTATGCCACGGGATCCTTAAATTCCTCCTCGGTTGGCCGAAATGTCGGCGCCTCGGGCAAACCATGAGGGCGCACGCGCTTGGAGGGCTCACGAGGAGCATTGGGTTGGCCGCGCCGCTCTACCGTGGAGAGATCCAGAGGCGCAGATCTCCGAGCGCTCAAAGGTACATTGTGTGAATGCGACGGGTGGGTGCTGGCCGAGCGAGTGGGCTGGCGGCCCATGGAGGATTGAGCAGCCATGGATGTTGGAACGGTGGAGGCCGGAGCCACCATCTCTCAGCGTTGTTTGAATGTATGACAGATTGGTGTAAACGAGGGTTTAGGGCCTGCGCCTGGATGATTGAGTACCGGGGGAGGTGTCAAGCGTGGTTCGAAGAGCGCATTGGAGGCGTAGGAAGGGTGGAATGATGAGACGAGAGAGCAAGGGCGGAGGACCTGCGATATCCGAAACGTGAGAGAATTACCAGTTTCTGTAATTTAAAGCAAAAACACTAGAAACGGGAAACGGGGTAAAGAGAGGGAGAAGTAGAGAGAGGATGGGAGAAAAGGGTTGATGAGCTGTGGGGGGATTTGAGGGAAGGCGCAGAGGAAGGAAAGAAGGATGGATTTGATAGTGGAGGAATGAGATTATGTGCAGTACAAGCAGTACTGTACAGAGAAGTCCGGGTAGACTTCGACCGGGCCAGGTTCGGAGACTGAGAGTCGGGGCCAAGGTAGTGGGGAGGTCACTGGACCGTATATTTCTCGCCGCAAGGAACCCAGGAGTGACCTGCCCGGTCTTGAACTCCATCGGACGGTGACTACTAGCTGATATGAACTCGACCTATTTACATACTTGAAACCATCGGTGACTGATTCAAACTTCTTCTATGGACCAGCGAACAATATATTACTATCATCATTATACTGCCACATGGATCAATTTTGGACCTCATTATTCGAGAGTGAGTGTCCCTTGGGCTACAGCCACGAAGCCATGGTACTTGCGTAAATAATGTGGTGAGCCAGTACGGTATGGTAAAGCTCGGTATGATCGGGCAAGTCAGACTCGGGGTCCTTCGGGTCCCTGTGCCTAACGGTGACCGCGGTCAATATGCAAAGCGGTAAATACCGGTAAGCCCCGTTTTGTTCAGGGTAATACTGTCTATACCAATTACCCATCGTCGATGCCGCAAACGGGCCCCCAATATTGGTGGCGCCAGTAATGAGCCTCTGTTTCTTTACCTTTTTTGACCTCCTCTTCTTCTTACAAGTACTTTCATCGGTCGACATACCGTGACCGAGGCCCAAGCGGCTTACGAACTACAAGGAAGGACGGAGGCTTGTCCTGTGACACATCAATTTTTCCTCGTACGGTTGGAATACAGCGTATCAAAGTAGATTTTTGGTACATAACCCATCCTGGCCCGCTTAAAAGTTTAAACAAATCCACGCATAAGCTGTAAGGAAATGAAAATAATAATCATAACAGTCAAGTACATGCATCATTACATAGATCGTCATCATCGTGGGTAGATACCAAATTTGCACTATAATCCCTAGGTATATTTTATGGCCCCTCAAGTTGTATGGATGTCGCTTACACTAGATTGAAACGGGCGTATCTAGGTTAGTTCTAAGCGATCTGAAAAAAATTTCTCTCGCGAAGAATGGACCAGACTGCGTCGCAGATTGCGTCGACGTCGCATCAAACTAGATCGACGAGATCTGCCGAGGATTGGGCCTAGCGGATGGCCCGGTCGTCGGCGTCACTCCCATACGGGGATCCCAGTCCCCGAGTGAGATACTCCTGAAATAGTCGTGAGAGTAGCCAAAGGGATGATAAGCATCATCATTATATCCCTATTCACTAATAATAATACAGAAAGTCCCAGTAGATTCCGATCAACTACAAACAAACCCCAAACCCAAGCCTAAGCCGAGTTGACCCCCGTCATGTGATCGCGCTGTTTATCAATTCGGCCCATGCAACAGTACTGTCCCTAGTCCAACTTCGTACAAATGGCTAACAATTGCTAACGAAACAAAGTTGCTGTAACGAATGGAAATCAGGTATCGAAGGCTTACATGTTAAATTGCTTGAAACACCGAATTTTTCCATCTGCCCCCCACCATGGACATTCAGGGACAGCCCAAACCCATCCCAGCTTATTACTGCTGCTATCTGCTCCGTTCGACCGTTCGGCACGCCTCGCTTTATATCGGTTCGACGCCAAACCCAATTAGACGACTACCGCAGCACAATGGAGACGCCAAAGGTGGGGCCAAGCGGACTTCGCGCGACAAATTACGGCCTTGGGAAATGGTGCTGGTTGTCGAAGGGTTTATGAGTCGCGTAGGGGCGCTTCAATTTGAGTAAGTCGGAGCACAAAATGCCCTCTCGTTTGAGATTAATACTGACAGGGATATAGATGGGCGTGGCAGCACTCTGAAAAATCACGCCATCTTCTAGAAGACGGTGCAGAGCTGGACATACAGTCTCAAGTCGCTATCGGTTCGAAGACGGGGAAGGCCAAACCGCGAGCTTCTCGATCAAGAAGATCATTGACTGCTCACTTGGAAGATTTGCACTTGCTGCTTCGGTCAGTCTACTTCGCTAGTTGGCCTTTACGTGTTCGCTTTTTCCGTGCAGACGTCTATCGAGTTTGGAGGATATGGAATGAGCGAGTCGACGTCCCGTTGCCCGACGACAAGATCATCCTGGACGGTGACTGTCCAGGTCAAGGCAACAAAGATCTTGTTGTTGGTAGCATCAATGGTTTGTCAGTAGACTATACCAAACTCGAAATTTACCTAGAGAAGTCTATGTTTCTTCTCGGCGATGCACAGGATCTTCAGTGCAAATTGTGTAGTGCTATGATGGTACCCAATACGGAACAGATTGTGGTCTGCCCGCACACACATTGCCGAGGCGCACACCATCTTCTATGCCTATCTAAGGCATTCCTCAAGGGAACCGATGATTCAGACATTCTTATACCAACGAGTGGAGTCTGCCCGGCTTGCGACAACATGGTATCCTGGCCACTGATGATGCAAGAGCTCAGCCTTCGCAACCGAGCCGAGAAGGAGGTCCGCACTATTCTGCGGCGGAAAGAGAGGCGTGACCGCAAGGGCAATGCTACGGCATCGTCTAGCAATGACAAGGCAGGCCCAATTCGCCAGGTGTCCGTCGAGCCTAGTCAGCACGGATCGCGGGACCACGGTCATCCAATGACCGCCGACGACCCTCTCTTAGACGACGATTGGTACGAAGAAATCGACATGGAATCGGACACGGAGCATGGGGCACAAAAGCAGCGATCAACACAGCCACCGTCCAGACTAGAGATCGTCATTGAAGACAGTGATTGGGACGACGCCGAAATCATTGAATGAGCAACGAAATAAAAAGCGCTCAAAACGCACGCAGCATTATATTAACATTCAGATCCATCTATGCAACCCGACTAATGGCCAAGCGGCCCCAACGTCCTCAATGGCCCAATAGTATCCAGTTGCGCCATGCAGCTCGAAACAGCAGTCTGGATATCCTTTGAGACCTCCTCCAGCGTCCTCCCAGCATCAACGACACAAACATCCCTCTGCCGCTCAAACAACGAGCGGAACAAGTCCCGCACGCGACTCTGCATACTCTCATTCTCGTATCTTTCAGCACCGAATCCGCCTCGTTTCGCAGCCTCCTCGGCAGAAAGGTTCAGAAACAGGCAGATATCAGGCTGCGGGAGCCCGATCTCCGGCTGCCAGGCCCACTCCAGTGAGAGGGTGGGGTTGGCTTTTGCGGCCGAGTAGACGGCGCCCGAGTATGAGTAGCGGTCGACTATGACCGTGATCCCGGCGGCGATATCTTGCTCGATGCTTTTGGCGATTTCCCATCGGTTTGCGGAGAAGAGGAGGTGGATCGAGTGGTCGTCTTGGTTGGCGGAGCCGCGGAGGTAGCTATCTATGAGCTTGCCGATGGGTGTGGTCCTGTCTGGTATGGGGATTAGATTATGCCATCACAATTGATACAAGGAGGAAGCACCTGGAAATCGAATATATTTCACATTGTGCCCTTGTTCGGAGATGTAGTTTTGTAGCATTTCGCATTGACTCGACTTGCCGGCGCGGTCGAGACCCTCGACGACAATCAGGGCTCCGCGTCGCGTCGGTGTTTGTTGCGAAGCTGTCATTTTGGTAGTTGTTGCAAATAATACGAGTAATATGACGGTAATTGGTCCAAGGTAGATTCGATCTCAATGGCTCTCTGTATTGCGTCTATACATGAGCATGGACGAGTGGTGATTCAGTAGGAGAGAAAGTGACGGGTCGTTTGTTTAATGGACTCGGTCCCCCAAGCCTCTTTTTTTCTGCCGCCTCCCCCGATAAGATCGCAAGATTCCAACGTCCGCCAGCATGGCCACTCAATAACCTCAGCAACCATGGATTCCGAGCCCTCTCCGTCCCACGAGATGACATTTAGCATCCTGGGCTCCGCCGCGCCAGTACTGGCCCCTCGAGCAGGCACATTGGCCCTCGCTGGACGCCAGGCGATAGCGACACCGAATCTCGTCCCGCTCACATCGCGGGGCGCCGTGCCGCATATCTCGCATGATATGGTGCGCAAGGAGACTTCAATTAACAGTCTTTATGTTGGATTAGAAGACTGTACGTGTGCTATGTGACCTCTATATTGAGATTCATCCTCAAGGGCTACCCTGACACGGCACATACTGACCACGCGACATGTCTCTGATCGGAACAGTCATCGAGAGGAAACACCCTGCCCCGCTCTATAATGTCCCCGCCAATGCACACGAGTCGCCTTTGAGGAAGTTCATCTGTGCACAGGGTGATGCGACCCTGCTTCTAGGTCCACGACGATACCCTGCGATCGCATGCCCGCCCAACAACACCGAGACCTCGATCGCGATCTCGACTTCTGTCGGGTTTCGGCAGCTTGAGGCGCACAGGTATATTGAGGCCATACAGAAGCTGAAACCTGATATTGCCATTGGTCTGGCGGATCTGGTTCTTGGGAGAGCGCCGGGTTTGAAGAGGCGGGGTAAGATGGTCGACCGGACGCATGCATATACTCGCGATGCACTGGAGCATCTATATGGGGAAAATGTGGCAGACGTAAAGAAGTCAAAGACAAAGTACTTTGCTCCAGTCTTACCGCTGGACAATACACAGCAATCTCTTTATTTAGATGATTTGGAGGACGAGTTCCGGGATCGCATCTCGGGACTGGCGCTGTACGAGTCGGCTTCTTTGGGCTACATCCCCGAAACCCTGGGCGATCTACCTCGTCTATTGCTGAGCGAGCCATCGAGCCCACACGAAATCTTGCGCGAGATCTCGCTCGGCGCAGACCTCTTGACCGTGCCTTTCCTGCAGGGATGCTCAGATGCTGGCATTGCGCTCGATTTTGAATTCCCCGTCTCCGCAGCTCTTTTGGCGCGCGGAAAGCCGCAGCCTCTTGGTCTCGATCTCTGGTCCTCAGAACATGCCAAGGATGTCTCTCCTTTAGTCCAGGGATGTGAATGCTACGCATGCCGGAAGCACCACCGGGCCTACTTTAATCACCTTCTTCGCGCAAAGGAGATGGCGGCGTGGGCTCTTCTCCAAATGCACAATCACCATGTGATTGATCGTCTCCTCGCTGGTGCACGCGAGAGCATCAAGCGCGGTACTTTCGAGCAGGATGCCGATGCATTCTACGGCGCCTATGCCCCTGATTTGCCAGACCGTACGGGCGATGGCCCTCGGTAAGTTCGACTGAACATTCTCCACCTGCTCCTCCACTGAATCATACTAACGCGAAATAGCCTACGCGGTTACCAAATGCCAGCTGCTGGCCCTAACCAGCCCCGGCGTATGTCCAAAGTATATGGTCGTTTAGATGACCTGTCGCAGAAATTTGCCGAGTCTCAGTCATCGGTTGCTACCCCCGATACGGACGCAGAAGGACTTGAGAAGCACGGGTTTGCGGAGAAGATATAGTTGAGCGATTCCTTACAGCATGGATGATCTTTTGCTAGAGATTCGTGGCGCTTATTATTAGAAGCATCCTGGAAACAGGCCTGCCTTTGGGGGAGTTTCTGATTGTGTCTGGTGTTTTGAAAGCATGCATATAAGCCTTAGCTACTCTACTTTTATCTTGCGGGAGAACCTCGGGTTTATTATATGAAAATGGGAGTTGCAACTCATGAAAGTAGTGGTTCAATTTCATATAGTCATTCCATCGATCGCAAAAGCACCCAGAAAAGTACTGTACAGGATCCAAGATCTCATGATACCACCAGTCTTTCTCACATGGCCGAAATAAACAGATCATCATGGTCGCAGTCAAGAATAAACAGGAAAGAAGCGGAAGAAGGAAAAAAAGGGAAAGAAGGAGGGTATATCTAGCAGATGCAATTTAAGCGGAGAGACTCTGTCTACATTACTGAGTCTCGCCCGCGAGCACACGCCACATCCACTTAACCTCATCCTCCTCTTCTTTGCTGCCTTGCGGTGTACCCGCGCCGAATTGTTGACCGACAACGCAGACAAGCCAAGTGTCATTCTTAGTCGTGTCCAGGAAACGCTCAGTAGGTGAGCCACGAGGGTAAATGCGGCGCCATTCATCCCAGATGCGGAAGGCTTCCTCGCCCCAGGCGCGGAAACTAACCTCTTCGATAATGGTAGGCGTGACAATCTCCTTGCCACGGAACACACCCCAGGTGACAGCATTCACACTCTCGGGGTTCGAGTTCAGATCGTCAAGCTCGACATCGGCCGGCTGGACAGGGAGCGAGGACTCAAAGGCGCCGGTGTTGTTGGTTGCGAACCATACGAGCTTGTCATGGCCGTGTTTGGCGAACAAAGGCTTAAGAATAGTATCATAGTCCTTGCTGGAACAGAAGAACTCGACGAAAGGTTTCTGGAATACAAAGCCTTCCCGCTGGGGACCCCAGCCGAAGATGTGGTGGTCGCTGCGGACACCGTTGACGGCGGGCTGAGAGGCCAATGTCCACCAGCCGCGGCCGTCAATGAGCTTGAGCAACTCGGGGCGAATAAGCTCCGTCTCTGCATTCAGACCGGTACCTTCCTCTGCGCCACCCTCAGACCAGGGCACCATGTACAACTCGCCGGAGACGTGGCGACGGAACAGGGTGCTGATATCGGAGGGCTCGACGGGGTGACCCCAAATTCGGCGGGCCACAGCAGAAGTGACATGGAGGGATGGACCATATCCGTCAATCTCACCGAACGCTGGAGAGCGGGCATCACCCCATCGACCGTTGGGGAAGTCATCCCATGTGGCCTCTCTGCCGAGGGAGCCTAGACCTTCGGAAATTTGAAGGGTTGTACCCCGGCCCGGGGGCATTGCCGGCTGTCCCACGCTGTTGGCAAGAGCCTCGTGGACGGAATCATGGGAGGACACTTTGGAGGAGAGCTTGTCCACAATCACACGGTTGTGCGGCTGAGAGTTGATAGAAGAGGCCCGGCGTCTGGCCAGGCGAGCTGACGCACCAAGAGGCACAATGCCATCAGCCTCCACAATGGCATAGTCATCTTCGATATCAGTCGAAGCCGGAATCAGATCGCATCGCTCTAGAATGAAAGACACAGTCTTCTCCAAGTTCAAGGTATAGAAATGGAATCCTCGTGGTCCGGGGGATTTGAGCTCTTGCATTCCACCGACGATCTCGCTGACAATATCCACACCGGCCCGCTTGACGGCGTCATCATCATGCTTCAGTTCCTCCATCCGCTTGGCAATGGGATCTGGGATATGCACGTGGCTGAGCTTCGTCACTCGCGTGAGAATCTTGTAGCTGTGAATGGGCATCAGACCCGGGATGATGGGAATGGTTTTGAAGACTCCAGACTCGTGATTCCGAAGCATATTCTCAAACTTCTGGTACGCTTCAATGTCATATGTGAGTTGAGTCATGATGAAGTCGGCCCCGGCCTGGGTCTTCTCAATGAGGTATGGCAGATCTCGAACCGGATCCTGGACATCCTGGAACGAGTCGGCGGGATGACCCTCGGGATACGCAGCAACACCGATGCAGAAGTAGTCGCCATGTTGCTTGCGAATGTACCGCACCAGGTCCACAGCGAAAGTAAAGTCCTTGTTGCTATCGTCCTCACCATGCATGTTGTATTCCTCGCTGCGCGGCGGGTCTCCTCGCAGAGCCAGGATATTGCGAATGCCCAACACCTTGGCCTCCTCCAACGCCATGTCGACCAGAGCGCGGCTCATGTTCGTGCATGTGAGGTGCAGCACCGTCGTCAACTGCAACTGGCGCTGGCAGACTTCCGCCAGCTCAAGGGAACGGGCCGCCGTGCTTCCGCCTGCACCCCAAGTGACCGTCACGAATAGCGGGCGTAAGGCCTGAGCCATGCGCTCCAGACGTGCAGACAGGTTCGCGAAACCCTACAGTAGCCATCGGATTAGCAAATCTGCGTCGTTGCCTCAATTTCTCCTGCTCTAGTCATCGCGAGCGCACCCGCGGGGTTACCCCACCATCCGAGTCTTAGGAGGGAAGAACTCCAGCGAGAAGTAATTGGCATCTGGCGGCAAGGCCGCAATCTTCTCTGTAATCTTCTTCTCCATTGCGAAGGGTTTCGTGGTCGGCAATGGGAGAGGGGGTTGAAGGGAAAGAGAGAAGTTTTGGGTAGAAGTGGACCGTCATGAATTCTCCGATGTAGGTTGGTCGCATCGGGAAATATGAAGTCTACGCCTGCCGATGACGGCCATTCCGCGCTATGCGCAAACGACCCATCGTTTCGGGCCTGTTACTTGTATCTAATGCTATTTACTGGTCTTCCTCTGCTTTCACGTCATTTTTCGAGCTCGAAACAAGCTTAACGGAAAGAAAAAGCGGAAAAAAAGAGGCTCACCCGGACAGGGGATTACTCATCTCGACCATGATGGCGTTTCTTGTACACTTCCATAGTTCATACAGTATTCCGTACTTATTTGACTGTGAACGAGTATGAGAATAGCTCCCTGGATAACTACTTTGCTAGGTATTCTACAGTTCTACAATCTTCTGAATCAATTCGACCATTCTTCAAGATGGGATATACTCTTTTGCAAACTAATCACTCTCGGCCGCCGTAATAATACGAGCCCACGCGATCGCCAACCGAAATTCAGCTACCGCAGCACGCCAGGACGCCCGGTCCTCATTGCCAAAGCGAGGCATATTACCCTCCTGACACTGACACTCGCCGTATACCTCCGACATACTCATTAGCCCTCCATATTCAACCATGATTGTCCGGCGTCCCTTAACTTTCCCGACCGTCCTCCGTTGGGTCAACGCCAACGCAGTGCGGCAGCCTCGACTGACACGAAGGAACCTGTCTACGCCTCCGAATCCCCCGCGAGCCCCAAAAGATTCTCAATTCCGTCTACATCGCTTCAATGACCGACTACCTCGATTCCTTCGCACATATACAACACCGCTGTTAGGAGCTCCGGTCACTCATGTCACCTCCTTCCTGGTCTTGCACGAAATCACCGCGATACTACCACTGTTTGGGCTGGTCGCTGCGTTCCACTACGGCGCATGGATGCCGGATCTCAGCTCGGATTCTGAGTCGGGGAAAAGTAACGCCTTTGATGAGGGAGCGAAGCGGTTCGGACGCTGGCTAAGGAAGAAGGGCTGGGTGGAGGAATCCGATGTCAGTGCCGTTGCGGAACATGAGGTTACAGGAGCTGCGCACGGCGCGCAAAAGGAACAAGCGGGAGTTCGACTGGTGTTAGAGTTTGCGACGGCGTATGCAATTACAAAAGCTCTGCTACCCCTTCGCATAGCAGCTAGCGTGTGGGCTACGCCGTGGTTTGCAAGGACGATTCTCACGCCGACCACGAATGCCGCTAGAAGGCTGTTCCGTAAGAGATAGATTCGACAGCATCCTTATCTTTACTGATACCAAAGCGGTCTGTACTCATAAATCATATGACATATGTGTGATTTTGTAGCCATTCAAGGCCTTGAACTCAATACTATTGCAATTCTATACCGCCAACAGCCGAGGGCAGGCACTTTTCAGGCACAAGTCTTGTGGAAAACGAGTAGTTTACTCGTAGACCCACTGGGCCTGGGTGTGCTTCCACTGGAGGACCTCGGAGGGAGAGAACCAGAGGGCAATCTCCTTCTTGGCGTTCTCGACGCTGTCGGAGCCGTGGCAGACGTTGCGGCCGACATCGATGGCGTAGTCACCACGGATGGTGCCGGGGGCGGAGGCCAGGGGGTTGGTGGCACCGAGGATGGTGCGGCCGGTCTTGACGGCGTCCTTGCCCTCCCAGACCATGGCGCAGATGGGGCCGCTCAGCATGTCTAGTAAAAATGTGTTAGACGCTTATCATGGGCGTGGGATGGAGGGGAAAGTTTCGGAGCATTGCAGAAACTTACAGGAGATGAGGCCCTTGAAGAAGCCCTTGCCGGCGAGGTCAGCGTAGTGCTTCTCGAGGTGCTCCTGGCTGGGGGAGGTGAGCTTCAGGGCAACGAGCTTGAAGCCACGGTTCTCGAAGCGAGAGATGATGGGACCAACGAGGCCACGCTAGAAGGGGGTTAGCGATTGAAGCTCAATTGATAGTTCGGCCGACTTTTCGTCGTAATGTCGGTTTCTAAATTCTGGTGATCGTACCTGGACACCATCGGGCTTGATGGCAATGAAACTGCAGCAATCGATTAGCTTAAACTTCACACCGCCATGTAGAGTCGCAAGAGAAGTCGCTGGGGGAAAACAGCAAGCGGGGGTGGGATAGAGAGCATAGACAAGGCATTGGATATAGTTTGGGTCACTTACGTCTGCTCGGAGGACATTTTGATGGATTGGGACTTGAAGATTTAAGGATCAGCAAGGGATGAGGAGCAAAAAGAGGAGGGAGGGGCAGAGGAGAATAAATACCTGTGAGCCTTTTTTTGGCTGCAATTGGTGGGGTGCCTCTGCCTGAGGCAAGAAACCCGACATCTCGAGCGCCGATTTTTGATGCCTGCTTTTCAGGCCTTCTGGCCTTGTGGCCTTGCAGCCTTATGTCCTAAGGCAGATTACCCCAGCTCTCCACCGTCAGGCCAGCCTGGAGCTTCCCTCGTTGACAAGTCTACCGCCCTTCGGATGCAGGTCCACGCCGAACTCTTACGAAAGCATTGGGTCAGAGATTGAGGGTCTCTGCTTGTATCTATCCTCGTCATGATGGCCTGGAGCCGGCCTGCGTCCCATTGGACGTTATTGCTGTCTTTGGTTGTTCTTATCGCATGCATTATTGTCCCCGGATGTGAGTTCACACCTTCCGCCACTAGAAATTACATTGTTCGCGAGAGTTGACTGAATATGGTACCGACAGTGGCTGTCAAACATGAAAACTTCAAAACCTGCGATCAGTCAGGCTTCTGCAAGCGAAACCGAGCCTATGCCGATAATGCCTCCGCTCACGGCTCGTCCTGGAGCTCCCCCTACGAGCTTGATCCTGCCACTATTCACTTCAAGGATGGCCAATTGACCGGAGTCCTTGTAAAAACTATCTCGAACAACGAGAAAGTTCACTTGCCGCTTACGCTTTCTTTCCTGGAGTCCGGCGCCGCTCGCCTGCTCGTCGATGAAGAGCGACGCTTGAAGGGCGATATCGAAATCCGACATGGCAGCAAGGTGAACAAAAAGCGTTACGATGAAGCCGAGAAGTGGGTTATCGTCGGTGGTCTGGATACCAGCAAATCGGCAGCTCTAGACGCACAATCTGAGACCGGTTTCACCAAGGTTTTGTACGGGCCTGAAGGCAAGTTTGAGGCAATCATTCGACATGCGCCATTTGAGGTCGAGTTCCAGAGGGATGGCCAAACCCACGTCCAACTCAACCACCAAGGATTCCTGAATATGGAGCACTGGCGGCCAAAGGTGGAGGGCAAAGACGAAGAATCCGGAGAAGATGAGAGCACTTGGTGGGAGGAGAGCTTCGGTGGAAACACCGACTCCAAGCCTAGAGGCCCTGAGAGTGTTGGTCTGGATATCAGCTTTCCTGGCTATAATCATGTTTTCGGCATTCCTGAACATGCAGACTCGCTGTCCCTCAAGGAGACCCGAGGTGGTTCTGGCAACCATGAAAACCCTTACCGCATGTACAACTCCGATGTCTTTGAGTACGAACTGGACAGCCCTATGACCTTGTATGGATCCATTCCATTTATGCAGGCTCACCGTAAGGGTTCCACCGTCGGTGTCTTCTGGCTCAATGCCGCAGAAACCTGGGTCGACATTGTCAAGAAGAAGGCTGCTTCCAATCCGCTCTCGATGAGTGCCTCTTCGAAGACCAACACCCATACTCACTGGTTCTCCGAGGCTGGCCGGATCGATCTTTTTATCTTCCTGGGTCCCACTCCCCAGGATTTAAGTAAGACCTACGGTGAACTCACCGGCTATACTCAGCTGCCTCAGCACTTTGCCATTGCCTATCACCAGTGCCGTTGGAACTACGTCACTGATGAGGATGTCAAGGAAGTGGACGCCAAGTTTGACAAGTACCAGATCCCTTATGATGTGATCTGGCTGGATCTGGAATACACTGATGACCGGAAGTACTTCACCTGGGACCCTCTCACCTTCCCCAACCCCAAAGGCATGCAGGAAAAGCTTGATGCTTCTGAGCGGAAGCTCGTGGTCCTGATCGACCCTCACATCAAGAACAAGGACGATTACTACGTCTCCAAGGAATTGAACAGCAAGGGCCTTGCTGTTCAAAACAAGGATGGTGAAGTATATGACGGATGGTGCTGGCCCGGTTCCTCGAACTGGATCGACTGCTTTAACCCCGCCGCATTCCCGTGGTGGAGCAGCCTCCATAAATATGACAGGTTTAAGGGCTCCATGTCCAACCTGTTCATCTGGAATGACATGAATGAGCCTTCGGTATTCAACGGCCCCGAGACCACTATGCCCAAGGACAACATCCACTATGGCAACTGGGAGCACCGTGATGTCCACAACGTGAACGGCCTCACCCTGGTGAACGCCACTTACCAAGCCATGTTGGAGCGCAAGAAGGGTGAGATTCGCCGTCCCTTTATCCTCACTCGGTCGTATTATGCCGGAGCTCAACGCCTGGGCGCGATGTGGACTGGAGACAATCAGGCCACTTGGGGTCACTTGGCCGCTTCACTCCCCATGGTTCTGAACAACGGCATTGCTGGCTTCCCCTTCGCTGGCGCTGACGTTGGTGGATTCTTCAACAACCCGGAGAAGGAGCTTCTGTCCCGCTGGTACCAAGCCGGTATCTGGTATCCTTTCTTCCGTGCTCACGCTCACATCGATACCCGCCGTCGCGAGCCGTATCTGATCAGTGAGCCGTACCGTACTATCATTTCTCAGGCTATTCGCCTGAGATACCAGCTCCTCCCCGCCTGGTACACCGCGTTCCACGAGGCGTCTGTCAACGGCACACCCATTGTGCGTCCCCAATACTACGTCTTCCCTGATGATGAAGAGGGCTTTGCCATTGATGACCAGCTGTACCTGGGCGATACTGGTCTCCTTGCCAAGCCTGTCGTGCAGGAGAACACTTTTACTACCGACATTTATATTGCCGACGATGAGAAGTACTATGACTACTTCGATTTCACCGTCTACCAAGGTGCCGGTAAGCGACACACCGTCCCCGCCCCCGAGGACAAGATTCCTCTGTTGATTCAGGGCGGACACATTATTCCTCGCCGGGACCGTCCGCGTCGCAGCAGCGCTTTGATGCGCTGGGATCCTTACACCTTTGTCATTACTCTCGACAAGAATGGTAAGGCCGATGGTACTCTCTATATCGATGACGGCGAGACGTTCGACTACGAGCGCGGCGGCTACATCCACCGCCGCTTCCAGTATCGGGACTCCGTCCTCTCGTCGGAGGATATTGCCACTAAAGGTGCCAAGACCGCCGAGTATCTCAAGACTATGGCGGGCGTGACTGTGGAGCGGGTTATTGTTATTGATCCTCCAGCATCATGGAAGGACAAGAACAGTGTCACTGTCATTGAGGATGGGGCTAAGGCTGGATCCACTGCCTCTTTGGAGTTCTTTGAGCAGAAGGGTGGCAAGGCATCGTATGCCATTGTCAAGAGCCCGAATGTTGGCATTGGCAAGAACTGGCGGATAGAGTTTTAGGCATTGCATTGTCGGTTTGCAGACATGATATGGCATACATGTTCGATAGTTTAGATGTTCAGAGATTTTTACGTAGCATACAATCTAGTTGATTGACTTATTTCCATCTAACCCTGTTAAAAACGTACGATGAGGATCGATGCGCCCAAAGAATCCAGTGAATCCAGTGAATCCAGACTAATGCCAAAGAGAGCAATTATGGCTATCGAAAAATCGGAAATGGATAAGAATAAATTTTCACCGGGGTAGAAGTGTGCTTTGCCACTAGAACCATGCTCCAATAAAGTGCGACTTGTACTTGATGGGGAGTCTGGTATCGGGGTAGCGTATGCTCTTACACGCAAAAATATGTACAGCAATTCGAACCATTTACAAGTCTGCCTAAGTGGTTCCAAATCAGATCAGTCAGTAGATACCTTCCGACATTGATGAAAGAAGAAACATCTCCCTAATTATCTAGGTAGATAGAGCGCTATCGAGTATCAAATGTGCGATGTCCTGATACCTAAAGCCTGGAAGCTTACGGTCTCCAAGACTACACCAAAAACCGAGAATGCACCTCAACAACAAACTTCTCTCCCTCCGAGCCAAAAGCAATCAAACACAGTTCCCCGCCAGACTTAACACGCCACCCAACTCGAATGTGGCCTGGTGTCTCATTACTGAGCCCAGAGAGATTTGAACGATCAATGAGCCTAAAAATATTTGAACGATTAAGCCCACCCCTCTCCCGGATGAAAGAACCATGCATACTTCGGAAAAGGTTTATCGCTGAGGTATTAGCCCTTTCCAGAGTCGTGAAGACTCTCTCTATCACGAATATGGGTTCGCTGAGCTCTCGGAGACCTGAATGAGTCATTACATAGACGCGCTCTCCGGTTTCCTGTTCGGGGGTTTGTTGGTTTGCTTGGTCGTATGCTTGATTGATTTGGTCTAATAATTCTCTTGGATAGTCGGAATTTCGCAGTACTCTGCGTAGACGTGAGTGTTCGGATAGCCTCAATGCCTGCGCCGGTGTATGTGATGGCGTTGGGTGATACTCCTCTGGATCATCGTTCTCGAAAGGAGGGATTGGCATTTGGAGATGTGGTATTCGGGGATGATGTGGGTAAGAATGAGTTCAGAATTTTTGCAATATATCTGATATGCACACTATCGGGCAGTCGTCGATACTGGGCTAAAAGATGAAATACTAGATGTTGTAGATCACTATGCAGAAGGCCATTTAGAAGGTCTATAGTTCCTTCCCAATCAGGTTTAGCACCTCCCTCTTATGGCAAACGTGACGTATTGGATGAAAGTCATTCGAAAGCCATGCATGATTCAAATCAGTGATCTTCTACGGATCTCAAATTTTGGAGTGAATGGATGTTCCCACGGGCTAGGAGATGGAAAGTGCAGCCGAAACTGGTTGGTGAGGGCAGCCGCCAGCAGATCGAGGTTTAGACGGGGCTTCGAGCTAACTCATTCCCGTCACTACCTAGTGATGAATAAAATAATTCATATAAATATTTAATTCACGGGCAGTTGTGTGTGACTGGGTCATCTTCTACTTGGATTTCTGGGGCTGAAGATTATACTTTGGACGTATGTCAAGCGGGCAATATATACCGACGGGTGCGCGACTGAAGTAGGCCCTCGAGTCAGTTGGCTCTCTGACCCATTGTCTGGTCGTCACCACATTTATCAGGAGTTATTTTCAGATTGACCAACCAAAGCCATAGCATGGATTGATAAATGATCCAGGATCAGTGTATATTAGGTCTGGTAAAATCGGAGTTGACAATCATCGAAGCTGTGGGCACAGACCAGGCGGGCTGGGGTGTCGCGCGACCAATTTCCCCTTTGATGACCGGCTGCTCGGTTCGCAACGAACTATTGCTTGTTTGTCTGTCTTGGGATAATTCAGTAATTACTTTAATCCTGTTTGATCCCGTCATGAACATCAGCCAACAAGTGTTGTCACTGTTCTAATTCCCCCCTGTATAGCCATTCCTTCCTTTGAACCCGAACTATCTTATCTAGCCAATCTATGAATCAGATCTTAGACCAGGCCGGCCATCTCCCATGGTGGCCTCCGTCATCTCAGCAGCCACAAGGCCGACACAATCCCCGCAGGCCCTGCCAAGGACGCGCTGGGCAAGAAAAGCCTCGAGATTACTTGGTAATTTCTTAGTTCGGCCCCAGTGATCGACAGGGTGCTGACATAAGCGGTGGAAAAAAGCCGCAAGCGTCGTGGCCGCGTTGGGACTCTCTTTCTTGTTGATTGCTGGTCCACGGGAAACTTGCCCCTTGTGCCTCGCTGGAAAAATTATCTGGCTTTTCTTTTTGCGCCGAAGCGCATCGGATTCCTGAGCCTCACCCGACACGATTACGTTTCGAACAATCGCCTTTGAGTTGTTTATCTTTGAGTGTATACCCTCCGGAGGCCGCGGAAGATCTTCAAAAAAGGCATCATGTACCTCATTCAGCTCGCCATTGAATATGGCGCGCCCCTGTTGTACGTTGCGAACCGCAGAATCAGGTCCCTAGGAGAGATCTCGTGCTAACGATGCTTGTATAGCCTCATTTCCTCTCCCCTCACGTCCTACCTGGACCAGATCCTCAGCATTCACCGGAATAGGAGTTCGGCTGGGTTTTCGCTCGACATCCCATTGATTATGCTTGTCGCATCGATCTTGAAGTAAGATCCTTCCAGTATACCTATGCAACCGTATCGATGGCTTGGCGCAATGTGGTTTGAAGTTGGTGGAATTTTGGAATTGACGATCTTCTTAGGGTCTTCTACTGGTTCGGAGAATACTACTCCAAGGCCCTTCTGGCCCAGGCCGTGGTCATGATCTTCGTGCAGATGGCGCTACTCAAGGTTGCTTTGGACAATCGGCCCGCCGTTGGCGCAAAGAATGGCATCGAGCACACACCCTTCAGCGGTGGCTCCCACGGTGGATTCAACCGGCCCTATGATTTCTGGCAGTGGAAAAACACCAAGCCGTGAGTCCACTTGCCCCCTTTACCACATGGTCAAATGCGCTGACACTCTCGGCCACTACAGGTACTGGCTCTTCCTCGCCTACTTTGTCGCCGTCCTGACCGTCTTCCACCTTACCCCCATCTCCGATTCCCCGGCCTACATCAGCCTCCTGGGTGCTGTTGGTCTCGCTGTTGAGGCTATTCTCCCTCTCCCCCAGATTCTGGCCAACCACCGTTCCGGTTCCTGCAATGGCTTCCGAGTGTCCGTTCTCGCTGCTTGGATTCTCGGAGATACCATGAAGATGAGCTATTTCTTCTGCAGTCAGGAAACCATCCCCTGGGCGTTCAAGCTGTGCGGTATGTTCCAGTGCGTGTGCGATCTGTACTTGGGCTTCCAGTACTGGATGTTCACCCGCTCCTCCGGCCGGGCTGCTGGCAGCTCCGTAGAGCAGGAAGGCGGGTGGGGGCAAGAAGAGAAGGATATTCGCATGAACTGAGAGGTCTTGCGATTAGGATTTTATGAACCGATTGCTGCATTTGGTGTAGATATATGGGAACCACCGAACCATAGCGACTTATAGACTTGTAATTCTGAATGAGATGACGTTTAATCTTTTCTTGATTCTTGGTATAAGTTGACTTTTCTCACTTTGTTTCTCAAAAGTAGAAAACC
Source organism: Penicillium brasilianum (assembly GCA_001048715.1). Classification (NCBI taxonomy): domain Eukaryota; kingdom Fungi; phylum Ascomycota; class Eurotiomycetes; order Eurotiales; family Aspergillaceae; genus Penicillium; species Penicillium brasilianum. The sequence continues at coordinate 1,520,997 of CDHK01000008.1, read as the reverse complement.
CGCGGGGCAATTCCGTTTCGGGCAGTTGAGGCATCTGCCCCGCGAATGCCGTGACCCGCCGTGCCCTTCCCCACGCGGTTGAACGTCAGAACTCGCAACTTTTTTCTTCATTGCGTTCTATTGTCAATCCAACACCTCCATACCACAGGTCAAAATGGCTTCCGTGCCGACTATCCGCATCGGCTATGTGCCCGGTATGTCCTGAGCGGAGCTCGACGGAGCTTTGCTATCCAATGCATGCGATGACTCGAGTTTATACTCCGCTCGCGCCTTATTCTTGCTTTGAGCCAAAGAAACTGACTAGTATTTTCCACGCGATATTAGAACACTATTTGACCCCTCTGCACCTGGCCTTGCGATCTCCGGCCGTATCCTCCTTCCCATACAAGATCGCTCTGACCCCATTTCCTTCTGGCACGGGACATATGATCACATCGTTGCGCGGCAATGAAATCGATATTGCCATTGGTTTGACCGAGGGCTGGGTGGCCGGTCTGACTGGAAAGACTCAACCGCAGAACCCCGCAGAGGGAGGATACAAGGTTGTTGGCCACTGGGTAGACAACCCCCTGCGATGGGCGATTGTCACAGGTCGCAACCGGGACAATATCAATGGCGTGCCGGACCTGAAAGACCAACGAGTTGGTGTTAGTCGTCTCGGAAGGTGTGTATTCCTGAAACACTGGCATCTGGTGGGGGATCAAAGCATAGAGCCATTCAAAGCTAATTACACTACTTACCCAGCGGCTCCCACATCATGTCCTTTGTTCTGGCTCAGCAGCAGGGCTGGAAGCCAGACTCTCTGAACCCCGTCCCTCTGGGTCCATTCGGCGCCCTACGGAATGGCGTCACTGGACAGGACGAAGCAAACCCGAGTCAAGAACCAAACCCAACAGCCGAGTTCTTCATGTGGGAGCACTTCACGACCAAACCATTCTTCCACCCCACTCCCGAAAAGCCCAATCCACCGTTGAAGAACATTGGCGAGATCTTCACCCCCTGGCCGTCATGGATGATCGTTGCTTCAACCGCTCTATTCCCAGACCCACAGAATGACCAGCGACTGCAGCAGTTGTTCCAAGCTTTGGACCAGGGCATTAAGGAGTTCGAGGCCGATACCGCCCAAGTTGTAAAGCTCCTGGGTACTGGTGAGCTTGGCTGCAACTATATCGAGGAAGATGCGACGGAGTGGTTGAAGGATGTCAAGTTTACGGATGCTACTCGTGGCGTTGATCGTAAGGTCATTGAGGGCGTTGTGGATATTCTGAAGGTGGCTGGTGTTATTGATCCCGCTATGAGCAATGATGAGGCTATCCGGCGAGTCATTGGTATTCCTCGATAGAAAATTGTCATCAGGGATCGAAGACGGTAAAATCTACGTCTAAAATAAGACATTGTTCTATAGAGAGAAAGTTCTTGTGAATACGTGCACTGGGATGCTGCAGCAAATTATTTTGTAGGATATCGCTCAGTGTTGACAAGCGGGCTATCGCAGCTAGCCCCATGGTCCAGTTATCGAGGGTGACCAGGGGTGCGATCAGAACGATTGACGTAGTAAATGATAAACGATTTCACTCTGAGGATTTGAAGAAGCTGGAAGCATGGTTCATCTTGAGTCCATAAGGAAGATCGGTATCCCCATGCTTGTCGTACGTGACCAATCGACCGACTGTGAAACAACCTGCCGTCTCGTGACAAATCGCCTAAATTGTCACAACTGGAAAAGAAATTCAATACATAATATGAGGTAATAGGAAGGAGGAGGAGGCCCTTTGGCGTCAATGTAGGGAGGGCCGTCATTCCCGGAATGTTCGTGTTGGCCAACCCTAGTCTGATAGTACAACAAGCACCTATCGACCGCCGAGTCTGACACAAGAACGAGGCCATTGATGCTGCGAGAACCGGTCCAGCCGGTAATGAGACAGCCTTGTATCTATTTGATCCAGTATCGTGAGCCTAGAACGTGATCCAAGGAAGAAATTGGTGACTGGTGACATACATTCCATGATCAGCAGCTGAATCCCCTGACAACGACTCTGGAATGTAGGCGAACCTGCTAGGACCTCAACACAACCCAATCACAAGGCCTGCATCCCAGGAAGTCGATGAGTGATATGTCCAAGTCTTCGGCCTGAGCGGGGTTTAATCTCTATCAATTTGAATGTTGGCGTGGACATAGTGGGCATCCCATGCGCCAGGACACCCACAACCCCCCAGATGACGGAGGAAATGGGCGCATTGTTTTGACTGATGGCATGCAGACTGGGAAACAACATGTGCCCTTGGTCTGCTATTTAAAAAGCTCTACGAGCTGAGTCGTCGTGCGCCCGATTGTCCATCCCTCGTTCTCGCCGTGTCGCCTTTCGTTCCTTTACCGGGTTGCGCCCCCGTCATACGCCCAATAATTCCATTCCTTATTATTATTTCTTATTTAATATCTAGTCTTTCATTTTCTCTTGCCAGAAGTTCAATTGGCACCCCCTAACAATATGCGTGGGTATGAAAAGTATCTGTCGGGGTCGGTCCTGTTGGCCACCCTAGGAGGAGTTCAGGCAAAGCTGGACCTGAATTCTGCCAAGAACATTGCCATCTACTGGGGTATGACATGCGATGTCACCTATCATATTCATTCAAGAAGCTCATGATCTTTTAGGACAAAACTCATTGCAAGGGAATGGTGGCGAGGTCCAACAGCCACTGGGACACTATTGTGAGAGTAAGTCGATTTCAAAACCTCACCGTGAACCAGGCCCAAAACTAATGATTACAACTTCAGACGATGACATTGATGTGAGAATACGAATCTCTATTATTTGAACCCCATTGACTAAGTATAATAAACTAGGTCATCCCATTGGCATTCGACATGATGATCAATGGGCCCGGCGGTGCCCCCCAGGTTGATTTCTCCGTCACCAGCAACGACTGCGACGTCTTCCCGGGGACCCAGTTGAAGAACTGCCCTAAGATTGGGTGAGTAGGCACACTATCTGGAGAGCACGTTCACACTAATGCTGTCCAGTGACGACATTGCAACATGTCAGCAGAAGGGCAAGACGATCCTACTGTCCATTGGTGGTGCAACGTACAGCGAGGGTGGTTTCAAGTCTGATGACGACGCAAAGGCTGGCGCGAAGCTGATGTGGGAGACCTTCGGCCCAGTCCAAGCATCATCCAAAGCTCTTCGACCTTTCGGAAACGTTAGTCTCGATGGCTTTGACTTTGACTTTGAGGCCACCGTCACGCACATGGCAACGTTCGCCAATGAGCTCCGCAGATTGATGGATCAGGATACCAGCCGACAGTACTTCTTGACTGCGGCTCCTCAATGCCCTTATCCCGACCAAGCAGACAAGGATATCCTGAATGGCCCGGTTTCCATCGATGCCGTTTTCGTGCAATTCTACAACAACTATTGCGGCGTGAACAACTTCGCCACCGATGCGACGGCCTCGAAATACAACTTTGAAGAATGGGACAACTGGGCCAAGACCGTCTCTCAGAACAAAAACGTCAAAGTCCTGATCGGTGTCCCCGCCGATACCACAGCAGCTAGCACCGGATACATCCCTGCATCTAAACTGACGGAGGTGATCGAGTATACGAAAAAGTTCGAAAGCTTCGGCGGCGTGATGATGTGGGATGCCACGCAGGCATACGCGAATGGTGGATTTGTTGAAAGTGTGCGCAAAGCGCTTGGTGGTCCTGATTCCGGTTCGTCGTCGTCGCCGTCCAGCAACGCGGCGTCGACCGCGGTGTCTACATCTACGTCCACTAACACCCCGGAGACCTCGCTATCTACCAATGCACCCGGCTCCTCGTCCTCCTCTTCCTCATCCTCTGGATCTGCCTCATCGTCCAATGGTCCTGAGCCCTCGGGGACGACCGCTCCCGCCCCGGCAACTACCGCACCATCACCGACTACCACACCCGCAACGACTGTCGAGCCAGCAGCGACTGCCGAGCCAGCAACGACTGCCGCACCAGCAACGACTGCCGCACCAGCAACGACTGCTGCACCCGAACCGCCTGCGTCCACCTCGTCAACTACGACTACGAAGGCACCGGCCCAGACCTCGGCGTTGTCCGATATATTCGATGATGACGACTTTGACATTGACACCGACTCTCCGGCTGACAATTACAATGCTGCAAATGGAGGCGTAACCAACTCCGTTAACGACGACACTCCCAAGGCGAGCACCCCTAGCAAGGGTCCTCTTGGCCTCATCAGCCAGGATCTCTTTGGTCTGCTGCACGGTTTGCAGGACGCCAACACGATCACTGGGGGTCTTACTCACGGCCTCACCAAAAATCTTCGTCGTGTCCGTCGCATCGGATACTAGGCGCTCCTGGTGTAGTCTTCGTCTTGTCGAAATATTGAGATCTAGCAGGTCATGTCTTGGAATAATGTATGAATGATTGGAAGGACTCTGATGTCTTTTGACCGTTGCTCATGCAAAGTCTGGAGACAATCCATCCAACTCGATGTACTTTTTACTTTCCTTGATACCCATTATCATAATCACTTTTTATACTTCACTGGGAACTGACAGAAACATTATGAAACGTACACTACATGCATAGTCGCCCGTAGAGAGGGCATCGGATATCACGTGTTCAACCAGCAGCAGCAGCAGATCGGTCACGTGGAAAATAGATTCGCGAAACGTTTTGAGAAGCCCCCCCCCCCTATTCTCTTCACCTTCCTCGAATCTTCAGGATTACTATTGTCAAATCCCAGCCAGGACAAGGTTGCTCTGATGGATGATTCATAAAGTTCCAAGGCCTGGAGCACTTGGTCAGTCATTTGGCTCGGGTAGCGACGGAAGATTTAGCCAAACATATGACGTCGGCCATGCGACGTGGTCCAAAATGGTCAAATCCAGCTGGACAGCATGGTTCAAGACTCAGCTTTATCCTCTGTGGTCATCACCTGCTGTCTCATGTTTCTATTTAACATGACAACGGGGGTTTTCCACGCAAAGATCTTATTCTGTGAGAAGGACAAATCTACGATCAAATTGAAAGTTCACAGCCAAATTAGCCTCGGCCAATGGCGGAAGCGAACGGGTACGCCAAAGACGCTAAGAACGCTTAGGGACGATCAACCCAGATATCCGCCCCGCGCAAGCTGTCCCGACTCCACCAGAGCTGCAACAGTGTGCAACTTTATTCTTCTGGCTGACAAGCCTGACAGGCTTTGGTTCCACAGGATGTTGATCATGGGACGACCAAACAGGATCGCGGACCCCAACACCGCTCGGGACCTTCTTAGCGGGCACTGGCTAACCTTTATTGGCGGCCCATGGCTGCTAGGAACTGCCCGTTGCTGGAAAGGTTCATGCGCATCGGGTCAGCCAATGTCTCATACGTCAAGAGCCGTCAAGTATTTTCCCTCGAATCACGGCCCACCGGTGCCTTTCATTAGACCTTGACGACCTCGCGAACCAGACCTTTCCTATACGGCTCCGCGGCACCTTCTGGGCCGGGGGCTTCCTGGTCTCGACGTCAGTATGAACGACTGAGCGAGGGGAAATCTTCTCGTACCTGGTGGTTGTTGGGTAATTTAGTCTTCTATAAGCTTCCAAAAGACATAATCGCCGTTGGGATCTGGATCTTTCCTGATTGCCTTGACTGCCTGGTGCATCGAGGGACAAACAAACTTCCGACTTGAAGGGCAGCTCAGATCTATTCAGCCTCTCTTTTATTGTTTCCCCCAAGTTTGTACCTCAGGCTTGCATCGCATCCGCCGCCATCAAGGCAAAAATTCTCTCTCTCTCTCTCTCGCTCGCTACGTGCTTTTCCCTCTCCCCTCCTTTCTCCCCTACTCCTCTTCTCGCACCTCTCAACTTCCTCTTTGCCAACTGCCCTCTAATCAACTTCCAAATCTCTCCACAACACTGCCCCATCAATTGATCCAGTATTTCGTTACTCTTGAAACGCCAACATGGCGACTCAGGGCGATGCTGAGCGCGACGCCCGCCGTGGCTCTCGCATCTCGCGGGCTTCTCTCAGAGAGGACTACGCCAATCTGGATGAATACGGCAAGCTTGTCAAGTACGTGTCTACCTACCGAGAAGCGGGTGCAGAGCAAGCCGAGGCCGGCGAGTACGAGGAACGACGTATTTGGTATGCGCCATGGAAGAAGCGCAAGGTCCATGTTCAACCTATCGAGGATCAAGCGGGTCATTTCCCTGAGGATTGGCTTATCACCAATATTCGCGAGGGTCTGTCGAGCGAGGTGGTTGACCAGCGCCGCCGACGCTCGGGATGGAATGAACTGGTCTCCGAGAAGGAGAACCCCATTGCTAAGGTCCTGTCTTACTTCCGGGGTCCAATTCTCTACGGTACGTGTCTCATTCTGTTTATCCGAGGTTCTGTGACTAACACCTGGGGGGTCTAGTCATGGAACTCGCTGTTCTGCTAGCTGCTGGACTGCAGGATTGGGTTGACTTTGGTGTGATCATCGGCATTTTGTGTCTGAACGCCTCCGTGGGTTGGTATCAAGAAAAGCAGGCCGCCGATGTCGTTGCAAGTCTCAAGGGTGACATTGCCATGCGTGCTATCGTTATTCGCGACAACTCTCAACAGGAAATCCTTGCCCGTGAACTCGTCCCTGGTGATGTGGTATGTTTCTGCACACACTATTATATTGATATGAAACACGTGTACTAATTACTCCCGCAGATCATCGTTGGTGAAGGCCAAGTCGTTCCTGCAGATGCCAAGATTATCAGCGATTACAGCGATCCCAACGGCTGGGAGGAGTTTAACCAGTTACAACAAGAGGGTATGCTTGATGGTGACTCTGAATCCGAAGAAGAGAATGAGGAGCACAAAAAGGAGGCCGACCAGGGTCCTAGTGATGGCCAGGAACAGCCTGCAGATGGAGGTGAGGAACAGCCACAAACCCAGCGACCCCGCAAGCGTGGCTATCCTATTTTGGCTTGCGATCACTCTGCCATCACTGGTGAATCTCTTGCTGTTGACCGTTACATGGGCGACATCATCTTCTACACCACCGGCTGCAAGCGCGGCAAGGCTTATGCTGTTGTCCAGACTACTGCGAAGACCTCCTTTGTTGGCCGTACAGCCAGTATGGTGCAGTCTGCTAAGGGCGCTGGCCATTTTGAGATTGTGATGGACAACATTGGAACATCGCTGTTGATTCTTGTCATGGCTTGGATCCTGGCTGCTTGGATTGGTGGATTTTTCCGCCATATTCCCATTGCCTCCCCCGGTCAGCAGACCTTGCTTCACTACACCTTGTCGCTGTTGATCATTGGTGTTCCTGTTGGTCTTCCCGTTGTCACCACTACTACGATGGCTGTGGGCGCTGCCTACCTTGCCAAGAAGAAGGCTATTGTGCAGAAGTTGACTGCCATTGAATCTCTGGCCGTAAGCATACCCCTCGAAACTCGTGATGAGTGTGTCCATCCTGACGCTAACTAATCATAGGGTGTGGATATCCTTTGCTCTGACAAAACAGGCACCTTGACTGCCAACAAACTGAGCATTCGGGATCCTTACGTGGCTGAAGGTGTCGACGTTGACTGGATGTTCGCGGTTGCTGCCCTCGCATCCTCACATAACGTCGAATCCCTGGATCCCATTGACAAAGTCACCATCTTGACCCTTCGTCAATATCCCAAGGCCAGAGACATCCTGCGCCGCGGTTGGAAGACCGAGCGGTTCACCCCCTTCGATCCGGTGTCCAAGCGAATCGTGACCGTGGCTACCTGTGATGGCATTCGATACACCTGTACCAAGGGCGCTCCCAAAGCAATCCTGCAGCTTACCAAGTGCTCAAAGGAAACCGCCGACATGTACAAGGCCAAGGCCCAGGAATTCGCCCACCGTGGCTTCCGCTCACTGGGAGTTGCTGTTCAGAAGGAAGGCGAAGATTGGACTCTACTTGGCATGCTTCCTATGTTCGATCCTCCACGCGAAGACACCGCTCAGACTATCAGCGAAGCGCAGAACCTTGGTATCAGTGTCAAGATGCTCACTGGTGATGCAATTGCCATTGCCAAGGAAACTTGCAAGATGTTGGCCCTCGGCACCAAGGTCTACAACTCGGACAAGCTGATTCATGGTGGACTGAGTGGTGCTATGGCTAGCGATCTGGTCGAGAAAGCAGACGGATTTGCTGAAGTGTTCCCAGAACACAAATACCAGGTGGTGCAGATGCTTCAAGAGCGCGGTCATCTTACTGCCATGACCGGCGATGGTGTGAACGACGCCCCGTCTCTCAAGAAGGCTGATTGCGGTATCGCGGTGGAAGGAGCCTCGGAAGCCGCCCAATCCGCCTCGGATATTGTGTTCCTGGAGCCCGGTCTCTCGACAATCATCGACTCGATTAAGGTTGCTCGCCAGATCTTTCACCGTATGAAGGCGTATATTCAATATCGTATCGCACTCTGTCTGCATCTAGAAATCTACCTTGTGACCACGATGATCATCCTCAACGAGAGTATCCGTGTCGAGCTTGTCGTTTTCCTGGCCCTCTTTGCCGATCTCGCGACTGTCGCTGTGGCCTACGACAACGCGTCATTTGAACTCCGTCCCGTGGAATGGCAGCTCCCAAAGATCTGGTTTATCTCGGTGCTCCTGGGTGTCCTCCTTGCAATGGGTACTTGGGTCGTGCGTGGCTCAATGTTCCTGACATCGGGTGGTATCATTCAAAACTGGGGTTCCATCCAAGAAGTGATTTTCCTGGAAGTCGCTCTCACGGAGAACTGGTTGATTTTCGTGACTCGTGGGATCGAAACCTGGCCATCCATCCAGTTGGTTACTGCTATTCTGGGCGTGGATATTCTGGCCACAATCTTCTGTTTGTTTGGTTGGTTCTCGAACGAGAACATGCCCACGAAACCGGTGGATAAGTTCGTCGAGACCAAAAACGGATGGACTGATATCGTCACTGTGGTTCGAATCTGGGGCTTTTCTCTTGGCGTGGAGATCGTGATTGCTCTCGTCTATTTCATTCTGAATAAGATCTCCTGGCTTGACAATCTGGGCCGTGCTAGGCGCAGCAAGGGTGATATCAAGATTGAGAATTTGCTTGGTCATCTGGCTCGTCTCACGGTCGAGTACGAGGAGCCTGGCAAGCCCAAGGGTCGTTTCTTCTTGGCTGCCAGTAAGGAGGAGGAAGAGGGAGAGTAAACTACGCCAGGCGGAATCGGCCAAGTGTGCCTTTGGTTCTGTGGCGAGTGGTTGCCGTGGGGGGAAGCCTGTGACTTGCTTTGGGCAGCATGGATGTCTGCTTCTTGGTGACCTACATCCTGGGAAATTTCGTTATGGCTCTGGCTGATTGTGTCGAGGAGGAAAGAAGAGACGGGTCGTAGCTGGTGCTCTTTTCCATTCGAATTCTAATGTGCCTGTATTTGGTTTCTGTGTATGTCCTTTTGGTAAGCTGTCCAGATACTCATAATCGGATTTCGGAGATACCTTTTATTCAAGGTTTCTTTACGTGATAAAGTGTCAGCGCACTCCTTTGCCATCCATCTCTTCTTTCCCCTCCATCTCTCCTTTTCCTTCCATCGCCTACCCTCATAAAGCCCTTCCTATCCGTCTCACCATGGCAGCTCCAGAACCTGCCTTTCCGATCTCTGACCTCCAGAAGGCCTACGAAAAGCTCCTCCTGAGTGGTGATTATTCGGATCTACAGATCGTTTGCCAGGAGACGACGTTCAAAGTCCACCAATGCATCATATGCCCACGGTCCTCGTTCGTTGGCGCTGCCATCAAGCATCCGTTCAAGGTTTGACAGTTGTGCTTTCCTGTTGAATCTATCAGATGCTCATCAGACTTACAGGAATCTTCCACGGGGGTGATTGAACTTCCAGCTGATCACCCCGGTACCGTCGAGAGAATCATTGTTTACCTCTACCGGGGGGACTACAAACAAACTGGTCATCTCATCTCAATGGCCACCGCCGAGGATGACAGTCCAGCTCACGTCGGCCTCAATCGTGCTGATGTCTACATCACCGCCGACAAATACGACATCCAACCCTTGAAGACCTTGGCGGCGAACAAGATGACTAGCTGGGCCAAAGGCAATTTCAAGACCCCGGGCTTCGTTGACATGGCGCGTCATCTTCTTCAGATGAAGCATGACCCCTGCCCCTTCAAATTTGTCGGCCAATGCATCAGGGAGAATGTGCGAAGCCTGACCCTTAATGACGCCCAAATTTTCAAGTTGATTGGCGATTTCGGTCATCTTGGTGAAGCTATTGTGATTGGGATCATCGAGTCAAGAATCAGCCCGAGAGTAGAGGCCGACCATTTCCGTGAGAAACTCTGTCTTCAAGACCAGATTGTCACTTTGAACCAGGAGGTTGCCGACTTGAAAAAACGTATCCCTGTTCTGACGGAGGAGATCGCTGGTCTGATGAGGGAGAACAGAGCCATACAACAAGAGTTAGAAGATTGGCACGAATATTACAGGCAAGACGACCTTTAGTACCGGGGAGAAACACCTCTGGTTAGTGAAGCCAGCTTTGCTAAGAGTGCTTCAAGGGGACTGAAGAATGGTCAAATGCGGAAGACATACGGTGAAGGTATGGATGAATCGATCTAAAGCGCATTCACAGAGTGAGCAAAATGGCCAGGACACAAGACTTCGGTATGTATTCGAATCATGCACTTTTAGCAGCTCATAAGCTTACTCTACTTGTGGAATGGGGCCTACAATTCGCATTATCGTGATATAGTATCAGTTCTTTGTTCATCCATTACTCTTCTATCACTGTTTCTATTTACTTCTTCACTATTTTCTTCTCGCTCCTTCTTTGATTATCACGATTGCTGTGTATCTGAGGGTCTGACTATCTGTATTCATATCTCTGATACTCCGTCCTCTCGCCGACCTTCTGTGTTCCTCCTATCTTCTCTGATCACCTCATGTTCACTATGGCCTTCATAACTTTAATATAATATCTCGTTATGGCTATCCAACGGCAAAGGCTATCCATGATCTCCCTATGGAAGGTATGCAGGCACTTTTACGTTTCGTGGAAAGGACACAAACTTGCAAGTAGAAGCCTAGTGGACTTAGATGGAAAGACCTGAACTATCAATATGGGAGTTGCGAAAAAGAAATGGATTCTAAGATTCATATACTGTGATCATTTCTTCTAGTAATCATTTTCTCCATCGCACGTCGCATTCATACATGCTAACCAGTGTTTACATCACTACACACCTATTTAGCCTTGCCAGTAGGAATGTTGAAGAAGACAGCCGGAGAACCAGGGCTGTAAGCACGGTCAACGCGGTAGAAGCCCTTGCGGTCGAACTGCATGATATCACCCTCCTTGAACTGGGCAACGTTGCTGTCAGCCAGGGCAGGCTCACGAGTCTCGGTGTCGTAGTTGAGGACATCCTCGAGGACGTCATCCTCGCTCAGGGTGTCCTTCTTCAGCAGGTAGTCGAAGTCAACGAGCTCGACGGGGACCAGATCGGGAGTCTCAGCCAACCAGGTCACCTTCTTCTCGGTCTTCTTGACGTCACCCTGGGGGTTCAGCTCAAGGTCGAGGTGAGTGATGGTGCCGTTGGCATCGGTAGTGATCTTGCGAACAAAGGCGTTGCCCCAGTTCATCAAGGTGATTTCCTCATCCTGCTTGAACGACTTGGCGTCAACTTGCTCCATAAGCACGTTAGGGGCGAAGGTAACGGTCTTCATGCCGACAGCGGCGTTCTTGGCGTGGCGAGGCTTCTCCTCGGTGAAGGGAGCGGGGGCATTGGTGATGGTAGTCTTGACAACATCCTGTTTCACGACGGCAGTGTGACGAGGAGCGACGGGGTCGATGTACTTCTTGTTGGTAGCCCAGATAAGAGCCCAGTCGAACATGGTGATCGATCGGGAGGGACCCTGCTTCAGGATGAACTCCCGCAGGGCGGGAATGGTCATACCACGGCGACGAATACCGCGAATGGTAGGGAAACGAGGGTCGTCCCAGCCCCAGACAACACCGCTCTCAACGAGCTTGGTCAGCTTACGCTTGGACAGCAGGGTGCGAATAAAGTTCATGCGAGCAAAGTCCCAAACTTGAACGTGGCGGAGCTTGAGGGCATCCAGCATCCACTGATACTGGGGGTTGCGGTCACGATACTCAATAGTACGCAAGGCGTGAGTGACACCCTCCATCGAGTCAACAACGGGGCAGGCGAAGTCGTAGGTAGGGTAGATCTTCCACTTGGAGCCGGTGCGGTGGTGGGGGTGGGGGTTGCAACGGTAAATAACGGGGTCACGGAGGGCCTTGTTCTTGTCGTCGGGGGAGATCTTAGCACGGATGCACCAGCGAAGACCCTCGGGGGTGGAGTTCTTCATCTCCTCCAGACGGGCCAAGCTCTCCTCGGCAGAAAGCTCACGGCGCGCGCTGGGGATTCCGTCCATACGCTGAGCAGCCATAGTCTCCTTGTCGGTGTCATCGGCGTAGGCGTGGCCAGTTTTGATCATCTCAATACAGTAGGCGTAGAGCTCGTCGAAGTAGTCGGACGTGTAGGATACCTTGTTGGGCTTGATGCCCATGAGAGCAAGATCCTCAACGATAGCATCCTGGAACTCCTGCTTCTCGTTCGAGGGGTTGGTATCGTCGAAGCTGGAGGGACAGTCAGCATCGGATCATGATCATTACTATGTGAACATTTAGTCATACCGGAGAAGAAGAGTACCGTTGTACTTCTCGTGGGCAAAGTAATCGTTGAGAAGGGCGGCCTTAGCGTGACCGATGTGGAGATAACCAGAGGGCTCTGGGGGGAAACGAGTCACAACGCCATTGTCGGTGTTGAGAAGAGCAATGTCGTAGGTAGCACCGGCCTTGGACTTGGCGGCCTTGGACTCCTTGGCAGAAGCAGTAAGAGCCTCGATAGCAGCAGTGGTCCATGGGCACAGCTCCTCGAGGAACCGGTACCAACGGGTCAAGTTGACAAGAGAGCCCTTCTTCAGAGCGGCGGCAGCAACACGGTTGCCACGCAGAGCACCCCACAGAGCAATGTCGGCGGTAGAGAGCGCGTATCCGGCGACGAAGGAGCGGAGGAGGAGGTGAGTGTCGAGCTTCTGGAGGACAGGATCAAGAGCCTTGAAGTCAAGGGTAGTCAAGGTGTCCAGCTGGGAGATCCACTGGTTCTCCTGTATGCGAAAATAAGTGTTAGACATGTATGAGTCAAACAGATATGGGTGTGAGCCATATGCTCAAACTGTATGGCGGGGTTGAGCTATCTGGCTGGGGAACTCACGAGGGTGGCATCCTTGCCCACAAGGTAAGGGAAGTGGGCGCACAGCTCCTGAATGGCAGGGATGGTGCCGAACACAGACTTGCCGGCTGTAGAGAGCTGCAGAATAGCCTTGTCACCCTCAGTGAGGAGAGCAGTATCCTCATACTTGATGTTGATGACGGGAGATGGGCGAGCCTCATTGATCGAGGTGGCAATGAGGACCACAGGCAGCAGGGCTGCGTGGCCAGCCCTGGTGGCCACAGTCAGATCGAATTGGGTCATTTTGTGCTTTTGTATATTGCACAGAACAATGTATGACTATGGGTAATAAATTTGGAGGAGGGGCAGTCATTATCATAATCGGTGGCCGGCGGTATAATGATCCGGAGCCGAGAGCTGTCCGGCAGAAAACAATAATTGCATGTCTCCGTCTGCGGCTCCGACGTCTTGCTCAGTCCACGCCTATCAGTCATGTCGTCTTACGGCACCGCATTGCCCGCTGTGGCACGCGGTATTCTTTCATCATGCCGTCCAGCTCTTCGGGAGAAGTCAATCGCCCCGTCTTTCGCAGTATTCCAGCAAGTCCGAGGTGCGAAGAGCAACCCGCAAGCCAGAGGCAAGGGGAAGAAGGATAGCAAGTCGGATAAGAAAGGTCCCCGTGAATTCCGTCAGAAGAACTTGAAGGATATGGAGCAGTTTGCTCTTTGCGATGCGATGCGGTATGCGGCCCTTATGAGTGGATTGATACAGGTCCATTGATGATCTCTCAAATATGGATCGATTTTTGACATAACGTCTTCTCCGCAGGTATCTCCGGGCTGTCGAAGTCGGCCGCGAGCCCACAGTTTCAAAGTACGAAGTTCACATTCGCCTGCGCACAAGGCGAGACGGTCCCGTTATCCGAAACATGATCCGATTCCCCCATGCTGTCCAAACCGAATCCCGCATCTGCGTCATCTGTCCTCCCGGATCGAAGATAGCAAAGGATGCACTTGCCGCAGGAGCCATTCTGGTTGGCGAGGATGAGGTGTTTGAGGCCGTGAAGGCTGGCAAGATTGAGTTCGACCGCTGTCTTGCTCACCCCGACAGTTTGCCAGCACTTAACAAGGCTGCTCTGGGCCGTATCCTCGGTCCCCGTGGTCTGATGCCGAGTGTGAAGACTGGTACCGTGGTGGAAGATATTGCTTCTCGTGTGGAGATGCTGCGTGGAGGTACCGTTTACAGAGAGCGCGATGCCGTCATTCGGCTGCCCATCGGCCAATTGGGCTTCTCTCCGGAGCAACTGCGCGACAACCTGCGCACTACCATTGACCAGATCAAGAAGGATGCTTCTGGGCTCAATGACCGTGTTAACAAGGAGATCTACGAAGTGGTATGTGTTTCGACCGTTCTGGCAACTACAACGATGGTGACTAACCCGACAATTCAGGTCCTGAGCTCCACCTACGGCCCCGGATTCAGCTTGAACGGCGAATTCAAGACCGACAACTCCCCCGACACCTCTGCCCTGACCGGCCTGTAAAATATCTTTGCTGTCTTATATTCATCTTGGCGTGTACAGAACTTTGTTTTATTAGGAAAGGACCTGGTGTATCATGGTATCATTTCTGTTCAATAGAAGACTCCCATAACCCTGAACGCCGACGCTATGCAACTCTCAAGCTTATTCCACATGTGATCAAGTGATGGAACAGTGCCGAGTAAAGCTAAATTTTGAGGTTCTTGAGCGCGGCCACGGCACTCACATCCTCGCCCATCAAGTCGTAGAGGCGGAGGACTGCCATTGTCCGCGCATCACGCTTATCACCCGCAGGACCAGCCCGTTCCAACGCAGTCTTCAAATCCAGCAGAACGGTGGACTTGATCTTGGACACGCGCGGCTGCTGCGCAAAAAGGAATGGGTGGTTCTCACCCACTCGTTTGGCAATCGAGGTCAAGAATACGTATTTCTGGACATGGCGCTCTAGTCGTTTCAACGATACAGGCGCAGTGCCGTCTTCCAATTCCTCGTCGTCACTTTCGTCGCTGCCGCTGCCATATAGATCGGACTCGGAGTCGGACTCATCATCAGCCGAGGCATCTCCGTTTGACCAAGATTTGTCCGCGATCATCAATCGGTGCTCTAATTCCTCGACGCGGTCGGCATAGTCCAGGAGGTCTTTGCCGATATCTGCCTGCGTTCGGAGTTGTCGTTTCTCGTTCAATAGCCCTTCTACTTCCTGGCGACGTGCTTCTACTTTATCCCGTATAGACTGCACATCCCGTTGGAAAGATAGCAGGCCCACTTTGACCCCCTCGATCTTCTCCTCTCCTCCGCGCAATGCGGTGCCGAGGGACAGGAAGTCCTGATAGTTCTCGTTGACCAGGTCCAGCAGCTCCTTGTTCAGCCCTTGCTCCAAGCTCCGCAACTCTTGACGCAGATCTTCGAGACTCTGGTGTCGATTCCTCAAAGAGGAGAGAAAGACCGCCGGGTCAAAGTCAGGGGCCAGGAACGAGGTTCGTGATAGCGGCTCGGGAAAAGGCAGGCCGGAGGGGTCCTCGTCGAAGTCGGAGGCAGACTCGTCCGAGTCGCCGAACTGGACGGTTTCGATTAGCTCAAGCCCGCATGACAGGATTACCGGAGCACCATCAAACCTACATGGAAACGATTCATGGTGTGCCGACTCGCGGGTAATATAGCGGTGCAGGTGAAGCTGAGTGGTGGAGCTTCGAAGCCAAACGTGTCGAGTCTTGGCGTTTGTTTGGCCGCCGTTTCGCGGGACCTTCCTTTCTTGCTTTCTCACCTTCCTCCTTCTGTTAGGCTTGTACCTTCTCTATCTCTTGTCTCGAGAGCCTTGATGCGCTGAGATTCTGCCAACGCATCAACACTTCATGCACTTGGGCATGCGACTTTGAGACGCACCTTGCCTCGTGAGTACATACTCGGCAGAACGTGCTATCTCCCCGCAAAACACATACACCCTCCGAGCGGGGTTTCCCACCTGAGGTCTGCGTTGTCCTGCATTAACGCGGAGGTACGGTATCTGAATTGGTAAGTACGAAATGGAAGCGGACTTGCGGTCGACTCGCTGGGACGGAAGTCGGTTATCATCGTCTTTCCCTAGACAAGGGTGGTCTCAACAGTCGCCGTCCTACGCGCCTTTATCAGGCGATGCAGGCCCCTCCCACCAAGCAAGCTGGCACTTCTTCGAAGCCTTTCCCGAGAACGAGTCATTCCGAGACCACTATTCTTCGCCTCTGCGTGAAGTGCACGAAGACCTCCAATCCGGGTCTCGAATAGACCGCGCTACTCGTCTAACATCTTCGCGGCCGTCTACCGTACCAACGCAGCCCGTTCTGGTCAGAGCGTACTCTGGAAATGCAGAGGATGAACCGAGGAGCAAGCTGTCATCCATGTCTCCGCGCCGACTGTTCCCGTTCACCGGGTCCAGGAGTTCGGCCACCCCCCGTCCATCTGGTCCGCCGCTCCCGTCGGATAAAGACTTCAGTATTGATAGTATACTGCAAGCCATCGATCCTGATATCCGTGGAACATTGGACTCAATCGCCGAAATCTGTGGACGCAGCAGATTGAGTCTTGCGAATGAGTACGACAGTCATATCGCCCCGTTGGGGGAGATTCGAGCCCCGCCAGGAGGTGGCCTAGTGCCGGTTGAAGAGGCAAGCTCGAGTGATGAACGTCGCGCCGATGAGGGTGTTCTTATCTTTGACGACGACCCCGGCATGATGGACACGGGACGTGATATGCATCCGTTCTCTTTCTATCGCTATTTAGAGAATCTCCGGCACGCTGCATCGACCCTGGAACGCAACGGAGGACGGTCCTCCTTGGTGGCTACGCAGTCTGCCATAAGAAATGGACAGTCGGGTGAAGTTGCAAATCTAGAAAGAAACACACTGCCAGCGATTCGCGAGTTTCCCTCGGGACCAAAGAACTCCAGCCGAGACCTGCTGGGGAAGCACAACCCCTCTGGCCTAGCCGGGCAGTCCTCACAAGATATAGCTACTCCAGCTATGGTCTCGGAAATCCACTTTGAAGCACAAGCAGACGATCAGCACACTGTTGCGGAGCCGCGCATTGCTGTGGATGGCACGAGTTTTGGTGGAATCCAAGCGTCGGACCGTTGGAACACGTCCGATGTGGTCCAATCTCTCCTTGGCTGGCTGAGGTGGACGACCCGAGTCGTTGAGCCAGACTCGCGGCCTGCCTTGCAATCAGCCGAGGACCGTCTACGGGCTATGCTCGGGCGAGCAGGCGACGAGCATACTCCTTTGCCAGTGGCGTAATTCTCCGGCGTACACGATCGACAGTTCCCACTTTGTAATGACTCATGACGAATGATGAATTTTAATGACTACGACATGCTTCAGATAATGTGGTCAGACGCGCACCTTTCCAAATGCATTGTGGAATCTATTCCAAGTAGACATGTTCAGGACGGTAGCCAACGTGTGTGTACAAACAACGCCATTGTTAATGCAATACGGATTGGCAACCGTAGAAAATCGCTGAACCCCAAAACGCCTTCAACTTTTCTCTAGACTTGAAATGGCAGATCAACTACTAAGAAGCCCCAGCCGTGGCCTGTACGCCTCCGATTATCGTCTGCGCAAATTCCTCAAACCGAGGATATGACCAGCCCTCCTGGTATCGCTCAACCAAAGGCCTCGTATCAGGCTCAGCCGGGGCCTCATCCTGTCCCTTCATCTCCTCATCCTCGTCCTCGTCATCACTCCCAGCCTCCACCTTCCCTTCCACCAGCTCCCCGAATTTCACATCAACGGGCACACGGCCCAAGAACGGAATATTCAATTGCTGCGCCATGACTTCTCCACCGCCGCTAGAGAACAAATTGCTCACTTCACCACAGCACGGACAAGCATACCCGGACATATTCTCGATAACCCCGAGAATGGGGATACTAGTCTTGACGCAGAAATTGGCCTCCTTGCGCACGTCCGAGGTGGCGACGGCCTGCGGGGTGGTAACTAGCACGGCACCCGTTAGACGAGGCAGATTCGACTGCGCTGCGGCGGCAGCGTCCGTCGTAGATAGAGTGAGGAGTTGCTCTGCCAGCGCGATATGCTCGTCACTCGTACCCGGCGGGGTATCGATGAGGAGGTAATCGGTTGATCCCCACGATACATCTGACAAGAACTGGCGAATCATGGCTGTCTTTTTCGGTCCGCGCCAGATGACGGCGTCGCCACGATCTCGTAGGAGGAAACCGAGGGACATGCAGCGGAGGGAGCCGCGTGGTGATGGGGATGAGGATGATGAAGTGTCTGTTTGGATGGGGATAGCATCGTGAACTGGTACGGGGAGCCATCCATTAGGTGATTGAGTGATTTTGGCTTCTTCTAGACCAACAAGTCTTGGGATTGAGGGGCCTGTTAGGTCGATGTCGAGAATGCCGACGGATTTGCCTTGGAGAGCGAGTGCTAGGGCGAGTTGGAGGGTGACGGAGGATTTTCCAACGCCTCCTTTGCCTGATAGAACCTGTGATACTAGCCAGTCAGTCTCTTGAATCTAGATACTCTGCTGCTGCTGCTGCCGCTGCCGCTGCCGCTTGCGAATCCCCCGTCTCCGTGCCCCTCATGCATTTGTTATCGATAAGCTGCTGATGCGAGTGGAAAAGGTGTTCGCCACAAGACTTGCTTATACAAGGAGGCGCATGGACTGGGACAGGCTACTCACCAGCACAATGTTCTTTACACCGTCCAGAGGCATCTTGGCGTAGGTAGAGGAATGTGTAGAGGAAAAGCAAGGGAAGTGGCCGACGGATAGGCTTAAGTGGGGAGCCGACCTCGGGACGCTTATCAATCGCCGCTCTCTGACTAAAACATCATCTGCGGATGGTTCCTATACTTTCTATCATTTTTTTTAAATAGAATCTAATAGCCAGAGGTAGAGAATTGTATTCTTGCGATGCCATTGGCCTACCGGAAATAGCCAACATGATGGCATCATAATTTATGTCGTCGAATCTAACCATTAGGCGTTCGAGCTGTAGTCTGTCTCCGCCGCCACTCGCTTTTGAAGTCAACCCCCAGCAAAAGACTGTGTGTCTTAAGTCCACTTCTGGACAACCACACCGCCTCGCTTGAACTCTGGCAAGTCACCAAGAGTCACGTTCTTGTCACTAAGCTCATTGCTAGGGAATGTGGTCATGAGCACCCACGCGCGGTTCCGGCCATCGGACGTGGCGGCTGCAACGAAGTCGTAGACATCGCCGATGGTGGCAGTAGTGTTGAATCGGGATGTCAGTCGAGTGCCATCTCCCAGGCGTACCTGCAAAGTAACCGTCGGCTGCGACTCATCCACTTCAGGCTTAGGAGGCCCGGTCGTAGAGGGAGTGGTCGCAGCGGAGGGAGTAGAGGACTGGCTGCTTGCCACGCCAGGAGTAGGGCTTCCAAGCCGCTGTCCGACACCAGAGAAGGGCTTGTACTTGGGCTTGGGCTTCACGTAGTTCTCGTCATGTTGCTTCAGCTCGACGTCAACTTCTTGCCCTGCTTGAACATTCATGATAGTCAGAGGAGCGCGACCCTGGCGGATGCCTTCCAGGATCTCAGCATTGCGAGGGTCATCGGTGCGGTATAGCTCGCCATCATCGACGGAAAACCCATCAGCCCAAAAGTGAAGGGTTCGGTGGACGCGCTGGGTACGTTGTGGTTGAGGTTCGGATGGTTCTTCGATAACTCGGCTAGGAGCGTCGTCGCCCCCAAGGGTGCGGGCGGTTCCGGTGAAGTAAGATGGTCGGGACTGAGGCTCGTCTGAGGAAGGTGGCTGAGCTCTGTTGATGCATGGATTAGTATACGGTCATTTACGCTCTGAAAAACAGCCCTATGGTCTTACCTGCGGGCCTTTTCGAGAATCTTCCTTTTCAAGTCATCCGGGTTTTGCACGGCCAGGCCGGATTTCTCTCCACCAGCGAAGAAGTCCTGGTCCTCTGAGCCATCATCTGAGGAAGAGTCACCCCCGCTTCCTGTGGCAAAGTCACCCAATGTCGCAAACTTCTTCTTTGACGCAGCCCGTCTGCTCGATGACGACTGGGGCGCGGCAGATGAGGAAGCTGGAACTGGGCCCCCTCCGAGAGAACGACCTCCTACGGCTGTTTGAGCTGTCTCTTCCGTGCCCAGTCGTCGGCCACCACCGGTGTTCATATCCTGTAGCGCCTCATCTTGCTCCGCGAAGAACTCGGTCACGGCAGCTTCCACATCCCATCCGTTGGTAGAAAGGTACTCTTGTGCCTGGAATATCGTAAGAGAAGATTAATATATGCACCCCAGAAGTGGAAAAAGCGCAATACTTACCTCAGCGGGCTTGGTTCCTGTCATGTTACAGAACTGAGACACGATCTCGTCGTGCTCGGCGGGGTTGTAGTCCATGGTTAAGCTTTATGGATAGATCCTGACGCACGATCTGAAAGAAGTATGAGAGTTGTATGAGAGTTGACTTCTTGAGTTGAAGTGAGGGGGGCCGTGTGCAAACTATCGGAGTGGTTAAGAACGTGTAGAAAGGTAAGAAGGGTATTGTTTGCAAGTCCAGTCAAGAGCCAGCTAAACACCGCGGCAGGTACGTCACTCGCAATTGGTCAGCCCGAGCGGAGGATCTTCCGACTAGTCATCGGGGCCTGAGGCTCCTGGCTGATCTATAAAACTACAGCACAGGAACCTATCATGACTACACTGAGATGTACAACACCAGCCAGATGTCCATTGTGCCAACACTCTAGCTTTCTACTGGCAAAAGCCGGTATGAACCATCGTATATAAACATTCAAGGGCGGAGTTGACTTCTTTTTGTCCAAAACATAAGGCCCCAGTGCTTGGAAACGTATTTTCGTAAATTCGTACCAATCTCAGTCGGATATCTCTTGAAACTTCTGTGAACCAAGAGCTTCTGATTTTATAATCTTCTTGGAGATGCCCATTCACCTGAGACAAGGCTTCGCAACAGGGTAAGAATATGGAGTGCGAACAAGTAGAGATGGACGCGGTGTCGATCTGCTGACATAATCCACACGTCTGCCCGCGCTCAGAAGCATCCCGACCGCCGCCCTGAGAAGCGGTTGATCAAACGTCCGATTCCCAGTCCATCTAGTCGCTCTACACCTCCGGTATCTAACTCGCTCTTGATTTCTATCATTTCGAATTACACATCTCCCAACAATCATGGCCTCCGACGCCTTTGGCTCGCGGGGCGAGCTATACGACTCCGCCCTGACTGTCCCCTCCGATTCGGAAAACTACTCGGCAAACAACGAGTCACCATCTTCGCCTCCTTCGACCTCCAGTTCTCCCATGATTCTCTACAAGCCTCCAACGGTATGGGGCCTCATCCGCGGTGCAGCTATCAACCTCCTGCTCCCCTTTGTGAACGGTCTCATGCTGGGCTTCGGCGAGCTCTTCGCCCATGAGGCGGCCTTCCGCCTGGGGTGGTCCAACACCAAGGTATGTACCGAATATAACATAGTGAGTAGCTTCTACAAATTCTCACAATCTTTCTCTCCATTCCAGATCTTCCCAATGTACCGCCGATCGCATCCCGTGGGCCCTGGAGTCGAGATTCGAGAGCTTCCTTCGGAGCGGAGGCGGGTCACCTCCGCTGCTGGCTTGAATGACACCGCGTCCTTGGAATAAACAGAGGTCGTTGCTGGCTTTTTTGAAATGTCAATTTCTCAACGTCTCAGATCTGCATTGATATGAGAAACACAAAACTGGTACATGTTTATTTGGAGAGATACCTGACCTCGGGTCAACACTTGGATGTAGTGCATGTACATAGACTGCTCAGCTGGCGCCTGGCGAACTGGATTTGTATTTCACATATTGCTTAGACCATTTCCTTAATCCTTGCAATAAGTAAAGAATACTCCTTATATTCATCTCCTCGTCGACTTCCTAGCAATGCGCTTTCAGATACCAAACCAACTTCCCTTCCGTATGCCTGACAACGAAAGCTTTGGCGGCAGAGACATTATTCCCTGGCCTAGGCCATAATCGAAGAGCATGGACATCCTTCTGGCCTAAACATAGGGAGCCGTAGGTAGAGTCAATGGCTGTTGGGTCCATTTGATCCAAGTAAAGACAGGAGTAGTAAGAACTAACCTTGAAACAAACCTACAAATGTTTATCTCAGGACCCTAGGAAAATCTGGAGATCTGGAATTGGGCTGTGCTATAAATGGTAATCTGACCAGACGCCTAAACTCTGCAAGACATGACAACATGCCTATAGTTTAGTTATCTATCTTCTGCCGAGATATCCTCTTTCCCCGTATGTGATCATTTTACGGCATTCCAAAAGACTCCAACCCATTCTTATCAAACCCTGTCAGAAGACTCTCATCTTTGATAGACCATGAGGTGTGATAAAAAGGCTAAAAATTAGTTTCAGTTGACAGACAGGTACTTAGTTCACGACCAAAGCCGGCGACGACTCGGCATCGGATGTTTACCGGGGTCGTCTCCGCCCGGCAGAAAAAGTCTCCCCGACAGGCACGGGAGATTCGCGATGATCCGACTGTCTATCCATAAAATCACCTTTTTCCTCGCTCTCTAGCAAAATGATGGGAGCTGCTGGCCTGAAAGGGCCCAGTATTGCCACTGCCTTTGCGCGGCAACGGCTCGCTGCGGTCCCTCGATCCACCCGATCGGTTGGTCATGCTTAGGACCCCCCGGGGAAGACACCACGTACTGACTAGTTCTTGTAGGTATCTACCTTCAGGCCTCAGCGCTTCCAATTCCCTGGCCAGAAGAGCCAATTGACCCTCGCATCATCTGGAAATGCTCCATGGCGCCGTGCTGCCCTTGCCACCACTCCTGCTGCGATCCGTTTCAACTCGACTTCCTCCGACCCAACTCCCGCTTCCATTCCCGAAACGACAACGCCGGTTGACCCGTCTGATGTTGGGTTTGACATCTCAGAGATTCCCGAGAAGATTGGATACTTGAAGGAACTTGGCTTGGACTATGGTTGGGGTCCATCATCTATGCTCCAATATGTGATCGAGCACATTCATATTTGGACGGGTATGCCGTGGTGGGCTAGCATTGTCGGTGCGGCCGTATTGGTGCGAGTCGGCCTGTTCAAGCCTACCATGGGCGCTTCCGACACCGGTGCTCGAACCCATAACGCGAGACCCTTCATTGACCCTATCCGTCAAGAGATGATGAAGGCTCGTATTGAAGGACAGACACACCAGTTCCAGATTAAGAAGGCCGAGCTTGATAAGATTCAGGCCGAGCATGGGATCAAGCCCTCAAAGGCATTTATCCCCATGCTGCAGATTCCCCTCGGCTACGGTATCTTCCGTGTTGTCCGCGGCATGACCTCTTTGCCAGTGCCCGGATTGTTGCACGAGTCTGCTCTGTGGTTGAATGACTTGACCGTGGCCGACCAGCTATACCTGATCCCTGTTATCACAGCCTCGTGCTTGTATTTCACCCTCAAGGTAAGTGATAGCTCTCCTTGCCCACGGCACTGACGAGTACGGACGCTAATAAATACTACAGAAAGGTGGTGAGACTGGCACTATGGATATCCTCAACACCTCTGCCGGTAAAGCCATGCTGATTGGTCTTCCGGCCCTTTCTTTCACATTCATGGCTTTCCAGCCAGGTGCTCTGCAGCTGTATTTCCTGTCCACGGGTGTTCTCGGTCTTGCTCAAGCTTACATTATCAACAACGCCAAGTTCCGTAATGCGATGGGCATGGCTATTCCCATCAAGCGCCAGGCGACCCAAGATATGAGCAACCTCGAGCAGCTCCAAGCCCGGTTGGCAGAGCTGCAGGCCAACCCGGAGAAGTTCAAGCAACCCGAGGCAATCAACGACAGCAACATTAGCAAAATCGACCAGGTCCAGAAGAACATCACCAGCTGGAGCGAAAAGGCCAAGCGCGAAGTCACAGAGAAGTGGAGCGAAGTGAGAGGTCAGGCAACCAAGAATGCGGACGGTTCTCCCGCTGTAAAGCCTCGTCTCTCTGAGGAGGACCGACGGGCAGCAGAGAGATACGAGAAGGAAGCCAATGCTCGGGAAGCCGCCCTGCGCGAGGAGCGCAACCACGCCCGTCGGAGCTCCCATATGAGGACTCTTGCAGCTGAGCGACAGAAGGCTCAGAATTCCTTGAAGAATCTCCAGGCGGTTGGACGCAATGGCCCATCTCGGAGGCAGTGATCTGCCCCAATGTGTATAAACTGTAAATTATGGCGCTTTCACTATGGCATTTTGTGTTTTCATGTATTACAGGATTAGAACCTATTTTGACCACTCTTTCCACTCCGTCGGTGCGTAGCCCAATCATCGGGGTCTATCTCCTAGTATTTACATTCTAACATGAGAAAGAAGCGGAAAGAGAAAAAGTCCACCTCAATGAGCTGTGTGACCGCTAAGAATGTCGATGATGATTATGCATTGCCACTACATCTTCGACTTCTTGCAATTCCACCAAACCGAATTACCACGCGGAATAGAAACCGGAATATAGACCTCGTATGCTTGTTACAGAGCCGTTTTGATGGTAGAAGAATAACGAAAAACAATAGAAAGTCTCAAGAAAGCAGACCCAAATCATGTAGTCCGCATGGGAATCGAGACCGCCGGCAATGGCAACGACCCTTTTTCATCCTCTGCAAAAACCGTCCGCTCCAACTTCTCCGTCATAGATGCACAGAACGGGTCAACATATGCTGTCCAGGCCGCTGCAAGAGCATACACCAGTCCGATCCATACCGGTATACTAACAGCAACAACCCATGGCGGTCGTAGTGGCAGCCAGTCCCGCGAATCATCAGTGGCAGCTTCACCTCCTTCCCATGGCTGACCACTAATTCCGTACAACATCCAGCAAAGGACAACACGCAACATAGTCCCATGGATGAGATATACCGCGAAACTCTGCTTTCCAAGCCATAGCAACAGTCGATTTGCGAGAAAGGCTTTGGTTGAGGGAGAGAGGTAGATTGCTAGGATGATGAGGTCCACGCCGATGGCCGAGTAGCGCTTTCCGATGTTCACATCTGCTGGAAAAATATATCTTGATAGCTGCAACATGAAGTTCGACCAGGGCATCCATTCTGGGTGTTCGCCTGGGTAGGAGGCGATTAGGAGACCGGCAATCGCGAGGGGCATGGTAATGAGCTTCCGAGTATAGCGATGGGATTCTACCCAGTCTTTCAGAGTGGTAGAGTATGAGAGATCACTGAGAAGGACGCCGAAGATAGCTTGCATTTGGAACGTTTCTAGAGGTATGGGTTTGAGTCAGTCAATTGTACGTCATGAGACATATTTGCAAGTACAGTGCGGAAAGATATAGTTCTTACCCGTGTTTTTCGCGGCATCTTGGTGATAATACAGCAGCATCCCTATGTATACGGCGACTCGGTATCTGAATCGCATAGACATCGTCGCGACAAGAAGAATAAAGACCAGCATCGAGGCCTTGAGCAAAGGTAAAAGAGCCCACTGGTGATCGTCGTATGCCATATATCCGGTCGTCCAAGTCGACAAAAAGTTCTTCCCCAACCGAACGATCTCTTTCCAGAGAGAATCTTCCAAGTCTGGGGCTGCATATCGGCACCACCAGCTGTCGGAGCGATTGGCAACAGTGAATCCGCCGAATTGGGCAACTGTCCATGATATCACCAAGGCAATGGTGGCCGGAAAAATAAGTCTTGGTGGTCTTCGGAAGGCGCTCTTAGCGATTGTAGTGAATGCAGCGGTCGTATTCCCAGCTCGCGAGAGCTTCAATGGCTTGAGGGCACATACGTAGCCCGTAAGAAACGCAAAGATAGTGACACCGAGACGGCCTTGCCAAGGAATACGCAGGATGGGCCATTGTAAGATTCGTGGACTCTCGTCTTCGGTGTCTCGAGGAGAAAAGAGATCGTAGTCCCATGCTCGGGCGAGGTGTGTCAATATTACTAGGAAGGAGGCGATCCCACGTAGGCCCTGTAATTGAAAGATCAAGTTAGCGAAAGATCAAATCTGGGGATTTGGGAATATCTAGAACGTACATCGATCCACTTCACGCTCTTTCGAGGGTCACCTTTGGTGGAGGAGTTGCGTTGACCCCATGGTAGAACAGCGGGAATAGTATCTTTTAAACGAGTGTATAAGTGAGAAGATGGAAAGAGTGTCATTATAGTTATCAGGACGTGTATGAAGTGGGAATTAAAAGAGTGGTCGAGTGCTTCAGATATTCTCAAGAGATATCATATCACCGTGTAGTCGATATACAACCCCAGCTTGACATAGCCGTCGAGATGTCACCTGGGTAGCCAAATGAATGAATGTTGCAAACAAGAAATCCACAGAAAGCACGAGGACAGGAGTCCCGCCAACCCAGACGGACATCACATTTTGGTATACCCCTCGAGTAAGGAACACGCCAAGAAAGAAGGGGCACAACAACGTACCAGACCTCCTGAGACTGAAGCCACAAATAGATAGAGAGAGACTTTCTGCATCTCATCAGCCGATAAGGATGTCAAATTGCGCCATTATGAACCCATCATCTCGTCAATGACCTGCCAAGAAGCTGATGGGTATGCGTCGCCGTGGCTAGGGGGATCGAAAAGTGTAGATCAGAACGCGGATCTCGAAAGCCATCGGTATGCCAGGGCCCATGAGGGGGTGTCTAGGTATGTGTAACGGTACATGTTGTTCCTGCAATCATTGAGAATAAGAAAAAAAAAGGGAATGCGCGGAAGGCGCTAGACCCTTGCAGCATTTGCATAAAACGCTGCTAAATTAGGATTGAGTCTGCCGATCTGGCCATGTATTTGTTTTTCTTTTGTAGATAACTACCTTTATTGCTTGTCTGATAGGTATTCGAGATATCAAATACACAAGTTGGGCGTCTCAGGCGGCTTCAGGGGCGGCGAAGAGGATTCAGTAGCCACCGTATGATAGATAGGGGCATTCATGGGTCAAGAGGACGAGTTCAAATAGCTTGTGTGGATGATCCATTGAATGAGCAGTCCATGCCAAGGGCTCCAACCTCCTAGATCGGCAGATCAAGCAAATGTGGCGGAATGTCAACTCCTTATTTGTACTCCGTCCACTTACCTGAGACGCCTCCCACTACGCCTGAGAGATACGTCATTGGCTTAGACGATATGGGGATGAGCCCACGGTGAAGGTTACAAGGGCCAGTTGCTCGAGAGAAGAATTGGTGTGGTATCAAGATTTTATGTTCAGCAAACCCTATGAAACACCGCTACCATGTATATGGATAACTCCTCACAAATCATAAGTCGACACCCTTGTCGACTGAACCCAAGCGCCCGTGAAAAGACTTCGTAGTGCCGATGTACCTTTTGTATGAAGCCAAGAAGAAAATGCTTGATTAACGGAATAGTCGTCGCCCCCCCACGCTGCCAGAGGCCCACGTAACCGAACCCTTGACCCCGAGATTATCCATACTCAATCCGGAGAAGCCGACACCACCACCTTCGCCATCACGCTTGTAACGGCGAAGTGCTTCACGCAAGTGTGATGGCAGAAGCTGGCCACGATGGGGGTTAGGTGGTGGGCGAAACTCTCTTCGTGGGCGCGGAGGCGCAGGACTTGATACCGAAGCCCGGCCGACTTGTAAAGATGGAGATGGGGACAGATGGTGGGCGGGAGTAGAAGATGTTGAATTGAGGGGATTCGCTGGAACGGACGATGGTCGTATCTGGTTTGTATCCGATGGCTCTTTCTTGATGCCATTGCTGAGGGGTCCTGGGTTAGACGCAGGGACAGGGGTGCCCGAAGGAGTAGGAGTCGCGGTCTTTGATTGTGCCGCCACGGCTTGAGCTCTGGCCTGAGCTGCCTTCTCAGCAGCGGCCTCTTCGGCGTCGAATGCGGCTCGTGCCGCTTGGTCGAAGGCATCGGCCCATTCAGCCTGAACCGTTCGCGCCTTCTCAATCATCTCACCAGCAAACACCTTTGTGAAACCGTTGACTGTAGTGACCACGCTGGCTGGGACGGACTGTGAGAGTGCATGGTTGACGATACGTCGGAGGGATTCTTTGCGCAGCTTTGCTCGCTTGAAAAGGTCATATCGCTCGGATTGCTGAGGGTTAAACGCATCAACCAAAATCCTGTAGAAGCGGCAATATTAGTCTTCCAGCTCACCAAACCTCCCAGTGGAAGTAAACATACGCCAAGTTCTTCTTCTCAGCCTCGGTATCCGTAGTACCCTCCTCTCTCCCCAAAAGCTCGCCTTCATCGTCGTCATCGTCATCATCGCCATCATCACCACCTCCTCCACCACCTCCGCCCATGCCCCCTCGAACTGAGCCTTCAGCATCGACAGATTCAAGCCGTGCATCTCCAGCGCGCGAGCTCATCGCATCTTCTCGCTCACGCTCGCGCTCCTTCTCAGCTTTGCTCTTTCTTCCGCGCTTCTTTCCGCGGGCTGCGCCAGCAAAAATGCCGTCTGCGCTTGCGCCGCCGATGCTTCCTGTGAAACTGCCCGTCACGCTTCCCGCATCGCTGGTCGCACCGAAGCTGCGGTCTACAATATCGAGACCTGTGGGGAATGAGGTTTGTCGGAGAGGGTGCATGCGAGGCTTCTTGCCGAGTGGTTGTGAGGCGGACGAGGAGATAGAGGGTCGTTTGAGGGGGTTGGTTGGGGTCTGATAGGATGGTGGTGACGACATATTGAAGGGATGTGTTTAAAGGATCGGAAATCTCGACACGAGTGATGTGCACAAGGTCAAGAGACGTGTTGAGAGGATTAAAGAATAGAGATGTGTCTTGAGTCCGATGTGCTCTGGCGGGCCGCGGGCTTGACGAGATTCGCCGAGTTTGGGAATGCGCTGTGACACTGGTCCCCTGTCTGAAGCGCGGAGACAAAGCGAGTTCAATCAGAGATTGAAAGCGAGCGAGATAAGACCACTACCTGAAACCTGCCCAATCACCCACAAGATGAAGATGCCAAAGATGAGTCGATGTCAGTTTGACGCGATCAGAATTGGGTCGCGATGATTCTAGAGCACACCCGACCGCCTACCTGGTTTGGAATTTATATGCTCCGCCGGGGTGAGACTACGTCAAAGAAGCTGCTAAATTGAACAATGGAGAGATATTTACCCGCATACTCTGGAGGAATTCGCATATGATACCGAAGTAGTAGATGTGATTCAGTTATGAAGAAAGAGTGACAAATGAGTAATTGACAAGAATACTCGAAAAGCTCAAAACAAGACCGCTGATGAAATCCAGATGGAAAGAACGCGAGGAAGATGATGAGACGCTCGGAGCATGGACATACAATGCTGCGCATTATGTAAAGACAGGAGGAATGGCATCCACATATTTCCAGACTTGGAACGAGAACGACAAAAATGCAGACGATCTGTGCAGGATATGAAGTGACAGAAATGGGCACGGAAGCAGGCCAACAACTGGAACCAGCGGACGTGGAGAAAGGAAAAATCTGAAGGGACCATCTCCAACAGCTTCATGTAGGATTAATGCCCTTAGAACTTCTCTCCAAGCCGGGGAGCCCCCCCTTTCCAGTCATCGCGCTCATAGTAGCGGAACACAAGGTCGTACCCATTCAGGTCGTGAACGATGCGGTCAACGCGGCGGTAACCCTCAATTTGCTCCATCTTGGGATTGCGACGCATGGCCTGGCGCTGCGCGTGCGCCTCGTGGAAGCCATTCGCATCAGCCATATCCTCGATTGCAGGCTTAGTCTCAAACAAAGTGATGCTGAAACGGCCGGGCTTGAAGATATCCACAACCTGCTGAATGATGTCGGTGGTGGCCTTTCCGTTCTGCGAGTGCGGAACGTTGGTCTCGAACGAGGCATAGGAGCAGTGCGGCTCCGGAGTAACGTGCACGGTGAAATAGTGCGTAGGAGTCTTGCCATCCGGAGCGGGGACGACGCCGTTGGCAGAGAAGCCACAAGGCGTGAAAAGGTACGCGTCAATGCGAGCATCGGGGAACTTGCTCTTGGGATAAACGTCGGACAGGCCGCAAGCATCGGACACCACAGTGCCGAGCGCGTGACCTTCAGTGGTCAGCTCTGCTGGCAGCAGACGATCCGCGTCAGGGTCATCGGGGTCGGAGCCGTTGTCGAACACATCAAGGTGCTCGTCTTTGTCAAAGTTGCGGTAACGCTTCTCCGCCGCAGCGGTAGCGTTATCCAGGTAGAACTGCTTCGCGTTCTCCTCGTCCAAGTCAGTCATCAGGACCTCGAGAGTCTCATCGTGCTCATTGCAGTCGGTAATAGGGGAGGCCTGGGGGAAACTGAGGACCTTGGTCTCAGTCTCGGGGAAATGGCCATCCTCCTCCTTGGGGCTGGCCGGCGGAGTGAGCAGCGTGTGAGGCTCAGTCAGGTACAGGTACCAATGCTCTCCGTTCATCTTGCCAATCATGTAGGCGCTTCCGTTCTGGAACAACTTGTCCATGTTGCGGACCTCGTCACGCCAGCTGCGGTGAGGGCCGCGCTGGCGGTCAGGGAACAAGTAGTTCTTGCGGCTGTAGAAAACCCGGTAAGGAGCGGCCGCAACGGTGATGCCGCGAGACGGCGGGGCAGTAGCGCGAGGGAAGCCTGCAAAGAGGGCGGCGATCTCTAAGATGCGCGGAAGACCCGACAGAAGAGTCGTAGTACCACAGGTCTTGAGGATCAACTTGTGAGGCCAGACGAACATGCTGGACTCGGACAGAAGGTAGGCATCCACATCCTCGGATGAGACAACCGACAGAACCTGGCAGTTGACAAGATCCAGCATGTCCTTCCAAATCTCGCCAGGTACCTTCTTCAGGCCCTCAGGGCCCGCGGCGCCAAGCTCGCTGGCAGACGGAGCAAACCAGACCTCGAGTAGCTTCTCGGGACCTATTTTTTGAAGATTATGAGTGATTCATTCGACAAGCGCTGGGCTTAAGGTTGACTAACCTTCAAAGGCACTGCTGGAGTCAAGATCCTGGGTGGCCTCATAGTTGATGGTCAGAGAAGGAGTCCCCGCGAAAGACGACGGAGACTGCGTGTAATTTTTCGGAATACCGACGTAAACCATTTCCGTTGATTGATGCAGCCGAGGCTGGTAATAATTGGGCAATTAACGGGATCGAAGATGGTAACTGTGTGACGTCGGACCGCCCTGAGAGCTGTTTGATGGGAGACAAAGGGCTTTAGAAGCACTGTCTACTTACCCAGACGAACAAGGGGGCAATGCCCGTCTGAGAAGAGAAGGCCCTGCGGACAGAGAGGAACTGGCTATCAAGCCAGGTAGATGAGCACTTAACAGACCGGAAGGGCCGCTAAGGAGGTAGGAACGCGAAAGAGAGGAGGAAGATGCTACAAAGAATTGTGACTGTCAGTCCGGTACCCTCGTGCTGGAAGATACCGATACTGGTCAAAGTATCGGGTCTAGCAGACGAGAGTATCTGCTTTGTGCAAGAGGTATGAAGAAAGGTTGATCGTTGTTGAAGTGAGTCTCGCTATCGAGGCCTAGAGACAATGGGGTAATCAGTATCGCGTGGAAGGAAATGTGTTAGAGGAATTGGGAGTAGGGAAGGGAGATGCAAAGCGATTGTGTCTTCAGTAGTTCTGCCCTAGGCTGTTGCGCCGACATAATGGAAAAAAAAAAAAAAAAACAAGAATCTTCCATATTTGTGGATCGGTGGCCTCCGTGAGGGGTAACCGAGGGGAAAGAAGGAAAAAAATATCGCAATGGCACATACTTTGCAGGCTTAGAGAGAAATCGCAGAAGATCCTTCGGGCTCATGAAAGGCAGGACAGGAAATTCGGCTTAGAATTGCACGAGGTCGCGCGAGGCCACGATCGTGATCATCAGTGGGATGACGAAGGCAGAAAAACGAGTTGCGCGGGTCAGACTTTGCGTCAAAGCCGAAAAGAGTGCCCGAGATGCAATTGAGTGCTCTGGGCGAGTGTAGAGAAGAATATTTTCTCTGGATAATGGTTTGGCCAAAGGGAAGGAAGCCGATGGTCAATTTGCAGACCTCGAGAGGAGGGGTTGACAGGAAAATTGTTTGCCGTAACGGGCGGTTGAGTTGGCAATGAGCGATTTTGTCTGTGGGCCCAAGCTCGTGGGGCGCGCCGGATCAAAATCTGTCTGACATCAGGGAATACGACCACGTTAGTCTTCCCAGCCCTGCAACGCCACACAACGCATGATTTGCAAAGGAGAAAAGCTAGGGAAAACCCGGCCACTTACGGGAAGAAGAACAGCCAACTGGAGATCGTCTACGACGATAACTCGATGTGAGTCGAAGAAGAGAAGGAGCGTGCTCAGACGTAAGAATCCTAGAACACGCGAGCGGTGAGACCAGGCAGAATTGACTTTCGGGCAGGTCGTGCCTGGCCGCGGGTTATGTAATCAATCAGCGGGGAAACGAGAACCTTAAAGGAAGTCACCTGATTGGACTGCAGGTACACAGTACGACCGTCCTTGCCTGAGCCATTTATATGGGACTAGAGCGGTCTTTTGTCCGGCAGAATCCATTACTTATAAGGCAAAGTCAATGTCAATTGGGAATGTAGAAGAGATCGGAGGTCAAAGCCACAAAGATCCAGTTCCTCCCCTCCCGAAACGCCCGCTCACAACGCCATGCCAGATGGATGCAGCAGATCATTCCCCATACCGGTGATTTGAACATGAAAAGAAAAGACATGAGTGAAAAAAAAGAAAATATTCGACAACACATTAAGCCTCCACGATAAGGCGGGCCAACTGGACTTCGTTGGCCTCAACGATCTTCCCGGCGATTAGACCACCGACTTTCTCCGTCAACTGTGAGCGCAAATCATCCGACACAGTTGCGGGATGGCCGTTAGCCAGAGACGGGTGAGCGTCTCGGAGGGATGTCAGAACACCGAGGAGTGCAAGAAGAACGCGCTCGGCAGCAGGGCGACGAGCTGCGTCCTCGAGACCATCACTGAGCAGTTTAGAGTAGTCACTGAGATTGGGAATAACGAGCACGCGGACCACCTCGGCGCCACCGACAGCCTGTAGCCCAATAACGGCTCCGTAGTGGGCACCGAATGGCTTGGAAGGATCGAGGAAGCTCTTCAAGCAAGACCGCACAAGGCGGGGCTTGAGCATGTGGGATGAATGGGAGAATTTCTTGGCAATCAGTCCGAGCAGTGATGCTGCAAGGTCACGTAGCGCAAATTGTTCGGACAGATCGCTGGCTCCGCCAAGTTGTCGGCCGACCAGACAGGTCAAGATCGATGGAACAAGAGAGGCAATCTGTTAAAAGGTCAGCTACGGCCGATCCTATGCGGAGATAGTGAGCGGGGTGTCAACGTACATAAGGGTCGACGTAGAGGGATGTATTCTGGACCAAAGCCTCGGCCATGTGCATCACCTGGGTCAGAACGAATATATCCTTAAGGCTGTGCGTGACCTTCTCCGCGATGAATTGCACAAAGTAGGGCACCAACTGGTGTAGACCGGGATCATCTCGTAGACTGGCATACGCAGATGTTCGGTACTCCTCGCTCGTCTCATCCAGGAACGCGCTGCAGACCTTCTCGAAGTACAGCTGCAGCTCTTTGGAGAGCACATGCTTCACGGTAGGCTTCACTGATACCTCGCCACTGCCGCTCATCGCCGCAAGGGTGGAATTGGCGTTCGGTCCCTTCGATACCAGCTCGAGGTTGCGAGAATCGGCCGCGGTGGGGTTTTGAGGAATGGATGGCTGGACACCTTCGACAGCGAGCCAGTGGCCTACATAGAGAGCGCTTAGATTCCATGGTAACACGAAGAATTTTTATACACTTACCGGTGAAAGATACTTCGCGGGGGACCTTAGGCAACGGCGCGTTGATCAATTTCTCAAAGTCCACCTCTTCATCTTCCACGTAAAACAGCGGTTGACCGGGGCCCAACGATGCTTCACCAAACCGCAGCGGCCGTAAGGATTCGTATCCATAAAGAGGCTCCACGTCCAAATTTCGCAGAGCGTGAGAGATGTCTTGGGTAGTAAGAAGGGTGCGCTTGCCGTGTCGCATGCACTTCAGTGCTTCCTCCAGCACTTGCGCAACGCGGTATTCAACGTCGCGTGCAAGATTTTCCGTCACATCGTGATTCAGATTGGTAATCCCGACGGATTCCGCAACATCACGGATGTTGTCCGGGTTCCAGACCGACATGGCGATTGCTTTGTCCTAATTCGGAGGTGAGGCCGCGATGAAGAGGAATCTGGGAGGGATAGGATTGCGGAGATGGGCGCGCTCGGTAGTCGGAAAGCTCTTGATCAGAGACAGAGTCGCATTCTGAGAGCCCGCCGGTCAACTTCAGCAAAGACAGAACGAAATGGGTCGTGGCAATGTTCTTCGCTTTGTTCTAATGTAGGCAACAAGCCAAGCAGGCAGAGGGAGCCGATCGATGAGAGTTGGGCGCGGTACTGCGCGAGTGGGTCTTGTGGCATCCCGTACAAGCTTGTGAGCCAACTATACGAGTACGCTACAAATTAATTTACACTGTTTACTGAGGTGCTAAACTTATCTTCAAGTAAAAAGAATCTTATTATCAATTATAGGCCTGGAATTACAAGTGCAGATGAAGGTACTAATGGCCTCAGGCGAAAGCAAAAGCAGAGAGAGTCGGCAGCCACTCGTCCTCCGGGTATCACAACGAAACGCACATTCAGAAATAAGAGGGCACAATTTACTTGGCCTCCTCAGCAACGGGCTTGATCTCCTCCTTGAGTACCTCCTTCTCAGTAGTCTGCCCGGTGGTAGTGGCCTCCGCCTGGACAGCAACTTCCTCCTTGAGAGGGTCTTCCTTGGCAGCCTCTTCCTTAGGTGCCTCCTCCTTGACGGGCTCATCATCCTTGGGGGGAACAGCGGGGGCGGCAGTCTCCTCAAAGGGTTGGACTGGCTTGACCTCCTCCTTCTTTTCCTCCTTCTCCACCTTGTCCTCCACCAGTTGGACAGTTCGTGCCTCGTCCTTCAGTTCGGCACCCTTTCCACCGTAGGTCTTGGGGATCATGTCCGCAATGGTAGCGGGGAACTCACGGGCGAGATTGGCACCGTTAGAGATCGGGTGGAACTTGCGGGTAGTGTTGCGGCTGAGGAACAGCTTCATGGCGGAGAACATCCAGCCCATGATAGAAGGGACATTGACGAAGAACTTTTCGCGCAGTAGTTCGGGGTAGGCAGTAGAGAACACGTCGATGGTCTTCTTGGTAGCGGTGCGAACGGAGGGGTCCATACGGAAGAACTTGACGTTCAGGTAGTCGTGAACCTGAATCATCTGGTAAGGATCCTTTTCGCCGTCATAGTCGATGACCTCAGTGGCATCCTTCATCTTCAGGTCTTGAACGGCCAGTTCCATAAGGGCGGCGCGCCACTTGACAAACCTGGAGAGTGAATTAGCACGTTATATTTCCCAGTTTGGATTCATCAAGTCACTCACTCGTCGGAATCGCCAAAAGTGGCGCTGACATCCTTCACAGCGCCGTAGATGTTCCAGGTGAACACCAGAGGGCGTCCGTCCTGCTCAAAGGTTGTCAGGTAGCCAAGACCACCGTACTTGGTGGCACTGTAACGGCCAGACTCAACCAAAGCCAGAGGATCGGTCTTCTTGCGCCATTCGAGAGCCTTGCGAAGCTGATCCTGAGCACCCTGGACGTTGCCCTCATTGGCGCGGAGGAACTTGATGAGTACATTGACGGTAGGCACATCCTCGCTGTCCTTGAGCTGCACACCCCACATCTCATTGTAGCCAGTTTCGCTAAGGATCTTGGGCAGCTGTTCGAACAGCTGGGCCAGACCGGGAATCTTGGTCAAGTATGTGGGCTGCTCGGGCTGCTTCTGCTCATCGGTTTTGGCCGCTTCGGGCTCAGGGGCAATGGGTGCATCTTTCACAGCTTCTTCCGCCTTAACTGGAGTGTCCTGGACAACCTCCTTCGCCTGGGGCTCGGCCACCTTGTCGGTAGTCTCGGTGGTAGCAGCCGCGGGAGTTTCCGAAGGCTTGTCGCTAGCTTCAGGAGCTTCCGAAGCTACTACGGCAGCTTCCTCGGCCTTCTCGGGCTCGGCCGCAGGAGCCTGTTGGACGGGCACGGGCTTTTGGTCCGACATGGTTGTGACTTTTGGGAGAATGAAAGAGTGTAATTGACTTGATGATGGAAGAGAAGGAAAGAGAGAATAAAAAAGCTTCAGGGGGGAAGGAAAAAAGATTGAGGCAGGGGGTTCGCACGTCGATAATTCGGCCTATCAATCGGGTCCACTGCGGTCCCCACCTGTCAACCCGATGGATCATGGGCCTACAGCTGAGACGACACTAAGGGGCTCACCATCGAGCGATTCGAGCCCGGGGAAATTTGTGGCCCCTGAGTACCAGCCAAATATGAATTCTAAATGAGGTTCTAGACTTACATTGGTCAACTAGCCGGTCCTGCTGCAGTTTCGGGAGATGATTAGCGCTATGGATCTAGAAGACCGCAACTTTAAAAATAGCACGGGATCGACTGGCGAAACCAATTCGCTGATGACCGGCTCGATTGACAACCAGGTCGTCCAGCGAGCAGAAAGCCAACAAGCTGGTATTAGTCTGGGGGAGTCGGGTGCTTTGTACGCTAAAATTGAGTGCATTTACCTTCATTTAGACCATCAGGGATCGAATAGAATATCAGTAGGGACAAAATCTCATTAAACGAAATTAAAAAGGATCACTAGGCCACAAAAGTAAGAAAATGAAGAGGGCTGCCGTTGCCGATAAGATTTAGTGGGGACCTATACAAACGCTAATTACATTAAACCCATTCATTGTCTCAACTAGACTCCGATGGCATAGGGGTCTCATGTGCCTTGTAGATAATTGCACCCTCCTCAGAGTTCATATAAAGGCCTTTGCCAATTTCGAATATATCCATCTGTCCTCCTTTAATGACATGGTCACACTGTATTCTGGCAGACCCTCTCGGCTATCCCCAGTAGAGTTGACGCTTGAGTTTAGGTTAGCCGATGGGGGCTGAACCATCACCCGTAATTACGGTAGCTTTGAATCCACACTAGAAGCCACAAAAGAAATGTTCATTTATCCTGGACGTTAATTAGAGGAAATGAATGATAATATATTCGCGTGGCCAATGGATTGCTGAAAGGTCATCATCAAATACGG
The DNA here is from genome assembly GCA_001048715.1 of Penicillium brasilianum. Taxonomy (NCBI): domain Eukaryota; kingdom Fungi; phylum Ascomycota; class Eurotiomycetes; order Eurotiales; family Aspergillaceae; genus Penicillium; species Penicillium brasilianum. The sequence continues at coordinate 1,483,676 of CDHK01000008.1, read as the reverse complement.
GACAAGACCGGTAGAATTTTGAGATATATCGATCGCCATCCAAGACAATAGAGACTTATGGGGTGGTCCAAAGGCTATGAACCACAGTACGATGATGGTTGTCCAAATAGTAACCCCGCAGACAACTATGGAAGCCCTTTGCCATTGTTGCCCCCAGCTTGGTACCACTTTCGGGTAGGTATGTGTATACTCCACAGCACTTCTTTTCTTGCAATAAGAAACACTTTTCCTAAATAGAACTAGTCAGAGGCCATCTACTATTTATCACCCAGGTTTTCCGATTTACCATACCTTCTTCAGTAATATTACCCCGTTTATTGTCACCGAAATCACACTCTATTATACAGAGGGGTATAGACTTATGATGTCTTCGAGTCACTGTATTTGATCTGCTTTACACCAACCAAGGACTAGACACCTGAGAGTCTGGGTATGATTCTATACCACACTCACTTGAACTCTTGTGACCGGGACTTAGCGCGGCTAGAATAACATTATTTTACGGAATTGACATCTTTCTAGAATGACAATTTACAAGCCCATCCTACCTTGGAGAATTTGAAGCCCTTCCCTCATGATCACTCCTTCCCTGGTGATATCTTTCTTACCCCGAATGGTCTGCCTTTCCCGTGACCCTTATTCGTTGGTCTTCACATTGAGCCCATCTTGTTCCTTGACACTCTGCTCCGGGGGTTGCTCAACTGCACCTTCAGTTGACTTCACATCGCCCCGATTAAGCTGGTTCTCCAATCGGGTGACATCGTTGCGCTCCTCGAGTGGATCACGCCCGACTTGGTCAAGTTCCGATCGCAGCTGGGTTGCTTTATCGAGAGCCTCTTCCAATCGAAGCTTCAAATCTTATTCTCTTCTCTTGTTCAGCTTCGCGCAACTGACTTTTGCAAGTCATGCCTTTCCTTCCTAGCACCGGCACATGCCTCTTTCCACCGACGTAAGCCACCACTCATGAGACCGTCAGTAACAACGAAGAGATATTTTCAGAAATTCCCTAGCCCTGCCAAACTTCCCAAGTGGAAACGAAAAAAAGGAAATCAATCCCAGATTCTTCGCGGGCAAGAGAAGAAATGAAATATCTACGGAGTAATACATACTCCCCTATAGGGTATACCCGGGCCTAACCGAATCGGGTTAGCAATCGAACAATCGACGAATAGAGGAATCTCTTACCCTAAATTCCGAGGATCCACCCACTTCAGTCCAAATGAGTCATTTTTCGTCAACAACAAGCAAGCTGGCGCATAGGAAGCGCGTCGGGCTCATAACCCGAAGGTACCTGGATCGAAACCAGGGCTTGCTATTTTCTTTTTTGGGATTTTTGATCTGGGGGACCTTTGTTTTCGTTTAGGTGCTAAACATACCCTACACCTACACCCATGCACTCTCTATACATCCGAGGCTCTCTATTCCTGTCAAGGAAAATTCTCAATTTTTGCCGACGAGAGGATCGGATGCCGGGAAGTCAACTCTCAACCAACATGATCCTAGATGTAAGTGGTGAATTATGAGTCGGCGAAAAAGGGTAACTAAAGGTATTGATAGTGCTTAGATATTCATAGGAAAAAGTCATAGTTCTCGTATTCTATTATAGATAGTACCCCTCGCTCTGAGGGGCATATCTTAGATTTATGTCTCATGGGTTACGCAAAATAAATCACCAAATCCCAAGAGAACAGAGAACGCAATCTGGATGCCTCGAAGGGAATCGCTGATTAATTCAAACGAGACCAAGTCAAAAAGGAAAACGGAAACAAAAGACCGCTGGGGAATAATACAGATAACACGAACGAACGGAAAAAAGGGAAATGAACAAAGGGTTTAAAATCTGTCATATCGGTCTCGGGGTAGCTGCACCGTCGAGCCAAGGGAATTGTCCGAAATGGAAATGTCATCAGGTAGACTCGGGACGAACAATTATCGACCGCCATTGCGGAATTGCTCGGGGATGTGAGGGACGGCCGGTGGGGGACCAGGTTCGGCCTCGTCCTCGTCTTCTTCCATTTCATCCTCCTCCAATTCCTCAGGGTGCCTATATCACAAATTTAGCTCCGTCCCCAATCATGGCACTGGGTGTGAGCATGTCGAGGTCAACTTACGCAAGCAACTCCTTGATATTTCTCATCTCGTAATGCTTCTTCCGATGCTCCTCAAACTGGCGATGTTTCTCCTTCGCCTCCTCAGTGGTCAGTAACTCATCACCACCTGCGGCCACATCCCCATTGGTATCAGGGTTAACGACAACATGTTTGTCGCTTTTGTGTGACTCCGTGCTCATACTACGCTCACGGTAGATACGCTGTTCGGGACTCTCCTGGGCCACAGGATTCTCCTCGGCCTCGCCGAGCTCCAGATCCGGAATATCATCCTCCGAGACACCCTTCTTATGCTGCCCGCCATGGGTAGTCTTGTCGAGTTCATCAACCACCACATCCTGTGGGTCAATGAGACTCTCCTTGGCCTCTTCGAGTCGAAGTTCCTCTTCGTCCTCGGCGGGATCGTAGTGCGGGGCGTAAGGAGTCTTTGGCTCGTCGATCTTCATTTTCGCAGTGCGCTCCTGCTCGGTCAGGTACAGGTTTGCTTCATCCCACTTTAGGCGGGGTTCGTTCTCGTCGTGCTGGCTGGCGAGAGACTGTCGGCGCGAGGATGTGCCCGGTCGACCGGCGGATGAGGAGTGGCGTCGTCCCGCGTTTACCAGGGTGTTTTGGAGAGTGAGTTCCTTGGTGTCTTCGGGCTCGGCGATGGAGGGGATGGTTGGTGGTGTAGCAACCGGTGCTGAAACGGGAGCAGCCTGGAAAGATCTGCTATTCTTCAGAATGCCTGGATCGCCAAACAGACGGGGATGATTAGCGTTCAGAATCTCGAGAGTCCAGATCCGCCACTGGAGCTGGATTCAAGTCGAAGAACTCACCTCTAGGCCGTGTGTGCATATCATCGCTGCCGTGTGCCTTAGCCGGCAAATGCGGTGCGGTCGTCATCGTGGGTGGTTGGTAGTCCAGGGACGAAGACACCGTCTGATTTTCAAGTCGACGTAGACACGAATTTCTTCGGAGGGGTAAGTGTTGGCCACCAGGTGAGCTGACAGTCGGCTTTGTCAGACGAGGCTTAGCAGTTCAGCTGAAATCAGTTTGGAAGGTCACTGAGTGTAGCGTCAAGGTTGAGTGGCGTGTTAAGAGAATAATGTGAGGAATGAGACATATATCAGCCGCGAATATGAAAGTCAGCTGCGAGGTTGTGAAGGTCAAAGGTGAGGCACGTGGGGCCTGATGACGTCGGGCTTGGCGCCTGACATCTTCGGCAAAAACGGATTTTTTCGTGACTCTCGCCTTGCGATCCCACGGGAATCGGCCGGGAGTTTCCATGGTTGGGCGGTTGAGCTTTATTTTGCGACTGATTTCCCATTGGGATCATTGGACCAGGGCTGAAAGCAACAGCCACGTCTGAGAGGGTGTATTCTTGAGGGTGTATTCTTGAGGGTGACTGTTCGTTTACTTGAAATACTGCGCACGGGATATATAGCGCTCGGACACACGTCAATGTTTCGGAATTGATAATGTCTCTTGCAATAGATATAGAATTTCTTAGTATTCTTGGACCGCGACCAACAAGCTTAGCCAAGTAATGGCAAAATAACAGGCCAATCCTAGTCTTTCAATGCAATAGCCAACTGAGAAATAACGCCATAATACTCCCGTACCCTACAATAGCCCTAGAATAATCGAATAGGATTGCGTTCCAGAAGATGATTCTCCTCTAACACCAGATCAATCGCCCAAAGATAGGGGGGTATCTGTATATGCAAATAAAATCCAAGGCCTGCCTCGTATAGCCACAAGAAAGAATAAATAGGTGCAACAGTAAGAGAAGAAAATCGTAGACCAAAAGTGGGAGATAAGAAGAAATGGATGGGCATGGGCAAGAAATGAAAATAGAAAGGATCAAGCGATGGAATCAAACTCCTCACGCTCGCGCAGGCGATTACGTGCGAGAATGTCGCCTCCGTTGGCTGACAGCTGCATCCAGTGTAGTGCCAAGCACATACTCTGCGGATCAGACTTGGAGTCTTTGCCGCGGCGGTACATCATCTCAGCTTTGAAAGTGTCGCGAGGCCGAGTGAGTGGGAGTGTAACTCGCTGAAGACGCTCGGGGTGTGTGAGATAGAGAATGGCCAGCTCGCGCTGCGCAACTGGATTGCCCTCTTTAGCAGTGATGATCCACATCGCCGCTGCATCTTCAATGGCATGACCGGTCCGCGGGTAAAAGTCCGCGCCGGGATGTCGTCGCAGAAGTTCTTGGGAGACGATGCGGTCCGCAATCTCGACCATGCTGTGGCATACTTCATCCTTCAGACTCAAGGCTGCAAGTCCGAATTGGAGGAATGCTGTTCCACGATCGGATTTATTGAGTTGCTCTCCAGGCACAAACGCAGAGATGAACTGCAAGTCCCGGAAGAGTGTCTTGGGCTTGACTTCTAGGATGAGATCTCGCAGGGTAGCCACGATCTGGTCTTCTGATGGTGTTGGGTAGTCGGAGCGCCTTGAGCCATAGGTAACCGACTCGGGTGGAGTCATTGCGGGGAAAGCAGTGCCTGTTTGAGACATTGAGGGTGCATGAGCCGCAGAGAAGCTTTGTCGAGTAGCCCGTGATCGAGTACCATTAGCACGACCTCTGTCATCTTTAGACATGGAGCTAGCAGCGGGTCCCGATCGATTGCCATCGTTCGAAGATATCAGCGACGCAACTACCAACGATCTCAAGTCTCTCAAAGCGTTAAGCTTGACGAACGGGTTACCATGACGTGAGAAGACTTCAATTAGTCGGTGGAAAACTGCTTTGTATGAGAAGGCAGAATCGTCATCTTCTTCGCACATCTCTTGCATTACACTCGAGGTATCCGTCGTCGAGTTTTTTCGAGTGCGTCTACCAGGATTGTCGAGAGACCTGCTCCTTCGAATCCCTGATGACCGATGCTCCTCACGAAGATGCTTTGATCGCTCCTCATAGTCGGAGTAGAATCTCCGGACTGTAGCATGTCTCTGCATCTGGATTTGGATGCGGGGTTGATCAAGGTAACTTGAGAACCAGGCGTCCGTTTCACTACCACAGCTCCACACGGGAGACCCCAAGTCACTTAAGAGCAGGCTAGTGAGCGTTTGCCGCAGCTCGTCCATGAAAATGGTCTTTGCATGCGTTTTGCGTTCGGTACGACGAGGTTGACGGGTAGCACCTTCGCTAAACATGGATGGGGGTCGTGAGTAGGCTGTGGATACGCTACCGGCGTACATCGGGTGACGTTGCGACGCGGACCAGAAGGTGCTATACGTGTCACTGGTAGACGTTGAGGCAGCGCGACCGGGCGATCCACCGATGGAAGAAACATCGATAGAGGGTAGATCACGGGTGGCCCGGTATTTGTCGGAAATCAGACTCTGGATAGACGACTTGCTTCCCAAAGAAGACGCCAGATCCTGAGGAAGACGAGCGAGCGGATCAGGCACAGGGTGACTGGCACCATGAAGTTGAGATGTGTGCAATGAATCCTCGCTTGCATTCGTAGAAGGTCGAGGAGTCGTAGGCATTGAAAGACCCGGGAAAGCCCGAGAGCCATATCCTTCATATCTTGCGCGCTCCCTCTGAAATAATTCACTTGCCCAGAGTACCGGAGTCTCTGCCATCGTCTCACCTACTAGCCGGTTGATGCTGGTTCGTACTTCATAGCAAAACCGATGGATGCGCTCCTCGCCCTTGCAGAAGTTCTCGATTCCGCTGTGGTCCAGCCACTTGCGAGTTAATTCTACTTGCTCATCGGACATCTTCCTAGGGCCACCCTGGCTGCTAGGCGCTTTCATCATATTCATGATTTGCAGCTCGGGCTTTTGGAAAAGGGCAGCCCCTAGTGAGCGAGCTCCGGATCGAGACCGTGTTTCTTCGGGCATCTCGGTATTGTATGGCCGGGCATAGTAAATCATTTTGAGAGCCATGGTCACATGTCGGGCTTCTTCGTATCTCATGGAGTTCTTCACATCGGTCATGTACCACATCTTGGTACGAACCTTGGATACAGTAGCCATGAGTGCCTTGACCTGCGTCTGGAGCCGGCGGAGGCTTTGATCCAGAGAGACAAAGTCCCTTTCGCATCGCTCAATAACAGCCGTCGAGCTTTCCAGCGACCGAGTGCAGGATCTGTGCATGGGACCTAGGATCCAGGTATCACTTGGGGAGGTCACTGAGTGTGTTCTTTGTCGTAGCTGTCGGGAGGCATTCCACCAGTAATGTGCACCTACAAAGTCGGAGTCATTCTGAGCGGAAGCCATGGCCTGAGTGAATTGTTGTCTCAGTGACATTGGAGTCAGCGGCAGGCTTCCAGGTTCGCAATCAAAATCGTCCGAGCCATGAACATGGCTCTCGTTGACAAGACGAATGATCGCGGTTTGTAGTGCCTCGTGATTCTCCTCCAAGCCCAGAGCGGTGGAATGCGTGTCATCTTGGCTATCCATGGCAGAGCCCTTTGAAGTCTCATTGGCCGGGTCTGCGAGTAGACTGCACGTGAGACCTTGACCGTCATTGGCAACAGAAAATACAGTCCAGTGCTCCTCCGAAGGGTGCTCTAGTCTGGGTCGTTCACTTGGTTCATCTAGATCGCTCAACTCGAAACGAATCCTCGCAGCAGTCTGAACAACCCCTTCAAGACTGGAGACATGCAAAGAGTCCATGGAGAAGACCGAGCCACTTTGTGATGTCGGCCGAGGACTCAATTCAGGGTTTGGCCGGAAGAACCCAGGTTCCATAGGCGGCTCTGGACGCAAGTTGTACGACGGGGAAAAGCTAGATGACCAGGATGGCACGCCAGCGGAAACTGGCGATGTATGTACCGGAGTACATATCTGCGGGAAAAGAGCGTCTAATAAGGTGAGGACGTCCGTCGAGGACAGTAGAAGGAAGTTTGACGTAGAGTTACGGCGGATTGCATGATCGGCTTGTGCTGCTGGCTCAATTGTAGGTTCGAAAGGGACAGTACTCTGAAATCGGGAAAGCATATTGTCAACGTGCATTTTGACTGACGGACGAAGATTCGAAAAGTGATGCCTAGAAAAGGATCAGCAAGCTCCGAACCCTGATTAGGGCTATACCAGAGTATAAACTCACATGGATCGCAAGACAGCAAAAACTTGAGAGTAGGCGCGTAGCCCAACCTGACCAAGCAGCTTCTCACGAGCATCTTTTCGGATATGAAAATCTAGTAACAAACCGTGTGTCTAAAAGCCAAGTTGGTCAATCAGTTTTTAAACCAGCGAAGATGCACACATACCTCGGGGTACGTCAAAGCGCTGTAGAGGAACTTTGGGAAGAACCACTGTACGAAAAGATATTCGAGGAAACGACTGCGACTGTCAGGGGATTCCAATTTCTGAAGGACAGCCTTGGCAAATTGCAAGACTGTGCGAGGGAATCCGCCATCCGGATCATCGAGGACACGGAAAAGATTATCCACGGCAGATGCAAAGAACTCCTCAGCAACGTCCGTCCGTAAGGGATCCAAGGCTTCGGGGGCGAAATCCAATCCGGCAGGGCTATCTATGTGTTCCAAAAGAAACGCTCCGGTTTGTAGGATATCCATCAGGTAGAGCTCAAACTTGGGGCGGGCTTTCCAATTGCAGCCCGTAGCCCAGGAGGACAGAATCTGGCCAATAAGAGGATAAAATTTACTGCTGCCGTGGGACATTAGTTGGGCGCAGACGGTCGACCATGTATGCAGACGTAACCTCGCCTCGGGAGAGTCGGGATCCAGTGGTGCGGTAAACACGTTACAAAGCAAGATGGTCAATGGATCGGTCCTTTCAAAAGTATACGCATGGTTCTTGAACGAGGAAAATTGAGCCGGGTTTCGATTATAAGCATACTGGCCGCGGAGCCGGGAGGAAGAGGAAGCAAAAGCAGGGTCTCCGGATTCCAACGTGGTGGCCGGGGAGGTGAATGTGGCCAGTTGAGCAGATGTAAAGCTGCGTAAACGGGAAACCAAGAACTGCGGATCAGAACGAACCATTCGCAAAATCTCCAATAAGTCTGTCCGGGATTGAGGGCTCAGTTGGTGAAAGAAATCAGACGAACGATCCAATTCAGATTCTGCGAATGACTCGCGATCGTCCGACAGGTCCTGATGCTCTTCATGTCGAGCGCTGGAAACACAGGATTCCTGAAGGTCAAAAAGCGTATGATAGAGGGCAACGAAACTGGCCTTGTCATCATGTTTAAGAGCTTCAACTAGACCGCGCTGGACCGTGTTCCCGACGCGGATCATGCGCGCAGAGATTCCGATGGATACCTTGGTCGCGCGTAGGCGCTGTTCCAGACGCTTCCTTTGGACCCGTTTGCGCTGGCTCTGGCGAAAACGCGTGGCAAAATCCTCGAATGCAACCTCGGGCGCATCTTCTACCTCCGGAGGAGGTGGTGCGGACATGGCGAAAGCCGTGGCTGGGCGCATAGATTCAGGCCGAGGGGAATCGGGCATTCTTAACTTAGGACTGGACCGGGCCGAGCCACCCAACTCACCTCGCCCCACGGTTGGGTCCGCTGCCGTTGGAAAGATGGTCGCTGAAGGCGATGCTGGAGGGGAAGGGGGTAGAGGCACTGATGCGGGATCCGCCCGATGCGAAAGATCATCATAAGGTGGATCAGCTTGAAGAGTGGGCATGCGCACGGCTGGCAGAATAGGAGAGAAGAGAGCAGATCAGATTGGGAAGTCAAGTCAAAGTAGTCAGGCACCGACGGCACATTTCGCGGAGAAACGGTGGCGGGTGGTTTCTCCACCCCACGAAATCGCCGCCGAAGATGGGAAGAAGGGTTGGGTAGTTTGGTGCTGGGGGGTGTATAGACCGGATAAGAAAAGTTTGAAGAATCACTAACTATTTGCTGAAGCTGAAGCCAGCGAGGACGATAAATAACCCTCTTGCTGGTGGTCCAGCATCTCGATCTGGGTCGCGCCAGCGGGCGGAGGAGTGCACAGTCGCGAGATGCCCCTGGCCGCCGTGGGCGGATGCTTATCGCATGGTTCTATCGCGGGGCAACCAACTGGCCGGGGCTCATGGGAGAGACGACGCACCCGGTCGGAGGGGATAGAAGGATGATCGATGGGTTCCAGGATGGACTTCTCGCGGCGGGGGAGAAGGGGGAGGTGTACGAGATAGGAATCCCAGATTCCCAAGATCGAAGATCAAAAGGGAGAATGGTAGGGAGAGAGAGAGAGGAAGTACGGGGAGAGAGAGACGGAGAGGGAGGGGGGGGGAGGGTATAGAAAGGAAGGCGAGAACAATCACGCGGAAAATGAGTGTTCTGCTGCAGTACGAAACAGCAAGCGACTCGAAGGGGACTGATGCAGACGGTTTGTCTCGGAAGTGTATAATCTGTGTTCAAGCAAGGAGATTTCCAGTGCTACGGCGTTAGTCAGTCCGGACAAGCGTAGTAACAAGAGTACCGAACACGGAGGACACCCAGGACAAGTATTCCGTAGTGTGTCGAGAGTGCTGTACATTGGACGCGAGTTCCGAGTACACGGGCACGATGCGCTGGCAATGCATGCAGGGATGAGGTGGACAGACGAGCCCGCCACGATGATTCGCCCGCCGCCCTCCTTTGGCCTCTGCGGAGTCAGCGTGTTGTTGGCTGGCCTGTCGGGGCTGGAGCCAATCGCTGGCCGCGCGGATGTTGGATGTGTGTCAAGAAGACGACTGCAGGCAAGAAAAGCATGCTGAAAGTCTCGTTGCGTGCAACGAGTAGCTGTGCGGTGGGGAAGAGGGAGGGGGAGAAGGAAAATTGTTGGTTTGATCTTTTGGTGGTCGTGTATACGCCCGGTTCCTGTCGCCAACCAGACCAGATAGAGTTGGACACAGCGTTTAAACAATCGAAGCCGATGATCAAATAAGCAAACAGACTAGCGGGGTGTCAATCGTTATATTCTTTCTTCCCTCGGGGATTTGTCAACCAACCGTTTCATCATGAGCGCTTCCAATCTATGACTACTATCCTTCTAGCATCGTCCCTGGCATTGAGACGCTCACACTACTACGGTGGACTGCCCCTACTGACCATAACGACCCTGGCCTCCTGCACAATCTATGCTGATAGTTGACCAGTCAGGATGAGTCAACTCGCAGGGAATACATGGCTTCCAAGCCCTGGTCATACACGTCGTGCTGCATCTATTCAGGGCCACGGCAGTCATCCTGCTGGACACTGTCATTGGCCCGATTTGCTGGTACATACTACCAAAGTAGCGACATGCCGCACCTAGACCGGCCAGCGATGCGATACGATACATAAGAAAGATACTTGCAAAGAAATCCAATTTCGAGGAAGACTGACTCATACTCACCAAAAAAAAGTGAGAGCCAGCCAGTAATCTGAATAAAATGGAAACGCTAAAATGCCACTCATCGTAGTCCTCACAATGCGGATTTTCATCTTGAATCCAACAGAAAACGCCTGTCATAATGCATTCAGTATCGATCCCATGACTCGAACAAAAATATCGCGCTGAGAGAGGAGAAGAGTCGAGGTAACGGATGCTCTCTAGCGCCAGACCCATTTCTTATCCGTTTCCTTCTGGCCTACGCGCACGGCGTACTGGTCCAGGGTAGCTTTGAGGGTTTCCTTGGATACCTTCGGGAACCTAAATCCAACGTCAGTACAAAGCACGGAACCTGGACCTTAGAGGGGTCTTAACATACCTTTTCTTTAAAATCTCGATTGTCCCGATCTTACTCAAATCACTACCCTCGACTGCCTGCCTGAACTCATCAAGCTGTTCAGGCGGAAAGGGTCGCTTAGCCTTGCTGGTCGCAGGTGGTCGAGCACTGCTGACTGCGGGCGCCCCCGGCGTAGTAGAAACTCGGAAACCGTCAAGAGTGCTGTTGCCAGCGGGCGCGATGCGTGGCTGAGTGGGCGCTGGCTCCACAGGCTTGGGCTTCTCCCAGTAGGCCGTGGAAAACGGATCGATAGGGAAGTCGACGGCATCGGAGATGGTCTCGATTTGATATGCCTTCATCTCGGGATCCCCACCATCCGCAGCCCAGCGAAGACCACTGGAAACGGGTGCGAGGTCACCCACGATGAGACGTCGTTTGCCGGCGAGCAGAGCATCGTCCTCGTCATCGAGGAAGCCATCCATATCATCGTCGCCATCGTCACTACCTTCTTCATCTTCCTCCGAGTCCAGATCTTCACCTTCCTCAGGCTCTTCCCACTCGGCCTCAGAATCATAATCATAATTAATGTCCGGTAAGCCTCGGTAGTAAGGGTTTCGTGCGAGCTTCTTCGCAGATGGCGCAGGCACGGAGCGTGAGAACGTGCCTTGATACGGCGGGCGCACGTCCTCACCGAACCTTAGTGTCTTCATAGGGATTTGGCGGAGAACGTTGCGGGCATCCTCCGCGGCCTTGGTTTGGTCTTTATCGTCAAGGTCCATTAATGAATCGTCGCTGACGTTCTGGATTCTTAACAAAATCTCTTTCACAGATGGCCTGGGTCGACCACAGCGTCGGTGGAACGGAATAATATGGAAGATCTGTGATGGGCGGAAAGGTAAGTGTTCGTGAGGGGGGTTTGTATGGCTGGCATCCAAGGAAGCATCTAATTTTTGTCGGACGTGTTTGAGCGCCTCGGGATCGCGGTCGAAGCGATGACAAGGTGCAAGCTTGGTGTGTGACTGGAGGAAAAATTCGGGGAAGGTCGTTTCGTAGTCGGACTTGGTTGACTTGGTTGGTTTGGGTGAATGTGTGAGATGAAGTTCTGAGGTAACAGGCGCGGGTTTCTTTGGAGAGGTAGAGTTGCCAGGTGTAGATTTGGAAGTTGTGGAAGGTAAGGGCGGTTTCGCAAAGAAAGAGTTCAACTTGGGTTGTGCCTAGGATGAGGAGTTAGTAAAAGTGTCCCGGAGTAACTATCAAGGCCTTCAGCAGGACATACCCTCTCCTTCTTCAACCTCTCTTCCTCCTTACGCTTTTTCTCTTCTTCCTTCGCAGCCTCTTTGGCGGCTTTTTCCTCATCTTTGGCTTTCTTCTTTTCTTCACGCTCTGCCTCTCGCTTCTTCTTTTCCTCTTCCTTTAACCTCTTCTCCTCTTCTCGCTCCTCATCCCGCTTTTTCTTTTCTTCTGCCTTTAAACGCCGCTCTTCCTCCTTTTTAGCCTTTTCATCTTGCTTCTGCCGTTCTCGAGCTTCTTTCTCTAGTTGTTTCGCATCCTGACTGGCAGGAGACAGCTTGCGCTTCTTCGGAGCTGGTGTGGAAGCCGAATCAGATTTGGCGGGTGAGAATGAAAGCGGCTGCTGAATGGGCTTGGCTTCCACGGAAGGTACGCAGCTAGGGGTCGTTTCTTTCGACCGAGACATCATCACCAGATCTTCGGCTCTCACAGTAATTTCGACAGATGGTGTAGGTGGTAGGGAAATAGGTTGCTCCTGCGGTTTTGAGATGTCTTTGGATGGGACCATGAGCGAGGGATCCTGATTCTCCTGGTTCTCGGTGCTGCATGCAATTAGAGGCCGCTTCTGGGCTGGCGATGACAAGGCGGGGTCCTCACCTAATTTCGTGAATAGATCTCTTTCGAGGGCTTGATGAGGGCGATACCGAGAAGGGAGGTTGTTGAGGAAGGGGTGATAGACTCATTCTCGAGTCCATCGAGGCAGGTGCGTGCGATGAGTGTCAAGCAGTTGTTGTCGTTTAAGACTAGGACGACACAAGACCTACAACCAATATTTCCGGTGAGGCCGAATTGACACACATCAATGGAAACAGCAGTGTGTAAAGTAATCGAATGTTCATATAACTGAGCAAATTGTTCTTTCTCAATGCCCACAATTATTGGAGGGTCGTAATCGGCTGGCTTGGAAGGGGAGAACTGTGGGTTGTCAGGACGCGTTAATGGGGTTTCGCGCAGCGCGTCCGATAAGGCACGTGTCCCATTATGTAATGCCACCGCTCTCGTGTTTTCCTTGATGGAGTATAAGGGCTGTATTCAATATGAGCAGAGATTCAATCGAGGGTTTATGGTGATTTGGTATAGAGAGACAGGGCCTTTTCAAGGCTCAATTATCGGCAAAGTCTAGAAGGACGACGAGTCCCACTCTGTACATTCTCAAAATATGGCTCGACGTCAGCATTGGAATCACCCTGACAAGGCGTTGAAAAGACTATCAAAAGATGAATCCATTACAACACGTTGAGGAACTTGAAGGATCATACGCCTAATGTTACAATTAATATGTTTGTTCGGATTGAAAGCTATACGACAGAAAAAGGCCGGGGCAAGCCCGGATGCAAGTGTGAGAAGAGTGCACACAGGAACCAAAATCCAGTCCTTACGATTCCTCGGCCTTGCAGGCAGGAATGACAAGGTCAACAGAAGTAACGAAGCCAACGGAAACAGATCAGAAAAAAGAATAAAAAAACCAGGGGATATTGACAACAACTGTGGCACTGAAAACCAGTCATCAAGACTGTCGAGCGCAACACCAAGCACGGAGATTCGGTAGGGGAGGTATTATGTGCAGCGGTGTCATCGATCGTAAGAAAAACAAGCCACGAAGAGAGATCATAAGAAAAAGGCAAAAAAATAAATAAGTAAGAGAGCAGGCGCTGCGTGAATAGAAAGAGAGGTAGAGCGGGCGGATTCCCCAAGGATAGACTCTTAATCACTAAGGTCAGGATTTGCGACGAATAATCGCACGTTGGTCATTGATGTAGTGCGATCATCCACACTGCCTCGTCGCCGTAGGTCATCTGCCTTTTTGGCTTTCTGGGCAGCGGTGTTGACTGCACTGGGGGCTTCCATGTCTGGTACAAAGTCTTCTTGCTCGCTACTATTCGTTGTGTGTGTTGTAGCGGCATCATCCTTGAGTGATGACAGGCGGCTCTTCTCCTCTTCGTGCTTCTCGGCGGGCGTGTTCTCAGACACACCGGGGAGATCAGACTTTTCATTCGGAGGGGTGCTGTTGCTGCCCATGGTGCCCTGCGGACGCTGATAACCACTCGGATATCGGTTGCTTCCCAGAGAGCTGCGGCCACTGCCAGTCCTCCTGTGCATGCCTCGTTCCTCATTGCTGCGGGCATCATCATCATCCTCGCCGATCTCATTGGCACTCAGGCGAACCGGCACCTTGGCACCAACCAGGTTTGACGGGGAAAAGTCCATTCCAGCCTTCGTTCCATGTCGAATCTTGCCACTTGCGATGGTCGACGAGCGTCCGGTGCCATGAACCTCGAGATAGGCCCTCTTCTTATCCCGTAGGACCTGTTCCCGCATGCGGGCGTCCTCGGGCTGTGCTCGGTCACACCAGACCGTCGCCTTCTGTCGTCGCATGAGGGCAACATATCCAAGTTGCGAACCGGTCGAGCGGTTCGAAGTGCTGCGTCGGATATCCAGTCCTCCTTGGGCCATGTGGCCAGTCGAGTTGGTCGAGGTGGTTGTGCTGGACATGCGGCGGGACGGAGGGAACCCGACGGGAGACACCATCGTATGCGGCGAGACCGCGGGGCCAGGAACACCTTGGTATTGCGGTTGGGAATTTGAGGCGTAGGCAGGGAGCACGTGCGAGGAAGTGGTGCGAGTGCGACTGTGGGTAGTTTGGGGGTAGGCGGAGTGAGGCGCAAGGTTGCGTGGGGCATCATAGGCCTGATACGGGTAGCCAGGTTGCTGGTTGGGCATCGGTTTGCGGGCTGGAGGTCCCTGGTGAATGGGCATGCGGAACTCGGTGGTCATGTTGGGCGAACGGCTGGGAACTTCCCCAAGCAATACCTCGCTTACGACCGGCGTGGAGGAGGGGGATTGATGGGAGATAGGATCTGCTCGACTAGCGGCAGAAAGAGTCGGTGGACAGCTCGTAGAGGAGATCGCTGCGTTTGGGTTATAAGTCGCAGGTCCCTATGGAGCACGAAGACGTGCTCTGCGATTCGCGATGCGCGGCTGACGGGTTAAAGGGATCGGCGGTTTCGGCGCCTACCACAAGGGTGCAACGGGTCCGCGATGGGAGATCTTTTGAAGCGGGGAGGTTGATAATCCGAAGAAGAGTTTCAGAGTGACTCGTCGTGCCGGTCAATGGAAAGCTCGACCGATGCTTTGTAACGCTGGCTTAGCGGGAAGGGGGGGTGTTATCGAGACCCAATCCTTGTGGAAGAAACGGAATATGGACGCTCGTTTCAAGGCGCACACTCGGTCCCTAGGAAAAATGCAATTGAATGCGTATGTGTGCTGAGGAAAATGAAACTCGTCCGAGGCCGGGCGAACGAAGACAGCGCACGTTTTGAGGGGAAGGAGACGAGGGAGGAGTAAGGAGAGGGGAGCACCAAGAAAGCGTCAGAGGAGACTAGAGCGACTAAGAGACTAAGAGACTAAGAGACTTAGAGACTGGCGGTTCGCCCACAGCGGCGGTGATGATTGGACGTGGCGGAAGCGGACGGACCTGAAAATGTACTCGTCCACCAGCTTTGCATGGTGGAGTACCTTTTTCCACTTCTTCCACTTTTCCAAGGTCTAACCCCAAGGACTACCGGGGACTATGGAGGGCTAACGGGAGACTAACGGGCGCAAAGCAGTAAAATTCCCTGAATTCCCATGAATTTCCCTGAATTTCCTTGAATTTGTGGTCCGAACCACTCAGCCACACGGGACGGGGGGTTCAAAGTTACGGTATTCTCGTTACAAATACCAGGCCATGACCCGGAGTCAGCCAGCCATTTTGAGGCAATCAACCGTTGCAACGTTACAGCTAAACTCGTGCCATCGTCGATGATACTGCTACTGTGGCTGATTATGTATCTCTTAGCTGATGATAGGATCAGCCATCAGCCTTATTCTACGGAGTACGGGCTGAGACTAAGACATCAGACGATCTCCCTTTGGGCCTAATCATTCTAGTGCTGACGACTCGGTACTTTCGGGAGCTAGAAATCATCACGATAGGGCAGTTCCCGTATACCGCATAGATAGATCAGGTCCCTACTTTAGCTCCGTCAGTGACAAAGAAAACAAGCTCGGCACCTCACAGATTGGCCGGACGCCGAGTACGCGAGTGCCTAAATGCAACGTGCCCGTACTCGCGATACCCTTGGTTGTTCTCGCGCAGAATCACCACCCGTTGGCGGAAGTCCTTCGTATGATGATACGCGTCATGCATTTCCACGCTCTCCCATCCCACATACACCACATAACACAGCGACTCCTCCATCGGCTCCACCATCCATCCCCCGGTGACCCCGAGACATCCAGGTACCTTCGGCACGATCGTCGTCCATAGCGCCCACGTTGCTTCCCACCCGGCCGGGTCAGGGGTGAGGTAGATGGCCGTCCCCGTGACGGGCGCACCGTTGCCCAGGCTCTTGGGCTGAGGAGTGAACTCGGACATCATCGCATGCCGCACGATCAGCGACGTGGCACCTGGTACGCCCAGCGCGCCCAGACTGGCCGTGAGTCGCTGCCATTCTGGTGAAGCCAGGAGAGCATAATGCTGGTGGAGCGAATCGCGGACTAAAATAAGCGAGAGTACGATCGTTATTTCCCGATCTTTGCGTTGTGTGATGGTTTTTTTTGCTTTTTTTGCTTTTTCAACTTCGTATTTTCTCACGTTTCTCGTATTCTGGCGTTTCTTGTCCAAGGCTCTGGATCCCTCGATCCGACTCACAGCGGCCGTTCTCACTCACCGATATGTAGATGGACCTCTCCCGGCTTTTCCACGTGTCGTCCCCAGTACAGCCGGCGGAATCCACTCCAATTCTCTAGTACGTTCAGAATCTGAGACCAGACTTGACCAGCTGGAGTGGAAGGCGTGTCAATCTGGATCTCCTCCTTGATGGGGAGGACGATCATTTGTGTGGGGGCGGCCGCGCGCGCCATGTTGAGTGCAAATAAAAGTGGGTTTCTTGATAAACGGAGAGTAACTACTAGATCTTAGTTTCAGAGGTTATCTGCAAGGCTTGCAAAGATTCCAAGCTCTTCTTATGTCCAAACATTCTAGAGATATGACTAGCAGCTCTAGTTACCGAGGACCGATGTCCGCGGGTTGACCAGCTGTTCATAATGCGGGGTAAAGGTAAATACCCCTGTCCATGAAATTTATGCATTTATCAGAGACGGTTCTCGTCCGTCAGTGGAATCAGAAACGCCCACAGGTCTTTCCTTTAAACTACCACTGAAATATTGATGTAGGCCTACGATAAAGAGAGAAAACCAAAGATCAACCCAACCGCTCAGGCCACCAGTTCCTCCTGATTCTCTGTAGGGCTGAGCACGGGATCGGAGCCTCATATGGCGTTATCATGGCTCATAAAAGATTGCCAAGTCTTGGTTCTCTGGTATACATGCTTAATAATTCTTCGGAAATAGCCCAGGGCTTCTTCTCCAGCAGAACAGCAGATTACTAGAGAGGGCATACGGGTAAATATCTGCTACCTGTTTTCTGAAGGTTGAACATAATGTGGAGAGAACGTCCTCTCATAACCAGACAATTTGAACGCACGTTCCCCTTTTCGGAAAGTTCAAGAAGATAATGCAGACCCGTAGGTATGTAGTTTATATCAACCGGGACCCCCCTGCCCCTTGGCCCCATCGCATACCGTCACTCGCAGCTTAAAAATGCGAGCCCGATTATTCCGACCCGCAACTTTGTTCGCATGATATACCAACTGCCGCTCCACAGTACCATGTTCGAACCCATGAAACATGTCAATATCATCCGGATCCTCGGTCTTGCTTTCTCGGATCCGAATTTGAACCTGCAAGAGGTCTACCAGGGCCCGTGCAGCAAGCTACTGGTGTGCATCAAAACCATTCAGCTCCGGCAACCAGTCTTGGCAGAGAGACGGACTCTCGCTCGTTTGGAAAAAATCACTGGTCGTCCAATGCATGTAGTGTACATGGGAGTGCAAAGAATTGAGCTTTTTAAAAGAGAAGGACCAGGAACCTTCCGGCCGCACGCGATCTGGATCGCCATTTTCGTGATTTCCATGGCTGCTACCAGAGATGCGCATCCTGATTATCCGGCATATTGACTCATCAGTCACAAATACAGCTGATAACAACCAGCAAGCTTGATGTCATCGGTGATTTTGCCTTGGATTGGTTACTTCTTCCCCGGAATGCCAGAGCGCCAGGGCCGATGGAGGCTCGGTCGCCGCGTGCACGATAGTGTAGATTCGGAAAGCGCGAATCAGGTATCGCTGTGAAATACGAAGCAACTTGTGGCGATAAAGATGCTCAAGGTCTGCAGGGAGCTCATCAAGATGAGCTTGAAGGTCTGAAAGTTGATCACCGTTCTGACCACCTCGGATGATAGCTTTGATCACGAGGCGAAGCCAGAGGAACACGTCATCTGATTTGCGCACAATCTTTATATCAAAAATCATGAGGCGCAAATCTTGACATTGGGATTGGTGCTGCCCTTCAAAATCACGATCAGATGTTCCAATTTGCCCTCGATTACTTCCTATTGATCGGGACCATCCACCGGAAGGAAGAATATGACCGGAAGGTATCTCTGGGATAGGGCATCTCATGGCTTGGAGTAGACGAGGTATCTGCGAGTAGATGTAGGAGGTAGCCTCGGCCGGTCTGAGCTTTTCCGCCTCTTGGCCACCTCCTGCGTGACCACTTCGTGAACCGGTTCTCGTTCCATGGGCTAGGCTATATTGATGAGATCCTTGCATTCCTTGAACTTCCGACGAATAATCGTCCGGAGGAGGCCAATAAAGTGATCTTTGGTTTTGTGATCCCCTGGGCCAGAAGAAAAACCCGGCTATGGCCCATTGATGAAAATGATCGGAGGCAGCTTAGGTCTGCCGCAAGGTGGAATGCTCAAACAGGTATTTCAACAGCGTTGACTTGCCCGATCCTGCCTTTCCTATGATCCGGTAGATTCCCCCTTCTGTGCCATCCAGTCCACGGATACCGGGCCCAGGTTTGTGGAGATCCAACCAAATATACTCTTGTGCGCATCAATCAGAATTTGTTGTGCTCTAGAGAGTCGGGAATACCGTTGATCGGTTAACTAAACCCGTAGAGAATATGGGCATCTGTATGCTTCTCAATACGCTGTGTGGGAATTGTCAAAAGCAACTCTGTCGTATGAGCAGCTGCAGCTACTGCTTTATAGCTCTGCCAGCTATCGTTCTTATGCGGATTTGCATAGTCTCTTATTCCTCGGACAACAAGGCATATGCATTGTCCTCCTGGGCGGGAACGTGAGTTTCCACATGCTCTTCATCTAGCATGGCTCGTGCAGCACTGAGCTCGCATGACAGAGTGCGTATCCACGCGACGGATAAGTCTTGCAAACGTAACCCGCTCATAATGTCTGTGCGACTTTTGATGGGATGAGATTGGACCTGAAGAGCTGAACTATGGTACAAAAAAGTCGTGGGTTTGCTCAAGCTTACCATGACAAACGCCTGAAGCGTGTCTCAACACCAATGCATGTTTATCAGTGAACAATCTAAATGTAATCGAAGCTGGTTGGGAGCGGGGCGTGAGGCTGAAGTGGCATTGCCAATAATTTGGAAGTTCGCATAATAACGCAACTAGTCAACGATCTGGGCAGTAAGTTTATCTACTTTCGAGTACTTCAATTCATATTTCCACCGGTTCTCATGGGATTAACCCTCGGAAATATCAAGCATGTCTGTTTTAAAATCCTTTTTTGCTAGAAACTAGAATGATATAGTGTTGATTTAGTCTTGCCAGGTGCCCTTCTGCCATGTTGCTCTCTCGAGTCTACGATATTGAATTTCAAAGTAACTATGAATATCTGACGAATGAATTCTGTCAAACAGCATTATGTGAGGAGCGTTGCGATTCACCAGTAAGACTGCTAGTTGGTCGGATAAATACACGTTCATGAACAAGGCCCTCTTACCGCTCTGGGAGCGCTGTACGTGAATTCCAACGGCTGCTGCCATCCAAATCGAACATTCTCGTCTGCCTCTATAGATTAGGAAGCCGTTACGCTTAAAATGTTCGGTCGCATCAGTCTTGTACTAAGCTTTCGATCAACCTTGAACCTTCCAGGTAGGGCTGAGACGTAATCTTACAAAATTACAAAACCCAGCAATACCATACAAGATTACCTGCTGCGCCACAGCACTTGCACGTGGGGATGTGGTACTCGGTGGAGTCCGGATATGGAAATGTGTTAGTCATGACGTCAACATGTTTCAGCATTTCCGAATTCTGTCGCAACCGAGCTGGAGACGTGTAGGTGGTGACGTTCTGCATTCGAGAATAGTACAAAGTTCAGGAACCACGGAATCTAGTTGGAGGGATGGTAAACAGGCCGACGGAAAGGTAAAATCTACAAAAAAAAGAACGCACGGAAGATCCCGCAATCCGCAAGGCTACGTGAGACTTTGTGCAGAGATGGTACTGTATGTACATTAGTGGGGTGGAGACCAACGAGAAAGATCCGAGATCTTCTATGGTAGATGATGTAAAACATTCCATGGGTGCTCCGTATACTCGGAGAAGCTGAACGAGACATTCCTAGCCCACTGAGCATGTTTCACAACTTCGCCCTGCCGTCCACAGATACCAGAGCGCCGTCGTCACGCACCTGGAAATCTACATTAGGCTCCCATCCCATCCACGATCGTAGCGTCTCCACCCCTCCCTTGCCAGCCTCAAGTCCCCCGCCAGTCCACCCGCCCTCATCGGCCTTGATGGGATGGCCCGGCGTGCGGGATAAGTGGACAGCGGGACGTTGCTCGTACCCCGCCGACTCCAGCTCGCCTTGTTCCAGGATAGGTGTGGCGCAGGCATCAGTACCATCAAACACGGCCTCCCATTCGGCGCGTGTCTTTTCCTTGAAGCGACGGGTGAAAATGTCCCGCAGCGTGGGCCATTGATCCCTGTCCTCGCGTGCAGGCAGGCTCTTCGGGTCGAGCTGTAATCCGCGGAGCAGAGCCGCGTAGAATTGCGGCTCGAGCGCGCCGACGGCAAAGTATTTCCCGGAATCTTTGGTCTCGTAGGTGTCGTAGTATGGACAGCCGCTGTCGAGTAGGTTTTCACCGCGCGGTTCACTCCAAGAGGGGTTTTTCGTGGCTAGGCGTGGGAAGGTTGCAAGGTAGGCGGATCCATCGACCATGTTGGCTTCCACAACTTGACCGCGGCCGGTGCTGGTGCGAGCGATCAAGGCGAGAATAATGCCCATGAAGCAAATCGCACCACCTCCAGCGAAATCCCCGAGAATGTTACCCGGTGCATAGGGTTTATCTCCTGCGCGGCCAAGCATTGAGAGGACACCCGATACGGCGATGTAATTGATGTCGTGGCCGGCCATATCCTTGTACTTCCCATCGCGCCGGAATCCCGTCATGCGCGCCACGATAAGACGCGGATTATGCTTGAGAAGAACGTCCGTTGGCGAGAGACCGAGACGCTCGAGAACGCCGGGACGGAACGGGTCGATCAAAACATCGGTGGCGGTCAAGATGCGGAGAAGGATCTCTCGCGATTTCGCCTCGCGCAAGTCTAGGGTGATAGAGGTCTTGTGACGAGTGAGTTGATCGGCACTGACTGAGGATGGCCGGTCAATTCGGAGGACTGATGCGCCATAGTCGGCTAGAAGGAGACCAGCGAAGGGGCCTGTGGAGACGGTCAACTTTGTATGCTCGGGTGTCCGGCTGATCGAGGGTCCTACCTGGAGCTAGGCCGGCTAGCTCGACAACTCGAATGCCATTCAAAGGTGGTGGAGCGGTCATTCTTTGAGGATGCAGACAATGAAGAAGTGTTTACTTTCAATCTATTGCGAGATAAAGGTTAATTATGGAGGTCATATTACCTGGGGGTCTCCACAGCCGAGGTCCGGGGCAGGCCAAATTGCCGCGTGCGGCGTGCGGGGGGAACCATGTGTGTACACAATTTGGATAACTTTATTAGCGGTGAGAAAAAAACATCATAGGCTTTATCCAATGTAATGCTATTTCATTCTAATTATACTACTCTTCGGTTCCCTTATTGGCTGCGATAAGCCAGACTTCTATCTGCGTGGTACCGCGGGATATATTGACGTTATCGGCTTCGTCTGGGATCTAAAGATTCTACTTCTGTTTGGAGAGTAGTTTACACCAAACATCGCAATATCTGGTTGTTAAGGACCATACCATTACTTGGTCAATGTCTTGTCATGGAAGATCAGTGCGTAAATCTCACTTCATCGATATGTGATGATCGGATACTACTCTTGTGCTGCTTTTTATTGTAGAGCCGTTCTCCCCCACTCCTCATCATTCTTGCCGTGTCATCTTGAATAGGAAATACAATGTTGATTCGCTCAATGGGAGTATATAATCTAAGATTGATAGCTTGCACGCTCTTCATAAAAT
Source organism: Penicillium brasilianum (assembly GCA_001048715.1). NCBI lineage: Eukaryota > Fungi > Ascomycota > Eurotiomycetes > Eurotiales > Aspergillaceae > Penicillium > Penicillium brasilianum. The sequence continues at coordinate 1,461,310 of CDHK01000008.1, read as the reverse complement.
GACCAGAGTTTCTCCATATAATGATCAAAAATAATAGGTCATGTAGAAATAAATCACTCCGCCACTCAGACAAGGTCAGGCTGGAGATCGAGGGTTGTCGAAGTAAATGTAGTAACAATTAACATCATAAAAGAGCATATACAAAAACGGATATGATCAATTGTCGGGGTGTGACCAAGATGCAAGACGCTTCAAAGGTTCAGTCCGCAATCAGGTTCAGAAAAGGAACACGCAAGATGCTAGGACGGTCATGACGATGGCGATGAAGTTGGTAACTCCCGATCGGGAGGCACCGCCGGTGTAGATGGGAGAGACTCCCTCTTGAGTGCTGCTAGCAGAGGATTGTGCCTGGGAGGCGGTTCCAGTGGAGTGGGCAGCGAAAGTCTGGGCTCGGCTGGGCGAGTAGGGAATGCTAGAAGCCGATCCAATGGGCTTGGAAGAGGGCACGACAACCACAGTGCCGGTGACAGTGGGCTTAGGGACGCCACTGGAGCCAGAGCTTTCACCTTGTCCAGAAGAACCGGTGGCTCCGGTAGGGGTGGCCGAGGGAGTATAAGGCACGGTCACGGTGAGCGTGGAGCCGGTAGGACCACAGTGCTTGCAGAAGGTCACCGTGGTAGTCCATGTTTCAGTCCAAGTCTCGGTACCTGCGGCGGGCGAGGGCACGGGGGTAACCACCGCCGTTGTGGTGGCAATGGGCTTAGTGAGAGTGACAGTAGTCGGGGTCGCAGCGCAGTGAGTGCAGACGGTTACGGTAGTGGTCCAGCCCTCGGGGATAGAGGGGGTTGTCGTGGCCAGACCGGAAGGAGGACCAGTCACGCTAGCAGTGGCTTCAGGGCAGATGGTGGTCGTGATTGTCGTTGTGATGGTAGTGAATCCAGTAGGGCAGATATCAGTATAAGAGGTAACGATAATCGTTGTGGTCACGTCAGGCTGAGTCGACGAGGGCGCAGGAGTGACTGAGGGGAAGGCACTGATGGTGGAAGTGATCGTAGGGTATTCACTTCCAGTAGATCCGGAGGAGCCAAGAGTCTGAGCAGTGCTGGTAGCCTGAGAGGAACCGGTAGCCTGAGATGAGCCGGTAGCCTGGGATGAGCCGGTGGCCTGGGAGGAGCTGGCGACCTGAGAGCTTCCAGTGGCATCGACACCCGGAGAGCTTGACTGACCAGCGGATTGAGTGCTGGTAGTCGAACCCGACTCAGAAGAGGAGACCGAGACCGAGGGTACAGACACGGAACTAGAGGCAGAAGGCGACTCGGACACGGCAGCGGAGCTTGAGATAGGGACTCGGGTTAGGCTAGACACGGGGGACTGGGTAACTGGCGTGTGACTGGGTCTATGAGGAATAGAAGACGAGTCCGAGACGGTGCTGGTGCTGCTAACGCTCTGCGAAGAAGCAATCACGCTGGGGACGGTCGAGCTAGAGGCCGAGGCACTTCCCGAAGAAATAACGGAGCTGGAAGCCGGGTTGCTCGAGGAAGGGGAGCTGGAAGGTCCAACGGGAATGCTAGAGGCAGTCGACGAATGGGTCGGAATCAGGGGAGTGCTCGAAGCCTTGGAGACGGTTCCGCTAGGGGTCACGACAGCACTTGGAGTTGACAGGACAGGAGTGCTGGAGCTTCCGACGACAACAATGGAGGAAGACGAGTGAGTCGGGGCAACGGGGGTGCTTGAAGGCGTTGACACAATCCCGCTGGGGGTGATGACAACTCCGGAAGAGGATGGGCTTGCAGAGCTAGATTGGGCCGGCTGGCTCGAGTGCGAGGGAGAGCTAGAGGGAGTAGCCGTAGGCGAGACGGCCGGGACACTTGAGCTAGAAGTGTGCAGACTAGGAGGAGACGCACCCGGGGAGCTAGAAGGCACACTCGAGCTAGAGACACCCACAGAAGACGAGGCGTGAGAGCTGGACAGAACGCTAGATGAGACGCCAGACGGCAACACGGGAACAGACGAAGGAGTGTGGCTGGGCGCAGGGGCAGAGCTAGACGATCCGACACTGGAAGGCGAGGGAGTGCTCGACTGGGAGACGTGAGGAGCACTGCTGGAGACATACTGCGAGCTAGACGGGATAGCAGGAGTAGTGGATGCCACCGGGCTGGACGAGGGCACAGAGCTGGGGGAAACACCGCTAGGGGTCGACGAGGGAGTAATCGACTGGGACGCAGCGGGCGTGCTTGATGATACATGGATTGAGCTTGAAGCCACCGGGGAGCTCGACGGGAGGACAATCGACGAAGAGGCCGAGGATGAAGCTGGGGAGCTAGAAGGGACCGCCGACTTGGAAGGAGTAGGGGTAGGAGTAGGCTTGGGAGTAGGCGTCACGAGGATAGTCGAAGTCGATTGGACAGGGGGAGGAGGAGCACAACTATAGAGCACCTCCTTCATCTCCTCGGCATAGGTCAGTCCGTAGGGAGAAGTGTTGTTCTCCGAAGCAGTAGCCTCCCAGAGCATGATACCACCAAAGTGCTTAGGGTACAACGCCATGTATGTCTCCACTAGAGGATAGACCTCTGCTGGGGTCAAGTAGAAGCCCGTGTTGGCAGCGTGTTCTGAGGCAGGGAGTCCCACAAACAGCTTAGCATTAGGGTTCGCGCTGGCTCGAATAACATCAACCCAGCCATCAAAATTGAAGCCATTGGCGTTGACAGAGCTCCAGTTGATGGCTCCGCAGGACTCGGTATTGTACCATTGCACCCAGATAAAGTCGAAGAAAGACTTGGAGATGGCGTCGCCGAGCTGGGCATCGGGAATCGGGCATTGAGGGGCGCCTGAGATATAGAACTGCTGGTCCGGGTACTCGTCGAAGTGGGAACGCAGACGGTTAATCATGGTAGCGTAGCCTGGTTGAGAATAAGTAAGGGTAATCATAAAAGACATCATAGAATAGGGGTCAACGTACCATCGCCACCAAGGTGCTCAATATCAAAGTCGAAACCATCCACGGAATTGGTCAGGAAGGGACGAGGATAGACATCGGTGTAATCCTCGTTTTGAGGACCGAACGAGTACCACAAGAAATCGGCAAACCAGATGGCCTGAATGTCACTGGTCAGCTTCTGGTAGGCAGTTTCACCGCCAATCGACAGCATAATGGTCTTGCCCATCTCCTTGCAGATCGGGATATCCTCATAGATCTGGTGGCAGCCGCTGAGGAGCTGCGATCCAGCGTAGACATTTCCATCACACTGGTTGCCAAAGTTGGAGCCGGGATAGGCACCGACAGCGTCGGGAAAGACATTAATGAAGGCAAGATTGATAATATCGAGAGAAGTCTCCTGACAGAAGTGGCGCAACCGTTGTTGATAAGCACCTTGGCCCTAGAAGTACGTCAGTGAATGGAAGGGAGGGATGACGGAATGCCGAAGAAAAGAGAAATCACGAACCCAGTAGACGGCCACATTAGTTTTCAAATCCACATCCAACGCAGCAGAAGGAACGACAATGGACGAGAGAGCCGCAATAGCGGCAACTGTCCTCCGGAAAGCCATTTTGTAGGCAAGAAATGAATGACGCGAGTTTGAAAGGGCCCGAGATCAAAAGAGTGGCAAGGCAAGATTGCCTTTGTTCGAATCAACGAAAGGACGCAGACGATAGTCTGCTGGGGCACCGATCACGCAAGGAAAGAGAGTGAAAATATTCAGAGCCTAGAGTCGAAGCCGAGGGAGACGACCGGTCTCCTATTATAAAGGATGCATAATACCGTTCTTACCGGTGGAGGCTATGTCCTCCTGAATCGTGCATGCCATTTCTACGGTGCGCTAATAATCTAGTCATGGACTAAGCTAACCAAATGGGAAAGAGTTCCATCCATTGCGTGTACAGTACGTGCAAGGCTCCCGTTCACTGGGACCACGGCTTAGCACCAGTTTCCACTGCAGGGACACTCTCCACTCGTTCGATCCCGACGAATAGCGGTCAAATCTCTTCCAACCAGACGTCAGCGGATTGGATCTGAGAGTGCGAGAAGGCGCTAGCCGGAGATAAAGGTCGGAGTCGACCACGGAGGAGTCTGTACGGTAAGGACCGAGGGCGTACGCCATTGATCTCAGCCACCTCCATTTATCCGGGCCAAGTGCGAGTCTTCGCGAGTCAAGGTGCCAGTAAATTTGTGGCCAAAAGCCACCACTAGGAGAAGTACCCGGGATGACAGAGTGGCATGGGCCCGTTGAAGACGGGGAGGGACAGGTCCAATGTGAACGGTTCAAGCGCCCTTGGCAAGTGGGCATCATCTTAAGAGCCGCATGGAAGGGGACTAATCCGGTCCTCGTTTGGGATAAGTCGCAATGTCCGGGCACCAGATGCGGCTGGGACCGAAAGTATAACGAAGGATGATGATAGGACGATAGGAGATCGGGTCGGGGCTAAGTTGGCAGGTTCGGTCATTCCCGGTTGCCCATTGGGCCATTGAACGAGCTAAAGACTGCTAAGCGTGATAGTCCCGAGAATCATTTTGGGTGATCCAGAAATGCCCTAGGATCTAGAAAGTGGAATCCGGGTGAGCCGGATAGATTGTGAAAGATCATTGCAGGATGTGAATGAAGCTTATAGATGGTATAGAGTAGAAGTAAATTCGGTAGGGGGAAGCATGGCTGAGCGCCTTCCAAGTCAATTCCGCCACGCATCGGACAGGCACTGTAAAACGGCATGGGGAAGGGGAATGTGATTGACAGAGTATCAGATATCTTTTGACCGCAAGTACTCCGTAGAAGTGGGAAAAAAGGAAATTACATGGATGCACGAGAGTCCGAGCGTCGACTCGTGGAGACACCGATTGGGCCCAATTGCGGTTCGCATGGGGCGGAGCCTCGCAGGCACACCAATCAACGGGTTCATCGGAAGCCGACCGGATCAGCACGCCGTTTGCCAGCTCGGTTAGAGAGGGGCAGCCTCCTTAGCAAGACCTTAGCAAGCACTGCTGGTCCCTGGTCGATCCTACCCTGAGAAAGCCCACGGATGCTACTCTAGGTCTTGACCACCTACACGAATCTCGCCATACAAATCGTAACGCTAAGCTAGCAGGAGCTCATTTCCTGGTGAATAAGTAATTTCCAGGCCCCGCTAGCGAGATTGCATTCGAATCCTGGCTCTGCTTGACTTGGAACTTAAAGTTCGGCCAAGAAGATCCAGAATGAAAGTCCATTTTAGGGTCTCTCTGCGAGTATGGAGCCCTCGATCACAACGATTGCGGATCTGGGTCTTTTTCGGACCCCACGCTCATCTGCCGTTAGGGCTATAGAAAGTGGAAAGCAAATTTCGAGAATGCCCCTTTCATTGGCTCAATTACTGTACCAATGGAGCACTCCGTACACTTTCAGCGTTGCCAAGGTAGGCATAGTCTATGCAATTTCGCCGCATCGTTTATGGAATAGTCTATGCTAGGACCTTTTTAAAGTCCCACATAACCAGCCTCTACCATCATAATCTGCCCACGCTGGAGGCAACAACAAACTAAATTTCACTAGGAATGCTTAATACATACTACAGTACGTAAAACGGTGCATAAATACCATCCGAGAGACTCAAGGGCTGGTGAACAAAAATTGCGCATAAATTCATGGCGGGAGTTCCCCGAAGAAGAAAAGAGCCAAAAATCAGTCTGAAATATCTTCGAGTATAATTCCCCTCGCGTCGCCTGTGAATGGAGATTCCTGCGGGAAAGAAAGGCATATAAGGCAAATTCTTGTCGTCTAATTTGAGGGAAAGATCCTTCAGCAAGCTTCTGAATTTATACTTGAGAAGCCCTTGACAGATGAAAATTCCGATCTCGTTGCTGGCGAAGAACCTGCCGGGGCAGACTTGATCTCAAGTCCCCCGTCTAGGGATTCGGCCGAAGCAGACACGAGATGAGCGTGGGTCCCCTGATCAGGGGTTTGTCGTATCTTTAAGAAACATATGGGTCGAAGGTTTTGGGATTCTCGTAGAAATTCTCATCCCACATCCCGCCATTTGGGACTATAGTGACGTTCCCTTGACGATGACTATGCCGTCACTTAATTTGATATTTTCTTCGGCCATTTTGCGCATGGAGACTGGAAACGCTCTGTTAGGTGGAGTATGCAACGTAACCTACAAGAAGACTAAAATTACGGGGTGTACTCAACAACGTTGATTAATATCATGCGCTGTGACTCTTTCAGAAAACTATCCATTGTAATGAGCAGTCTTACGATCTCTTGTCGCAACTCTAGAATGACGTTCTTGCTTTGTCACAGGTCGAAATTGTCTGAGGGATCATATCCGAGGTCGTATGAATGGCCACTACGTAGAGAGCCAGTTCTATGGCCGCTCGATCGTGCGATCGCCCTCTGGCAGCCTGCTCCATCTATTCTATTGCATAGGTGTTGTAAGTCATTGGCGTTCCCAATCTCAAGGGAGCCTCCTTGTCTCGTCTTCGCTCTTCTAGTATAGGGTTCATTATAGATTCCACCTTGGCAAGCTCAGCTTTGATCTTCCCATAACATCCGAGGGGCGGAGCTAATATGGGTCCGAGAAGAAACCGGGGGGTCAATCGAATAACTTCCGACGCTGTGACGGCATCAACTTTTAGAAATAGTAGCTCGTGGGTCAATTTGCATAGGCCCTTTCTCTGGTCCTCTTGAGAGTATACACGGTTTCCAGGGGCATTTCTGGGTAAAAAGGTGCAAAGTGTAGTACGACATAGTAGACGCTGGAAACCATTACTAAATCAACATTGCCAAAGTGTAACAAAGCTGATTGTTAAGTAGGATCGTGAAAGAAACTCGCCAAGAAAGTTATCATCGTGAATTGATAGATTAAAGAGACATTTCCTCACATAATTAACTATTTCCCACCCACTCAAGCAAGTTTCTCCTCCACGTGCTCCGTGAATTGCTCCTTATTCTCCTGAATCTTGTGGACCATCTCCTTCTTGCTATCCTCATCTTCAAACAGGTATGCCAATTCCTCAAGCGTCGGCCCTGCCGTTTCCACGAAGAAGAAATAGACAACGAGGAAGACGATCAAAACCCATACACAGTAATAGATATAGAACTTCCACCCAATGTTCTTCAATGCAATGGGGTTGACATAGCTCCCAAAGATGGAGGCCACCTGAATCGTCAGCAGAACAAAGGCCCATGTCTTAGCACGCATTTGCGTCGTCACTACCTCTAAGGGATAGGTCACAATGAGGTTTGTCCAAGCAAATGTGTAGAAAGCCTGGAAGACGAAAATGCAGGCGATCACTAGCCTTCCGGCAGCCAGCGAGCCTTTTTCGAGATACTGCTGAGCCGCGATTGTCCAGACAATAAAAGTGACCAGAACACCGCCCGATCCAGTGAGGAAGAAGAAGCGGCGGCGGAATCGGTCAATGATAAGAGTAACAAAGATGGCAACAATATACTGCCAGAGAGTGACCATTCCGTTGACAAGTGTAATCTCATATTCGGTCTTGAGGCCAGTATCTTTGAGAATTTGCGTAAGATAGTTTGAGACCAACAGGTTACCAGAGCTCTGACTGAACACGGCAGTAGAGAAGCAAAGGAAAATGCGCTTCAAGTTGGCTTTTGAAGAGAAGAATGCCCCCCAACTGATGTTCTCCTCTGCTTCCTTGGAAATTGCCTGTTGAATCTCAGCGCATTCAACCTCCACTAACTCAGAGTTCGGATTGCATTCGCCGTGATATTTGATCAAGATTTCACGTGCTTCTTGGATGCGGCCCTTTGCAATCAACCAGCGTGGAGACTCGGGACAAAACCAGATGAGACAGAACTGGTAAGCCGATGGAACGACTTGAATTAGAGTCGGGAGCCTCCACGACCACTGGCTGGTGATCCTGTAACATCCAAATGTCGCCCAGGCACCAATAACGTACCCAAGAACGATGGACGTGTTGTAAAAGGTCGTGATTTGGACACGCTCTTTGGGATGAGATAGCTCAGTGACCAAGACCGGAGCGCCCATCTGAATCAATGATGATCCCACCCCAAGGATAATCTTTCCGCCAATGTACATGTTCAGAGACGTGGCAAATAGTTCAATGAGAACACCAACTATTATGATAACTGAGCCGAGCGCGGTGGGAAGACGGCGGCCCCATTTGTCACCAATCCAACTTAAGAAAATGAATGGGATAACGCCACCAATGGCGTTGGAAGCTCCGAAGAATCCAAGTTTTGCGCCTTCAGGGTGTCCAAATCTGTCTTGCCATGAGTTCAAGACCTGCATTCCATTTGTCATGGACTTGTCGAGAGACTTGTCAGTTGGGGTTGCTATCAAACTGGAGTATAACATGACTTACCCCATCAATACCAAGTGCAGCACTGGCAAGAAGAGATGACGTTAGGAGGAAGTATAGCAATATTCCATTTTTCCGACGCCAAAACGGTGGCATGGACTTCACGTCTATGGGCGATATGATGCCCTCGGCCGCATGAGCAGCAGCAGGAGCCATACTTGCAGTCGATTGGCCGTCTCGATGGAAGATCTTGGTTGAGATCGGCAGGTTAAGCTGCAGACGAAGCCTCACGTAAATAGGCAGTGAAAAGTATGGGCGAATCTGTGGCCTTGGACAGTTTCACGTCGGGATCGCTGCTCCTTATATAGAATAAGCTCCTACTGCCAGGACTCATGCACGGTCAATCAATTGGATCTTACCACACGTGGAAACGAAAGCCGGGCGAATTACCATGGCGTGGACCACCCAGTCACAGTTGACGGAGGTTTGTGGGGATGAAGAATTTTGTCTGGGATCGAATTTGGGGTTGCGATTTGCGGGGACGGGGAAATACCAACGGGGAAATACCAGCAGCACGAACACCACCGTGCGAGAATTTCCCGAACCCACGGTGTTTCTCCGATCCCAACCATAGAACCACGAGCGCCCCACTCTTTTTCTAACGCCACAAAGCCACCCCGCTCAGCTATAAGCTGGAGCGTTTATCACAGAGGGGAAAACAAGTTCCCTTCAACTTGTAAATTGACAACTTCGCAAGACTTTCTGTCAAGTTGTATCGAAATGGCGACTAGTTCTCCTGATACTCCATTGCCCAGCAACTTCGAATGGGGCTTTGCCACCGCCGCCTATCAGATTGAAGGGGGTTTTGATGAAGATGGTCGCGGAAAGTCAATTTGGGATACCTTCTGCCACCTGGAGCCAACAAGAACAAAGGGTGCCAGCGGCGATATTGCCTGCGACCACTACCATCGGTATGAAGAGGACTTTGATCTGCTATCCAAGTATGGTGCGAAGGCATATCGGTTTTCTATCTCTTGGACGCGTATCATTCCAATGGGTGGGAGGGACGATGTGATAAATGAGAAGGGAATTGCATTCTACAATCGACTTATTGACGCTCTGCTTGCAAGAGGCATCACACCTTGGGTGACACTCTATCATTGGGACCTGCCGCAAGCTCTTCATGACCGATATGGCGGTTGGCTCGATGTTGAGCAGTCCCAGAAGGATTTTGAGAGGTATGCCAAAGTCTGCTTTGAGCGATTCGGAGATCGAGTCAAGAACTGGATTACACTGAATGAACCTTGGATTGTTTCCATCTTTGTGAGTATATCTGCTGGCTTCAATTGTCATTGCGATATTTCAGCCTGGCTAATTAACTATAGGGCTATTCTACTGGTGGAAACGCCCCTGGAAGAAGCAGCATCAATCCTCAGTCTACCGAAGGTAACTCTGCGACGGAGCCTTGGACTGTCGGCAAGGCTCTTATCATGAGCCACGCTCGCGCGGTGGCTCTTTATAACAAGGAGTTCCGAACATCACAACGTGGGAGAATTGGAATTTCCTTGAACGGAGATTACTATGAGCCGTGGGACAAGGAAGATGAGCGTGATCACCAGGCTGCCGAGCGACGCATGGAGTTTCATATCGGATGGTTTGCCAATCCAGTGTGGTGCGTACATTATCGCTTCTCATATACCATGCTAGGAAGCTAATCACCTCATGAGATCATAAGCCTCGCACAGGACTACCCCACGTGCATGAGAGAGCAGCTTGGCGATCGTCTGCCAGAGTTTACGGAGCCTGAATTTGCTCTTCTTCGGGAAGCGGAGATCGACTTCTACGGAATGAACTACTATACTTCTCAGTTTGCGCGTCACCGTAACGAGCCGGCATCCGAGACCGACTGTCTCGGGAATGTGGAAGAGTTTCAAGAAAACAGAGATGGCGTGTCTGTTGGGGAACCATCCGGCGTTCACTGGCTGCGCTCGACTCCTAATCTGTTCCGAAAACACTTGACTCGAGTTTACCGAAAATACGGAAAGCCTATCTATGTCACTGAAAATGGATGTCCTTGTCCCGGAGAAGACAAGATGACGGTCGAAGAAGCAGTGAATGATGAGTATCGCATCCGCTACTTCGAAGACCATATCGATGCCGTTGTCTTAGCACGCAACGAGGATGGCTCTGATATCAAGGGATATTTTGCCTGGTCCCTAATGGACAACCTAGGTGGGTTGGTATAAATTTCTCCAATCAGACTCCAGAACTGATGCATCCTCTAGAATGGTCTGACGGTTACGGAGTTCGCTTTGGCGTCACTTTCACAGACTACAACACTCTGGAAAGAACCCCGAAACAGTCTGCATTGCTCTTGAAAGGGATTTTTGAGAAGTACATGATCCCTACAACAAATTAGGCTCCTGCTGAGAAGCAGAAACCACCAAGCAATGTATTGGTCCGATATCACACGAGGCTGGGAGCCAAAGGTTATAACAGAGGCAGCTACAAGAGAAGTGCATATTTCGGTTATTTGCATATCAACCGGGTATAGAATTCAGGCTTAACGGATACTCTGCGGGCGTTAATATGGTTCAATTTGAGATAAATGTGGAGAAACACACCTAAACAATGAAGCTCTATCCAACCAGAAATCGCGAGCTACAAAGTGACATTTTTTTTAAAAAGGCTATTTTAAACAATATTTCACGTTATTGTTGCCAACTTCCATCTCTGAGATGGCTTGTTTTTTATTTTCGCTTGCGGCCGCTGTAGCAAGCCGTTGATTGGCTGATTGGCTGCCGGGTCCTTGTGACTAGGACCCCTGCATCGGGGAAATTTGGCGGAAAAGCGGGGTATTCGAGTATTTGACTGCAGCCATCCCCCAGTTTGCTTGCATTAAATTGTCACAATTCTCCGTTCTCCTTGACCCGAATGACCAGCCATGTGATGGCTGCCGCTAATGAAGATACTCCGCGCCCAGCTAGTAGGGCATGCGATCGATGTCGGCGGCGAAAAGCCAAGGTGGGTACTCTTCGGAATAGCGCTGGAAAGCGACCGGTAGGCATCAAAGATGTACCAAACTGAATATCTTACTTCCCTAGTGCGATAGTCCTAATCCATCATCAGTCTGTGTCAACTGCCGTCTGGCTGGCGAGCAATGCACGTTCAATTTGCCGCTGTCTAGACGAGGTCCGAAGGCAAAAAGACGCCATCTGGCTACAGAGGGTCGAGGGAACTCGTTGGGCAGTCCCGTCACACCGTCCCTGCATGTAACGAGACATAATCCTTCTCCACAGGGATTATTCCAAGCCCCCGCAAGTTCGGAGAACCTCGATCTGTGGGACACTGGAATCACATCAGCCATTAGCCTGGATCCTGCGCTGTCGCCGGCGACAGTGCATACCGTTCCTACCCCGTTGTCTCATGCTGCGTCGACTGGAGGCGCTATCTCCGCTTTGAAGCGATGGGAAACGCTTTCCCGGGAAATCTACCTACGTAGGCCAGTGGCTGTGTTGGAGAACTTGATCAACCGTTGTTTCAAACTGTTCTTCGATTATCTCTTTCCCCTTATCCCGCTCGTTCATGAAACGAGTCTCCGAGAGGGCTTGGAATTTTTCGTCACCCGAGATGATACCCGCAACTTACGAGGGAGCACATACAGCATGAGATACGGGTATGAATCGCTGAAATACCCTGAGCTATGGCCTGATGTGACTTTCACTCTCATCACGGCCGTTTGTGCCGAGACAGCCTTCTTGCTTCCGAAGGACATTTTCCCGGAGGGGGAGATTATCGCAGACATCTTTCTCCAGGCCTCTCGCAGCTGCTTAGCTACCTACCTCGAGGTTGATCTCGAGTATCCAAATGCAAACTCAGTGGCTATTCGATATCTTCACTCTAACTGTATGCATGCCGCTGGAAAGCCAAGGTTTTCGTGGCATATATTCGGCGAAGCGACCCGATTAGCCCAAGTACTGCAGATGCATGATGAAGATTCAATTCAGAGCCTACATCCTCTCGAAGCCGAATTCCGCCGACGAGCGTTCTGGATCACCTATATCGGAGATAAGTCTGCAGCCATATTGAACAGTCGCCCGATCACCATTCATAAATTCTCTTTCGAGTCTGGCATCACCATGGGCTACCCTACCGGTATTGAGGAAGAGGTCATTGTGACGCCCGGAAGCGCGAGTGCAGATGACTTGAACGTCCGCAAAAGCTTCCTCATCGGCTTTAATGCAAATCTGCGGCTTTGGCAGACCGCATCAGATTTGCTCCTGGAAATGCGTTTGCTTGACAGCCGCAAAAGCGTCTCCATGAGCCCTCATCACTCACTGACTGCTGAGGATAGGCTGCGGCTAGATCATCTTTACGTGCTCTTCGTGACTTCTCTAGACGATCTTCCACCCTTTCTCCAGGATGACCAGCTTCTGACGAATGCACACTCTGATAGAGAAGAAATGAACAGCTTATCGCGAATATACACCATCCAAGCTGCGAACTTGTACATTTCTTTGCACTGTTTGAAGATGGTCATAACGCAGAAATTCGAAGAGGCCAACTATTTCCCAATGGGCCACAATGAGATTTTGCTCCTGAGAAAAACAGAGATTGCTCGGAACATGCTCAGAATCATGCGGGAGGCGCCTTTCTGGTCATTACAAATCAATGGAGAGCCGTGTGTAAGTTAAATGCACCATTGCTCCTTGATCATCATTGCTATCAGCCTTGCTAATCGTGCACGAAAAGGTCGAGAAGATACGCCTCATAGGTGCTAGCCTCTTGGAGATCATCGATCAACACGAAACGTCGCCTCTATCAGCTCGCGCGCGGACTGACCTGTCCGTGCTACTTGACATATTGACACGGCTTGACTCGAAAGCATCAGATACTTTGCGCCGGTCTCTGTAGTATCATGTGTGTATAATAAAAAGATAATGAATAAGGATTTCATGATAACCATAACAGCCGTTAAACGCCATCTGGGTCCGAAGGCATATATATCCCGGACAACTCGATGCACAAGGGGGATCGCATCCTGCTTGATTGAAGTATTGCATGTTCAGTAGTAGACATCCTTTGAGACCGCTATCAACATATTTTCCAAACATTGATGATTAGTTTCTTTGTCGTTGAGAGAAGTCCCAGCTACAGATGTATCGCCCTCGAGAGCCCATACACGAGGTCCAATTGCCCGACGTTTCAAGCAGAAATATAAGCAGCCCTACACTGTCCTAATTTCTCCAATGGCTTTCATTGGTCTCATTGAAATATCAGAATTTCTGAAAATCCTTCCAGAAATCCGATGCTAAAATAACCCGACATAGTGCATTTAAGCCTTGGAAACTTTGAGTGGGCTTGTGGTATTTCGCCGTTTCCCCGTTGCTTTGGCCACCTATCGGCGAATCGGTGCAGGACCGCCCCTGGCGTTCCAAACGCCGAATCTCCGCTTCCAACCTTAGCTCTTGCGTCAATTTCACCGAATAAAACGCAAAACTGACGCTTACGAGGCATGGAGGGGATTCTTCAGAGACTGATTATTTGCATTTCGTCGTTTGATTGGGCAGCCCGGCAATGCCCCAGACCTTCCACCGGCGATGCGGGGAAAGGTCGATCGCTCCCAAAGAAGCAGGTTCTCAGGGGAAATATGGAGATGCTTCGTTCATTCTGGAAACTTTCTTCCGATGCACATTTTAATTTTCAAATACAGCCCATTCAGATTATGATATTCAGTTGTATATAAATCCCTAACCGTCCCATTGCCGACCATACCTACCCTCTCAACACGGTTGAGATCAAGTACCCGACTTAAGTCTTCAACCTTTAGTCTTCTTTGCCGTTGGCTCCACTCTATTCGCCAAATCATGCGCTTCACTCGGGTGTCGCTGGGTCTGGCGTGTGCCACTCTAGCTACAGCTTTACCTGCAGCTTCAGAACAGAGCGGCAAGCCCTCGTGCCGATTTGCTCAGCAATACACCCAGAAGCAAATTCTGCAAGACTCTTCTAGATTTATTAATGATATGCTGTACTGGGAAGGCCAGTTCCATCAGAATAACGTTTCTTATAACTCAGACAATGGGATGTCATATGACGGGACGAACATTGATTTCGTGACTGGCGTAAGGACTGTCAAACATCCTTTCAGCGCCGCAAGCAAAGAAGTGAGTTGCGACATTCGCGGAAAGTTCCTTTGCGAGAAAAAAGACTGATTCTGTACTCCGAGAAGTCACTGCAAATCATGCTTTACGCCCATGCTATCTCGGGGTCTGCCGATGCTGCTCGTTTCCTCTCTCCCGGCAATCCGTCCGCAGCCCCTGGCCTCGTTGCTTCGATCATGGACGTCAAATTGAAGACTTACTTGAGATTTAATGAGACCTACCCTGGATTTGGTGGATTCCTGCCGTGGTTTACCTCGAGCTCTCAAGATCTCTCTCCCACCTGGGACTGGAATAACCGTGTTCCAGGCCTCGACAATGGGTAACTCTATACACTCGATCTTGAAAGGCCCATCGGCTAATTATGCGTACAGTGAGCTTCTGTGGGCCGTGTACGCCTTCATTCAAGCTGCCGAGAGCTCCTCAAATCAGTCCTATATCGACCTTGCCAAGAAGTGGCAGACTTGGATGGACTATACCAAGACAACCGCAGCTCATGTACGCCTGCCGCTCTGTTCCTGAAAATGAAAAGGCACAAAATTTGCTGACCTCCTTCTCTTTCCTGCAAAAGATATTTTATGAGGGTGCGGGTAAAGTTTGCGCTGTCGTGGATATCAAGAACCAGACACTTCCAGTCCACCACCCCGAACAGACCTATACTTGTGAGGGTTCCAGCTACCTGGATGATCCATACGAAGGAGAGCTCTTCACTTGGTGGCTCCAGTTCTTCGGTGGACTCCCTGAAGCCGAAATTGAGGCTCTTTGGGAGTACAAGAGAGCCAAGTTGGTGAGTGTGGACTATCACATGGGCAAATTCGGCCCGATAACTGTCCAGAAAGGTATGATAGGTTTCTCACCGAGAGAGAAGTAAGACAGATATTGACTTTTATATAGGATATTGGTTTTCTAGCCACGAGACTTGGAAGGTGATGGAGATGCCTTACTACGACATTGATATCATTCGGTGAGTCTTCGTATCCAATAGCCGACTAAGATATCAGGCATACTGACATAATGAACTACAGTCGCGTCTTCCAAAACGCAGAGCGTGTTCGCACTTGCAACTCAGTTGTCACCAAAGTACCAGGCATGTTTGCCTCTATCAACAACGTGACGGACCCAGCTACTGGTGATGTGGTCGGTTACATCTCGAATGCCGGTATTCCCTCAATCGCGAACCAGACAGTCCAAGAACTCGACGTCATCACCCCTTACAGCGTATTCCCTACGGTCTTGTTTGACAAAGCCGTTGGAATGGCTTGGTGGAGAAACATGGCAATCGCAAAGAAAATGCAAAGTCAGCATTGTCCCCCAATTTCCTGACGATTGCCTGCTTGCTAATCCAGTGAAGACATTTACGGTAGCACTGAATCGACCCGTCGTGACGGGGCTGGAGTCTCTGCACTTTTGACCTGGGATAGCAAGGTCACCACTGTGAACGCCATTCTTGGCGGAGTCTCCGACCTGGTCCGTCAGAAAATGAAGGCCGAGAACATCTACAACACATTTGTGAACAGAATTGAGGTATGATTTTAGATTTCCAATTCCTCCACTTGGACACTCGACATTTCTAATGGACTATCTCTAGGCTGAGTACGCGAGGGTCTTCAAGAACCTCAAAGGCGAACATGTTGCATTCTGTCTTCCACAGGATACTGTCCCCGATGCCGGGCTCGCTGATTTTACTACCTGCAAGTAGGATACCCCACGAGTTTGAGGAAGACGAAAGGACAGCTTTGGCATAACCAACTTGTTGTGTTTGGCTTATGCAACAGTCATATCGTCTTTACTTCGAGAATCTTATGGATCCTTCTTTTTGAGCGGCGAATGTGCCGAGAACAACCTGTATGTTATGGCTGACTTAAAACAATGGGAAAACTGAAACACATTTTGGACTGCTTCGAATTGTAAAGACTGAAGTGTAGGAGACTATTCATCATATAGCCCGACCTTCTTCATTCGATTCTGTTCTGTGCTGCTAAAGTCTATATTTTCCTCTCCTGTCTCTGCCAAAAAACCTTCCTCATAGAATACACTCATTCAAGAGGCACAGATTCCTCTTAACGTCTACGAATACAGTCTCGGCGGCGTACAGAATTTTTGAAGATAACGTTTAGCCACAAATATGGCCAACGGTCTGCAACCAGAGATTCGGACTCGAAGCCAATTGCGGTATCAAGGGACTGAGAGATCCTTACTCGATGCTGGCAACCCAGTACCCATTATCACCTGCCTGACAATCAGATACCCACGACCGCGGTAGAGGATCTGCAAGTTGGTCCAGGACCACATGGGCCATGTACTCATCCGCAGACAGCCCATGCGTGCGCCAATCGATAATCGCCTGTTTTTTCACCATGTTCACGCCTATTAGGTAGCCGGATCGATTTCGGTAGGTAGTTTCGTGAATAAAGGACCCTAGGTTGCCCTCCACTCCTATTCAGCCGAGGTGTGAAGAAAACGTCTCCCTATCATCTGGCAGAGGCCATGGCTGAACACAGACGATGCTATTTAGCGGTGGTTCAATTTCGGCAACCCAACCGAGAAGGCCGACCATCAGCTCTGCCGGCAAGTTGGAATTGGCAAGACGTGCTGGATATGATCTAACAGCTTGTGGATATGTTGCACTTGCCCAATTTGAGGCTGTTGATAAGGGTAGTCCCGTGGCCAGTATACCGACTCTTATGGGTGATCTTGCATGATGCATAGAACTTGCGAAAAAAATACCGAGCCAGCCTGCGCCTTCAATGTAAATTTGTGCTTCGTTCAGAGCTTGGCACGCCTCAATGTGCTCCAGAGTAATGCATGTCCATGAGGCTTTGATGGCCAATTGCCGGATACGCAGGTGAAGTTCCGCCAGTCATCATCTTGATTCGATTACGCCTTTGCCAGATGACTAGACTTAATGGAGAGGTAATCTGTGACATCTTCATCTTATATCAAAGAGTTGCACCTATCTACTCCAAAGGAAGTCCAAACGTCTCTAATTAGTAGGGGCGAAATGATGATCGAGCAAAGGGGGATCAGAGGAGGCTTGATAGATCGTGTGAGCACAAGTTATGTGAGTCTAACCTCCCTCTTCTTCTCATTTCTTTTTGCAGATTCTAGGTCCTCGCTAGATAGCATAAGCTGGTTTTAGCGGGTCAAATTTGGCTTTGGCTTGTGACAGTTTAGTGACATACGTACGTGGAATGTTGGTTGTAGACACCCGCGACGGTCACGTCGATGTGGTTCAGCCACGTTAGCCTCCAGCGTGATCTGGAAGATGAGTGAAATACTTCCAGTTGAGAGACATTACATTCATGTGCGGGATTGAATCAGTCAAATATGAAGACTCCTGGATGCTCAAGCTAATCCTTGCTGTTCCCAGGGTGTATCCCCTTTGGGTCACGTGAAGCTGTGTACATTGAGATGCTTCCCGCGCAGTGCAATCTTCAGCCTTCAAGACGGGCAACACAGGAAGATATTGGGTGGGCCACGATATCCCAGATTCGAGTTAAACACGCTTCAGCTCACAAATTAGGGGTGCGGGGGAACAGCATCATGTCAAAGGAGTGTTGGAGAAGGATGAGTTGACCGCACGTCATCGAGGGGTCCTGTCTACACGCCCTGTCTGCCCTGCCGGCAGCCAACGCAAAAAGCCCTTCTTCTGCACAATAGTACGCCTCCGTCGAGGGCGATCCTATCAATGATGTATTACTATCGGATTCAATGCATGGGATGCGATTCCTCAAATTCTCCGAAATACCGATTCGCAAGGATGGACAAGTTCCGAGGATGCGCCAATGCAGCTTCAAGGGTGGGGATAGTATCGGCGTCCACCAAACACATCCCTACCTGACTGGCGAACCACTCCATTGTGACATTCCAGCCGATCATCAGATGGCAAATTTGTGCAAGCTGATCAGTCCAGTCATTGAACTTTGTCAAGGCCATAATCGCGGCTAGGATTCTTGCCACGCCAAACTCCTCGGCTGGCACATTCCACCCCTCCACACCCAGGCGCGTCGACGCGTTCACCGTCTATGTGCTAGGGGAATCGAGTCCTTCTTTTAGTCTCTGTCACTTCTCGTGTCGCTAGACGTTGTTTTGCAGCCAGCTGATAACTCTACCACGGGCTCGGGTTGAGATCAGACGTTCGTCGTCCTTCTATCCTACGCTACGCGATAACCTCTTGTAGGGTGCCTCGAATCTTCCACTCCTCGTTCTCGACATACAAGATTTGTCTGCGACGCTGCAGGGCAGGTCGCGCATTTTACCAACACGATGATGGATACCGGGTTCTCCCCCACGCCTCGAAAGGAGGGCACTTGGACGAAATTGGTGATTTTCGTTTCGCTATATTGCCTGATCCTCGAGTCTATAGCTGGACTGGTCCTTGTCTTTTATCTCTACGGAAATCATTGGGTTGATTCAAAGATGACCCCCAGCTTGATCCTATGCATGGTCGCTGTATGTACAAAAAGTGAAAGTGACATCAGTCTATGTACTAACGAGTCTGCTAGTCGTTCCTTACTATCCCACTGATCTCTCTCCAAAGTTTGGTCGCCTGGCAATATAATAAGATTGGAGGATTTGGGGAACAGAAAACAGTTCTCCATAATATCTGCACCTACTTTCTCCGACTGGATCTCATGCTATGGCTTGCCACGAGTGTTACTGGCTTGATCGTGGCGGCCCAGCAAGTTGCATGTCTCCCTGCTGGAACTGATGCCAGCTTTTGGAAAGTCGGTACCAGTTGCGTTTTTCACCGATCATCGGTCATTGTATCCGTGGTCTCACTGTAGGTTACCCAGTCTTGGAGTCCGTTTAACTCGCATCTAACTGATATTTCTCTAGGGTTACGGTCTGCACCATGTACTGCGCACGAGAGCTTTGCGATCGCCCATACGATGTGTCTATCATTGGAATCTATAAGCGGTCCCAGGCCCTTCGTGATGGGAGCGTTTTCTCGGGCCACAGTTGGGACAGCGACGAAACACTCAAGAATGAGATCTTGAATCTTTGCCGCCAGCACGATGGAAAAGCTGGCGAAGAACCGTGGTTCTTTGACCCCTTGGCTGATAAAGTCAACTGCCATCCCAGTATCCGACACCCAGCACCGGTTCGTCTGCGTCCTCAGCTTCGACTCAACACAAATCCCGGCTCCGAATACGGCGAGATTGCCTCGGGAACGACATTGTCGCCTGATGGCTCCCTGTCCCGCCTCTCGCCTGGCGGCCAGACTATCGTGAGCGACTTTTATCCGATATCACGTACTTCAACGGTCATGACATCGCAAACTGCCTACGAACCACGAGCACTATTGTCCGATTTTACAGTTCCCAAGGTGCCGACAATTCCAGCACAGTATACGACGAATCACAAGAGAGGAAAGTCGTCGCTATCATCATTGCGACGATTCCTTCCCAAGTCCTTTCCGCTCTCCTTGCCACTGTCATCGGATCCCCAGATCCTCGCTCTTGCAGATCCCAATGCGGCATCAGACGTGGAAAAGCAAGTCGTGACGCCATCTCCCTCTTGCAAGAACATCGCAGCGATAGCCAGCGATGCTCCACCCAGCAAGACTCAGGAATCCTCAAAGTCCAGCACGACCCCAACGTCTCCCGGCTCGGTGAAGCCGACAGACACCAAATCTGAAGGTCACACTCGCACAATGACCATGAACTCCGCCGACGCACCTGAAGTTGTTTTGCCTGCAGAGCCTGCCAGAGTGCGGCGGTCCCAGACAGCGTCCCTAGCTCAACCATCAATGTCCATCCACCACCCACACCACCCTCACTACGTCGCGGGACCAGCAATGCCTTCCGTTCCACGAAAGTACTCCTCGTCCTGCCGTCAGAATTCCGCCGTTGTCCCACTACACATTGAGTCGCAACGCCGACCAACGTCCCGTCAAACTCACGCCGTGCCGCACCCAGTCCGCAGTAGCTCCTACTCATTCGATAAGCACCGTATGCCTCGGCATGCTCAGACCCAGCATCATGCCAATTGGTACCCACAAACTCCACGCCGGCCTAATCAGCAAGTCTACGACCCTAGCCGTTCAGTGCCCAACCTGCCACGCCGCAGCGATGTTGAGATCATCTATCCCAGTACCCGCCGGCCGCGTAGCAATACGCACGGCGGATTTAATGGTCCTCTAAGCTGTATCTTGGAGTCTGGGTCACTTCCACAGGGGTTTGTGGATGATAGCAAGTTCGGTGCTGCGGCTTCGGAGGCTAAGCGCAATCAGCTTGATCAAACAACTTATCGCGGGGCGAATCGAACTAGCCTGGGATTTTATTAAGTCTTTGACTGTCTCTTATTGTCTGCTGGTCGGACTCGATTCTGTTTCTCAGTTACGTTTAGCTTAAAGTTGTATTTGGAAGGAGGTGTCGGGGATATTGTATGAATGGGGATTGGAGGGATGGAACGGGATGCTTTGATACCTACTCTAGTTTCACTTCGATACCAGAAATAAATCTTATCTAATTGTTGAATACAATACCAAGGAAAGTTGAAAATTGTCAAGTCGAATCTCAATTTAGCTAGAACCGTGTACAATGTGAAAACGCCGTAATCAGAGCGTCCAGTCCAAGCCCGATGCCCCTAGATCCATCCACCCGTAATGCAAAGCTAAAATACGACAAAACACCGACAAGTCAGACACATCATACCTTCTTATCCCCCGTCCTAGATCGCTGCTTCTGAGCGTACTTGTATTTGTACACCTGTCCCTGCTTGCCATCCGCATCATCCCCATCCCGTCGACGTCCCTCCTTCCCCTCAGCCAAAGGACCAGGACCCTTGCCCATCTCCTTTTCCCCCCAGTACATCATAAGAGCCTTGGCCATGCGGTCACGCTCCTTGAGCAGAAGATCCACACGACGCTCCCATTCACGTTCCCGCTTATCCACAGACAATGCGATACGCTCATCCATAGCTGCGGCAGTTTCATCCTTAGCGGCGATAACAGCCTCTAGCCGTCTGATTTCAGACTTGAATGCCTTGCGCAGTTGTGATTCTTGGGTCACGATCGAAGTCCGGATGGTCGTGAGTTCTGTCCGCAGTTCTGCTTCGCGCTGTTCGGCGGATGTGAGGAGATTACGGATTTTACGCATCGATTCGGCGTGGGATGAGCGAAGGGTGGAGATGGCTGTAGAGTGGGCGGTTTGCAGACTGCGAATCTGGGCTTGATGAGTTGCTTCCAGCTCTGCTGTCTTTGCGACGTCCTGTGCATCTGCGTGGTCCGTGCTGCGAGTCCGAGGTGGTGAAAGAGGGGGACTTGGAGGTTGACCAAGGACTTCTTCCTGGAGACGAGCAATGGTCTCGAGAGACTCGGCGTGCTCCTCTTGTGTGCGTGTCAGGTCATGTTGAGTGTTGTTTAGTTTGGAGGTGAGCTCTTCCACTCGTGTAGTGAGGCGCAAGTTTTCCTTTTCGATCGCCTTGATCAGAATTTGTGTCTCTGAGAGCTGTTCTCGAAGCTGGCTAGCCTCAGCATCCGAAGCCTTCTGCGAAGCAGTGGCTTCTTGCAGCTCTTGCTGGAGCTTGGTGATTTCCTGGCCCAGCTGCTGTACATCGCCATCATCAAAAGACCTTTCCTTTGGAGGAGAGCCGAGTCTTGGTGCTGGGTCCTCCCCGCCGAGATCTTTGATCAAATCAAGAATCTCACTGTATGTGCTTCGGCTACCGATGGGCAGATCCGCTGCTACGGCTTTGAGAGCGCTTTCTTGCGCTTCGACCTGCGACTGGACGCGGGTAAGATCTGCCTCGAGGGAGTGATTTCTTTCCTCGAGTGGACCGCTCTTTGTCTCTAAAGCAGTCAGACGATCTTCGAGCGTCTGGTAGTCTCTGTTGGCGCGCTCGAGTTCGGTTTCCAGCCTCTCATTTTCCAGTGCTTGATCGTCCATTTCACCCTTGAGCCTATCAATCTCACAGTTTTTCTCATGGAGTTGGACTTCCTTCGCCCGGGTGACCTCTTTAAGTTTGGTCATTGTCTCGTCCAAAGTTTCATCACGCTTCTTCAGTTGTTCTTGGGTAAGATGCAGCTGTTGCCGCAGATGGGAAATTGTCTCTAAACGCTCGGCATCCAGCGAGCTCTGAGAATCCCTGTTTTGGAGCTGTTTTTGCATGTCTCGAATTTGTTGCTCGACAGCACTAAAGTCCGGCTGGCTTGCCGTAGATTTCTGGAGTATCTTCTCCCGTTGATTGTTCTGCCGCTGGAGGGCCTCTATTTGCTCACGGAGCTTCGCTTCGTCTCCGCTCCTCGCAGAGATTTCGTCCAGCTGTTCATTCTTGAGCTGTAGCTCAGCCTGCAGGTGTCGGATCTGCTCGACGGCTGAGACGGCCTCGAGTACGCGCTTGCGATTTTTATGCAGCTGCTCATCCCGATTTTGGACTTCCTCTTCTAGCTCGATGATACGCTGGTGCAGGCGCTGCTCCAAGTTTTCCGCCTCGTTATCCGAAGTTATCGACAGTTTGCGCTCGGATGGTGACGCGATGGCAGAAAGTTCATCGCGTGGGTCCTCTTCGATGTCTTCCAGTTGTGTCGAATCCCTTGCTAGTGCGCTATTTCTGTGCAAGAAATGCGACGGTGTAGACATATCGACTGGAGGCCCGAACTCGCTGATTTCGCCCGCTTCTACATCTTCTTCAACGGCCGCTTGCCGCGACCTCGTGGAGTTGTATCGTGATGCTGACCCTGGTAGCTCACTGCTGTCATTGACCCAGCTTTTTCTGACGCTCGACATGCCCTCGCCCATCAAGTATCTCTCCATATCTGCAGTAAAGTCTTCGGGTCCGCCCACGTCGGAGAGCTTGTCTTGCTCGTCATCCTTTGCCTCCGGGAGTAGTTGCCCATCCTTGCCATCTAGGAACTTACTGCTTGGAAAAGCGCTGAAGTCGAGGGTGTAATCGGCGAGGCGGGCATCCAAATCGAAACCCCGAGGGCTTCCCGGAGTTGAAGGGCGAGACAAGTCCTGCAGCTGATCCTCGTGGTGCGATTCGTGATCGCTTGGATGCGCATCATCATCATCATCATCATCATCATCATCATCGTCGTCTTGGTGGGGGTCAAATTGCTCAGAGGCCGGGCTCTCAGGGCGTGGTGGAGATTGTGGTGAACGCGGCGACTGTGGCGACTGAGGTGAATGTGGTGATTGCGGTGACTGTGGAGATTGCGGCGCTTCTGTCGCTGGGCTAGAGGGTTTTTGCGGTGGAGAGGAAGGCATAAATAGGGGCGTCACAAGTGTAGACTGCCCGATAGTGTCGTGGGACGTTGGGAACGGCGACGTGTAGCCCGTGTTTGCCATGATCGGCAACGCGTATCGGGATGTTCAAGTTGGATCGGAGCGCTGCGCGCGCAATAGGAGGTGAGGAGAGACCAGATGACAGTGTGCGCTAATTCGGCTAAGTCGCAATTTATACCATCGAGGCTATCATAAATAGATACTGAGGTAATAATAGCGATCGCGAAGAGTCAAAGCCAAACCAGTCGCGGGATGCGATTGAGGTGCGGACGGTTTGCGGATGCCTGAGGCGCCATGTTTACTCGCTGCCTATTCGGGACTAGCGGGGTTGTACTCTTTACTCTCTACATTTCCTTTTGCTTTTCTGCTCGAAATTGCTCATCAAGATTGTAAATTTCTATTAGAATTTGACAATTATGTCACTTACTCAAGTCTGTCATTCTTCAAAGGTCGGTGGCACCACTGAAGGCTCATGCGTACGTCTATCATGAGTACCGAGTCCAGTTTGACGCTTCTGTGCCTGTGTCGCATCTTCTGCCAGCTCCTTAGATGCTTTACGTGTGGCACGTCCGCCTCGAGACGCGATTGAATGCTACACCATTAATGAGTTGGGACTTGCGCTGAGGTGTTTCCTTCCTGAAGCCGCCGCGCAATCATACCTGCTTTTCCGGGTCCATATCATGAAATCCGCCAACGCCTCGGGCTTTGCCGCCTTTCTTCCCTCCACGGTGGCCGATCTCTGACATTTCCTCTCGTGGCCTATTCGCAAAGTTTCCTGGGTTGGGATGCTTGGGCGTTGCAGTGGCGACGCCGCAGCGATGCCAGACTGCTATCCGTCTTGACTGAAGACGAGGCGCTACACGGAGTGCAGGATACAGCATCCTGGAATTGCAAGTAGAAGGTGAGTATTCAGCAGTTATGGAGGGAGCTTTACAAAAGATGGTGTGCTCGAATCAGGCAGCCAGAACCTTCGAAAGGTTCTGTGCAGGAAACCCCACGTTTTTATACTTCTGACGTCTGTCGCCGCTTCGTTCCATAGACATGGAACGCACGCAACGGTACGCCAATGGCAATGTGAAATTGGCTCGCCTCATATACCCGGACAGTCTTCTATTAGCTTATCTACGCAGAAAGTCCCCACGTTTCTCCATGCCAGGCGACTTGAGAAGTTTGCCCATGCTTCCTCGTCCAGCCGGAGTCGAATCCGAGTCCGAAGCCTGATGTCATTCGAGTCGTCCCCAATCAGCTCGGTGCAACTGTCTACCGGTCCATTGGTTACTGGTCAAATAGACATACTGCTATAATCAACTAGAAACACGGTGCTTTAGGTATTCGCACAAAAATCCACCTGTACCTCTCAGGAGACTCATCTAACGGTAACTCCAACGGGGCATCTCTATCCCGCTTAGTCACTGTTCCGCGACGCGGGGCCCATGAGGCTCCTTGCAACTTGTGGAGATAACAACCAATTTATCTAGTAATAGTTCAATCGACCTAGTTCATGCGACAAGTGAGAACTCAAAGCTTCCGTCTGCTTTGATCTCGAACAGGAAAGCACCCCGACTCATTTACGTTGCTGTTCCCACGAGGTCTTCGCGGCCTACTTGTCCACCAGTCCCGCTTTGGTGAATTAG
The DNA here is from genome assembly GCA_001048715.1 of Penicillium brasilianum. Lineage (NCBI taxonomy): Eukaryota > Fungi > Ascomycota > Eurotiomycetes > Eurotiales > Aspergillaceae > Penicillium > Penicillium brasilianum. The sequence goes on along the minus strand of CDHK01000008.1, from coordinate 1,436,091 downwards.
GGGCCCCCACCGGCTTGGACCGATTTCCACAGGCAGAGCTCCAGAAGAGCACACTCGGTCCCATTCTACCTTACGCACTGAAGGTGGAAAGAACACTCTTCACTTCACCTCAACATGCCACCGATTCCAGGTGGTGCGCGAGAGCGCCGTCGTGTGATCTGCTACCATCAGACACTGATCCCGGGTGAAGGGCCATACGTGTCTATGCTCCCTCTGGTAGAGCACAATACTGGCATCACGCACATCATTCTCGCCGCTATCCATCTTAATGACGGCCCGGGGAATATCACGCTCAACGACGATCCTCCCGAGAGTCCCAAATTCGATCCGCTATGGGCGGAAGTACCCCTCGTCAAAGAAGGCGGGGTGAAGGTGATGGGAATGCTAGGAGGTGCCGCACGGGGATCTTTCGAACGTCTCGATGGCAGCCAAACCCAGTTCGAGTCTTATTATCGCCCCCTCTTGACTATTGTACGACGCTATGGACTTGACGGGCTGGATCTCGACGTGGAGGAGGAAATGTCGCTTCAGGGTATTATTCGGTTGATTGATCGGCTGAAGAGTGACATGGGTGATAGTTTCATCATCTCCCTCGCCCCCGTGGCAGCTGCTTTACTTGGTATTGGAAATTTGTCCGGTTTTGATTATCGCGAGCTGGAGCAGGCGCGCGCTTCAAAGATCGACTGGTACAATGCCCAATTCTACAATGGCTGGGGCCCTGCAGAGGATCCACGGATGTATGCCGCCATCGTGGCCCAGGGCTGGTCCCCGCGCCGCGTCGTCTATGGTCTATTGACGAACCCCGGGAATGGATCACAGGGATATGTGTCTCGGGAGAAGATCAGTATCGTCTTGGCCATGTTGGTCGATCAGTTCCCGAACTTTGGCGGAGTGATGGGCTGGGAGTATTTCAATGCAATGCCCGGCGAGCGCGAGAAACCTTGGCAGTGGGCTGCGGAGATGTCGCTCAGTATGGGTATGAAAGATTTGGTGGTTGCAGCTCGTCAAGTTTTGACTGCAGGCCCAATGGCCAACAGCTTGAACAATCTGTTTCAGGACATGATGAATCAGAGGCGTGGATTTTAAGGTGGAGAATGGCAGAAGGATATACCCATTACGCAGGGGAGGATGCACATGAATCTAATTTCGGAATTGCACACAAGCGTCTATATGAATGATGATTGAATGAACTCAAAAAGTTAAACCCTCGTCGTTTAAAGTAGTGCTAAGAGGCGACCTTGGGGGCCCGCAGCCCAAGGCTGTGAATAACGTCATCGCCAGATCGAACACCAATCATCACCGCCAAAACAAACATGACTAGCCCCAGACATTCGTCGATCGAAATCCAAGAAGCTTCAAACCGTGAGGAGATCTCCATTCAAGCTTCTGCATCCTGCGATGAACTTTGGTCTGCATCTGGTCACTGACTAAATCGCAAGAATGGCATCTCTCCCGCGCCTGGCCGCAGCCACTAGCTCCACGGTCATTCGCTTGTTTGGCTTCATTTTTCTCAGATGGGTATGAATACTGATCGACACAATGAGTCCTACCCAATCTAACGATTTTAGATCCCTGGCCATCACTTTGTACCCATTATCTTTACCTCGCTGGCAGTGTATTTGGCATCCCTTGTCTCGCTGGGCAAAGATGACCCGCTATCCTTCAATCGCGCTAAGAAGAATCAAAAGAGCTCCCGTAAGTATTCACCTTTGCAAAATGCACAATCGGACATGATCTGATTTACACTGCATAGAAAGCACTCGAGGATCCAAAGTTGTCGAGTCCGGCGATTCCGTGCTCAAGACCCTCTTGACAGGGCTTCCTTCCAGGCGGTCGCGACTCTCAACCTGGACAACGGCTCTGATCAACATCGCCGTGGCGTTGCTAACGCTCGACTTTCTGGTCCGAGGCTTGGTTCTGTATCCAAGCACTAATGTGTCATTCTCCCGAATTGGTCACGTCTCGCCAACCACGGCCAAACTGCTCCTTCGCGAACCGGACCAGAGTCAATTGCCCGTGGTGATCTCTTATCAAGAGGCTACTGTACCCTCCCAGAAATGGACTCAAGAAGGGACGGTATACAAGCTGGACAACAGCACCGATTTTACCGCCGCCGTCACACTGGGCAATTTGAAACCCTCCACTGAGTACCGGTACTTGCTATCCAACAACAAAACCGGCAGCTTTATCACCGCGCCGCGGCCTGGTTCCCCCTCGGCGAACAGGCTATCCTTTGTCACATCAAGCTGCATAAAGCCAAACTTCCCATACAACGTCCTTTCGCACCCATTAAGGATTCCCGGTATTGAGCAGATGACGGAGGCACTTGGAAAGTTGCCCGCAATCCTGCGACCAGCTTTTATGCTGTTCCTGGGTGACTTTGTGTATATTGACGTACCCTTCCGATTTGGCTCTTCCATGGATCACTATCGCAGCGAATATCGCCGGATATACTCCTCGCCCTCCTGGGCTGCTAGCTCAGTCGATGGCCCTGCCATCATTCTCCCTTGGATTCATACTCTAGACGACCATGAAATTGAAAACGACTGGTCGCAGGGTAACACGACGGCACCGTACCCAGCAGCTGCAGATCCATTCTTGCACTATCATGTCGCGGCCAACCCTCCCGTCCCGGAGAAAGCGTTCGCTCATCCTGACAATGTAACTTATTTCTCCTTTGTGAACGGGCCCGCCTCATTCTTCATGCTCGATACCCGAACCTATCGCTCCGAGCCATCGCAGGACAACTCTACTATCCTCGGGTCTGCACAACTCCAATCACTCCTGGCATACCTATCCACCCCCGAGCCAAGCGGGGTTCATTGGAAAATCATCAGCTCCAGCGTCCCCTTCACCAAAAACTGGCATATCGGCACGACGGATACATGGGGCGGCTTCCTGAACGAGCGTCAAAAGGTCTTCGAAGCGATGTGGCGCACCGAGCAAGAACTCGGCATCCGCGTTGTTCTTTTAAGCGGCGACAGACACGAATTCGGCACCACCCGCTTCCCGGATCCTAGTCTACAGCTACCCGCGTCTGAATTGCAGTCTGACACTGCGGGCCTAGGCATCCATGAATTCAGCGTTGGGCCGCTAAGCATGTTCTACCTTCCCGTTCGCTCGTATTATCAGACAGACGACGAAGATGTCTCTGTGAAGTACGCACCGGACGGGAATAGTAAATTCGGATTGCTTGAAATCGCTGATGGTATTGATGACGTTGATCCTACTGCATCTGCTCCCGTGCCTGTGAGAAGCTCGATTCTCACGTATTCGCTGTATGTGGATGGTGAGGCTGTTTGGAAGTATCAGCTCAGTGTTCCGTTGGGACCGAATGCCGGTACTCAAGCGACCCACGACTCTGGTGAGAAAGCTCGTCTCCCACCTGGACGGATCTTGGAGGATAAGCTTGTCAACAAGGGCTGGGATATCGCGTTCAAGACTGCTATCGGTAGCATGGAGGAGCTGGCACGTTCTTGCTTTGATTTAGCCGTTGCGGGTTATTATACCCTTTTGGACAGATTTCAGGCTCTGGAGAGACTTGATTAGATATTGCTCACAGAAAGTCAAAAGAGCCCAGGTTCAAACGTTAGTCTTTGGCTGATCATAGCAACTCGTATTTTATAGCTGGATCGCGTGGCAGAGTTATGATTTCAAGAACGGAAGGATTATTCGTACAAGTTGTCATCAATAGTGCATATCAACTGATTTAAAACATTCTAGACCTACTCATAGAGACAAGTGTCATAATGTCCAGGCCATATAGAATGTACGATATCTTCAAAACACCAAACGCCAGCCATGCAAAGTCGATGAACCGTCAATGGGTATCGGGGAAAACAGAGAGGGGACGAACCACGGCAAGTTTTCGCAAAACTACCGTCCACGGCCACGTCCACCACCGCCACCTCCCATGCCTCCCATTCCACCCATTCCACCCATCAACCCGCCCATTTGGCTCATCATACTTTGCAGGTCCATTCCTCCGAGACCCGGCATACCACCACCACCCTGGCCGCCACCCATCATCTGCATCATCTTGGCCATATCACCCATACCGGGCATGCCACCCATTCCACCGGCACCACCCATAGCGGCCATACGCTTCTGCATAGCGGCGAGCTGTTGTTGGTTGTTGCCGCCCTTGAGCATGTTCTGTGCGCGCTGCATCTGCTTCTTCTGACCACCGACCCGCTTGGCCATACCGGCCATCATGCGGTGCTGGGAGAGAAGGTCTTCAACTTCGCGAACGGTGGTACCACTACCGTGGGCAATGCGAACCATCCGGCTAGGCTGGTCAACAAAGGTCTTGCCGTCGCTGTCCAACTCGGCAGCGGTCATACTGTCAAAGATATAGATCATGCGACGGAGCTTCATGGAACCGTCCTCATCGTCCAGACCTTGGGTTAGGTTGGAAAGGCCGGGAATCATGCCAGACAACTTAGACAGAGGGCCCATCTTCATAATGGAAGTGATGTTCTCGCGGAAATCGCGAATAGTATAGATACCCTCGGCGATGTGCTTGTAGGTCTCCTTGGCGGAGCTGGAGTCCTTGGTAATGGCTTGTACGTGCTCGACAAGACTGGCGACGTCGCCCATACCTAGCAGCTTCTGCACGAATGCGCGGGGCTCGAATCGTTCCAAATCCATCATGTGCTCACCGGTACCGAGGAAAATGATAGGGGTGTGCGTAGCAGCAACGGCGGAGATGGCACCACCACCGGCGGCGTGACCGTCGGTCTTGGTGATGATAATGGCACCAAAGTCGGCAGTGGCCTTGAAAGCGGCCGACTGGGACTCGGCAGCCTGGCCGATGGTACCGTCAAGAACCAGGATAGTCTGGTCGGGAGTAACGGCATTCTGAATCTGGGTCATCTCGGTAAACAGCTCCTCCTCCTGACGGTGACGACCACTAGTATCCACAATGATAATATCGAAACGCTCCTTCTTAAACTTGGCCACACCCTCTGCTGCCACAATAGCAGGATCGGTCTGGGTCAAGCTACCATAGTATGGAATCTTGGCCTTGGTGGCATTCTGCTTGAGCTGGTCAAAGGCACCGGCACGGAAGGTATCCGCGCAGACCAACGCCGTCTTGAAGCCACGGGTCTGGTAGTGGCGAGCCAACTTGGTACAGGTAGTAGTCTTACCCGCACCCTGAAGACCGACGAACATAATCACATTGGGGCGACCCTTCTTGGGGCGGAAGGGTTGCGCATGAGGATCGACCAATGCCACCAGCTCATCGAAGACGGTCTTCTGGATCAGACGTTTCTTGTTGACGGCGGCGGGGAGGGAGGAGAAGTTGACACTAGCTTTGATGGATTTGCGAAGGGTCTGGACGAGGCGAACGTTCACATCGGCGGAGAGAAGGGCAGCACAGATCTCTTTGAGCATGTCATCGAATGCCTGGTCTGGTTAGCATAGTTCGCGGCCACGGTGAAGCAAGAGAGTATTACGCACCTTCTCATCGAGGTTGTTAGACCTCGTGAGGTCATTGACGGCGGAGTTGATACGCCGCCCAAGATCCTGAAGAACCATGATGGATGGTTGAGGGGGGGAAGACTGAAGTTGAGTTGAATTGACAGCGATTCCTGGGGATTCCCAAACGGAAGACCACAAGTGGAGGGGCGACAGCCGAAAGGCCAAGAAGGCAATGCGGAGTCCCAATCGGAGAGCGGGAGAGTCTCACCGCCCAAAAAAAAGTTGAACCGCTTAGAGACGAACTCCGTCGAACTCACAGTTTATTTCAACCAACATTCCAAATTGAGCTTTTCTTTCACAATGGTTGGGTCATATTCGAAGAAGCGCAAGGTCCAGGATGGTATGCAAGGCAAGACCAACCGGCCAAAGAAGTTTCGCAAGCAGCGCGAGTATCACAGCGGCTCTGAGGATGAGCAGGACGATGATCAGAGCACCTTCAAGCCTGTCAATCTCGCCGATTCCGATGAGGAAGATGGAGGTGTTTCCGTGAACAAGATTCCCGTGAGCAAGACTCGCATGAACAAGACTGTTACTGCGCAGGCTCCCAAGAAGAAGATCGCCAAGTCGACACCTGCACCCAAGCAAAAACCTGCCGCCGACGAGAAGGAATCGAGCGATGACAACGACGCCGAGGACGATGACGCCGACGAGGAAGAGATCGACATGTCTGGCTCCGAAGATGACGATGAAGTTTCCGAGGATGGACAATCGACGACCGGCGGCAAGCGCCGTGCTATCCCCAAGCGCAACGATCCCTCTGCATTCTCTACATCCATCTCCAAAATTCTGTCCACCAAGCTCCCAGCCTCCGCCCGTGCCGACCCCGTCCTTTCCCGAAGCAGATATGCTGCGCATCTCAGCAGTGAATGGGAGAATGAGAAGCTCGACAATCAAGCTCGCGCCAAACTGCGCGCCGAGAAGAAGGAGGAGTTGGACCGCGGCCGTGTTCGTGATGTGATGGGTATTGAGAGAGGCCTGACGGGTGAAGTTGGAGAGGAGGAGAAGCGTCTGCGCAAGACAGCGCAACGTGGTGTTGTTAAATTGTTCAATGCCGTGCGTGCTGCTCAGGTCCGTGGTGAAGAGGCCGCCCGAGACGAGCGCAAGAAGGGAACGGTTGGTATGGGAGAGCGGGAGAAGGCTGTGAATGAGGTCAGCAAGCAGGGTTTCCTTGAGCTGATCAATGGCAAGAAGGGAAAGCCTTTGAATATCGAGGAGGCTTAAAAAAGGGATCTATGATTATTACCCCATGGCATGTTTCCGGCGTTGGGAGATTCTTTACGTGATTGTTTTTCTACTGCTCTTGTTTCTGGATTCACCTGTAAATCAGTATTGTGGAATATTATTATACAAATGGTACGGGAGATGTTTCATTCGGTATCTTGCAGACCTGCTCGCCCCAAATTCAATGCAAATAATACAGGGTCCATCTGGACGAAAGTGTTCGTGTCGTTGCGCCCGCTTCATGACACGACTCCAACATTTTGATTAATCTCACACTCATTTGGACTCAAAGTCACTCGCCTGGAGGTTCCGGGTCATAGAGGGCAGGCGTACAACCAGACCATCTAGATCCTTGGTCATGATCACCTGGCAACCCAATCGCGAGGTCTCCGTAAGCCCAAAGGCAAGATCCAACATATCGTTCTCGTCATCCGAGGGCTCCTCCATCTTGTCGAAAATGTCCGGGTCTTCGACAATGACATGGCACGTGGAACAGGCACAAGAGCCACCGCAGGCACCTTTACAAAAGGCAAGTCAGCGACTGCCCGACACTGTCCGAATATATAGCTGTGGAGTGAATCTTACCCTCCATCTCAAGATCATTGGCCTGCGCAATGTCCAACAGATTATCCCCCTCGGCCACCTGCAATTTGACCTCGGTGCCGTCCTTGTCAATGAAGGTCACATTGATCCTGTTCCAACAGTTAGTAAAACAAGGCTATCTCCGGTTTCCGCAATGTGTTGACTCACTCCTCGCCGGGCTTCGGCGGCGTGATGTGGCCGTGGGCAGCTTGCGCCGTCACGGAGAAGCATCGCCGTGTCTCCTTCCACCCCTGCGATACTGACCGAAGGCCGGTGCTTGCCCCAGTATTCCACTGACTCGACTTTGCAACCCCCCCGGTTCTCCACGGCGCAGTTGAGAACCTCCGCGGGCGGGCAAGACACACGTCGCCGGTGCTGGCCTTGGGCAGTGCACGGCGCAATTGCAGGCCGAATTCTCGCCAGAGGGCCATTGTGTAGAGTCGTCTTCACAAGAAACCGGTAAAGGGAGGGAAAAGAAGAAAGAAAGTATGCGGACTAGGAGGTCGGGAAAGATCTGGGGCGAGGACTGAGAGAGCGGGCAGCGATCGTCCAATGGCCGGCAGCGAAAAAAAAGACCGACGAAAGTTAAAGGCGGCGTCGGGTTGTTCGGGCTTGTGCCAACAACTTCGAGTCTTCTCCGACCTTCGACTATTTTTTTTATCCCCGAATCCAACCCGCTCCCCCCCTCTTCTCGTCATCCAACCATGGCGACTCGTGAAGGGATTAATCCTTTGCGGCCATACTATATCCCTCAGTCGGGCTTATCGCCCACCGCCACAAATGTCACTGCCGAAGTGACGTCGTCCTCTTCGGCCCAAGTGTTTGGGAGCACGGCGCGCGACCTCATCCCGGATATTGACTATGCCGACTACCTCGACTCTTCGCCGTCGGTGTCGGACTGGGTTCGCGATGCTCTGAACCGTGCACTCGTGCGATACAGCAAGGTTCTCACCGCCCAGCCCTTCGATGTTGCCAAAACGATCTTGCAGGTGTATGTCGTGCCAGATCCTATAGAGGAACAGGAAGAGCGGAAGGGAGCTCCGGGAGCTGAAGGAAGCTCGTATGACTCGGTATGTTCATTTCTACGGTATCTGGCAACTCGAAAGCAAGTCTGATGAGCTTATTTTCTAGGACTCTGAATCATCAGGAGATGAGAGCATTTACTTCACATCGGCAGCGCCGGCCACACCGACCCCGACAACACCACGATCCCGAAGGGGTCGGCACCATCGCATCACCGACCGCAGTGGCTACATTCGCCCAGAGACGGCACCAGTCCCGTCCAAACATGCGCTGACCCTCCGTAATCCAAACTCCTTAATGGAAGTTCTCTCCCAACTTTGGTCGACCAGCGGACCCAGCTCTCCGTGGAAGGCATCCAACGCGACCTTTATTTACTCGCTTCTCCTTCCAACACTCAACACATTCATCCGCAGTCTCTTGTCTGCCATTGTGGGCTTGCCAGAGGAGGATATTGCCTCATCTATGGCAGCTGACATCCTGACGGCACCTTCCCCGCTGGCCACACTCATCCTCTCCTTCATCTCATCTTCCCTCTCCGCGATCCTTCTCTCCCCCATCGACACAGCGCGCACCTTCCTAATGCTCACGCCAGCAACCCACGGACCACGATCTCTTATCCGCGCCATCCGCCAACTCCCCACTGCCAACTGTACCATCCCACCCCATCTCGTCCCAATCACCATTCTCCACTCCAGCTTGCCCAACTTCATCACGACATCAGCCCCACTCTTCCTCAGATCCTACCTGTCAATTGACCCCCTCCTCAACCCCTCCATGTGGAATCTCTTTAATTTCCTCAGCTCCGGCCTCGAACTCGCCGTGCGCTTCCCTCTCGAGACCGTCCTCCGCCGCGCTCAAATCGCAACCTACACTTCCCTCAGTCTGCGCCAGAAATCCTCCGGCGGCAGCATTTCCGCTGCATCTATTGATGCTTCAGATGTAGAGACGATCGTTCCTACGCCACGGACCTATCGCGGTATCGTGGGTACCATGTGGCATATTGTCCACGAGGAGGGCGTTAGCTCTGCACCCTCTGACGCCGAGCGTGCCCGTATCGCCGTCGGCCGACCTACCACCCAGCAGCAGGTGTCGAAGCGCCAACAGGGCCAGGGTATCCAGGGTCTGTACCGTGGCTGGCGCATTGGTATGTGGGGTATCGCTGGTATCTGGGGAGCCAACATCCTTGGTGGGTTTGCCGGTGCCAGCGAGGAAGAAATGGCCGTGCTAGGAGGACGCGGCCGCTCCAGTGGTGGACGCTTCTAAACAGGAGCTCTGTTTCTTACATTGAGACATCCACAGTCATCTTGGTGGTGCAATGATCTGTCCATGTCAAGCATTCTGATCACCAATCCTTCCAGTATCAAGACCGTCCTAGCGTCTGTTTGATGGCGTGCAGCCTGGAATTCGGGTGCCATGTTACGCGGCTGATTTTTTTTTCTCATCTTACTTGACTCTCCCCTCCTCCCTCTGTTCACACCGTATACCCCAGGGAATGAATCCAGTGGCAGGCGACCGGCGTCGGTGATTAATTCCACAATATGTATAAAATCTCCATTTCTACACAGTATCCTGAAATACGGAGTAATCCAATCTCTCCATGAACCTTTTCCTCCTTGGCACTGAGTCATTTCTAGAAACTATCTCCTTTTGTCTATACAGCTTCGCTATACTACATTTTGAAATGAGATGGTACAGAGCTCAAATACTTCAAGAGCACCACACACATCGTCAGATTTTTTAATACAGCTATCCACGAACTGATTGGCCACGGAACTGGTAAACTCCTCAGTGAAACCTTCCAGAAACCCATACACCTACGTAGCACACCTGCGATAATCTCTCAAGGGTAAATCATTTCATTCATCAAAAACACAGCGTACACATGACAATAAATCAGACAAGGCCATAACGCCATTACAACCTAGTCCGTCTAGAAGAGTGGAGTCAAACAGAGACAGGAAAGCAGGCTGACCATCCCACCAAAGACCATGTTCATATCGGTCAGGAAGGTATCTAAGACGTCGATCCAACAAGTGGGAAGCCAGGAAGGCGCCAGATGTTCACAAGAAAAGATGAAGGTAAAAATTCAACGGCGTGCTTTTGGGAAGGGGAGAGGGGGCGTGTAAGCGTTGCAAGATTCGGGGGTACAACCAGATAGATTGGTTGACACTCGAAGCTCCCATATGAAATGATGACGCTATAACCGTGCAACCCCATGTAAAGAAGGGGTCGCACATTCGGGGAGAAAAAGGAAAGGCACAAAAGAAGGGGAACGTATGGTGATACACGAAGCAATCGGGAGGGGTGGGTATCAAGATAGCCTGGAGGCAGGGGAAACCCGATGCAGAAATAATGATGGAGAAAATGGGAAAAATGGGAAATATCATGAGGTAAGGAAGGCATTTTATTTATCAGCAAACCGCCGATCAAAGTAGCGCAGCACACCCATAACACTGGCTGCTTCGACTTCCATAGCAGGGCGGCTGTCACGGGCCTCGGCGAGTGCAAGTTCCTGTGGGTTGGGGAGGGTGTGCAGCTTGGGAAGCCACGTTGAAATCTCATCGCTGGCCCGTGAGAAATTGGGATGGCGAGAGAGTGTTGTAAAGGCATCGGCACAGCTTAGGGTCAACGCATTGGGCGTAGAGGGCTTTGGTGCGGCAGGTCGCGGAGGCATGGAGGGGTTGTTACGCGCGGTCGAGGAGGTGGGGGCATTTCGCGACATGCAGCATCCCCCGTCGGCTCCCTTGCCGCCGCAACATCCTCCTCCCGCTGGAGTTCCGCTCGCTGACCGAGAAGCTGCCAGTGTCTTGCAAAAAAGGGTGCTTCGAGGATCGGCGAGACATTGGGCGCAGGTTCCGGGGCCATTGGCGCATGGGTTGGTCGCTTGGCTGATAGGAGGGAGAGTCACTTCGGAGCGGACGTCACCGTCGGAAGGGGGAGGGGTGAACTGAGAGATAGACTGGATGGGGGCAAGGCGGTTGTTCTCGAAAGAATTGCGCCGGCCACGTTGCTGCTGCTGCTGCTCTTGGGCGGCCATCTCGGCACAGATGCAGGGTGTACCGTCCTGGCAGAAGCCGCAGGGGTCGACGGGTGGCGAAGAGACATCGTGTGTGTGGTTGGAGCTGGCCTGCACGGGAACGACGGCGAATCGGGATGTAAAATCAATTTCCATCTCCTCAGGGTCAGGCTTGATCTCCGGGTCCGAGTTCTCGCGAACGGGGCTGCCAACGCCGTGAGGGGGATGTCTAGCACGGGATGACTCGTGAGTATCGATAGGCATTCCAAACGCGTCCTCAATACACTGGCAGTGCGAAGAAGTGCAGCTATTGCATCCCAAGGGCACGTTCTCCGGGCCATCGTCCTTGTTCTGCTCAATGGTCGTTTGGACCACCCCTTCCATGCGGGAGCTTCGGGTGGATGGACGATTGCGAGGTGGTAGAGGCACTGAATCTGGGATGGTAGAAGGTTTGTGGTGGTTGTTCGAGGCAGACACTGAAGACCGGAATTCCTTGACTAGAGCCTGCTTGGCACTGCGTTCGATCGAAACTTCCTTCTCCAGGGAATGACATCGGTCGCGCCACCAATTCACCTCTTCCCGGGCCTGTTCCACCTCTCTAGACAGGTTGCTGATCTGTTCGGTAAAGGCGGCGATCCGGACTTCGTGGCCATCCTCGATCTCTTTCATTTGCTCCTCGAGTTCCTGGACTCGGGCGGCCCGTCGTTCTCGGAACGCCCGCTGAGCAGCTCGATTCTGAGCCTTGCGCTTGGTGGGTGGTGTATCGGTTGCTGGCTTGCGACCGGGCTTCGGGCGAGGTGGGATCACCCATTCCTTGGAGGTAATAGAACCGGGAGTGCCAGGGCCAGGCGAGGGAGCTACGGACGGCCGGGCGGCTAACGCGGGGGCCATGGCCAGTGGTGGCGGTGCGGCAGCGACGGCCGGCGCAGGCGTGATGGACACGCCTGTCGTGGCCATTATGATGCCGAAATCACTTCAGAAGCTAGATTGGGGGTCAGCATGAACATCGAGGAGTGTCAAGGAACGTTTGAGGCATGGAGGAGAGGAGGTCGGGCGGCCTCGGGAAGAACGCACGGGCGTGAGTCTCGGTCGGAAGAGCGGATGTGGGCTCATACGAGCCGATAAGCGAGGGGCTTGGAATGGAACACACACCACGAGGGCAAAGTGAGGCGAGCTAGATAGAGGGGGAGGGGGAAGAGGGGGAAGGGAGTGAAGAGGGGAAAGAGAAAAGCAGTCAGGAAGAAATCAAGATCAGATAGCAGAGAGTTCGGGGCAAGGGGTGGGAAAGACGAGGAAGAAAAGGGCGATGATCAGATTAGATTGTCCTCACATGATGCCGATTTCGGATGTACCAGTCGGTGGCCCAAACCACGCAAGGTGGATCGAGGTGTCGTTGTTTATTGGTTCTGGTGATGATTCTCCTCGTCAGAATTTTTATCAGATCGTAAGGACCCGGTTAGCACCGCCGAAGAGTGGGCTGACCTAGCTGGTGATATTACTCTGAAATGATGATTCATTTCTGCTAGATGGGATTGGTCAACATCGTGAGATGGCTGATCGGGAAGATCCCTCTATGAGAATCAGAGAATCAATGCATCTCTCAGGAGGCTATAGCTAGTCTAGCATACTTCTACCTTTCATCATCAACGGAAGACAACACAGGCCGAGAAAAGATTCTGCTCCATTCTTCGCCTGTGGATGCCATTTTCCACTACCATTCACTTTGCCATGATTCGGACCTTTGCTCATCGACTCCATCCACTACGGAGTATTACATAGCAGAATCGGCGCTTGCACCAATCAGGAGGGCCACTATGTCCCAAAACGCTTTCCGGACCGAGTCCTGCTAGCGGTGTAACAGGCAAGTGGATCGACAGGTTGGGAATACATAATAATCCACGTCTTCCATGTCGCTCTCGGGCGAACGTCGTGATCTTATCTGATGGCGCTAGTGTCCCATTCGGGCAATCCGAGTCGACCACGACCCACGTTTGTATTTTGCATGTCGGCCAATCCATGAAGCGAGGGTAATTGCGATGACGGAAAGAAAGGTGAAAAATTGGAGACACCGACCATCCCCTCCTCCATGGCCTTCCAATTCCTTCGTGTTATTGGCCCCTCAACCGTTCAAGTGCTTGGCTGCAGAATTTGGCGGCTCTCTCCACTGCACCTCTTCCTTATCAATCAATGGCTCCTTCCCCCGCTCTGCCCTAGCCCACTAACTCAAGGCCGAACCAGAGCCCGAAAACGGATTCCTTCGCAAGCTAAGCTGCCTTTGGGAAGACCTGAACCCTAGTTCCGTGGGTGCGAGTGGACTTTGCTGGCTTGCCCACCCTCGCTAGAAAATGGATTCCAGTGCAGCGCTCCGTGAGGAGCACGGCAGAATCAGTAACAGAACCAGGAGTGAATACTTTAATGTTGTATCAATTTTACCGCGGCTCGGTCATCACGAATGGGTCAGAGGATGACGATGCTCTCAGTGGCAACGGCGTGGGGATAGCACTAAGGCGCCATAGCAAGGATCAGCATCAGTGATCGTCACTACGGGATGAGAAGGCTGCCTATCTCAAAAAGTGGACTTGGCCGACTACCGAAAGGCTTAATTAATGCGAAGGTCAAATGGTTGAATACTAATTTTCGGTTGTCCATAACGTAAGAGGTGTGTGTGTCTTTTATGTACGGTACAATGTACAAAACCATACACTCTCGACCGAGTGTATTCTCAGAGTTGCATCTGTCCCAGGAAAAAAGCCACACTCTCAACAGCCCATTGATCATCTCAAACCAATTTGGTACTTTCATCCAATCATTCACTACAACTCCGTCAAAGTGGGTGCCCCGGCAGAAGGGGGAGCCGAGTACTTCGTCTGCACAAAAACCTTCTGCATGCCGCGGTCTCGCCTGTCAAATGCTGCATAGAGTTGCTCCATATCCTCCAAGCGGATGCGATGAGTCACCATATCCAGTGGATTGATTTTTCCTTCCTGGATTAGGCCCATGAGCTCTTTCCAGTATTTCTGCACGGGTGCCTGTCCATTTCCGATGAATCGAATTCCCGTCTCCATAAGCGCTCCAATATTGAAGTGGTTCGTCTACAAATATTAGCATGTGGAGGTTTTGCAGTTGGAAAAGGCCTGTATTAGAAGGAGAGATGGACTCCTGCACTTACATATCCCGCGTAGACTCCCGTAACACCCACACGTCCAAACGGCCTGACCGACGTGATCATCTCGTTCAGAATCTCCGAACTATCCGTCTCCATACCTAACATCAATTCAAAATAATGTGCCCACCCCTTAGCATACTCTCCCGCCGCACATTCCAGCGCCACGTCTGGTCCACCATCGACCATCTGCTTCAGCTTCGACGTAACCGACTCACCCCTGGGGAGCTTTGTATAATCGATCGTCTCGAGCTTGGGAGCCTTGCTTTTTACAAAGTCCAAGCGCCAAGCTCCATCACCACCATCGATGAGAATGACTCGACTTGCGCCGTGATAGAAGCTGAATTCGGCGCACATTTGGCCAATCGGTCCGCCACCCCAGATGGCCACCACATCTCCCTGTTTGACGCCGGTGTCGACAACGCAGTGCCATGATGTCGCGATCACATCTGATAAGTAAAGTGCTTTCTCGTCTGGGACGTCGTCCGGGATTGGGAAAAGATTGGTATTTCCATAGGGCACACGGAGATATTCTGCTTGGCCACCGGCAAACCCGCCTGTGAAATGGGAATAGCCAAACATGCCTGGTCCTCGTCAGTGTTCATGCTGCAATTTCTGGGGAGTAAATCTCCACACGGGGGAGCATACCGGCAGTTCTATTGCCGTACATGGCATTAGCGATACTATTCTGATTGGTGTTGTCGCACTGCGAGTATAGTTCTCTGTCGCAGTTCTTGCAATGACCACAGGCGATCGGGAAGGAGACTACCACTCGGTCACCGGCTTTGACTTTGGTTGCCTCGGGCCCTACGCTGTCGACAACGCCGCAGCACTCATGGCCTAGTACATCGCCCTTTTGAAGTTGGGGGATGACGCCTGTATGGGGAAGGCTTTAGTATCCTGAGATGCATGTTGGAACGATACTCACCATGATACAGATGGAGATCACTTCCGCAGATCGTGCTCCCGGTCACTTTCACAATCACATCACCTGGATCAACTACTCTCGGCTTTGGCATTTCCACTTATACGGAGATCGGGATTAGCTGTCAGTCAACGTGATTGTCTTGAAAATGGTTGACGTACCCACGGCGACCTTGTTCTTGCCCTGCCAGGTAGTGGCCTTGATCAAAGGGCCACTTTCCATGCCATATTCATTCTTATAATTGCTCACATCAGTGGTAATTGTCGCGTTATCATCGTGACCAATCACCTTCTCCACGATATTTGCAGCCTGAGATACAGCCATGGTGGATTGTTAGGATTTGAGTATGCTTAAGTCGAGAAGCGGATTCAAGAGTTCACGCATCTTTAATATCATGAAGAATTTCTTTTCGATCAAGCTTTACATTTACGATTACCCTTATCCGCGTCATTGCAGTACATCTAGGGATACTTTGCACGCTCGAAGCCATCCCGATCAAGTTTCGGGTAGCATTCTGGGCGCTGACATCACTATTAGATATTAGCCCGCTATTTCCTCTGTCTATTTATATTTTAAAGTTTACGTTTACAGTTCTAATTTCATAAATGCATGCCCATTCCGGCTGTCTTTATTTGAAGCGTCGTAAGGGTCCAGTCCCCAATACTTCATTCAAGTGCAGCGGATATGGCAGCCTTTTATCCGCGCAGGCTTGATCGGTTGGGCTGGAGGGGGTGAGTGGGTGGGTGAATCAACCACATTGGAGTAAAACCTTATAATGAGTGTCGATTACTTTCTCTCAGCTCAGTCCCGCTTATCCTGTTAAGTGGTCTCACCCATGTGGTTCGTGCTCGTCGAAGGCATAATGGAATCGTCTGGGAGATATATACTAGTCTTGCATGAACGCTGTGCGCCAATAAGAACAGTGACCCCACCAGACAGAATCAAATAATTGCCTACTGTACTTCCATGATGCTTAAACACGTGGGCTGTAGACTTTAAACAACAACCCTAGAACATGGGTAGAAGATAATGAGTCAATAGTTATCGAACATCGAGGCGGCTGGTGCTGGCGCTATCACGGCCATGAATCTCGTTATCTGGCCGCAGTCGGCCTCGGCGATAAGCAAGGGCCACCAGCCTCCTTCGCTCCGCCTTTTCCCCTCACGAGACTCATTTCTCATCTCCAACTCCGATACTCCTTCGCCCTCCAACTCCCAGTTCCCACTTTATTCTGTTCTCCCACATCCATACAATGACTAGAAGACACGCCGCTGTACTCGATCGGCCGTGGGCCTCGCAGATCTATGCTCAGCTGCCAGAGTGTGATTATGCCTGTCCAGCGTCTCCTGCCCAAGCCAAGCAAGCTCCTACACCAGCTACTTCCGATGCGCCCATTCGCCCCGAGCACTACTCCAAGCCCTATTGCGAGTTCATGACCGCCAACCCGACCATCTTCCATGCCGTCAAGTCTTTCTCCCAAGACCTTGAGAAGCACGGCTACAAGCAGCTCTCCGAGCGTGCGGTGTGGACCTCGGAGCTGAAGCGCGGCGGCAAGTTCTACGTCACCCGTAACGGCAGCTCGCTGCTCGCTTTCAACATAGGCAAGGAATACCAGAGCGGTAATGGTGTCGTAATCGTGGCAGGACACGTCGATGCTCTCACGGCCAAGCTCAAGCCCGTGTCGAAGCTCCCCACAAAGGCTGGCTTTAGGCAGCTGGCAGTCGCCCCGTACGCTGGCGGACTGGGCCCAACCTGGTGGGATCGGGACCTTGGTATTGGCGGCCGTGTGATCGTTCGCGATCCCGAGTCCGGTAAGGTCGAGTCTAAGCTGGTTACGCTGGACTGGCCCATTGCACGCATTCCCACTCTTGCTCCTCATTTCGGGTCGCCGGCGAATGGACCCTTCAATCCGGAAACCCAGATGGTGCCTATTATTGGCGTTGATAATTCTGACCTCTTCGAGACGTCGACGACGACCGAGTCCACTGATATCAAGGCCGGAACTTTCGCCGCTACCCAACCGGAGAAGCTTGTGAAGATTATTTCCAACGAGCTTGGCGTCACGGATTATAGCAACATTATCGACTGGGAGTTGGAGCTCTTTGACACCCAGCCAGCTCGACTTGGAGGCTTGGAGAAGGACCTGATCTTTGCCGGTCGCATCGATGATAAGCTCTGCTGCTATGCTGCTCATGAGGCACTGTTGGCGTCTAGCGACGAGACCTCTCCCGGAATCGTTAAGATGGTTGGAATGTTTGACGATGAAGAGATTGGCAGTCTGCTTCGTCAGGGTGCCAAATCAAACTTTATGGGCAGCGTCATAGAGCGAATCACCGAGGCCTTTGCTGAGGGCGCCTACGGCCCCAACCTTCTCTCGCAGACCGTTGCCAACAGTTTCCTGGTCTCGTCGGATGTCATTCACGCCGTCAACCCCAACTTCCTCAATGTATATCTCGAGAACCACTCTCCCCGCCTCAACGTCGGTGTCACCGTCTCCGCCGATTCCAATGGTCACATGACTACCGACAGTGTCAGCCACAGCATTCTGAAGCGGATTGCTGCTCGCAGTGATTCCAAATTGCAGGTGTTCCAGATCCGGAACGATTCTCGGAGTGGTGGAACTATCGGCCCTATGACCAGCGCCCAGATTGGAATGAGAGCTATCGACTGCGGCATTCCCCAGCTTAGTATGCACAGCATTCGTGCTACCACTGGAAGCTTGGACCCTGGACTTGGCGTGAAGCTGTTCAAGGGTGTTTTTGATTACTTTGAGGAGATCGATAAGGAG
Organism: Penicillium brasilianum; assembly: GCA_001048715.1. Taxonomy (NCBI): domain Eukaryota; kingdom Fungi; phylum Ascomycota; class Eurotiomycetes; order Eurotiales; family Aspergillaceae; genus Penicillium; species Penicillium brasilianum. Next base: position 1,417,889 of record CDHK01000008.1, on the reverse strand, counting down.
TTTGCTGATTTCTAGAATTCTAGAAGATGGTATAGATTTTGTCTGCGTCAGGCCGTTTAGGCGGGGCTTGTTTTGTTTTTTTTTTATCAGACAGCATTAGCTAGAGCAAAGACTTGGAAGCGACTCCAATCTCAATGACCCGTCTCTCCTTTGTTTAGTCTTGTTGTTGTGCTTGAGATATACCCATAGTGGTTTAAATACATATATGTTTCTTAATATGAAAAGATCGACTCAGAGATTATATGGAAACAGAATTATAAGTATGTGTGGGAAAGCAATGGTGACAGAATCGACCATCGCCAGATCGAAAAGAGCGAGTAGCCTTGGCGGATGTTTTTGAGATATGCATACACCGACGCCGGTCTTACTTACTCTCTGAGACTGTATTGGAATTTGGTCTCGACATAGAGCTGTAGGTATCATATGCATGAGGGAAACGAGCCAGTTGAAACGCTATACTGGTGTCGGTGCTGGTGCTGATGCCCCATAAGCTCCGTAACCGAAATATCATCGGCCATCTGATGCTTCTCAGCCCGGGATCTGCTGGTAGATTGGAGATTGTCTCCAGAAGTTAACTCCAATACTCGCTCAGGGTCTCCTGCGCCGTACTCAGGGTCTTCGCAGGGTGCACCGAGGGTGGACTCGTTCCAGGGAACTGTGCGCACATTAGAAATACCAGTGGTATTCTGCGTGGGCTTGCTGCCATGAAATGTGGACAGTAAACCCGGGATAATCCTAGAGAGGAGTGGCTTCAAAGTTGGGAGACAAGCGCAGATTATGCCTGTATTGCATTCGATGGCAGACCATGAGGCAGCGCCGACGTTGTCATCTAGACGATTTAGAGATCTTGTTAGTTGATTTCAAATGCGGGAGTATGATGGAACATACAGGTAGGATCCATTGAGTCGGAGATCGTCTTAAGACTGACCAAACGGATGATACTCGTGATGCAGACACTGCACAAAATGTTAGTTCCAAATCGACTAAGGACGTTCTGTTCACTGGGGAATTACTTACAAACCACCCAGGGCGAACATGATCATTAGTGCAATCTTCTGCCTCTTCGGGATATCGATAGCGATCAAGGCCGGAATTGGAACAATCAGGATTGCCAGATCAGTAGTAATATGCATACTAGCGTTCGAAAACCACAGACCGGGTCTACTCAAACAATAGCCTGGGAGCGTAGGGTTCCAGAACTTGGCCACGGGAATACAAGTCAAGAAAGCGCTAATCACACACCATGTTCCGTAAACACCCAGAACTGTGATCAGAACCCAGCAGACGATACGCATACGGCGTGTGGGAAAGACGCGAAAGTATTGCATGAGAATGGATGCTTTTGCGCAGAGCACGGCGGCATTGTAGAAGGGAATGGTGAGCCAGAATGCCTGTTTTGGGCTCATCGCGGTTAGATAGGATCTTGCAGAATCAATAGCCGGGTCCTGTATACCTTGAATTGTCGCTCCAGAATGTTTGGTGGTATGTCTTTAAGATGCATTCCCATGCCACTCGTGGCCTCGACGATATCCAGGCCCATAAAAATGAAGGAATTGATCTGTGCAGAGAATAAGACTCCTATTCACGATGAAAATATTGTAAACTAGCAGAGTAGCTTACCAAAGCGATGACAACCATCCAGTCATTGGCTTCCAGTCGCCTCAAAAACTTCAGCCGAGTATATAGACGTATTCCAACGAAGGAAGCTGCCAGTGATGTGAAGACGACGCTGACAACTAAGGCTTGCATACCTCGGGGAGAGAGATAAAGATTTCCATCCTCCCTTTTGAAGATATCGTTTCGATGGTGTAATAGGCTCATCTTCAACAACCACTAAAGGCCGATGCCAAACAGGATCGATATAGCACCAACCACCAACCACAGATCTATAGGAGGACCCAGAAGGCCGGAACAACCAACTTTCGACAAACTGGCAATGACAAGTAGACTGGGAGGAAAGGTCGCCTATTCCAAACGAGTGATAATAGCCAGACAAAGTTGAGTCCCCTAGTCCATGAAAACAAGGGAGCGAAAGGGGCCCGGGACCCTTTCAGTATTTGAACATGCGTAAGTCCATTATACTTTCTTCCATCACGATGTAAAACAACTGGATGGTTCAATAATGAATCCAACCAGACAATGAAGCAGCTAGGAACGACTGGAGCAAAATTCACTAGTCTCGTCTCCCTGGGTGAAAGTGTGGCCAGGACTAAACTCCCTGCATAATGTTGCCTGGTTCCCTCAGGTTGGTCGATCAAGGCTCATGCTGGAGAGTAGAACCCCGTTTACGAGTGGGTAGGTTGCAGCTCAAGGGCGCAAGGGGCCGATTACAACGAATTGGCTTCCCGTTGTTCTCCAAATACTTCAAAATACATAAGCATGAGCGGGTATGCGAAGCTCCGCACGCCCTTTAGTCCTGGTGTGAATGGAGCTTTAGGTTTGGATAGACTCCCAGATTGATTGTATTCATGAAACATGGCGAATTCAAAGTTCCGTAGAGGCGTTAGTTGTTTCTTAAATCCAAGACTTTATGTTCAAGAGGTCTGCCTCGCTTACTTTAGATGCTCAAGTTCTAAGAAAACTAACGATCGAGTGAATCGGGCGTTTGTAATTGGTCATTTGGAATACCGATCAGAATTTATTCTCTGAGATTGGAGATCATTGAAACTTAGACTTTTAAGCCTCGTCCTTGCGGAAGAGAATTAGCCTCAAACGCTAATCGGAGGAACTTTCTAGTGAAAACCTTGGCGAAACAGATTTAGCTTGTGAAATTCCAATTAGGAACAGAGGCAGATAATCTGAGAGCCTAATGCATCTTCATTGCTTTATCGTTCTCATCCCGCCCAGTGGTTTCCGGGCGTAACGACCATAATGATGAATTCCCACCTGCCAAAGACCACCGAGTGCTTTGAAGCTCGAAGCGGATGGGTGCGAAAGGCAAATAACTCAAGAACCGCCAAAATCTTCAAAATCACAGACTCAGTAAGGCTTACTGTACGTTAAAGGCACCATAGATCATGCACCTGCAGCAAGCGCAACGCGGTCGACGGACTTCCAACAATCCCGGTCTCCGGGACGCAGTAGACGCCCGATCTATCAGAAAACGAGCCGCAGATTACCAGAATAATCGTCACAATTTCGGCTTAGTGCCCTCGTTTTTCCCCGCCTATTCTTGCCTTAGCATGAATGAACTATATTAACGGCTGGATATCAAGTAGTACCATCAAAGGAAGACATAACCAAGAAGTTGACACGTACGCAATGACAATTTATCGGGGTATCGGCGTTTGGAGAGCCAATCTAATAGTGGAGCGTTTCATCCCAGGGCCCTCGTTAAGCTCACAGCACGGATCTCAACGAGCAAGGGGCGGCCCAGAATGAACAAACTTAACCACAAATAGGATCCCCACGACAACGAACATATGTATTTGAATGCTAATGAAGAGAGCAGAAAAATCTGGTACCCAATGAGAAATAGGAAAACTGCTCTTGGTTTATTGGTCTTGTCGAAGCCATGACCCTTCCATCGCGATGTGCATAAGAACGGCCACTCGCGCAAGGTGCGATGCTTCAATTCCGAATGTACTGAGGGCCCAGATTACTAGAAGTGGGGAGATAATGGGTGTACAAGAGGGGGTAAATCAGAGCATTATGGCAACTTGGTTTACGAATCTGACTCTGTAACCTTCATCAATACATTTCTCCTACGCTTTTGGAACCCCACGACATCGACCTACGAATACAATCACGAGAGGTTGGATATTCTTTAGCAATAATTTTTTTGCTAGCCCTAGAAACTTGAAAGGGCAGACCTTGAAACCATCGCCATCTCTCACGAACAAACCGAAGCCGCCGAAATCGGCCGACGCCACTCGGCAAAGGTGATCTATCATATCGAACCATAGCCCTCGGCCAACTATGGCACGGCACCATGAAATTACCCCCTTTCGTAATACATAGATATTCCAAATTGACCCATATAAAACGGCTGTGAAAAATTGAATAAATGCTGTAAACTCTCTTCTGCTGTCATTCACCCGCGGGTTCGTGCTTCAAATCGAGCTCGAAGAGACAATCGAACCGAAGTGGCGCAAATCTAAATCTCAAGAGTAATCGCTGCAATTTGTTGTACACGAGACTGATGATTTCGGCAGTATGAAGGAGCATCCTTCTGGAACGTTTCGAGTGACACATGATCTCACTAATGAAGTCCACGCCAAACTACGCTTCATGTCTTTCTAAGATACCGCCAATTATCGCAATACTGACGGGTCTATGCATGGCCAGATTTGTGATTCTAGTCCCATCACAGCATAATCATCTGTTTTATTGTCCCTGGACTAGAATTACTGCTTACTTCCACGGGTTTGCCTCGTAATATGTGAAATTAGAAGAAATGCGTTGGGGTATAGGCTTAACTTGTATGGTAGTGGATCACAACGTAGATTCCTCATGCCATCTATCACTGTTTTCTATACACTGAGCCTGATGCAATGTGCCATGTGGGTTCACCGCTACTCAACCCTACAGCTAATAAGTATGATTGATTGTGAATAAGACAACCTGATGCGGGAACATCACGAGCAATGCACCGGCATCACACATATTGGGAACTTGACTTGGTGTGCTTTCATTTGAAGGCTTACCACGTTTGACTATCAGATTGAGTGATGAGTATCTGCATGGCTGGTCTAGTCTTCTCCCAAACGTACCTAGAGCTACTGTCCGTATGAAAGGATAACTGACACTTTTTTCCTTATCAAGTCCATGTCCATCTCGATGATACTTGAATATTTTATAGGTATCACTTAGAGGGCATGCAGGGTTTTTGGAACACTACCCTACCTCTCTCTCTCTCTCTCTCTCTCTCTCTCCTCCTCTTCAAGGGCCTAGGTCATACAAAGAATTTTGATCATATTGCGGTGGTCTCATACTAGTGTCAACTCAAACTGGGACTACACCAAATTTCACCCCTAATCATTCTCCCGATTCCAGCGATATTCTACAATTCTACTTGCATTGTTACCATACTTTGAAACTCTTCTGAATGAGACAATTTTGATTGGGACGTCAAGAGTGTGGATTCGGCAGAGCCAGCTTGTAGCATCGGTATCTTGAAAGTCCAGAGCTTGTAATATCACCCCAGGTCGACAAGGGGGCCATCGTAAAAGGCATCTAGGGTCATTTCCAACACATTGAGCCTTTATGCTGTGTTGCCCCGCTTCTTTTCGCCAAACCCCCAACGTGGCAGGGTCCAAGAGACCATGTGGGGAAAATATGATTCACGATGGTAGCTATCATATTAAGGATCGACATTGTTCGGCAGTCTATTGTCCGAAATATCCATGCTGAGTTGAATGTGGTCGGTATGCATCAAAAGTTCAACGGATTCCTAGGGACCCGGCCCAGATTCGTATTTCGTGTTTATCGGGTGTATACAGAGAATATAGTATCTACAAGCATCATTAGACGGAGGTAAAAGCGCAGATAAATGATCCAAAACCAAGAGATTGCTTCAGAGTCTCGATGGAATACTACAATAGCCCCACAGGCAACATTCTAATCAATTGTCTGTGGCCAAAAAACCCTACTTGGGAACTTCGTATTGCGTACCCGAGTACGAACACGAACCCGAGGTCAGATCGACACATGCTGGTCATCCCTCCAGTTCTGTGGAGTACTCGCCGGCGGATGAGTACCCTCCAAGATGGGAAGAAGGACGCTGATTAGTTCCGCAGAAATTCATTGCCTAGAGCCTCGTACCAGAATCTTTGAATTCTCGGCCTTCGCGGAGAAGCCCTGCGTTACTCTAGAACCAACGAACCAGACGTATCGTTGCTTGGGTGTTGGCACGACCGTCGTGCCTAGAATAGGGGTTTTCCCCAGATTCAAGATGTCTGACGAAACGCCTGGCGATGATGCAAACATTGGGAGTAGGGAAAGCACTGCACTAGACAAAGGCCCGGATGACCCCGTCAAGACCAACGACTGTCTCAATACTTCGAACACCATAACAACTGTGAAAGTCGAAGGCGGCTCCACGTTCGAGTTTTATATGTGGTAGAACGCTCCTGAGATTGAAAGACCCGTCTGGGGATGTTTTGTTGAAGCAAAAGATTGGCGGAGGGTGTTTTGGGTCATCGCAAAAGTTGTAACAGACAATCCTCAAAATGTTCGGTCGTCTGCGCCCGACTACTGACCATCGACAATCACAACACAGTGTGGAGCATCCACTATCCTGTGCTTCTTCACTTTGAATGAGACATACCCCGATTATTCTAGAGCTCAAGGCTGCTCAACTGAGAAAAGAGACAGGGAACTCATTTTACCGACCGCGTCTTCTTTCAAATTTACGGAAGAAGGAGCTATTCATAATAAAGCATGATCCAACCTATGAGTAGAATGCTTTTCTTTTCACCCATCATATCTCTCATGTGCTCTTACGTTGCATTCTTGTACGGTCTGCTTCAAATACTCTTCACGACCTACACATTCGTGTTTGAGGAAGAGTAAGTGTTTTCTTCAGGCACTACAGGCTTAGCCCTACTCGTTAGCGAAGTGAGAATGCTCTTGGGGCTAGCCTTCGCTGCCACACAGAGCGACAAAAGAATCAGGAGAAAAATTACCTTGGGAAAGGCAATTCTTCCGGAAGACCGACTACGACATACACTTATCATTCCGGCATCCCTCCGTCTCCCAATTGGTCTTGTCATCTACGGATGGAGCACCCAGTACCTTGTTCACTGAATTGTGCCTTAGATTGGAAACGCCATGATTGGGTTTAGCATGATCGCGATCTTGGTGTGCATCCAAACAGACCTGGTCGAGGCGTTCACTATCCATGCTTCGAGCGCCACAGCTGCCAATGCAGTGTTGTCAATACAGTGTGACGAAGCTTTTCGGGGGCGACTTTCCCACTCTTCGCACTGAAACTCCATGACAGGGTCAGCCTAGGCTAGGGCAGCAGTGTCTTGGGTTTTGTGGCATTGGCAATAGCCCCTATTCATTCCTACAAGGGTTCGAATTCCAGGGGAGCGGATAAGAATAAACCCCAAGTGGCAGGTCAAATTTTAATCAAACAATAATTTGAATAGCCAGTCTGTCCCATTTGCTTTTCTGACGGCCTGACTTGGAGGGGAAAATGCTGCTGAATTCACCCCGAAAGTTTGCCTTGGGGGCCTGTGGTAAGTGGCACGGTGGGACTGGGCTGACTCTGCAGAGCCTTCACCAAGTGCTGTCAGAACGTCTGTTTTGTTGACATTGGGCCTAATAAATCACCATCGTTTCTTTAAATGAGAAAGGATCGGGTTAAAAAGGGGCTAGATTAGGCAGCCATAGTTGATAGGCCACCTATGTGTATGTGGATCCAAGCACTAGTGGGCCACCACCGAGTAGAAACCCAAATTTTTTTTAGAAACCACCATAATATCAGATCTTGACACGCTAGACTCCACACAAAATATTGACTATCGACCTGTGTGAGTTAGAATCCCCAAAAGCGGGCCTGGTGCCGAGCATTTTACGCCTGCATTCGTACTCAGGCTCGTCAGCCTTTTGAAGTTGCCAACCATAAACTCTCTTCAATGACATTCACAGTCTAATATCTACTGTATCCAAACCTCACTCCTACTATTGTCTCAACAACTGAATTCTGGAGCTGCAACCCATGAGAACGAACGATGCAGTCTAGCGATTCTAGGGTCGCTCAAGCCACAGTGTACCCTCCGCACTCCGAACGAGGGCGCCACACTTTCGACTTCTCCAAGTCAGCCCTGTCATCCCACAATGGCAAATACATTGAGCTTGACGACTTCACACCGCCAACGAGTCAAGTTCGCAATGATCGAGGACATGTGACTTCTCCTAAAAAGAGCCGTCGCTCCATTTATATTCCAAACACGTTATGGACACGTTCCTTTGCTACCGCAGTGGTCCTAGAGACTCTGGCTACAGTTGGGATCGAAAGGTTGGTTATCTAGGACGATTCTCTAATAGTCAATATCCAAATGACTCATAAATATTATTAGTTGGGTATTTATTAGCATGTTGAATCAGCTTGACAAAATTGAGAAGGGCAGTGCTACGACGCGCATTCGGTCCTTCCTTGGTCTCTACATTTTCGCGCTTCTCTACGAGCTTGCGCTCTCATACGATGCTTTACGACGCAAAAACACCTTCCAAGTAGCTGGTCTCTGCATTTGCAACTTTGGCCTTTTTACTTATGGTATCTTGCAAATGAAAGAAATTAAGAAAACCGTCACGGAAGCGGTGGCAGACACCACGCGCAGCAACAGCATTTTGGCGATGTACCAGATTGAATTGATCCTGGTCCCAGTGTTTCTGGGTCTCGGTACTGCGGTCATGATCTTTGTGACTTGGAAGCTTCGTGCAGAATTCTCCTGGTCAATCTACAAAGACATCAGCGCAGATTTGCGAATGAATCAGCGATATACAGTCTACCAGGTAAGTGACTCTGCTGGGGCGAACCGATCTCCCATGCTAATTGCCCAGGTCTACATCGCTCTCCTCAAATTCGATTGGTTTTTCATTTTTGGCACACAGCTCCAGATCCTCCTTTCTATCCAAGATCTTGGGAATGAGGAATTTTTGATCAATGCGGCCATGGTTCCCGTTGCCATAATAGCCCTATCTTTATCGGCCCTTTTTTGTCGGCGAGAGAAAACTAAATCGCTCCTCTTGATGACGGTAAAGCGTACTATTTGCAAAGAGCCCTCAAATATTTGGCTAACAATCGCCACAGATCTTAATGATTGCCACCTTGACGAGTATCATCAGAACCATTATCCAAATGTACCGCTCGAATGACAATAGTGGTCTTAGCTCGTTCAAGACCTCCTTGACTTTATTTGCTACTATAGCAACGTTACTGATCATTTCAACGCTTGTCAACTCAATTTGGTGTATGATGAACTTTAACAAAGGGTTGAAAGATTACGTCAAACAACTTCGAGTCGGGAAGCCGATCTCTAACACATCAGAGCCTTGGAACCCAGAAGCAAACTCACGCTTTGTATTGAACTGAAAAGATTTTATATGAATGAATGTTATCTGCAAATGAAATACTGTATTTTGAGTGTTTCCGGGGGTGTATGACCACCGCTGTCCATTACTACCCCTGGATAATGAAATATCGGATTGATGAAGTATAGATCTTCAGAATGGGTGCCTAAAGCAACACGAATAGTAGATTGCCTTACGGATACTTGTATATTTCGAGAATTATCGTCACGCAGGTGGGCCTTTTCTCTGCCAAAGGACTCGTATTTGGCTACGTTACCGTACTATCAATCGAGGCCCAAGTGGAAGGGAGGACACATATCGAGCAGCCCTTTTCAGGCCAAAATAAGAACTTGTTGATATGCAAAGAAGTTGACGGGTCGAGACGAATCCGAGGGTCCACCCTCGGACTCGCATTCGGGAACAAACAGGAACGGTAGAACCTGAGGTCCTAAATATAGCAAGAAATGATATTGGAACGCCAGATTACTGAAGTGTCAGCATTCATGAGATGAAACAAAATGCTATATGGGCTTCGAATGTCCCTTTTCAGATGAGCTCTCGACGTTCTCACATTCTTTCCAGTCAATTCCCATCACTTCAAAAAATCACCAGCCTCTCCGTCAAAGAAGATGGCGGAATACGTTCTCTACAATTACACACCATCTTTGGCAGTTGCAGTAGTAGCGCTTCTCTTGTTTCTAGCTGCAACCATTGCGCATATTTGCCTCGCTATCAAGTACCGTCTGAAATTTCTTACCGCATTTATCATTGGCGGCTTTTTCGAAGTCCTCGGTTATGCGGCTCGAGCCGTGAATGCGCACCAAGCGCCAAACTATGCGACCATGCCGTACGCCATGCAGAGTGTTTTTATCTTGCTCGCACCTTCACTATTTGCGGCATCGATCTACATGGTCCTGGGTCGCCTTATACGTCGAGTTGATGGGGAATCAAGATCTCTCATCAAATCGACAAAATTGACGAAGATATTTGTCGTGGGAGACATTTTGGCGTTTCTAATTCAAAGCGGAGGTATGTATCATCACGATTTTGGTTTCCTGTCAAATTTTCTCTGTTAATCGAGCACGAGTAGGCGGTGCCATGCTTAGCGGTGCAAAATCTGCAAGCAACATGAAACTCGGAGAGAACGTCATTACCGTCGGCCTTTTCGTCCAGATCGTCTTTTTTGGCTTTTTTGTCGTTATATCGGTCATCTTTCACAAAAGAATTGTGGCCAATCCTACTACGGGGTCAATTACATGCACTGTCAACTGGAAGCGGTATCTTTTCATCCTTTACTTTGCCAGTACTATGATCATGATTCGATGCATCTACCGAGTCGTTGAGTATATTCAGGGGCAAACCGGTGCACTCCAAAATCATGAGTACTACGCATACTTGTTCGACGCCCTCTTGATGTTCCTGGTCATGTTTGTCTTCATCATCTTTCATCCCAGTCAGATCTTGTCACGAGATACGCCTCAGTTAGGCGACACTGAGCTGATTTATCAGCAACTGCGTGAGTGAATCAATGCGTGGTCGTGAAATGGGAATAGTTCAGCAAGTTTCCTTTCTCAAAGAAAATGCGTTTGAAACTAGCGATGCTCCAATATTGTAGAATCCATACTGTGACAGTATCCCCATACACGGACCGTAAATATCATCGAATTGAACTCAAATGACTTATCCACCGGGAAGGCGCTGGTTAGACCCGGGATGGTCCTGTCGCTCCTCTACGCGTGTATCTCCAGTGAGCTGCTTTTCAACCCTTCCAACAACGGAGACTAAATTTCAGAAGACGGGTCTTACTCAAGGATTTTGGGCTCCAATCAACCGCTGGTTTGAGTAGATCCTGGAACAGCCAAAATGCAATGACTGATCCAATCGATTACTCATGCGCTGAACACTGGTGTGGTTCCTACGCCTGGTTCATTTCCTTATCTTATATGAAGTTAAATGATCAAACGCTGAATAAAATGATAAAACATCACAAGCCCGGCCCCTGAGCTCTCCGTGATTCAAATATCTGGTCTCCATGAGAAAGATCCGCTGACTTTTAGACCACAGATTGCAAGTAGACCCTGAGAGGCGGTTTCTGCCACATGAGGAAGTTCTTCTGCTGAATCCAGTCATGGCAATCTTCGGCGAGCCGAAGTTCAAAGTTGAAGATAACCAGTGCGAGAATCAAACGCACTTCACTGTATGCAAGACTAGGTGAGGTTAGCTTATACCCTCTGTCCCGTTATTCAAACCTTACTTTCGACCTAGGCAATTCCTGGGCCCAATATGGAACGGCTGCAGCACTTCGCGTCTGTCGTCTTTGAAATTTGGGTCTCCCATGAATCGTTCGGGGTGATAGTTATTTGCATCCTTGAAGTAGTCTTCGCGTCGATAGAGTGCCCATTGGTGGATCGAAACATACGTCTATTAGCATGATTAGTGGGCCTCAGGGAGAGAGCATGGAATGCTCTGCTGGCTTACATTTTCAGGGATGAAATTTCCGAGAATTCTGGCTCCGCCAGGAGGGCAAACTCGCGGCAGCCCAATGGCGATAGGAGGATACATGCGTAATCCTTCCTCCAGACACGCCTGAAGATATGGCAGCTGGGCGACTGAGATCAAATCGATCTCTTTCTGAGATTGGAAAGAAGTTCTAACTTCCTTTTTCAATTTTTCGTATGCATCCCGTTTCGTGAGAAGAAGATAAGTCACTCCGCTCAGCAAAGATGCCGTCGTTTCCGATCCACCGATGATGAGAATTTCCGCGTTTGCAATCAATTTCTCAACAGTCAGATTCTAGCTCATATCAGTATGTGCTCAGTAGCGTCCTCATAGGCATACTCGCCAGTTCATTCTTCTTTCTCAACAAGCCTTCGATCAAATCCTCCCTCTCTTCGGTACATTCCATTCTTCGTAGCATCTTAGCCTTGGTGAGGGTTTGATGCCGTTCCTGGGCATCACGCAACGATTGCGGGACCAACGATAGCAAAGCTTTCTTGATTGAGGGGTAAAAGGACAATGTTTGCAGGATTGTACCCAATCGTGCCGACTGAAAGATACCTTTGATCCAAGTATCATAATTTGAGCCTTCTAGGCAGCCGAATGGCTCACCAAAAGCCAAGTCTCCAATGATATCAAAAGTAGTATAGTTGTACCAATCCGAAATTATGACCGGGCTTCCATCTTGAGAAAATTCACGGAGTCTCTGGAGTAAAAGGTCCACATAACCACGAATGACAGGCTCCTGGGATCGCATTGATTTTTCAGAGAATCCATGGGCCATCTGACGGCGGAGGCGGCTATGCTCTTCTTTCTCCTCGTTGACGACGTGTCTGGGCAGCTCTTCGATGGGTCGATAAAACCACGCTGCTTTGCCTAGCTCTTGCTCCCCCTTCTTGTACCCCATGATATCTTTCCAGGCATCGGGGTGCGAGAAGGCAAGTTCATCCGGGGCAATACGAACGATATCACCATAACGCCTGTGTAGGCCGAGCATATCAAATAGAAGAGTGCCGCGCATTGAACGAAAACAGTATGGTAATCGAGATATCGCATGAGAAAAGGGGCCAGGATAGCGATTAAGAGGGTGGAGAAAAGCGTTGTAAAATGCGACCGAGAGGAATCCAACGATCACCTTCTGTACTTAGCCAAAGTTATGACTTCTAGATCGGAATTGTGTACCATTGACAGACCGGCCACCAGTGCAGTCCCTATTCCAATCGTGAAAAACATCTTTGGTGGTTGTATCTTTTGGATTTAGCCATATAATCGATCTTAAGGCAATATGGTCTTGCGGTTGAATGCTAACTAGCAATGATAGCATGTCTGGCCTATAATGCCGGGGCCAACGTGTGTGTAAATCGAGTCTCGCAACGCGACGATCTCTCACATGAAGGAGTGGAACCGGGCAAACGGTAGATCCGGGCATTACTACTAGTAATAAATATCAAACTTTATTCCCAATTCGTGCAAGGAATGTTTATCGATTATTCGAGAAGTGATCGACGAATACGATCCCGAACCCGAATTCGATCCGAAACCGAGTCGGCTGTGAAAGTTCACGCAGGAAGATAGTTTTTAAGCTTGTTTATCATTTTTGTGCGACAGTCGCATTTCGTATTCGACTTCGGATCCTGCAACAGGCTTCAGCAATTCCCCAACTTTGACAGTAAATTTCCAAGCGAGAATGTCACTTTTTCCGCCATCATTGAGCCAGGCAATGATATTTTTCAAACTTCGGATCAATAAACCACGTTCCAATGGGAACCCTATAAATTGTTCAATATCTTCCTGTCTGTTGTCTTTCAGTAGCAGCAATTTCATCAATTATTCTCCCAGCAGAAGTGATAACGTGTCTTCTTCTTCTTTTATTTCTTACTTTCAACGTCAAGTCTTTCACAGTGAAAAAGAGTCCTCATGGCTACCGACAAGAACTATGCCCTCTACCACTACACACCCAGTCTTCCATGTGCAATCCTTCTAGCTGCCCTCTTTGCGTTGACGACTGTCTTCCATCTGTATCAGCGAATCAAAGCGCATTCAAAATACTTCAACCCGTTTATTGTGGGGGGTATCTGTCAGTCTGCCCGATCTTCCAATATCCGATTCGTCGCCTTGTATTTTACTGACATTTCCCTATAGTCCAAATCATTGGTTATGGAGCCCGCGCTGGTTCTCATTTCTATATGGACTCCACGATTCTTTACGCAATTCAATCACTTCTGATTTTATTGGCGCCAACGCTATACGCAGCCTCGATATATATGGTACTTGGCCGAATTATCGCCTTCCTTCGCGGTGAACATCTAAGTTATATCCCCATCGAATGGATGACAAAGGTCTTTGTTGCTGGGGACGTTCTGTCCTTTATCCTTCAGGCTGCCGGTGAGTTGAGCAGACCACCAGCTATCAATCCATTGGATTGCACTAATCAATGTTGTCTCGTGCCTAACAGGAGGCGGAATTATGACAAGCGGATCTGAGAATACTGTCAAGATCGGTCAATGGGTCATTGTGGCAGGACTCTGCGTCCAGCTCATATTTTTCGGGGCATTTGTGATTACCTCGCTCATCTTCCACATCAAGGTCATGCGACAGCCTACCATCGAAAGCGAGAGATCCATGAATAAAGGTGCCTCGATCTGGCCTCGAGACTGGAGAGGTCTCCTTTTCGCATGCTACATCGCTAGCGTATTGATTCTAATTCGATCTGTATACCGTCTTATTGAATTTGTGCAAGGAAATAATGGGTACATTATCAGCCACGAGGTATTCTTGTATGTGTTCGACGCCGCGATAATGTTCTCGGTGATGGTCGTGATGAACGTGCTCCATCCCTCGTTTGTTTTGAACAAAAAGATGGAAACACATATTCCACAACCTGAAAGAGATATTCAGTGGAAGTCCGATCTTGAGATGCAACAACGCCCTCTTTCAATCACCCGGAATTAGGTTGAAAGAAGAGAAATCACGGAAATTTTGAACGATAGATATGATTTTAAAGTATTCGCTATTTGCTGCGTATGAATGTTCCATTTTTATTCAATTTTCGACCTGCCTGGTTCCTTTAGGCTCACTGCCTGGCAAAGAGACATCTCCATGTCATCCATTAGGCCGGAAATGGGTTCAGATCGGGCTCCGCTGTATATATTGCGGAAGATTAGGCAGGCGCTAGATACTCAGAAACGAGCGTACTGGACAATGACCATCCATAAGATTCTCAGGTCTTCATCGAGATATATTTTTTATGTTGAAATCAGAGTATAATTAATAATCAATCATCTATACCTAATAATTATTTCTTCAATACCATCTGCGCATTGAATCGTGCTCCTCCAGTACTGTATTGTAGGGCTTTGCAGGGGGGACGATAAGATAGGGCGATAAGCGCGCACAGACCAACTATCCCGAGAAATTTCCTTTTCCACATCCCCGCGAAGGATAATTTTCACTTTAAAGAGCCACCGGATTCTGCACTATTCCTTGCGACAGGAAGTGCCAAAAGCAGCAGGAAAATGGCGGATACTGTCTCGACGCCGCCCAAGCCCGTCCACACCATTGTGCTGGACGCTGGACCCATCATTAAGAATACCCCGCCATTGTCCACTTTGCTGGCTCAATGCGACGAGATTATCACCACCCCCTCAGTGGTGAACGAAATTCGCGACCCGGACGCCCGCGCTCGAGTCGAAACCCTTTACCTGCCCTTCTTGAAGCAGCGAACTCCGAACCCGAACAGCTTCAATGTCATCAGCGAATTTGCCCTCAAGACGGGTGACCGATCCGTGCTGAGTCGAGTCGATATCGAGGTGCTCGCGCTCGCATATGAGATTGAGTGTGAGCGCAACGGTGGCGATTGGCGCTTGCGCAGCGTTCCTGGTCAGAAGAGAGTCAATGGAAAGCCACCTGTCAAGGAGGAGGAAAAGAAGGAAGGAACAAAGGCTACTGTGGAAGAAACCGCCAACGATACCACCGGGGCCGCTGTGACCGAGGCCCCCGTGACCGAGACTCCCCAGGAATGTAAAGAGAACGAGGCCGCACCGACACAAGAGGTTGAGCATGTTACAGAGAGCACTACGGACGAGCCTGCGGCCGACGAGGATACCCCCGAGGAGAGCAAGGACGAGGCCAAGGCCGAGGAGGAAGATGATGCTGCTGATTCAGATGGAGAATGGATTACGCCCACCAACTACAAGAAGCGGCTGGCCGGCGATGAAAGTGGGACGGGAGGAGCTGGATCCGAGCCCAAGACTATGCAGGTCGCAACTATGACCACCGACTTTGCGGTATGGCAACTTGCCTGCGTATATGAAATGACCATTTTAACTAATTTCTCTTGCAGTGCCAAAACGTTCTTTTGCAGATGAACCTGAACCTTTTGTCAACAACTACTCTTCAAAGGGTCCAGCATCTCAAGTCATTCATCAAGCGCTGTCATGCCTGCTTCCTTACCACCAAGGAAATGAACAAGCAGTTCTGCCCTCGTTGCGGTAAAGACACGCTTACTCGTGTGTCGTGCACCACGACCGCCAACGGCCAGTTTACCATGCATCTGAAGAAGAACATGCAGTGGAACAACCGAGGCAACCGTTTCAGCGTTCCCAAACCCGTCGCTGGTAGTGCCAACGGCAAGTGGAAGGGCGGCGGTGGAAAGGGAGGATGGGGCACTGAGCTTATTCTCGCAGAGGACCAAAAGGAGTACACTCGATCTACCACCGAGGAAGAGCGGCGCCAGCGTCGGGAACGGGACCTTATGGACGAGGATTATCTCCCTGGCATCTTGACTGGTGAGCGCAACAAGTCTGGAGGCCGCATCAAGGTCGGCGCCGGCCGGACCATCAACTCGAGAAAGCGCTAAGTGCAGCTGGGGGACAAAACTTGCATTATGGACTACATGGACTGGAGTTTGGGAGGCATGCATAAAACGTCATTCGAACCGTTTTCTTGTCACGATGGACAACCTGCTCTGTTCATGAGTAATGACCGGGGCGATCAAAGCCGACCTCCTTACGATGAACCTTGCACATAGGATAGAACCGAATATAGAGATATTGGTACAAATGCGTCAAAAAGAAAAAGTTATCATTGGTAGCCAAATATGTGAGACTAGGTAGGTATTCCCCAATGAGATTTGACCATAGAAATCTGGTCAGAAGCAATGCATATCATAGCCGTCCACAGACTATACAAGTAACACCAAGCGCCAAATTGCGGGTTATATCACCCTGAAATCCATTTTTCCCAAGTTTTATTGTCGCAATTTAGGAGGAAGCGGACTCCTCTAGTGGAAGACAACTATTAGTATATAGACACTCATGGTCGCAGGTATGTTGAGACGTACCGGGCTGCTGGGTGAGCAGGAGGCCGTAACGGCGCTTCAGGGTAACACGGTGGCGCGAGTACTTGTCATCGGGGGAGAAACGAGCAGGGTGACTGTTGAGAATGAGCTGCTGGATCGACGGCTGTGGGCAAAGGAGTGTATGCTTACGCAGACTTGGAGACCTTGCCGTCAACAACCTTCTTCAGCGTGTAGACACGCTTGCCATCGGCACCCAGGGTGTACTTTTCAAAAGAGTCAGTATTTATCTGGGAAGAGGGGGTGCGGTGTTCGCTATTGAAGCGAGGGTTCGTCTGAAAATCGCAGGTGGAGGTAGCGTACCATCAAATGCATTCTGGCAGGAAAAAAGTCAGTATAATGTAAGACTTTGGAAATCGAAAGCAGCGAGAGATTCAGTCTACTTACTTAGCGGTAGTTTGCGGTCGTGTGGATCGAGAGTATTCTTGCTTGTGTCGTGAACGATGAAGCGGAGGAATTTTTTTGACGCCGACGGGTGGATCCCGGAAACTGGTGCTTAGTCATGGACGCCCACTTAAAACGAACTGAAGCGCCCGCAAAATTTCTTTCCTTTCACCTTGCAAATTTCGAGGGAAAATAGCTCACAGTGTCAATAATGCAGACACGAACTCGCTAAGCTTATCACTTACAGTTGACGCAGCAGATACGTCAAGCTGGGCATGATCTTCATTTGATCGTTTGGCCCTGTCTCGACATTCACCGTCAAGGCATGACAACTTCCAGGTAAGCTATGCTACAAAAGCTCTCTGGAGCTATCCTTTATTCTCCTTCCTCATGCCCCCCTCCCCTTCGATGATGACCTATATACCTAAGCCCAGGCAGGTGGCACCTTGATTTCTAGCTGCCTGTCAATGATCTGCTTAATTGACTACAACGGTATCTGAGAAGACCGTCATTTACAATTGCTTTGTCACCAACGTGCTTGATGAACCGAGTTTGCTAACTCAAACTCTTCAGATTAGGACCACTCTCATCTCATTCAGTAATACTTGTCCATCATGGCCGAAGCTACTAGTGTACCCAAGCCAGAGCTGAAGGCAGTGCCTGGCCCTGTACCAGTGCCAGCCTGTGAAAAATCCGAGACAGCAGAGAAATCTCGGCCTGCCCGGACTCCTCGGCCTCCTAGACCCAATTACAGGCACATCCATCGCTTTCCTCTTCCAGTCAATGTCCATCATGTTCCTTCAGTAATTCCTCATAACCCTCTCTCCATTATTAGTGTTGCCCTCTCGTACCTCACCTTTCTTATTTTCCCTCCACGCCAAGACATCTATACCGCATACTTCGATTTGGCTACCTCGTCCGTGCATGTCACCGATGAGAAGACGATTCGAGCCTTGTGGGAGATGGGGTTCTTCGGTAAAGGTAGTCTGAGTCGAAGTGAGCCGAATTGGCTGGAGCAGGAGAAGAAGAGGAGGGGGTTGATGAGTGGTAATACTGTCGAGGAGGCTACAAGGAAGCGCCGTGCTGAACGGCGCCAATTGAAGCTGGAGCGAGCCAGACATGAGAAACTGGCTGTCGAGGAGAGACTCAAGGCCGAGGCAGCAGCTCGTGAATCTGGCTCCGTTGACGGATCATCTATCGAGGCTGCTGCCGAGGCTGCTGCTATCTCGGTGGAGAGGTTCTCTGTCAAGAAGGCCATGGAAGCCAAGTATCACGAGAGACGGCAACAAGCACTTCAGAACAAGAACACTACCGAGTCTGCGCATCCATCCCAAGCAGCCAACGGCTCATCTGGTGTGTCGTCTCCCATTGTCGAGAAGCAAGAGGCTGTCTCCAAACCAATTGCCACACACCAAGCCCTCGACGACGAACTGGACCTCGAGACTCCCGAAAATGAAGAACATCTACAATTGTCCAACGAGGAGACCTTCTTCCTGGTTTACGCGCTTGGTGCTCTTCGAGTTGTCGACCGCAACGACAACGCCCCCATCTCGACCTCATCTCTTTTCTCCCTCCTCCGTCGCCATTCCTATTACCCTCCCCGCCCTGACTCTTCTCAACCAGAGGTTGATGACCCTTTCATGATATCGTATGTGGTGTACCATCACTTCCGCTCGCTGGGCTGGGTTGTGCGCTCTGGAGTCAAGTTCGGAACCGACTATCTCCTTTACAACCGCGGGCCGGTTTTCTCTCACGCCGAGTTTGCTGTCATTATCATTCCTTCTTACAGCCATCCGTATTGGTCCGAGAGCAAGGAACGCAGAGTATATGCGACCAACAAGCAAGCACGAAGCTGGTGGTGGCTGCATTGCGTGAACCGTGTCCAAGCTCAAGTGAAGAAGAGCCTGGTAGTCTGCTATGTAGAAGTTCCTCCTCCCGTACGCTCGTCTGCGGATATTGGAGCTGAAATTGGTCGCTACCAAGTCCGCGAATTCATCCTTCGCCGCTGGGTTCCTAATCGCACTCGGGATTGAGCTGTTGCCGTCGACGTTATGTATTTTACGGTCATGATGAGATTGGGCTTCAGATACCCGCTCAGGTGTTCAGTGATTTATTGTACGAGATTTAATGTATGATATACCCAATTGCATTTTCAACATGCTTGCACCATATCACCATCAATTTTGTAGTCTGTACTCCGTACTCCAGGGAAAGGCGCTAGTCCCAAACGGTTCATATTGGAAAAGCGCGACCGCACGTGACCGACGCGCTTCGCGTCCGCTTCCCAATTTCGGGTTTCTGGCCACCCAGCGCCGAATACCGCTGGAAATTGTGTAGTAATTCAATCATCATCTGTATATCTGTACAGAGTATGATTTTTGCGAATTGACAGACATCTCCGACATCAAGTTGAGGCGATGGAGACGCAGGACAGCATCGACATCGCCAAGCTACAACGCGTCGCGTTGGGGCTAGTATGTAACGACCTGCAGCGTTCTAGATTCTCATTGGATTGACTTGGACATCTTCAGGAGCACGACCCATCCCAGTCATTCTTTTCCGGGCCGGCAAGAATTACCAGCGCTTCACCGGAGCAGCCCAACTTCTCTGATAACCGTCCTTCTCGTCATACTCATGGTGGTGCGTCACCAACAGCCACAAGAATATCATCGACCTCCTCATCGGATCCCGCCAGCTCTACCCTCAAACAATTTTCTCCCTCGTCGATACCTCGGCAACATGCATCGGACCCCGTGAAGACCTCCAAGCCTATCACTGAACGGAGCCAAACGAACAACGTCCCTTCGACACCCTTTGATAAGATGGATTCCGCTGAGGCTGCCCCTGGGGACACCCAGGTGGTGTCACAGTCGGTGTACGATAGCATCATTCGGCAGAATGGAGAATCGATGTACCAGGGCCTCTCACAAAATGGAGCTGATGGTGCAACACACCGAACATTGCATGAGGGAGATAGTGGGCATATTAATCTCCTTTCCCAGTTTGACACTGCACTACACGAAGGCAACCGGTCCCCGAATCGTGATGATGACAGCAACTACGATGGCACCGAATCGTCTCCGATGGCCTACACTGCCGAGTTTTTTCCAGAGTCCCAGCGCTTCTTGGCCACAACTCCAGGTACTGCGGTGAAGGCGAACCAGACGCCGGGCACATCCGTGCAAACACCTTCGATTTCACGCAACCCGCTGGCCGGTGAAATTGAGTCTAGCGGAGGCATGTTAGCCCTCAGCCAGCTCTTCAAGGCAACACAGGCCCCTTCATCCCCAATAGTACATACCCAGCAGCTGGAGTTAATTTCCGACCGCCCCTCCCCGAACCTTCCTATCCAGCATCGTCGACTTACGAATGCCGTCTCATCGCCCTTGATCGAACGGCCTCTGCACCTTGACAGGGAGTCATCCGAGCCGAATTTGCACTACATTTCTCTCAAAGATTCACAGTCGAGGCGTGACAAGTCCTTGGGAGAAAGACTTAGCCGCTCGGCCAACAACATCGAGACGAGCGATGAGCTTGACCATGAGTTTTATAAAGAGTCGAGTTTTGTGGAGACTGCACGGCGCCAACGTTTAATTGACGAGGAGACTACCGCCCAATTTGCTGCTCTCAATGCTCCTTCTCGATCCACCAACAAGGTAGCTACCTCACCGAGTCGTCCAACCGATGGACCACACCTAGACGAGACTGCACACGAGGCCGCGGAAAGTGAAGAAGAGACAGAACAAGAAGATGATATTGGCCCACAAGTACCCCAATCACAAGAGATCATGCAGTCCTCGGAAGAGGACAAGGAGAATTACAACGGTCCTCCGGTGTGCATAGAGGCTACCAGTAGCGCACACGATCGGCTCTCTCAAGCTCTAGCCATTGAAGAACATGAACCCATGGGGGATCAGAGCGCCACTATCCCTAGTCCGGACCCAATGGCTTTTCGTGAAAACAACCCAGATCTCGGCAGATCCTCGCAGGTAATGGTGAAAGATTCCCAGCAGACGCCCTATCAATCTCCAAAGCCGGATGGGCGATCATCCAAACCACCTTCCCAGCGCTACGATAATTCTGCCGATCAAATGTCTGACGTGGAACAAACTACGCCTGTGCGCTCGTGTCTTCAATCATCACCACCCAGTTCTCGAGAGGAGGAAGGTCCTGGGTCCCAACACAATGAAAACATGGAAATGGACACGGAAGTCGTGATCCAGGCTACTTCCTCGAATGAGATCAGACGTGTTCAGTCAAGCAACCCTTCAGATCGGGAAGCTCCCGGATCACTTCCCCACGGGACGGAAACGGGACTGGAGACTAAATCCTCTTCAATGCCCTCTCGTGTTACAGAGACTCCTGTGCATCTACGACCACAAATGAGCGATATGGCTCGCATGACGAGCATTCCCGAGACCAGTCCCAACCAGACTCGGCCTAACGAATGGGAGGGCGAATCCAACGGAGATGGTCTCAATAATGAAGATGACGATCTACCTCCCATGTTCGCCGTTAAGAGCGTCAACCGACGCTCACGACCTGGGCCCTCTCAAACGCAGTCTTCCCCGATCAAAATGATACAGGCACAAGAAGTGCAGTCTCAAATCCTCTCTAGTCCCAGTGGAAGGCAGCGCCGGGCGTTGACCGCTATCGCCGCCAGCGCCTCGCCCCAAGTCGACCACAAAGTAGACTGGGGTCTCGATTTCTTCACAGCCGAGGATGAGGAATTTAATGCTCTTGTTATTGATGGGTCCCCCACTCGCCCGAGAAAGAGACGCCGAGGAAATCTGGGCCAAAGCCTTCGACCGTCAGATATTGTTCTTCCAACTACTCCTCGCGCGCAGCCGCCCAAGACAGTAGCTCCCAGTCAACCGCAGTCGAGTGCTGAGAAAATTCCGCCAAACTCACAGGAAATGCTGGCAGTTCAGGTTCCAGTCACCAGAATTGGTAGACAGCTTGAGTTCTCCTCGCAGTCCTCTTCACGCTCCGCTTCGAGACCGGCTGCACGATCCACTTCACGACCAGCTGCGCGATCCACTTCACGACCGGCTGCACGATCCACATCGCGACCGGCTGCACGATCTACATCACGACCGGCTGCACGATCTACATCACGGCCTGCCTCGGGATCTGCTCCACGGCCGACCTCACGAGCCTCGTCTCGACCTGCTTCGCGAGCTTCGTCACGACCTCCTTCTAGGAGGCGCGAAAATGTCTGGGAAGTCGAGAGTCCGCAGCGGGTTGTTCGCCAGAGGTCCAGGTCTAGACACGGTAGACTGGTGACTTCGCGAGACCCTCCGCCACAGCGTGTTCCTGTCAAATTCCCAGATGAGAAGCCGCCTGCACGCCCAGTGGTTGTGCATAACCCCCAGCCGTCTCTATCATCTGAGCTTACCGATGTTGAGGTACTTTGCGATATTTCAATGCTATCAACAAGCAATATCACCAAGAGTCCTTCAATTACACCTCAGCCGTACTGCACCGCCCCGGGCCCTGCCTCTGACGACCCGGAGATTCGTGCACCGAACCAAGTTATTGCTGTATGGCAGGGCCAAAAGCGGGCCTATTACCCTGCGACCTGTTTTGGTGCTCCTATTGGAGTGTCCCAGGGCAAATATTCCGTGCAGTTCGATGGTAGTCTCCCCGTTGAAGTGATTAAAGGTGCTGTTAAGCGGCTTGAGCTTCGGGTCGGCGATGAAGTCAAGGTCGATATGCCTGATTTCCCGAAACTGGCGCATGTTATTCGTGGATTTAGTGATCGTCTTACTCGGGAAGAGATTCTTTGTGCTGAAGAAAACGGCATCTATCCACAGACTGATATATATGGGTATACTGCATTGATGCTTGCGTCGAAGCAACGCAAGAGTCTGCCAAATGGTTCATTCAATGCGCCAGAGACCGTGACCAAGGTGCCGATTTCCCGAATTTACATGGACACCATCTTGTGGAATCGGTTCAAAGACAGGGATTTTACGCACAAGCCAGAGACAACGCCACAGGAGAGCACGTTCCGTGCTTCGTCTATGAGATCCTCCTTGCCAACATCTCCGAATTCTCGCCTTAACCGCGGTATCTACGAATCTAGTGGGATCTTCACCAACATG
Source organism: Penicillium brasilianum (assembly GCA_001048715.1). Classification (NCBI taxonomy): domain Eukaryota; kingdom Fungi; phylum Ascomycota; class Eurotiomycetes; order Eurotiales; family Aspergillaceae; genus Penicillium; species Penicillium brasilianum. The sequence goes on along the minus strand of CDHK01000008.1, from coordinate 1,394,525 downwards.
GCTTTTGCTGTTTCCTACAAGGAGGATGAAGTTTCGAAGAACCGGATCACGAGACTCATCCGGGACTATGGTGGTGTGTTGTTGAATGACGGCTTTACGGAGCTATTTGAAACCGCCTCCGACGAAACACCCAAGAAGGGCGGTGCGAGCAATGGAGTAGCAACGATCAATAGCCTCTCTCTCAACTCGGACGCATCGGAGATTGGGTTCACATGTTTGATTGCTGATACACACTCTCGGCGCGAGAAATACATGCAGGCATTGGCCCTGAACATTCCGTGTCTGTCTGGTCGTTGGATTGAAGATTGTGTTGCTAAAGGTCGCGTCCTTGACTGGGATATCTACCTCTTGCCAGCCGGAGAGTCTAAATACCTCAACGGGGCTACGAGATCACGAATGATGACTCCAACCCCACCCATGGAGGCTCGCTTGTCGGATACTATCTCCTCACGACCAAGATTACTCGATGGAAAATCCGTGCTCATCGTCATGGGTCGTGGAAAGGCAGAGGAAAGGCGCAAGGCTTATGTCTTCCTCACTCTCGCCTTAGCTGCCTCGCGTGTAGAGCGGGTACCGGACCTTGAGACAGCTAAGGCCCTCCTGGACTCCCAGTCTGGAGCTTCCCCCTCGCCTTGCAGCTGGGACTTTATCTACGTGGATGATGCAGACCAGACTGCTGCAAGATCTATGTTGGCTTCTTCCAAAGCACAGAGCACTGCTCCGGTAAATCCGAGGAAGCGGAGGAGATCGACCGTGACTATGTCGAGGCCTAATCTGGCAACTCTAATTGAGCCACAGGTCGTGGGCAGCGAGTTTGTCTGCCAGAGCTTGATCCTGGGACGACTTTACGAAGGGTGATAGCTATTTTCACATTTTCATCTAAATACCAATTTCATTGAAAGTACCATTGCTGTTGTCCCTCGGTTAGTAAGAACAGTAAAAGGCAGGAATACGTTTTGTAGCTGCATAATATGCCTCTCTCTACTGGATTAATAACCTTCAGAATAGTCTGCAGAATTAGGTCTACTATACTTGTCTTGATGATGAAGGGGGTGCCTTGATGCTTTTCTGCAGCAGAAGCCCCTTCACTGGGTTGAGGCGATGAGCATGCCAGGATGCTTGTTCCAAGGTATAACAGCAACCCTGAAGCTTGATAGCTTATTCCGGGCCAGTAATTCTCTGTCTACCTAGTGGGTCACCATCTCTAACTACCAGGCCATTTTAAGAACCAACACGAGCCAAACTCGCTTCTAGATTGAGTTCGAGATCCCTTGCGCCTGATCGCGGGGCTCCAGGCCTCGTCCATGAACATAGCCCGCTTCAATATCGGAGTCAAGTCCTTTAGACACGTAAAATCTCATAATTCGTTCACTAATACCTAGGCTTTCTGTTATCTGTGCATCTGTTTCACTACTCCTTTGCCACACATCGCCATCAGAGACTAGGCTTTTCATCAAGTTGGACAGCTCTCTTCGACAAGGTAGCCCTGCGCTCAAAATACACATCCATATCCGTCTGTCTTACCACCCAAAAGTTCTCCAAAGTCCACTCTCGATCCGGATGGACCAGCCGTATCTGCAGAGCCCAGGTCAGCAGAAATTCCGTGATCGATGTATGTAAACTACATACCTCAAACTCCCGCAGAAGCTGTGGAACAAGCTTATACATCTCCACCAGCGCGATATGCTTCCCCAGACAGGATCTGTGTCCGGTACCAAACTGTCCAAATCATAAGCAGGAGAAGGTCAGTCAACAGCCACCAAACCTGGGCCAGAGTGACGGATCCGGATATTCTCACCTGCAAATTTCCCCGTTCCATCTTGCTACGTTGCTCACTATCCCCCAGCCACCGCTCGGGGTTCCAGTCGGCCGCGTCCGCACCGTAGAACTGGCGGTCGTGGCCGGCGGTCCACGCATTCACGCCGACGATCGTTCCACCGGGGAGATAGTAGCCGTCGATTTCGAGTCCGGTGGATGGCACGACCCGCTCCAGCGGCAGGCCGACGGCAGGATGAATGCGGCCGGCTTCCTTGATGCATGCATCCAGATAGGCAAGCGAGGTGCTCTCCTTGTATGTGATGATGGGCGACAGACGGCCCTCCGCCTCGGCCGTGTCGATTTCTTCGACCACGCGCCGCAGAGAGTCCGGGTTGCGGAGGAGATAATAGAAGATTGCCCGCAGGTAGATGGCGGTTGTGTCGCTTCCGGCTAGCATGTTGGAGATCGTCCACGATTGGAGGTACCTGGAGCAGATGGGTTAGTTGTTGACGGTAGTTCGGTTCTGGGTGTGCGGGCTGACTGACCACTCCGGAATATCGGTCTTCTTGGCCCTCACGTCAAGAAAGCTAGAGAGAAAGTCCTTCTTTGATTTGACCCGATTGTTTTCCAGATCGGGCGCAGATTTTTCTTTTTCCAGCTCTTCAATCCTCTTACCCGTACGACTCATGGCGAACGCCGCGATGGGAGAGGACTTGGCAGGCAGAAGCGAATGGACGAGTGAGCTCTTATCCCAGAATTTGTCAAGCCATGGCATCTGTCCGACCTGTTGGAAAGCCATACCAGGATGAGTGAGTGTTTTCTAAGCACTAGCAGCGAACCAGACGGATCAATTTGTCAACTCACTATAGAGAAATACTTGAAGCGATTCCAGATTCCCTCCATTACGCCTTCGATATCCTCCCCTTTCTCCATGAACCCGACTCGGCTAGAGAACGTCACGTAACTAATCACATCAAAGGCATAGAATTGGAGCCAGTCACTGAAGACACAGGGCTTGCGCGGTATGACAAATCTTGCATTCAGCTGGGCGACCATCAGACGGATGGTCTCATCGACAAGAGGCTCGTAGGCCAGGACATTGGTCATGGAGTAGAGATTCGCGATAGGCTTCTTCATACTGCGATGCACGTTCTCGTCCGTCGTGGCGAAGATCCCCTGCACAAGCTTGCCATTGCTGTAGGGGAAGTTCACGGGGTAGAAGTGAGACTAAACAATTTTTGTTTCGGAATATTAGTACGGCAACCCTTCTCTACATGGACTGGTCCATACCTTAGGTAGGTTGGCTGAGATGCCATAGATCTTCTGGATGGCTTCGGGGTTGCTGACGGAGACCGCGTTGGGACCGATGCGAACCACAGTGCCGTACTTCCTATGGAGATGAATGTCGTGAGTATGGGCACGGCCTACCACCACGCGGCCGAGTCGATACAGATTCGATAGTCCGGCCGCCCACGGCCCGGGGACATGGTTGAGCCCCCGTCGGTACCTGTTGGTATAGAACACATAGATAAGCGTCACGGCACCGACAATGAACAGAATGGGCACGAGCCCGGAGTTGACGACCCGGAAGGACTGAGATTCTCCCGTCATGTTGCAGTGATTTCTGGACTCGGAAGACTTCTCATGCCCTCAATCGGGCTTTCTATGGCTCTTTAAAAGCTTCATGCTGACCCCGTGGCGCCCTCGGCGCTCTTCACGCCTTTCCGCGTTGCAGTGAAGTAAGCACGCAACACTCCGACCATCAGCAAAGTTGACCCTTGATCTTGCCGAACTATCTCGTATTCCTCCTTCACGATGATAAGCACTTGAGGCTGTTAGTCGCCCAAAACTCACCACTCATGGCCAAGTATAGTACGATTTGCCACGTACGGAAGTCAAATTGGACGAATGTATTCCTCCTATTGGTCGAGTCCGCTCTCGTCAGTCCCATCACGAAATCACAAATCCCATCACGGAGAGTGCAGGCATCATTTCGGCCGGGGTGGAATGGGAGAGGGTTGGTGAGAACAGCTTCGCTCCCGGCGTCTTCTCGGTGCGCACGGGCCTCTGCAGACCCTCGAGAAGTTTAGTCTTGCATACTCTAGATCATGCAGCCATCGAGCACATGGGTTCTGCAGGGTGTCATCCCTGCTGCTGCGGTGCAGCAGCCGCGGAGATATTACCAGTACGGGACATGGTGTTGCAGTAACTACCGAGTATCGGTGCTGATGGAACGAATTAGGGCTGCGGTTGAAGACATTACCCGATGGGGCAAGTTCATTGCCGAATGGAGTAATCTTCGGCCAGCGCCTCCGGATGCCAACAAAGGGACGCCCACTAGGCCAAACGGAGTAATTTGAAGCAATTCGGGTCCCTCATTGTCATTGCAAGATGTGGGAGAGAATCGCTGACAAACATGACCAGGTTGGCCTTTGGCCGGCGAGGGTCCGTCGCAATGCAAACGACAAGCATGCCTTCTCTCCTTAAAAAGTCCCGCCAGAACTTCAGATTCCTCCTCTATCTGCAGCGTTTGAGTCCTCAATTCCTCGGTCTTTGCTGATACATTGTTGTGGGCGATTGCTGGCAACTGGCAAAGTATAAAGACGGCTTCCACCAGGCGCCGTTTCGAGTTCACAGACACGTCGTCAACCGCAATCATGAGCTCACACTCCGATCTTGAAAAGGCATCCCTTGAAGTTGGGGAGCGTGGGTCAGAAGGAGTGATACAGGCGCCTCCAAGTGCTCCGGTGGCGCCCGCCGTCGGCCCACCCCCCAATGGAGGCCTCAAGGCTTGGTCTCAGGTAGTGGGAGCATTTTTCCTGATGGTCAACACCTGGTAAGTGAGAAATCTTGTCGCGGTCGTCTCGGACCTCGTTCCTCGTGGCTGACCCTCCATTTCCTCCTCGCAGGGGTATGATCAATGCCTTTGGTGTCTTCCAGACGTACTACAAGGAGACCTTGATCCCCGGCCATTCTCCGTCGGATATCTCGTGGATCGGGTCTATCCAAGGATTTCTGATGCTGATTATTGCCGTGGTCTGTGGCTGGGCCCTAGACGCTGGTTACTTCTACCTGCTCTCAGCCTGTGGTCTATTCTTCCAGGTACTCGGGATGATGATGACATCCCTGAGCACGGAGTACTATCAATTGGTCCTCTCCCAGGGCATCTGCATTGGCATTGGTTCTGGCTGCCTGCTGGTCTCGGCCTTTACCATTGTTGGAACCTACTTCTCGACCAGGCGCTCCTATGCCATGGGTTGGACGGCCACCGGAAGTGCCATCGGTAAGTGCACTCTCCATCCCATTAGCTCTGGAGGCAATTAGGTCTGACACAAGATTCGCCAGGTGGTATCATCTACCCCATCGTCATCCGCCGCTTAATCTTAGAAGTCGGGTTTCCATGGGCTGCGAGGGCAATGGGCTTCATCATGCTGGGCGTTCTCCTCATCTCGATTGCCCTTCTGAAGCCCCGCATGCCACCTAAGAAGCTAGGGCCGTTGATCGACCTCAAGTCCCTGACGGATACGCCGTATGCCTTTTTCCTGGCCTGTATGTGTTTCGTGTGTCCAGTGATCCGGGAGCCCCCCTGTAAAGCTAATCATCCTCACCTTTAGCCATGTTTTTCACGTACATCGGCCTGTATATCCCCTTCTTCTACATCACGGATTATGCGCTCAGCATTGGTATCGAAGAGAACATGTCCTTCTACAACCTCATCATCATGTGCGCAGGAAGTATTCCAGGTCGTCTCCTCCCACCCTATTTCGCCGATAAGTATGTCATGCGCTGTTTCTCGTTTGGAGACGTTGTTATTCGTCGGAAACTAATGGGCACGATAGGATCGGAAATGTTAACGTGATGCTTCCTTCAACCTTAATATGCGCGGTTCTGCTCTTCTGCTGGATCGCTGTCAAGTCGCTCGCCGGCCTGATCGTGATCTCCATCCTCTTCGGCTTCTTCAGTGGCGCTGCGCAGGCACTGATTCCGTCGGTCGTTGTCTGGCTGGCCCCGGATCTGTCGAAGGCGGGCGTTCGCATCGGAATGACGCTGTGCGCGTGCGGCTTGGGACTGCTGGTTGGATCGCCCATTGGCGGAGCTATCATCTCTGCGCAGTCGACGGCCGACCATTCGGTCTACTGGGGATTATTTCTGTGGGGAGGCATTACGGTTCTGCTCGGCGCTGCGGCATTGATGATTACTAGGACGCTTAAAGTCGGGCTTCAGGTGGTCGTAAAAGCTTGATTTGGTGTGATATGGTATTCAGGCTCGCGAGGAGCGATAGATATGCCTTCGTGCCAATGCAGATATCCAGGATCGGATTCCGAAGGGCAGGAGGGGCAGGGCATTTATGTAATGTATTTACATCCTCTGACCAGAAATCATGAGAGGCCAATCAAAGGATAGGTTAGATTGCATCATCATAGGTGAGGAAGAGTCGTTCTCATCACAAGACGGCAGGGGGTTGGTTGGTTATGGCGGATTACCAACGTCTAGTAGTTGCCGAGAAAACCAACCACTAAGTAACAAGGATGTTATATAAGGGTGCTCCGCCTCCCTCGATTCTAAAAATCTCATTCTGATCCTTAGTTCTTTGCATCACCATCCAATTTCTAATTATGCCCCCCTTCAAAGTCGTCACCTCGAAGTCCTACTCCCAAGGGGCCGCCCGACAGCACCGTAAAAAGAGTGGTCACAATGCGACCTCTTGTGTCCCATGTCGCACGGCGAAATTGCGCTGCGACCGCGGGAAACCATGCCAAGAATGTGCGTCTAAAGCGCGCGAGCTGTCGTGCCAGTATGAGGACAAATCAACTAGTCGGCTGGAGCAGCGGCCAGTGCCACTGGCTGCAGCTGCGTGTTCCGTAACCAGAGACTCGGTGATTGTTCCGCGCATCGGCGGGGAGTACGATCACCATTACTCCGTTCCCCGGTGGGAGCCGCAAGATAAGGGACTCTCCAGCGATACACGTGGGTTCCTCGTCTCGGACAAGTCCCAGACTCATACTACTAGCGGGCGGTATTTTGGCAGTACGCACTGGGCCATCTTTGTCGCCGAGGTAACTCCACACCAACGAGACCCACCGTGACGGCGGCAAGTGATCGAGACTGACAGACGGGCAGTTCCCTGAGATTCGCCGATTCCTGGAGAAGGATCCCATCTTCGAGGAGAGCTGGCGGCTCCTCGCCCAAATCCGCCAGCTCTATCCCGGGCCTGGGCTGCCCATGGATCGATGGCCCCACGGAAGCCAGCAGAGTATGCTGCGGTATCTGCACGAAGCCCAGCCCTCAGAAGCAGTCTCGAATATCCTCATCCACGGGTATTGGAGCACAGTGGGCCAGATGATGCCCGTAGTTCCTCGAGCGCAGTGGTTCGAACAATATCACCAGTTCCACGCGGAGGGGCGGTCTAGCGATCTTCACTGGCTGCTGAAGACTACCGCAATCCACGGGCTCGGGTTTATCAACGACGTCTCAGATGATGGACTCGGCCTCACGCTTGCCGCCCGGCAGCAGAATGGCCGGTGTCTTGCGAAGATCGTGGAGAGGATCGTCTTCACACACCCCTCCCTCCGGAAGCCGAGTATCGACGTTCTCGAGATCTTTCTTCTGCTGCTGATGTTCAAGAACTCGATGAGCGAGGTCGACGGGCCGGACGGCATCTGCGCCATCCTCGGGATGCTGCAGAAACTGGCATTCACGCTGGGGCTTCACCGTGAGCTCGGTAAGACCGCGGGCTTGTCGCCTGGGCAAGTGCAGAGACGTCGTGAGATCTGGGCGATGGTCCGCATCCTGGACCACGAGTACTCGATCCACAGCGGACTACCGCACACCATCCGCCAAGACCAGTGTAACAGTGAGCCCCCAAGCCGAGACCACCACCTTGACCATACCACCACACGGGAAGAAGAGTTCAGCCTGGCGTGGTTCTCCTCGTACGCCAAACTGACAGCCCAAGCGGCCGAGCTCGAGCAGCGGTCCTACTGCCTCAACCTGGCCATTTCGTCCACCGAGCTGCAAGGCTACTGTGTGCGGCTCTCCGGGGAGATGCAAGGCTTCAAGTCCCTGCTCGATCACGAGGTATCAAATCTGACGAATCTGTGGGTCTCCAGCGGCATGTCCCCGATGCTGGCGTTCTACCACCTCCTGCTACACGTCCTTCGACACCGTACCACCATGCTTCTGTACCAGCCGCTGTTGAACGACCAGCCGCGAATCGCATGGTTTTACTATGTCAAGGCGGCATACGCCATGCTGATCCTGTACCAAGATTTCGCCTCATCGCAGACGCACGCCTCGCCCTCCTGGTGGTACTTTTACCACTCCTTCATCAAGTTCGATATCTACCGTGCCGTAATCGGGCTTTGCTATGCCGTGCATTGCATGGCCCGCGACGAGCTCAAGTGCCTACAGCCCCACGCAGCATTCTCACCCGCACACCCGCCACAGTCCCCGGCCCCCGTCCACGTCCACTTGCCCCGTGAGATCTCGTCCCGGCCATCGACAGCGCTCCAAAGACCCAGTAAACTTAGCAGCGAGCTAGCGCCTGACATTGAGGCCATGCTGTGTGCGGTTGAGGACACGCGACAGCTGTGGGCGCACAACATCCACGTCGGCATCAACCACGTCAAAGCCTTCCAGCTCCTCAGCATGATCATTGCGTGCACCAAGGCCGAGCTAGCCGGCGATGACACATTCACGGTCGCACAGTCCGAGGCGCAAGCATGTCTGTCCCTGGCTAAGGCACGGGTAGAGGAGAATCTGCACGAGCAGCGCACCCAGACGCAGCGGGATTGCGGGCCACCGGAGACGGTGGGCGAAGATACGTTAGGCGGCGAGGGGGTGCTGGAAATCTCGAGCACGCTGGGCGTTAGTTCACATGAAAATTCCAGTCTTATTTTTGCAGAGGCAGATGCTGATACGGGTGCGATGGGCGGGGCTGAGTGGTTTTATGCCGCAGCGTATGAGCAGCCGGTTGATTGGGTATGTTGTCTCTTCACCTCGGGTTCCTGCGTTGCTCGTTATCGGGGCTATGTGAGCTAATAGACGCGCTTAGGATTGGTTTGATCAGCTGGTGGATGTCAGCTGAATTGTAGATTTGGCTATTGAGCATGGCGGGCTGGTTGGTCGCTGCTTTGTTCGACTCCCCACGACCAGGAAAGTCGGGCGAGGCCCAGCCCTACTCAATGCTATTGAAAGAAATTTCAACCTTTCTAGGAGGCGTAAGTAGGAAAATGATGATTTTGATATTCTATATCGTCAAGTACTAATTGAGCCATGGCAGTGGGGCCAGGGAAGATATTCCCAGGGTTTACTGATCAAAGCGATTTCGAGAATACATGTACAATCATACAAGCTCACAGAACCTCTCTGCGCCCGAGATGATCATCTCCCACCACAAACGCAAAGATCAAGCAAGTCTAGCGACACAATCAAAGCAAAGTCTAGCTTCGTGGTCTTCAAACAGAGAGCTGAACAAAAAGTATCGTCATACCCGGGTTATGGCTTGACAGGGCGCTTGGGATAGAATTCTTGCCGGCAACTCACTATTTATAGGGGCTAATTATCGCAGAAGTCACATGTATAGAAAGTTATCCCTAAGCGTGGCCTGTTCCTTAAGCAAAATGGTTTGGGTAGCGGTGTAGTCAAAACTTTGGATTGCAATCGTGACGTGGGTTGGAGTCAACAGTGGCAGAGTAACTCCATTGCAGACCCAACACGCAGAGTTGTCCTTCGTCGGGATCCCAGCTCCGCATAATCAGAAAAAGTCCTAACTCCCCAATAACTACCCAATATTCGGCCTCACAAATTATCAAACTCTAGACTAGCTAAGAGAATCATTCGAACCAAAAGAGATCCTTATATCCGAATACGAATCCGAATCCGAGGCCGCGTCGCGATCGACAGGGACCTCGGGTTCTTATTCGGGTTCGGGTTGTCCTTCTTCCAGGCCACTGTAGATCTGCAAGATTACTGTATCACATCTTTGACATATCCACTGCGTCATTCTAGAGTTTTTCCATCCATGTTCTGGAATAATCAATTCTCACTTTTCGAAGGCAACTACATTTGTTGTGGCTCTCTTCCCAATTTTAGTCGTCATCCTTCTGGCACAGGGCTGAGCAAGACCCGTCTCGCATCCCGAGAATGATCGGAGTTTCAGATGCCACAGACCAGAATACACCTTAGACACAATCGGCTGCTGATGGTTACCAGGGACGATATGATGATCAGCGCTGTGAACATCCGAATACGATCCGGACCGCCCCTAGGAGGATGTTCTACTTCATACAAATATGATGGCCAAGAATTGCCTGGATCTGTGTTCGAGGAGAAGGGACTGAAAGATTGGTCACAATTGCAAGCTTCGAATTCTATCCGTGACAATTGAACAAGTATGAAAGGTCTTGCTAAACTTTCCATATCGGCTTTGGTCCTCGCAAAGAGCGATATCGCAATTGCTCAAGTTGGGTCTGCGGTGACTACTCCTCTGGGCTCATTTGAGTCCACCAAAGGAGCTGCATGTGCTTGTTCGAAGCTCTCTCAGATTTATTCGGAAATTATCAACCCTAGCGGTGCAAACTATACGGCCCAAGCTGCAGATGCCTATTGGGACATTCGAGCCAATCTTTCGCCCGCTTGCATATTATTGCCAAGTTCTGCGGATGAGATTTCCAATGCTCTGGAAATCTTCCAAGCCTGTGATGCGCAGTTTGCAGTTCGTGGTGGCGGTCATATGAATGTGAGTATCTAGGCAAAATGGGATCGGTTACTAGACGGTTAAATAATATTCGGCCAGTATCCAGGATCAAACAACATCGACGGTGGCGTTTTGATGGCCCTTGAGAAGTTTGACAAAGTCAAAGTGAACGCCGAATCTGTTGAAGTCGGTCCGGGCCTGACTTGGTACGATGTCTACGAAGCCCTCGAGCCTTACGGTCGTGCTGCCATTGGCGGACGTTTGAAAACAATTGGTGTCCCTGGTCTGAGTCTCATTGGAGGATTTCACTACTTCAATAACAAGTACGGCTACACAATGGACAATGTCCTCAGTTACGATGTCATCCTTGGAAATGGAACACAGGTCGTGGCCAACAAATCGTCACACCCTGACCTATTCTGGGCTCTGAAGGGAGGAGCTAACAACTACGGAATCGTCACCAAATTTACCTTGAAGACCTACGCGATTCCCAAAGTCAGCACAACGATTCAGGTCATCAACGAGAGCGGTATTCCAGACTTCCTGACCGCTGTCTGCAACATTGTAAAGCTTGATGAGAGTGATCCTATCGCAGCCGGTATGGTTGCAACTGTGCAGTACAATGCCACGACAAAAGTTGTCTCGGCTTCGTTGCTCGGGGTCCAGGAAGGTATTAGCAAGCCTCCATCGCAATTCGCGAACTTCTCCGCAATCCCTGCCACTACTCGCATTAATAATGTTACGACAATGAGACAGTGGGCGTCCAGTCTAGACACCCCAAAGCAAATGTTCCGGTCAGTCATTGTATATTTCTCCTACTCCTCGAACGAACTTTGACTTTTAACACTTCATATAGTGTGATGTTCTCTCACAAGACCATGAAACCAGATCAAGACGTTCTCATCTCCATTTACAGGGCATGGAAAGATGCCGTTGATGAAATTGCAGACATCGAGGGCCTTTACCCAACCTTCGTAACGAACGTGGCCCCCGCAAGTGCAGCACGGGTTGCCCTTACCAACGGCGTTGGCAATGTCTGGGGACTGGAAGCAGAGCCTTATATTCGTATGTTCGGCATGAAACAACCAAATGAAGATACCAGCTAACCCAGAATGTAGTATGGCAATTTAGCACGGGATGGGCCCTGGCGCAAGATGATCTTCGAATCGAGGGTTGGTCACGCCAATTGATTGAACGGCTCAACGCGATCAACGTTGAGAAAGCACTAGCTTCCGACTTTATCTATATGGGCGATGCAGGTGAATGGCAAGATCCCTTTGCAGGCTTCCCTGCTGAGAATGTTGCGCGGATGAGGAAGATTAAGTCCTTGTATGATCCTCTTGGCGTTTTCTCTAGGCTCAATTGGGGAGGGTTCAAGCTGGGCGTATAGCGGAAGCGAGATGGGGCAATGCTCTAGGCTCAATAATTAGCGGGTGATTAGAATAGAACCTGGCAAATTCTGTTAGTTGTGGAATGGCACGCGATTCGATGCGTATCTGTAGCTCAAGCCAGGTTATGGACGAACCGACATAATGCATAGCCACATAATCGATCGTTGCAGAAGAACCAGCGACAAGACAATATAGACTCTTAGGTATAGCAGGACCCTTGATTTGGATCTATATGTATTCCTTTTCCCTACTTTGCTTTCCAAAATGCAGGGTGGAGAAGTGTAGACCATATTTTGTATGGATCTTGACGCTGGCTGGCACTAGCCGACCCACAGAACAACCTCAGCCCCTCAGCGTTCCAGAATAAATTTCAGCCTGTTCTGCATCTCGCTACCCTGGTTTTTTTGGAGGCTAAGGAATTTGTGATAATAAGCTTCGCCCCAAATATTAATAGCACGCCGTTTCTCTAACCAGCTCGTCCTGGAGGCACCAGTCGGAAAAACTCATTATCCTCCGGGGATCGACCACCGGCGTGCGGATTTATTCATGTTTATCCCACTGACATCTTCCATTGCGAGGTCAAACCTCAGACTCAGGGGACCATAAGAGAAATGGTTTGATTTCACCATGGGACCCCGGCGAACACACACCAAGTCCCGAACGGGGTGTCAGTCGTGCAAGTTACGCAAAGTAAAGGTTGGCCGCCCCTTCCATCATTGGCACCTCGCAGCCAGCTAATCTAGGACTTGAACCGAATCAAAGTGCGATGAGGCAAAGCCAAATTGCCAGAACTGCATTCGCCACGCAGTTGAGTGTAATTACAATGCTCCACCTACTGCTGCAAGCACTCCAACTCCGGGCACTCATACTGGATTTAGCCCCTTTGTTAGCGAGGCTGCCAGACTGAATTCTGATGCCAATGCGCCGTCCATGGGCATGGCGGAAATGGCCTTGCTGCATCACTGGAGCACCTCAACTTGCTATACGATCTCACGGCACCCTGTCCTACAAACTGTTTGGCAAACTACCGTGCCCACATTTGGCTTCTCCTACCATTTTGTTTTCCGCGGGATTCTGGCGTTGGCGGCGTTACATCTAGCCCATCTGAAACCCGAACTTCAGGACCAGTACGTCGATGCGGCTGAATTTCACCACAATCTAGCCCTGCAGATGGTCTCAGGCACCATCCCTCAAATCAATGAGGAGAATGGACCCGCGATTTATCTCTTTTCCACGATCACTTGTATCATTGGCTGTGCTCTGCCTCGGAGACGTGATGATTTGTGGGTCAGTAACGATCGAATCTTTCAATGGCTATCGTTATTTCGAGGTACGGTTTCCATTATTGCCTCTGTGAACGAATCACTCAAATCTGGTCCTCTTGCACCCATGTTCACTTTGGGACGACGAAGAGGCCTTGCTTGGGAGGCCAGGTCAACCTCCAACCAGGCATTCCTCGTCAACCTACGGCGACTCATAGAAGAGGCAGTTGAGGACCCGACCGAGTTGAAGTGCTATACGGATGCCATTGATGATCTGGGGAAATCCTTTGCGACAATTCTGGAGGTCGGTTCCCCGAATTGCGAGACGGCGGATATTTTCATCTGGCTACTCCGCATTACAGACCGGTTCTTGAGCCAATTACAACAGCGAACGCCGGAAGCTTTGGTGATCTTTGGCTACTATTGTGTTATTCTCAAGGAACTTGAGTCGACTTGGTGGATGCAAGGCTTCAGCATCCACATAATTAAGGCGATACATCACCATTTGGACGAGGAGCATCGCTGCTGGCTGCAGTGGCCTATGCAACAGCTCGGCTGGGTACCTTGATCAAATCTCTTCTCTTCTGGGAGAAGGTATGGATGATCAATCCACAATTATTTTCCTGCCCATGCTGGTTCGCCATTATCCGATATCTTTAACTTTGAAATGCGAAGATAACCGATCTCGACCATTGGTCTGGACAGTTTGGACTCAGGGATCCAGAAATGATCCCGTGGAAAGTTTGAGAAGCCGCCGTGGCATTCTGCTCTGGGTCGTTGTGGCATCTGTGGAGTGGCACGCAACCGGGCAGTTCATTTTACAATGTCAAACGCCTTTTATGAGTGGCTGCTGCCGCCTTCTCAACTCGATGAAGTCAGGGATGACTGCCCAGGTTTGCAGCAGAATTGGAGGCATAGCTCAGGGCTCTCTGATGACAAGTGATTCGATGCCTTCAGGGATTATAGGCCACTGGTCACCATCACAACCCACCACCGCGGTTTGAATAATTTTTGAAGCTTTGCAGTTATCAAGTATCAATGCTACGAAAGGTTCACACAGGGAAAATACTCAATAGTTAACTCTGAGGGAGATCTAACTCAAGACATGCAACGCCATATAAGAAGAGATTTGAAAATCCATCGCAGACTCTCGAGTGATCTACACTCCGTCATTTCTGAACCAACATAGCTTCGTAAGCACCGACCAAATCTTTCCTGCCTTGTGCCTTCTCCTAAATCTTGTCACCCACAACTAAACCCACTTCATTGACCGACTGACCAGCGAGCCTAATATTATTAGTGATATCGGGTCCAGGACTTGTTAATCTTCAAACCTTTGCCAATTCCCAGCCAGATGGGAGCTCAAGGACGGTATAAAGCCTAGTCGCCTGCGAAAAGTCGAGTTTCACACGACAAGATTGGCTGCAACGATAAACTCCAATTGAGCAGAGCCATAAACTGCGTAGGCTCCAAAGTCAGGCCCGTTAACAAGCACTCAGTCTGTTTCTTGCCGTCAGAGAAGACGTGGGTATTTGATAATATCGCATGAAATGGGGAAGAACTGTACGGCCGTATTGTTGAATGTCACAGCTAGCCACGACCGGTAAGCATATCGAGTTCCCATGTGAAAATGAACGCGGCCAACGCGGAGAGAGGTCAGGTATAATACGTAGTCAACGGCCCAGATTGCAGCCGCCATGACGTTTGAAATGTCGGTTGCACCCTCTTCTGCCAATCGCAACCGCAAACAATTAGACGAAGAGACGAATGTAAATCACACGGCCTCTGTTTAAAATTCATGTTTGTCAAGGCGGACTAATCAACGTTGGGGAGCTTGAGCAGTGGAGAAGATAGTTGAAATTGTGTCACATACATGTCAAGAGATATTATGTGAAATCCTCTTTCTATAATACAGAAAAATACAGAACATGAATCCTCAAATCGCTACTAAAACCCAAAATCCATGGCTTAAAACATCATGCACCCTTATTTGGCTTTCTTGGAAGCCTTCTTCTTGCCCTTCAAACTCTTCATCTGTGCAGCCCGCTCGGCACGAGCCTCTCTCTTCCTCCACGCAAGCCATCGGTTGTTGCGATCATATGTCTTGGCGGTAATCCCAGCCTTCTCAGCAGCACGACCGATCACCCAGTTGGCCTCACGGTACATGTAACCAGGACGCAGCTGAGGGCCGGACTCGGCATTCACGGCCTCGACGCTGCCAACCTGAGTACCGTTCTCATCGACGGAGGCGACCATATCGGACTGATAGGAGACGGGCTCAGTGCGTGGGATTGTGACCCTGTTGAGTCTGCGCCGGGTGGGCGCATTCCGGGGGTGTGGAAGCTTTTCCTCCTTCTCGAAGACGACTCCGATGTATCGACGTTCGGGGTGACGCTCTGGGTCCAGGTAATACCGGACGTATCCAGCCTGAGTGGCGTAGATTGTGTGGTCACGTCCCATTGCGCAGTTGTCACCCGGGAACCACTTAGATCCTCGCTGGCGGAAGATGATGCATCCGGGAACGACATATTCACCACCTGACCGCTTGGCACCCAGACGCTTTCCAGCGGGATCGCGGGAGTGTCGATTGGCAGTTCCTTGAGAAGCGTGCGAGGCGAAACGGACTTGTGAGAATGGTAGGAGGGTACGAGGAATGGAGGGCGTAGTCTTCGGGACGGAGAGCGTTGCGGTAAGAGATCGCGGGATAATGAATTGCGGCCGGCAGGCGCTTTGTGCTGAGCGGAGGGAGGGAGCAATAGCCCGTTCCAGCGCCCGCATGGGCGCCAGAAGTCTGGGTTGCAACATTGTTGGCAATTGATGTCGGGTCGAGATGCGGAGGTGAAAGCTACAAGGGGAACTTTTTCTCGGAGGTACATGCTTGGCGTCACGTGCCGGGTCCGTAAACTGGCTTCATCTATAGGCCACCTCCGGACAACTCCCTCAGCTTGCTACTTACTTTGACATCCTTTCATCGTTGAAGCAATTTGCAGCCACAAAATATGATGCGCAATCTTATCTCAAGTCTGTGGGCTCTTTTCTTGCTAGCCGCCGTCGCCCAGGCGCAGTTCCAGTTCTTCGAGCACATGTTTGGCGGCAACCAACAACAACAAGCCCAACACCAGGGGTCTCAGAATGTCCCTAGCGATAGCGGTCGGTACCAGAAGATGTGGGCTCAAGGTGAGTTTCTTCATCTTATAGACTTGGAGCGGGGAACATACTGGCTTGCAATTGTTTGCTGACCTCGAACCTACCTACACAGCACAATGTAGCAACTACCTCTGCCCCGGAACCCTCGCATGCGTCTCCTTCCCACACCATTGCCCATGTGCTCACCCCGATGTTGAAGAAAAGGTCGAGCTAGGAGAGGGCAGCGCGATCTGCGTATCCAAGGGTGGGTACAAGGCTGGCGAGGCGGCCCGGAAGATTGAGCTAGCTCGCAAGGGTCTTCTGTGAAATTGCTGTATGCGTTGTGATTATAAGGTCTACATGAGTATATTCAAGTCACCACTGAGGCTTTTTTATCATCTGATAGTATCCGGAGCTTCTATCAATTCATCTACTTCCCTGGGAGGTGTGGCCACAAGAATCCTGAGGAGGGGGTCTATAGAGGCACATGGAAGCTTTCACCTCTGACAAAAACATCTCGCGCAATATGATCCTGATTATGTCAATATGTCGATCCTCTTTGTGGGCAGGCAATGCGATGGAGATATAGGAATCTATCCGGTGCAGACCATGAGCTACGGGGGACAGAATTGTTTGAGAACGACGTCCAGTTTAGGGAGTCGAGTGTTGGTTCTGGAGCTTGTAACACTAAGATTTAAGTCCAGCACGATTAAGCGTAATAACTTCAAGTAGAGATGAAATTATTTTTTTCAATTGAGCTTGCCCGAATGCAGTGGACCTTAGCCTCTTAAGCCTATGGTGGCGGTAAATCCGCTTAACCCCGCGGGCGACCTCGTCATCACCAGCTTCGACTTTTGACTTTGCACCCGCCACAGTCCACTTACACTAGAAGATTTCGCGTACACTTACCACACCACCCAGCCTTAACAACTTGCTTATAACGAGATGTGGAGCGTGAGGCTTCACTCCTCTCCGCTAGGCGGTCTTGCAATCCGCAGACCTCTTTCGACTCTTCGCGGCAGAAGCACTCGTTTCGGTCCGCGCAGCAGCATAACTAGACCGGGACGCATTCCCCAAGCTCGAAACCCGGATGAGACGCCGCAACAATCAGAGACACCGGTCTCGGAATCCCAAGATACTATCAATGCCAACTATGATCCTTCGCAAAACACCCTCCTCTCACCTGTTTATCTCCCAGAAGACCCCAACGGGGTCCTCAAAGAAACCCATCCTGCGACAAAACTACTGGCCAACTCCGCGCTGGTTGTGCAGCGACAACTGGAGATGATGAACGTCATGATGTGGGTGCTCTCGGGTCAACATCCTCCAAGACTGTAATACTGACCCAATCCTCGCAGTGGTTTCGAGCAAGCGAACAAGTACGTCATCATGGATGCGCAGGGAAATCACATTGGATATATGGCAGAGCAAGAAAAGGGTATGGCCAATGCCATGGCACGCCAATGGTTTCGCACACACCGGAGTTTCGTGACACATGTGTTTGATAAGCATGAGAACGAGGTGCTACGGGTAAGTCAGGCTTCTGGTTAGTATGACGTTCAAACGCTGATCACCACATCTCGAAGTTTAATCGCCCATTCTCATGGATCAATTCTCGGATCCAAGTCTACGACCCCCTCGATACCAATGCCGCCTCGCCCTCATACTCCACATCTCTCCAATCACCGACACCCGGTGCCTTGGTCCAACCCGACGTTTCCTCAAATACGCGTGTCTCCCCGCTGGACTTTGCTCAGATGCGAGTCATTGGTGAAGCGCAACAGCAGTGGGCACCCTTGCGGCGGAAGTATAATCTTTTCACGTATCACCAATCGCCAAATCCTGCGACAGACATGGGCACTCGGAGCTTTCCTCTCGCCGGGTCCGGCTTGTCAGAACAACAGCAGTTGCAGCTCAGCCAGGATTCTCGGCAGGGTCAAGGCGAATTCAACCAATTTGCCTACGTCAACGAGCCTTTCTTGTCCTGGGACTTTTCCCTCCTGTCGGCAGAAAATCAACTGATTGGATCTGTGAATCGCAACTTTGCTGGATTCGCTCGAGAAATCTTTACTGACACGGGTGTGTACGCATTGCGCATGGATTCTGCGGGGGCGGGCACTGAATCATCGGCAAATCAGGGTAACACCACCCCCGGGATGACCCTGGACCAACGAGCAGTGATGCTCGCTACCGCTGTCAGCGTTGATTTCGACTACTTCAGTCGACACAGTGGGTCAGGTGGATTTGGTTTCTTGCCCCTTTGGTTCCCCGGGGTTGGTGGCGAGGCTGCGGCCGGAGGAGCGGCCGCTGGAGAGGCTGCGGGGGCTGTCGGTGGTGCTGCCGCTGGGGGTGCAGCTGCTGGAGAAGCCGGTGCGCTTGGCGAGGTAGCAGCCGGTACGCTCGGGCGAGCAACCGCTGCTGGTGGTATGGCAGATGGTTTAGCTGCGGGCGCAGCGGGCGCTGGCGCCATGGCTGGATATGAAGCCATGCAAAGGGGCATGTCGGGAAACCAGGGGACCGAAGCTCCTGCGCCTGGTCATTCTACCATGCCTCCGCCGGATCAGCAACTCTCGGGGCAGCCTGGCGAGTCCGAAGATGTTTGGGCCGAGGAAAGCCCAGAGGACCCTTGGGGTGAAGACGACTTTGTTGATCCCTGGGGTGATGAAGGTTCTGACGAAGGAGGTGGCAGTGATGATTTTGACTTTTTCTAATAGTCAAAATCCTCATATCTTGTATACTATGATTCCTATGATACCTTGAATAGACCGTCAATATATCTGTATTTCTATAGCGGGACAGCCGACTGCATTACGTCGGGATCGGCCAGTGGGGCGGCCAGCGCTGGAGCCCCCCGCGAATTGCTCTTCGTCTGCAACTTTTCTCCTTTCCCAACATCCCTTTCATTTGCCCACAAACAGGAATCTCCATCTCTACACACTCTGTCTCCCCTGCATTCTGAGGCCTTGATCTACCTCAAGAAATCTATCCCGAGTCTTCGTTCCGAACCAGGGCGGAAACTTCCCGACTCGCCACCCGGCGGAACCTAACCTATCCTCATCGTGTGCCAAATCCAACCTCTCGGACCTCTATCCAGTCTCTTCGCTAGCAATCATGGCTTCGTCGGTCGCTCAGAAACGCCTCTTTCACGAGTACAAGAATCTCTCGACAAACCCGCCCGAGGGTATCACGGCTGGCCCCGTCTCGGAGGATGACATGTTCTATTGGGAAGCTCTGATCGAGGGCCCCGGCGACACTCCCTTCGAGGGTGGTGTGTTTGCAGCCGAGCTCAAGTTCCCCAAGGATTATCCTTTGAGCCCCCCGACTATGAAGTTTGTCGGAGGTGGAGTTTGGCACCCAAACGGTAGGCTGTCCTGCCCCCAAATGACATCGCAGCTTGACCGCACATTCGAAGTTCTCCCACTGAAAATGAACTGACACTTTGTACTGTGATATAGTATACCCCAACGGAACAGTCTGCATCTCGATCCTCCACCCACCTGGTGATGATCCGAACCACTATGAACATGCCTCCGAGCGCTGGTCGCCCATTCAAAGCGTGGAGAAGATTCTCATCTCTGTCATGAGCATGCTCGCTGAACCCAATGATGAGAGTCCCGCCAACGTCGAGGCAGCTAAGATGTGGCGCGAGCGACGTTCCGAGTACGAGCAGAAGGTTCGGGATGAGGTGCGCAAGGGTCTGGGTCTCTGAAATACATCGGATCCGAATGTGCTGGCACGGACGAAGAACACGCTTTGATGATTGGCGCCGGGACATGATTTATTGAGTTTTGCATTTCTTGCCTGGTGATGGCTTTTTCCTGGTTGCACAGCCTGTATGTATATCGAGCATTTGGAAGAGATAATCCATTTATGATTCAACCGATAAGCTGTTCGCTCTATGCTATTCTGTTGAACCCCGACATACTTCTTAAGTCTAGTCTATAACATACAGGCTCCTTCTAGCGGATATCCTGGCCGAAACCCTCGCCCACGTCAGCATCGAAAACGCTCATCACTCCTGGCGGAAGAGTTTCCGATCAATCCACGTCTCGAGCCCGCCATCGCGCTCATAAAGCATTTCAATCTCCGCTTTGATGTTCAAAAATAACATGCGCTGTAACTCCGAACGCCATTCGGGCTCTGGTCCATTATTGGACCACACCGGATTATTGCGAAGCATGGCGAGGACCTTTCTTCGATCACTTGGGGTAAGAGAGAGGACCTCACTGGCACCGGATGATTCGGATGCCAGTATGGCATCTGCGACTTTTAATCCCAACCATGCCATGCCTGGCAGGCTCAGCCTTGCGTTATCGTGAAGATGCGCGATTGACCCATACTTGTATGTTGACATTATGGCTATCCCGTGAGGATCCCCGTCAACCAAGGCATAAAAGCGAGGTGGTCTGGCGTATTTGCTGGAAGCGACTAAGAGTTGGTGTACAAACTCGCGAGTGCTGATATCCGGATATCCCTTGCCCTGGAGAAGCATCCGTTAGATATCTTCTCGGACTGTCGCTGGTCCTCTCTTACTGTTATCAATATTCCGTCGCCCATGATGGCCCGCTTGGAATAGCTGCTTCGCACCAATCGATGGAAAACTGCCTTCGATTGAAAGACAAGTCAGCCAGCACTCACCCTGCGGATTTGAGCTTGAAGTGAACACACGCATACCTCTTTTTCAATGATGAAAATCCACCGAGCACCGGAAATGTCAATCTCGTCACTGCCCTGAATTCTGGGAATGGTGGTGTCCTAGCCGTATCAGAATCGTAGTTAATGGCACTGGGCAGGTTCAAGGGGCTTGCACTCACATGTCTGCCGTTCGCATCCAAAACTATGGACGATTCACGTTTCAGACGAAAGCATCCTGCTACCAAACCTTTGCTGGCTGCTTCCTAGCAATGAATTGCCTTCAGCATTGTCGACTTCATTCGAAGCTCGAGTTGGGCTAAGGCAGACTCACGACATTCAACGCTGCTCGGTCAACGCCAATGGTGAAGGCAAGGTCATCAATGACGCAATTAACTGTCTGTTGCGATTTGAAATATGCTGGGTCGATATAATAAATGTCTCTGAAGGTAGACAGCTGCGATTAGTCCATTACTCTAGCTGCCTTCAATGGGATTCTGGAATATTCAACTCACCTTTTCGAAATCAACTGTCCTGTACGCAGAGTCTGATCAATGATAGCCAATACTCGAAGAATCATCGCTAGGTATCAGGGCTATCAGTACTTCTGCGGTATATCACGCAACGGCAGTCCACATACTGAATTTCCATGACTCGTATGCCGTACGTCCCGGCCAGGAATATGAGCGGTATGCGTTATCATTGCGACCTGCCTCTAGAGCACCATTGCGTGAATTGATCATACATGTTGCTGCACGTGGTTTGCAGCGCAGGGTGATCGATGGCTGTCCTTCGGATGGGAATAGGGACAATTGATTGAGTAGATCGATGAGAACGCTGTCAATATAATTGCGCACCAATTCTTGCTCCTCGTTCGAAACAAAGGCTGTAGCCAGAGACATGGCATTAACAGCCATTCATAGGCAGATGCCAATGCCTATGGATGTAGGCGGAATATATTTGCAAGTTGATGTTGTTGAAGTTAAGTTGGATAACGGGACAACGTGACCTGCCCTCCAGATGCAGTGCTTTATGGCTACGATCTATACTCAATTCACAACACATCAATCGAAGGCATTGACAGCTCAAATTTCTGCTTCTGAGTGTTGTGATTATAGAACCAACCACGGAGATGGGCCATTTGACTTGTTCGAGCTAGCATTCCTCAGCAAAGTCAGTGCTAGCAATATCCGCTGTATACCTAAGCTTCTAACGGTTCGATTTTTTCGATATTGTTTCCCTAGATAAATCAAAGGTAATGCAAAATGGCATTCTTCTGGCCTTTTAGCTATGAGATCCTCTCTGAGGCTCGAGCTGCTGACTTGTACGGATGTTGAACGTCCCTTAAATGCCACCCAAAAATAATGCTCTGATCAACAAGTGATATACAAATGCCGGCTAAAGTCCCCGCACACTAAAGCGCGGACCTAGGCCTCTTTCTCGCGGGTTACCCAGTCCGTTTGCTTGCTTTGGTACCAACTCGAAAACGCAGGTCAGACCCTAGTCGTGTGCCCTTTCGCTGAGTCCTAGGATAGACTTGTCTAGTCAGGTTGGCATCACGCAACAAACATTCGTTCTCCGGCAATTTTTAAGTTGCATTTGTCTTGATTCCTATCAATTGTATTCATTAAAGGTTTTCTTTTTCTATAGAACAACAATTATCACATGTAGTTGCGACTCCTTGTTCTTGGTTGTACACGGCAGTCTTGAGACTGCTGAGTCAGCTACCCCAGGCCCCCGAGATGTTTATCCGCTTTATCGCCAATCGATAGAGCTCCTACTTTCAACATCTTCAATTTCTTGATTGACGGAGCCGTCCAGACAATGGCTTCACACATTGGTCCTTGGAGGAGCCCTGCTCAGGGCCACCTGAGTACTGACAGTAATGGCGACTCCAAGACTGACTATACTCGCTGGCGATTGGTCAATGAGGAGGGTCGGCAGACCTGGCGGTATCTGGAAACCGACGAGGAGAACGAGGCTTGGCCACAAACAGTGGCAGATAAATACAACCTTGGGTTACCCACTGTGAGTGATTACATTTGCTTCTGTCTCTTTCTCAATTTTAACACTCTATGATTCAGGGTCTGCCCGAGCTGTCTGAAGCCAAGACACCTCTCCAGGCTGCCGAAAATGGCCTCTCATTCTTCTCGCACCTCCAACTCGAGCCAGGCAACTGGGGCTGCGA
Source organism: Penicillium brasilianum (assembly GCA_001048715.1). Classification (NCBI taxonomy): domain Eukaryota; kingdom Fungi; phylum Ascomycota; class Eurotiomycetes; order Eurotiales; family Aspergillaceae; genus Penicillium; species Penicillium brasilianum. Next base: position 1,371,470 of record CDHK01000008.1, on the reverse strand, counting down.
GTATGGTGGCCCCATGTTTTTGCTTCCAGGTCTGTTGATTACCTGGTATGTGACCAACACCCCCATCCCCCCGGAGTATGCGACGGAAATCAAGCGCTATCTGTTTGCCCGTCAACACCCGGAAGATGGCGGTTGGGGTCTTCACATCGAAGCTCACAGCTCCGTCTTTGGCACTGCCATGAACTACGTGGCGCTGCGTCTGGTTGGTGTCAGTGAGGATGATCCTCGTATGATCAAGGCTCGAGGACTCTTGCACAAGTTCGGAGGCGCTATCTACGGTCCTCACTGGGCCAAGGCCTGGCTCAGTATTTTGGGCGTGATGGAGTGGGAGGGTGTCAACCCCGTTCCCCCTGAGATCTGGTATGTTGGTCACTAAAATTGAGATGACCATGGAATAGGTTCTGACTGCTTGTCCAGGCTCCTGCCCGACTGGGTGCCCTTCGCTCCCTGGCGATGGTGGATCCATATCCGTCAGGTGTTCTTGCCTCTTTCCTATATCTGGTCCAAGAAATGGTCCTTCCCTCTCAATGACTTTACAAAACAGCTTCGGGAAGAGCTGTACACGCAGCCATACAACACGATCAATTTTGCGAATCACCGCAACTCTATCCACCCCGCCGACAACTACTACCCCAAAACCTGGCTCTTAAATGGTATCAACGAGCTTCTGGTCCGCATCTGGAACCCATTCCTCCGAATCAATGCTATCAGTAAGCGTGCCGAGGATTGGACTTGGGAGCTGATTCGCATGGAGGATGAAAACACTGATTATGCGGGACTGGGACCGGTGAATAATCCTCTTAACATGGTCGCCTGTTACATTCACGATGGCCCGGATAGCTACTCGGTTCGCAGACACCGAGAGCGCTTGAATGACTATATGTGGATGAAGCATGAGGGTATGCTGGCCAATGGCACCAATGGTGTTCAAGTGTGGGACACCACCTTTGTCACGCAAGCAGTGTCGGTCGCTGGATTTGCCAATGACCCGAAGTGGCGGCCCATGCTGCTCAAGGCCCTAGAATTCATTGACGACCATCAACTGCGTGAGAACGTGCCAGACCAGGAGAAGTGCTATCGCCAACACCGCAAGGGTGCTTGGCCTTTTAGTACCAAGACCCAAGGATACACAGTCAGCGACTGCACTGCCGAGGGTCTGCGATCCACCATCCAGCTCCAGGAGATGCACAACTTCCCCAAGTTGATCTCATTAGATCGCCTGAAGGACAGTGTTGACTGCCTCCTGTTGATGCAGAACCCGACTGGTGGCTTCACCGAGTATGAGACCACCCGTGCCTCACCCAAGGTCGAATGGCTGAATGCTGCCGAGGTCTTTGGTGGCATTATGATCGGCTACGATTATCCTGAGTGCACCACTGCCTCGGTGACTGCGCTCTCGCTGTTCAGCAAGTTCTACCCTGACTACCGTGCTGACGAAATCCGTGCGGCCAAGGAGAAGGCCGTGGCTTACATCAAGCGCGCTCAGCGTAAGGATGGTAGCTGGTACGGCTCTTGGGGTATCTGCTTTACCTACGCCGCTATGTTTGCCCTGGAAAGTCTGGCTAGCGTTGGTGAGACCTATAAGACCAGCGAGAATTCTCGCCGGGGCTGTGACTTCTTGATCTCCAAGCAACAGGCCGATGGTGGCTGGGGTGAATCATACCTCAGCAGTGAGAAGCATATCTATGTTCAGCATGAGAAGTCCCAGGTTGTTCAAACTGCTTGGGCCTGTTTGGCGCTCATGGAGGCCCGCTATCCCCACAAGGAGCCTCTGGAGCGAGGCATGAAGCTGCTCATGTCACGCCAGCAGCGTAATGGCGAGTGGCTGCAGGAGTCGATCGAGGGTGTTTTCAATCAGTCATGGTATGTTGACCTTCCTATGTCCTGGAACCGCAATTGAACTAACTTTTTGTCTAGTATGATTTCTTATCCCAACTACAAGTTCTACTGGCCTATTCGTGCCCTGGGATTGTACAGCAAGCAATTCGGCAATGAGGAGCTGCAGTGATATCTATGAAAAGTCTGCATTTATCATATTTACTATCCATTCTAATAATCAATAATATCTTGGGCCTTATTGAAGCCCGCTGTATACTTCTCAAGACCAGTGCCCAGTAGGGAGTCCATAACATGTTAGCTCTGTCCTTTGTTTTCTCTCGGACGTGAAATAATATAAAAGAGGAACAATCTCACCGGACGTTATTATTAAGTTCCACCTCAAAATCAGCAAATTGTGCCCTCTGCGACCTGGTGGTCATGGCCTGGACTGAGCCTGATATGCGTAATCTGAGGACGGATATACGCACCCCACGGTAGGTCCCGTGCGGGGGCTCTTCCTTTATACTTGCAGACTTATATCACTCTGTTACAACAACTTGGTATGCTTTTTATGATATGATCTCTATATCAATAGCAATGGAAAGATTCAAGTCGTTTCTTTTCAAAATACAATATTCATGTTGTGCGTGGTTAGATTGGTTGGGGATATGTTAAAGGTGAGCATTGAAATGAGGTTAAGCAGTGCCACAAGACGAGTTTATATGGGAATGTAGAAAGCGGAGACATGATTCATAGAGATGCAGATTCGTTTTCCTAGGCCCTTTTTCTTGAGTCCCAGAAAGATTTCAATAGCCGAAAAAAGGTTAGTTCTAGCACTGTTTGATTGTATTTGGAACGTTATTACGACCTTCTCGATATTGCATTCTCAGTAGTGCCACCTATGGTAGCATTGAGTCTGTAACCTAGCCGATGGAGTATCTCACGCGCTATTGAGATACCGAAATGTTGATTCGTCCATCTTTTCAATGAAAGTAGATACAGCAAGATTCGATCATATAGCGATTTCCAGAAGTGATGTTGTCCATCACAGTCTACTACCAGTAGTCGAAAGTATCGTACGAGACCCATAATCTCTACAGTTCAAAGACCAACCGACCTTCGAACCAAGACTTCAAAACAGTAGCACCCGAGAAATCGCCCTTGCTTAAGTCACGGTCCACGGCAATAAAGTTGGCCACCTTTCCGACTTCCAGACTGCCAGTTCGGTCTTGAGCTCCGACTGCCTCTGCACCGCTAAGTGTGATGACTTGGCATAGGATTTCACCTCCCCTTTCCTTGGTAGTCTTTCCAGATTCCAAAGCTGAGCTCTTGCGGCCGCCAGGCCACACGTCCACCTTCTCAACGATAGCAGCAAGTGAATCGAAAAGGCTAGGTGTTTCTGGCAAAAGCCAATCTGATCCGATCGTCATGTGGGCTCCTGTCTCAAGGACCTGGTTGAATGCCCACTTGAGAAGGTGAGGTATCTCTTGAACGACAGGTTCATGGAAAATAGCGGGAGACATCTCGGCAGTGATTCGGCTCTTCACAAAGCGAGGAATATCATCTGATAAAGCAATAATATCAGTAAGATACGCGGGGTTCATAGTGGTTGGTTTAGAGCTTACCGTCGTGAACCGCACTACAATGAGCCAGCTCATGCCTTGGCCCATTAGGGTTAGCCTTTCGAACTCTCTCCAGCACTTCGAAGGCTCCTCGAGTAGATCCCTCGCCTGCAACATGGAGCTTGCAGGTCATACCACGCGCATCGTATTTGGTCACTGCTTCTTCCAAAAAGCGCCAGTCAATTACCATGTGTTTCTGCTCCGGACGACCATTCGCGTCGAGATCACACTGGGTGAATTGTGGCGGTAACGGCGCTCCGTCGAGCCAGAACTTGACGAAGTTCGTGTGCACGTGCTTGCTGCGGAAGCCATTGGCCACATCTAGCAAGGCTGCTAATCTCTCGCGAGGTTCCATGGCAAATGTCTCGGGGGCACAGACAATATGCGTATAGATGTCGAGGTCGAGACGATTTTCCTGCTCCAGTTCTTGGAGGGCATGGAGGTATAAGGAGTTGGCGGAGGCTTCTTGGCAAGATGTGATTCCATACTTGAGACACATGCGTATGCCAAATTCCAAAGCTCGTTTCGCGTGAGATAAAGGTGTATTGGGGATCTTGGAAAAGACTTGGCTCATAGCGCTCTCAGCGACTTCTCCAGTGAGGCTCCCATCTGGACGACGGACATAAAATCCACCCGGAGGATTAGCCGCATGAACAGGGTCAATTCCTGCTCTTTCGAGTCCCGCAGTGTTGAGAAGAATGCGATGGCAAGAAACCTCCCGCACGAGTACTGGCGTAGTCGGATACTTGGAATCCAGATATTTGCGATCTGGGATACCATCAGGGAATGCACTAGCTTGATAGTAATTGCCAATAACCCAGTCTCCAGCCACATTGTGATAAGCGCAAGCGCACACGCCAGCCTGCAATCGTTGACCGATATCGCTCGCACCGGAATCGATGCCAATAGAAGACTCGTTCAAGGCTTGCATACTGGCCAGCAGCAGATGGGTGTGGGCATCGTGGATGCCCGGCATAACGAATCTTTGAGCGAGATCATATCGGATGAGGTTTCGTGAGTTGGCAATCTTGAAGATCTCCTCTTCGGTACCAATTGCCTCAATTATACCTGTTGCGGACACAATGAAAGCCTCAGCCCAGGGCTGGGCTGGATTGACTGTATAGATGTGGCCATTGTAATAGGCTACCGAGTTATTTGGACTGGTTGAAGAAAACATTTTGACCGAGGCGAGGTGCGACACATCAGCAGAGTTCGTGTGACACTCAGCGGTTGCTTTTAACGCCCTCCGGGCTTCGGTTTAGGATCTCGCCTTGCACTTGATATACCCCGCACAACATTGCGGAAGTCGGAGCGATGTGGGACAATTAGATAAATAATCCTCCAATTCTCTACAAATCAACGAGGCTCCCGTTATCCGGACGTGCGAGAAATGAATCGCTGGCGGACGGACGTTACCGAAATCACTTCCCCATCGGAATTATTTCCGGAGCTGCCCACTTGTCCGAACAAGCGGCTCAAAGGGAGGAATACGCTCATTCGTAACGAGAGATAATCGATTTTTAGGGTCTCATGGCAGCAATGATATGAGAGACAGAGCTACAAAGAGAATAGATATGATAGAATGACAAGTAAGCAAACTAACACCTTTCGCTAGATGTGGTGGTTCATGATAGCGACATGATCCCAAATAAACAATCCCAAATTAACAATGCATAAATCATAATCACAACCCAATCAGCTCGAGCTCGGAGGGTGTGGTTCCATCTTCTTGTTTCCAACCTCCGACCAATTGGTGCTCAGAGACGTTCCCTGGCTCTCAACATAGCTCTTCATCATAGCGCGGCGCGTATCCGGATCAGCACCCGCATAGAGTTTCTTGAAAAACCCATCCACAGCATCTCCACCAAACTCTGAATCCACGGATTCTGCGTCGGAGACATCGCCAGTGTCGTCCTTTTTAGTCTTTTCGTTGGTTTCTTTGGATTTCTTGGCAGTTAGTGACGAGGCGACTTTGTCCCAGTCCTTTGCGCCGTGTCGAGACGAGGTCGGGTATGATGGCCCCGAGCTCAGTGGGGCTTGCGGTGCGGCAGGCCGGTCTGCAATCTTTGTCGTGTTGGAGGCTGATCCTTCGAGGGATTTCCATTTCTGACCAGGTGTCTTTTTCTGCAGGACCAGTTCGATTTTGGTGCCCATGACCGAGACTTTCGACGCGGAAGGATCGATCGGAGCATAAAGAGGGTCGAGCGTAAAGTCATAGCCAGAACCGGAGGGCAGAGGAAATTGTAGTGACACCTAAATAGGGATCATTAGTCTTCCAAATCGCCTCTAGAAGGGTAGAATAGAACAAACCGAGTCATCCTTCAACTCAGTCTCGACACTCTCTTTAGGGATCCCCTTTGCGTAGAGGGTCACCACAACGGAGTCATTCGACTGATACCACTCATGGCGAACCTTTTGTGCAGCCACAACGGGCGAAGCCTCTGCTGCTTTGGTCTCCGATTTCGTCTTATCCGAGGAAACACCGGATGAAGAGGAGTCCTTTTGGCCCTTGTCTGGCACCGTCTTGTCTCCTCCATCCACCGTCTTTCCTGCTTTGAGACTCTCCCATTCAGCCTTCAGCTGCTTCTCGGTGGGTACACGTGTATCTGTAGGGAACTCAACCACAGAGACGGTGCCTTTCTCATCGCCCTCAGAAAGCTCTCCCAACTTGCGGCGGACCTTGGCCATCCAGATGGGGAGCTCAGCTCCGTAGCCGTTCTTTTTGCTACCTCCGTCGGCCATAGCGGCTTTGACACCTTCCGCTTTATTTTGTAATTCCGTCTCGCCAGAGGTCTTTGACTCGATAAGCTCAAATAGGAACTTTGCGTCACCGTAGCGTTCAAGCTGGAAGAGGGCTACTCCGCGGCGCATCTGTGCCGACAGAATGAGCTCACGCTTACCGCGCTCGCGGGCAAGCGAGAGTGCAATTTCGGCATCTTGAAGGGCTTCACGAGAGTTTGGTCCACCATCTGCTGGCTTCACGCGCGAGCGTGCGATGGCGCGTTGGAGATAGTAGGATGGGGCGCGGGGTAGCTCAATTAAGGCGCGGGTGTAGTGTTGGATCGCGAGTGGCGCGTTGGAGGCCGCAAGGGCCTTGTCACCCTCTGCGGCTGCGTTCATGATGCCGGGTCCTAGTGGTTAGGCTGCAAGAATTGCCCCGGTGTTTGTTTCAGTGTCAGACAACCAAGGGAAGGCGAAAAAGACAGAGATTGTGAGAAAACAAAAGTTGGAGGGAAGCTCTAAATTCCACAGCTTTCTAGAGAAAGCTCCCCGCCGGTCCACCGTGATTACATAACATGCGGAGATCCGCCTCTGGATGGTCTGGTAGACCTGGCAGGACGTCTATAGTCCTAACATTATGGAGAGCTACCTTGTGATAAAATAGAAGAGTTCTAAATTCTTGGAAAGGCTCCAATAATAAAGCTCTTTCTACATTTGCCGTCGACTTTAGTCTTCCCTATAAACTCCGTCTCGCGGACATCATTGAATTTCTTTCAATGCTGACCGACCTTCAACATAACCCGAACCCATCCAACCACCAACACTCTTGCGATTTAATTAAGAAAAGTTTGGTTACTTCTGTTAATAATTATGACTATAATGATATAAGGATATCATTTTAACAGCAATGAAGGGTTATTGTTGCAGGGTAATATGGAGTTCCGCAGGCAAAAAGGAGGAATCCTCGCGCCGAAGCTGCCGGAGCAAGGTACACTTGGACTGTCTTACTTACACTCATCCCCGGATCACACGACTAGATGCCTCAGTTCTAGGTCTTGACCACTAATTTTGAGGTTAAACTCAACAGCATTCCCCATTCAGGTGTCCCTGCGTTGTTGGATTATTTGATTTTCATTATCAGACAAGAGCACCTCTTCCACAAATGTTGATAAGGGGACTCATTCGCACCAGTCTAATGCATCCTTCTCACGGGCCCAGTCCTAGTTTGAGAGACAAAAGGTGAAGCCTATTGCGAATATCTTCTAAGGCGTATCTTCCAAGTCTATGTGATATCGTCCAGATCGACATTCCGAAGCATCCGGCCGGGCTAACCGTTCTACTATTAGGGGATAAATCGTGCTAATATACATCCTCTATCCCACGGTGGGGCAAGAAAGCCATAAGAAAGCAGTATATTGCGAAGCAGAATCTGGGCGCTCGAAATAACGACGGTGATCGCCGGTCATATGATCTCTCTCCTCGTTTATATGGAATAATGTGTATCCACATATACTGTTCTCCAGAAATACAGGACGCTTTGACTATTCGTTTATTCCATCCTTCCCCCGCAGGCGTCCTCTGCGATCCATACGCGTTAGTTTAGTTTTCTTGTTGATCGTCATCTGATAGACAGAATTTTGCCTCAACGTAACGCCTCCAGATACTATATCCACTCTACTGCCTCAGATCTGGGGTAGCCAAGTGGCTGATCCGAAGGTTTCGACCAATCTCAACCACACTCAGCATGGATTATTATTATTTTTTTCTCGACGCAGGATCATTCGAGTCTTGATAGTGTTAGAAACATAATTAGGCTCACAATTCTCAGCCTGTTCAGACCAATGGCCGGCTCGGAAACGGTGGGGCTCCAAATAAGCTCTTCGGTCAACATCCCCAGACCCAATTTTTTACCTAATGATTCCGAGTAATTGGAGTCATTTCCATTATTCTCTGGTAACTTTTATTACGCGACAATATTCGGATTATTCACAGTTTTCTCGTGAGGCTTACGACTTCGCACAAGTTTTACCTAAGTATTTCCGAGGCGAAGTCGGAGTTCGGCAATGGTTATATTCAGGATGCCTTCGGCTTCACCGAGTAGATATTTCAACAATTTCCTACATCTTGTCCCCTCTTCAACGCGGCATAACAATTCTTCACTCACTTCATAATGGTTCGCAACATTCACATTGCGGTTCTCGATGTCGATATCCCAGCGCGGCGATTGTACGAGGCACGCGGGCTTTGCAGTGCACATTTCCGCGATATTCTCAAAGAGACGGCGGCACACTTGAACAAAACCAACCAGGCCATCCATGATCCAATCGAAATTACCATCACCCCTTATGATATTCGTGGAGGACACTACCCAGACTTCCACTTGCTTCGCGGCGATGCATCTCAAGAGCAGTTCCCAGTATACAAACCCATCGATGCAGTCTTGATCACCGGGGGCTCGCCAGGAGTTTATGAAATGCCCGAGTCTCCCTGGATGCAAATCCTAGAGAAATTCATCAAGACCGTTTACAACGAATATCCGGAGGTCCGGCTCATGGGGACCTGCTTCGGTCACCAACTGATCTCCCACGCGTTGGTGCGCGTTCCTAACGACCCCGTTCGAGACGTCTATGTCGAGAAGTGCCCTCTTGGTCGGGAAGTGGGGATTTATACCGTTCAGTTGGAGGACCAGTTTATTAAACACTTTTCATCCGCACTGGGCCACCTTCCGGACGGCCAGCTTCGCATTCAAATGTTCCACGGTGACCGTGTGATGGCTGTGGAAAAAGGACAGACTGTGACTCTCTCCGATGTGCCGCCGGTATCCCTGCCTGCTCCATGGCTTAATATTGGAAGCACGCCTATTTGCCCGATTCAGGGACTCTACAATCCTGGCAGGGTTTTGACTGTGCAGGGACATTACGAGATGGATGCGTTTGCGACGTCCAAGATGTGTATCGAGAACGCGCCCATCATGGGATGGAAGGAGTCCAAGTTGGCATTGTTTCTGGAACAAGTTGGACCTGACACTAAGGAGAGGCGTGATGATGCAAAGGCATTTGCGACTGCGGTGATCTCCTTCTTGGCTGATCTTGACCAATGACTGTACGGTCATATAACTTTATTCAAGTCGCGTTGTCAAAAAGCTAGGCTTGCAACGCTGTCTGGATCCCATCATTCTCATCATTCATATGTACATAAGCGATTTAATTTATTCTCCATCATACTCTTCATCGACGCTCTTGCCATCACTATACAAGAAGAATTGTACGAAAATCGCCATATCCAACAGTAAAGTTCCGAAACTGCCCACAAGCCAGGAAAGATTCACCAAAATATACCGTCCATACAAGGCAGCCGCCTCTCCGGGACGGCAATGTGGACGATGACGGTGCGATAGCTCACCCAGACTATTCGAGGCTGACACTGTACCCTGGCAGACCGGCGAGTATGCCATGATAGATAAGACATAGGTCAAGTTGCCAATGCAGGCAAACAAGAAGAACAACAGAGAAACTCCATCTGTAGACTTGCGCCGGTAATTGAGCAGCAGCTGAGGGACTCGTGAGCCGAGATAGAAGACAGCGCAAAGGTATCCAAATGCCTGGCCCAGAGGGTCCAGGGTGAGAGACTCGGGTTGTGATTTCGACTTCTTTGATCCCGCGCTGACGTACCAGCCGAGGATGCCAGCAGCACAGACGAGAGCGATGGCCGTAGTGTTGAAGAGGATGGCTTGAATGGTGGAGATACGCCGACGACGGCGGTGATAATGAGCCCTATCAGATTCAGGATCGATCAATGGAGTCGCAGGAGAAAGGTGTGTCCCATCCACATGTTGATGTACAAAGTCCCTGAAAGAGGAAGCAGACGGTCGCCGTTCCTGCGTCGCAGACGACGACATGCGACGAGCACCATCTCGGGAGGATTGTGCTTTCGGCGCGTTCTCCAGACGATCCTGTATTTGGACATGCCCGTTCGATTTTGTCAACAAAGCCGATCGTTCTGTCGGTGCTGCCCCAGCTTTGGAGCCGCTGCCTTCATCACTGTCTAGTGCGCCAGTGGCGACAGGATTAGGTTCCGGGGAGGGCGAAGATGAGAATTCATCGCTCAAATTAAAGCCTCGGTAGTAGAAACATTGTCCAAGAAGAACAATATCCGCCAAGGTGTAATACACGGCCAAAATGATCATGGTCGGGAGGACACCCTGCATGACGGCACCAAGGATATTGAATACATCACCAGCTAGCCAGACGATCAGAAAAAGAAGGGATAGACCGTCCGCAGAGCCTCGACGAAAGTTTTCAATAATCTGAGGTGAAAAGACAACTACCCAGCAGGCAATTGAGATCGAGCTAGAAATGAGTTAGTGAATTGATGCAGCCCGTATATGTGTGTGGCGGAATGTGGGAGATCGACAACTCGGAGTTTTTACACCGACTTGCTTGCAGATTTCATTATGGCCAGGACATGTGTTGACAATTATGGTGATCCAGACAAAAACAGCATCACTTACCCACAGATACCACTCAAGGCCTCGATGTTGAGATTGGCCGTTAGTGGGGGAAACATGTTGCGTGAGTGGAAAATCTGATGCACCTGGACTGCTTGCCACAAATGCCGCCCCGAAGAGGGAGTGTATTCACGTGAGGGAGCTCAGAGGTCCAAGTTTCAAAATACAAGCAAACTCCCACACCGATACTTGCCAAATAAATCCAATGGTAGTTGAGGAAGAAAAGTTGGAGAAATCCGCGGGTCTAAGTGGATGACGTCGGATGGTCACGTGTTTTAATCTATATGACTCTTTCGGTTGTAAAGTCAAATCTACTTGGATGGGAAATAATTTGATCAGATTGGGTTCAATAATGCAACGGATTCTCATATATGTATCTATTAGAAGAGGCATGCTTAAGCGACAGTCTTCATCATGCTCTCCAGCTGATCCTGGAAGTCACAGAAGATGTTGACAGCCTTATACAGTGTTTTTGGTCAACATAAATCCTTGGCCTTAATGAGCTTCAATTTTACATACCTCGGTTAACTTCCTTTGACTAGCGCCAGCTCTATCACGAGCAAATGTAATCTGGTATTGGCCATGGTCGTGAGCATACGAGGTTCCTACAGGTGGAACAGGTTCGAGCGCTGCGGAATCAAACAAGGATTTGACATCAGTGAACATAGATTGCGTCAGTTTGACCAGCAGATGGGGTGCAATCGTAAGATGGTCCACTCCGGCAAGCATAAAGATCTCCTCAGTAGATGTCAAGCTTGCCGGTAAAACTTTGGTCGAAGCCTGGACAGACTTGTAGTATTGCTGAATGGCGACACAAAGAGGTAGAAGTTTCTGATCGTCCACAATTCTATGATACAATTCAGTGCTCTTCTGGAAGGTCTCTGATCTTGGAAACTTTACTGACCCTGGATTTACCTGGACCTTAAGCTCGTTTACATACGGGGCCACATACGTACAGCCCACTTCAGCAGCAAGTACGGCCTGCGGCATGGAAAAAAGAGTGGTGGCAAGGGTACGAACACCGGCCAGCTCAAGCGTACGACAGGCCATCATGCCTTCCCAAGTACCTGGGATCTTAATGGCAATGCGGGCTACATCGAAGCCCGGTTGGACATGCTGAAACAGCTGCACGATTCCTATTGGTCAGTGTCAGCGTCGCGAGTGTTCAATCGCTAGTGTAGGAAATGAAAGAATCGTACGGAGAGCGTTCACGACAGTTTTCTCTGATGAGAATGAGTAGTACGGGTTGGTCTGTACATGAACAAGCCCACGAATATGTTTGGCCATTCCAATAGCAAGGCGCACCATCTATTCAAGCACATCAGTCAATAAACATTGTAGTAAAATATTCGTAAGGACTCATTACCGCAATCTCCACAGCCAACTCATCAACACTAAGAGAAGGGTACTTGTTATGCAGAGACTTTGCATCAGCCTTGGATGCTGAGACGACCTCAGTCCGTGAAGGCTTAGAGAGCTCGACAAATGCAATGGCCTTAAAAAGCAATGTCAGTCCTACGCAAGCAGACAGCAGATATCCTTTCCTTCGATTTACTCACCTGGTTAGATGTGCAGTCTTGAAAAGGACCCAGCGTTCTGGCAACTAACAACTATACTTTGTCAGGTCGATGGTGGGCACGCTTTGTGGTCAATAATCCAAACCTTCCTCATCCAAGGTGTCACAGTCCACCATTGTGCGCGAGCGCATGTAATCAAGGCCGGTTTGAGTCGTCATCTTGGATAGATTGGTGGCTGGAAGGGAAATCCGATGGGTGTTGATGGAGATCGAACTTGGGGAAGCTCTGCAGGGTCGAGGTGGAAGAACAAAGGATGCTTCTCACCGAGAGATACAGCTCGCCATCCCACCTCCGCATTCCAAAAAGCCCGCGATCGCTGGAGATACCCCACAAGGCAGGTTACCCGGTGTCCCCATGCGCCCATGTCAATGTGGAGAGGGGCGAGATTCACCAGTGTACTACTGGCTTCGTGACGAGCCTTCATCGGAGATGCTCCGATGAGCCGATGACCTAGGATTCCTATTATACCCGCTCAAGCATGGCCCGTATCTCATGTCTCAATCTATGAATACATACGCAAAGGCATAGGAAGATCGAAACTGTTCAGGATGGGTGTATGTACATCTCCATTGTAGTGAATGCGGGGGGGAATTTAGCCTAAACGCTTACGAAGGAAATAAGTTGTCTTGTACATACACATGCGTATAGATGTACTTGTGTAATACTAAAGACCTAAATGAACGCCCCGCGATGCATGTCTGAAGAACCACCCGAGATAACCGCGAAAATCAAAACAAAATGATAGAAAGGCTTTTATGGTAAGGATTGATGCGCCTATTTGGCCTGGCTGGCCAGCCACGCCTCATGAGCCTTCTTCTGGCGCTCCCAGTCTTTGCGGAGTTTCTTGGTGCGACTCTTGGTGAGCTCCTCGCCAGCAGCGTCACGAGTGGGCAGACCTTCGTCATCCCAGGCACTATATTCGTTGGTCCGGAACATCTCCAAGTGGCTCAGCTTGCCCTTCTCCAATTGCTTCAAAGCCTCCTGCTCCCGCTTCTGCTTCTCCAGAAGCTTCTGTTGGGCACGAGCTTCCTTCTCCTCCCGAGCTTGGATCATCTCGCGAGTGACAGGGCGGACAAGGGCGGGGAGGTTATCCCGGTCCTCGAGGTAGACACCCAAGTCAAACAAGTCGATATCCCGAACGCGATCGCAGAGGGCGAGAATGTCCTTGCCGACCGAGTCAGAGGACTTCAAAGAGGAGACCTTGGTTCGGAAGTTCGACAGAACCTCGGCGTAGGGCTTAGCCGAGTGGGGAACCTCGGACGGCGAAGTTTCCTTGACTGCCTCTTCAATCTGCTGCGGTGAAAGGCCCTCCTTGGAACGGGCCGCTTGACGAAGAGTATCCCGCATAGTGGAAAGGGGGTAGAGGAAAGGTTTGGCCTCCTCGGGAACATCAATGCCTGACCAACCAATCTCGGTGCTGTCGGCGGGCGTAGCCCCGTTTAAGCCGAGCGTGTTGACAAGCGAAGTCACCCAGTGGGCAGCAGACGAAACATCCTTGGGGTTTAATGTAGCCTTGTCGGCGCTGTTGTACTTGGTAATGAGTTCTGAGATGGTTTGCATGACACCAGGTGTGTTGAAGGAGTCGCAGAAGTGCTTGTGCACGGCAGCCTTGGCGGCGTCCACATCAGCAGCAAAGGTGGTGTCGGTCGACGAGCCCTGGAAAGCAGCTGCGTCCTTCACCTTAAGGAAGAAATTGTTCACCTTGTCCTCCCAGGCATTACCAGCGCTAACCAGCTCATCAGTGATCTCGCAGCCCTCCTTCCAGCCACCCAAAAGGAAGACGATACGCAGGCTACGGGGTGTCCAGTCTTTCCGGTCGAGAGCTTCCCGGATGGTGGTGAAGTTCTTCAGGGACTTGGACATCTTGGAGCCCTGAATGGACAAATGGCCCATGTGCAAGAAGTAGTTGACCCACTGCTCATGTTGGTGGCCGTCATCCCAGTATGCCTCACTCTGAGCCAGCTCATTATCGTGGTGCGGGAAAGCAAGATCAATACCGCCAGAATGGATATCCATCTGCTTGCCCAACCGGGCCGAGGCCATGGCTGAGCACTCAATGTGCCATCCAGGACGGCCCTTGCCCCATGCGCTGGACCAGCTTGGCTCGCCGGGCTTAGAAGACTTCCAGAGAGCAAAGTCGGAAGCACTCCGCTTCTCGGTAGTCTTGGTGATCAAAGAGCCTTCGCCCTCGGCGGCGAGCTTGTTGTCAGATCGACTCCAGGGCTCCAGGCGTGCGTACGGGTGACCTGCTGCCTCGAAGGCACTGATATCGAAATAGACAGAGCCGTCATCGGTGACGTAGCCATACTTGTTCTTGACGATACGCTCGACGAAATCGGCAATCTCAGCACCATACTCGGTTACGCGGGTCAACTCATCTGGATCGAGGACATTCAGGTCTCGCATGTCCTTCAAAAATCGCTCTTCGTACTTCTTTGTCAACTTCGTGAAGATGCTGTGATCGTCGGCATTGATTGAGGAGCCCTTGAGAGCGTCCAAGTAGGGCAGGAGGACATCTTGCGCACTGGTGTAAAAAGATTCCGCAAATAACGCCGGGTCACTCGCGGTGCTATCCTCTGCTTTGCTCAAGACTAAGGCAGCCGATGCCGCAGTTTTGATGTGCATCTTGACCTTGGCCTCATCATCACCGGCCTTCTCGTTTCCCGGCAGGGCACCTCCACTCAGGACAGTCGCGTATGCCTTCTCGACTTCCTTCTGGAATTGTGCGGGGGGCAATTCGGGGTCGAGCAACGTCAGGTTCTTCTTTAGGTATGCGGTATAGGCCTTCGTGGCGGTGTCCAGGACCTCTGGTGTAATAGTGGGGTTCGCGGCGACGTATTCGTTGAAAAGATACTGTTGTCTGGCACGGAGAATGATCTAAGGAATGTATGAGTCATTGCGCCCAGTACTTTGCGGCTTCTGAGAGAAAGAGCCGTTGCCGTACCTTGTCATCGACGTCTGTAATGTTCATAACAAAGTTGACATCGAACTTGAAGTAGTCGCGCATAATGCGCCGAATGATATCGGTGCTGACATAGTTGCGGGCATGTCCCAAATGCGCATCGTCGTAAACTGTCGGTCCGCACGCGTACCAAGACACCTTCTTGCCAGCTGGGTCAATCGGAACAAAGGGCGTCTTAGACTTGGTCAGCGAGTTCCAAATCTGCAACGACGGGAGCTCTGTTCCCGTCGGTGAGGGAGGCTGCCGCCATGGCGGCTGTTGACGAGACGACATGGGCCTGGCGGAGATGACTGATATGGAGCAAAACAGAAACCGCGACTTGGGCAGGAGAAAGGAGCGAGGGAGGAGGGGCATAAAGAGAGCGGACCACGCAAAACAAGAGGGGCACTGGGGACGAAAGACAGATCGAGTCATTGTCGCCGTCCACCGCTTTGATTGGCCTGATTGGCCCCTGCGTTGGACTCCTTGATGAGCCCTGAGCCCTAGCTACCCAAATAGGAAATGCGGCCCAGCTTTTTCTCCGCGCAAAGCTGCGGCGTTCTCGACCTTTTAGCTTTTCGCAGCGCGATCGGCAAACGCAAGAAACGGAGCTTGAAGAAGCTCCCAACATCAATTATCCCGCTCGCTCACCATGCCCTCTCCATTCTTGACCCCCGGGTCCCATGCGCAGGCGGACGACGTCGCGCTCTTGCATCTGCGCCGCGACCAGACCATCCCGACGATCCTCCGCGCCACCGACAATGAGAACTCAGGCTACAAAGAAGGAAAGGTCTCAAACACTCGTTTTGGTTCCTTCCCGCACAGCACTTTAATCAATCAGCCGTGGGGCTCGCAAATCGTCGCCTCCAAGGTCGATACAGGCTCCCGAGGCCGCAAGCCCAGCAACAAGCGCAAAGCTGAGGAACTCGAAGCATCGGCCACTACAACAGGCGCCGAAGACAGCTCCTCCTTAAAGAAACCCGAGGCTGCTGCTAGTGGTTTTCTTCACCTCACCTACCCTACTCCCGAGTCCTGGACATTGTCCCTGCCGCACCGAACCCAGGTCGTCTACACACCCGATTATAGCTATATCCTCCACCGACTTCGCGCGCGTCCCGGTGGCACCGTCATCGAAGCTGGTGCCGGAAGTGGCTCGTTCACGCACGCAGCCGTTCGTGCCGTGTTCAATGGATACCCCAACGGAGCATCCGCGACTAAGAAGCGGAGGTTAGGAAAGGTGTGCAGTTTCGAGTTTCACGAGCAAAGAGCAGCCCGGGTAAAGGAGGAGATTTCAGAACACGGCCTCGACGGACTAGTAGAGGTGACGCATCGCGACGTCTATGAAGATGGTTTCCTCCTAGGCGACCCCAAGACTGGCCAGTCACCCAAGGCGACTGCCATCTTCCTGGATTTGCCTGCTCCGTGGCTTGCTTTGAAGCACCTTGTCCGCAAGCCCGCTTCGGGAATAGAATCTCCTCTCGACCCTTCTTCAACGGCCTACTTGTGCACGTTCTCCCCATGTCTGGAGCAAGTCGAGCGCACGGTCCGCCTAATGCGCCAGCTGGGATGGCTGGATATTTCGATGGTCGAGGTCAACCACCACCGAATCGATGTGAAGCGCGAGCGTATCGGACTAGACTGTGAAGGTGTCCGCGGAGCAACCGTGTACCCCAAGTCCGTGGACGAGGCATTGTCGAAGCTCCTAACCGACGATGAACGAGCAAAGAGATTGCGACTTGCCCATCTGCAGGGCACCAGGGCCAACCGCACTGAGGAAGACACCACCAGTACTCCCAAGGACCAAAACGTGCCAACATACAATTTGGGTCGCCTGGTGCATCGAACAGAGTCGGAGATCAAAACGCATACCTCGTACTTGGTATTCGCCATCCTTCCTCGAGACTGGTCCGAGGAGGACGAAAAGAAATGCCGACAACAGTGGCCGTCAGATAAGCTGGAGGTTGAAGAAAAGGCGGTTTCCAAGACCAGAAGGCAGCAGAAGAAGGAGTTCAAGGAGCTGCGTCTTCGGGAACAACAAGAGGAGAGTGAGCAGCAAGAGCAGCAAGCTACGGAGACGAGCGAGGCATGATATTAGCTTTATTTGTATTAATGCATATGACGAGGTGTACTTTTAAAATAAGCCATCGATAAAAAGCGACCTTTATTTACACAAGCAATCCTGATCTCTTCGTCCCTAGGTTTGATATGGCCGCTTGGAGAGGAACTACAATCTGAGAGGAATGAAAACAAAGAATAATCTAAAACGTCCAGCCAAATGAAATACAATTAGGTGTGGAAGTCATAATCTCATGTGCATGTTGGCCACCAAAGGCCGTAAAGAAGCTATATTCTAAAAAAAGGTGTGCTCTTAAATTAAGACAATGTGTGGCAAGAAGCTTCATAGATCACGGTATGCAACAGAAGAGCTGCCATAAGCCCAGGCCTCAGCAATCCAAATCGCCGATATCACAGGTTATTCTCCACTCGGAACTTGTCCCAAGCCTCGTTCAGGGTTCCGAACACAGCGCCAGCAATCATTCGCTGTTCGGTAGTGGCAGTTGTCGGAATCTTAGCAGTCGTTAGCAAGAAGATCAAGGGTCAAAAACATTTGGAGGACAATCAGAACATACCTTGTCAGGGTGGACCTTTGCAATACCCTTCATATACTGGATCTTGACCTTGTTCGGCAAAACCAGCTCTGACAAGCCAATTTTCTTCCAGCCGGATTCGGGCCAAAGCACAGTGTCAAGACTACCAAGTAGCGCACGCAGGTTATCCTGTTTGCCATTCCTCCAGGCTCCAATTCTCGCATCAACACTATCAGTTAGAGCGAATTTCTCCTCGTCTGCACGTTCGGCAGCCTCATTAGCCTGTCGCAATCGACTCACGGCTTCCGAGTCTTGGCCAGAGGCCACACCGCCGGAGAGATCTGAAAGCGCCGAGGTCTTCTTGGGGACGGGAGTTGGTCTCTTTTTGACCGGTGCTGGGGCTTTCGACAGGGGTTGACCGATGCCAGCAGCCTTCTCGCATCGGTTCCTGCCCTGAATGCTAGTGCCTCCGCCATGTCCGGACTCTACGGCGAGCTTCCAAGTCTGTGCTGCATCGGCCCAACGTTCAAGCTGTTCCAAAGCTTCGGCCTTGCGCATAAGCGCCTTTCCAAAGAAGTCCTTCATGGGCTTGGCGGCCTCACCATTGCCGAGGTCAATTGTCTCTTCCTCGCCTTTTGATGGTCCGATCAATTTGAGGATAATCTCAGCATCATCGATGGCGCCCTTGGGCTCACCGATCTTTAGACCGGTCATCGCTCGGTTGCTGCGTACGATGATCGTGATGGGATGCTGGTCAGGAAGCATGTCGAGAGCAGTAGAGAAACTTTGGTGTGCAGCTGCATAGTCGCCCCGCTTGTACGCATCTGCAGCCTTCTCACGATGGCGGTGAGTTGACTGCAGAGCCTCTGCAGATACCGGCGGTATAGACCGGGGCGGAGCCTTGGGGCGCACTGGGATAGATGCTGAACGAGCTGGCGACGGTCGCGCCTGAGGTTGAGAACTTCGACTCGGTGGCTGCGAGGAGGGAACAGGAGAATCAAAGAGATCGACGTTGGGCTCGGCTGCCGGTGGTGGCGCTTGAGGCCGTCGCCGCCTGGCCGGACTAACGTATGCTTGCGCCGACTGTTCCTCGGCAGCGAATCGGGAGAGACGAGATTTCTGTTCCGTTGAATTTGATCGTGATGGTTGCTGGAGCAAGTTGGCTTGCTGCATATGTTGGGTGGCTGGCGATGGCTGGCGGCGCGGGTCGCCACCAGCCGGGACGGGTTGACGGTGATCCTGCGGGCGAGCAGGCTTTCGAGGCGGTCCAGAATCGCGAGCTTCCAAAAGCAGCGCCTCGTTAGTAAAGTCTTGGGGCTGCGCTCGCGCTTGATCCCTTTCGCCATCGCGCCGTGGCGGCTGCTGAGAAAAGGGCTCCTCGCGAGGCGCAGATGCATCCCGCATCCACTTGGGCTGGCTTGGGTCATGATCGGCATTGAACTCATTCACAGCTTGCTGAAACTTCTTGCTTCCAGTCTTCCAAAGGGACCCGGCAGTCTTCAGCAAGTTGTTGCCGAATTGAGAGGCTATTTGTGTAGGGTCCTTTTCTCCAACGCCGGGGCTTCGACTGTCGTCGCGCGACCGAGGTGGCTGCGATCTACCTTCCCTCGCCCAGGAAGGCGCATCGCGGTGTCGACTGTCACTTCGTTCCGTACGATCACCAGATCGAGGTGGTGCCGGAGATTGTCCTTGGGATTTCTGTCTTGACTCGGCGTGTGCTTGAGTGAGAAGCCAACTGACAGCTGCCTGGACATTAGTCCCTGAATCCGTAGTCCTCAGGGCTTGGCGTGACTTGTCCGCCGAGAACCCCATGTCTACCAGCTCTGCAATTGCTCGATCCACTTCATTCGAAGGCATAGAAGAGGCAGATTGGTCCTCGCGATCGCGATTGGGGGGAACAGTCCGCTCCGGTGGCGGCTGCTGACGAGGAATCTGCGACACCGGTTTTCCGAGTAGCCCAAGGAAATCATCGTCATCTGCTGGCGCTTGCGACGGAGCGAGCGCTGTCTTGGGCTTCAATTGATTGAGACCAAATGGATCGTCGTCATTGTCGCTAAATGCGCCCAAGTCCCCGGAGTTATCCAGCATCGTTATGGCCCCACTGGGTGTGCCTTGTCGCGAACTCGTGCCAACCTGGGGGGATGCGTTGGAACTTGGGACTGGGAAGTTCGTCGATGCATCGACCGGCGCAGCAGCACTAAACGCAGCCAGTATATCGTCGTCATCAGCTGCTGAGGGTGATGTTTTCGAGATCGGAGCCGTCGCAGGGCTCGGGGTTCGGCCATGCTCCAAGTTATCCCAGAACTGCGAGTTCTGACCTCCGTATTGCGCATCAAACCGCCTGCGGTCTTCTGCGGCCTTTTTAGCCCTTTCCTCCTGTAATCGCTTCTGTTGCTCTACCAGGGAAACATTCTTGTTCCCTGCAGAGGAATTGAATGAGACCAAGTTCGCAAAGCTGTCTCCGGCAGAGGCGGGCGGTTTCGATGGCGAATTAGACCGGTTCGAAGCAGCGGACATCGGTGTTGATCTACCGGAGGCACCATTGGGTCGAACATTGGGGAACATAAAGCCAGAGCTCATGGGGGGAGGTTTGTTGGTGGGCGCATTAGAGTTGCTTGACCAACTCAGCCCGTTCAGGTCATCCATGTCGAGCTGGACGAGGACCAGTCAATGAGGTGGCGGAAGATTGGTTGACTGGAATCGCAGGGAGGTTAGGGGCAAGGGTATTGATGAAGTGAGGTATCCATGCTCTCACCACACACAAAATTAATTCAGAGAATTGAGGCAACCTTTGCTTCTTAGATTAGCTTCATTCAACTTCCGCAGTGAACACCGCGCCCCCTTTGCGTGTGGGGGGATGACGGATGCGGGGCACGTGATGTTTCATCGCCATCAGGTCGTTTCTGCCCTTTATTACTCCGTACTTGTAGTCAATACGATAGGTTATAATGGGTCGAACTTTGGCATTGGGGAGAATGTCAAGATGAATATCTTCATTTGTCCGGGGACTGTATTCAAGATATAGGTTGGTGCTGCCTCTTGGCTGAAATTGCATGACAGATAGATCAGAAATATATACTTCCACCTCACATTTATAATACTCGTCAATGGCCCTCGTAGTTTCAGCACGACAGTTCCTTCAATTTGAATTTGAATTTTGACTTCCGATATCTCCAGAGAGAAGCACTGCTACCTCTCTTGGATCTGTTGGCTTTCATTGTTCAGCTACCAGCAGAAACGGTTCCAATGCCTTTCGACTACTCTAACTGGAGCCCGAGGGCACTCGCTGCCTTA